>CM053248.1:7432517-8032517 GCA_028583405.1 Pogonophryne albipinna
AGAACTAGAGCACACTTCACTGTTACCCCCCCCCCCCAACTCTCTCCCTCCTCCTTTTATCTCTTTCCCTCTTTCTTCTCTTCTTCCTCTCTTCGTACACATACAGCCCGTTCATTCCCCCCCTCTTTCAGCCCCGGCCTCCCGACCTCCTTCTGTATAACCAACAGCATGAATAGCACCTGACCTTCAGACAGATATATATTTAAATCCAAAAAATAGGGGTGGTGGGCTAAGAGAAAGTACTCCATCTCCCCCCCCCGATCACTCCAAGGTAAACCTTATAGCACGCACGGAGTTTTTTTTTATCCAAAAACGATGAAATAAATGAATCTCTTAGACTCCCACCTCCTCCCCTCCCTCGTTTAATCTTCCTCCTCCGTTCTTCCCCTTCCTGACATTTCAAATACCCCCCCAGTGAGTTAATGCACATATATAGTCGTACCCTGCCCCCCTTCCCCCTAAATCTAATGAGTTAACGCACTTATAGTGACCCCCTCTTCCTCCCCCTCCTATAGTGAGTTAACGCTCTCGTGTAGTCACCCCCCCCCCCCCCCTTCTCTTTTGGCTTTTCTTAGTGTTACCGGCATATGGCTGGTTTTATTCCACTTTAAACAAAACAAAAGAAATTATTAAACTGTCTGTTTATTTTCAACAAACACTGTGATGCTTAGTTTTTCCTCCTCATTGCCACCAGATCCTGGGGATAAAACATCTGTGGGGGGGGGGGGGGGGGGTGTTTGAGCAGCAGTGCCATTCTGCTGAGGTTTATACAGAAGGGTCCTCCTACAAGGCTGTATTGTGACACTGACGCATCTAAAACAGAACCTGCTGTGTAAAGCATTTTTTATTATTTTCTAACCCCATTTATATTCTGTCCGGAAACTGATCTGAAAACGTATTAAAAACATTCCCTGGATGTTGGAGAAGCCTGCTCCCGTGGATCCCTGAAGTTCATTTTTGATTGCCTATTTTCTTCCTCTTTCTGTGTGTAACAAATCAAACTCTTCTTTTCCGTTTTTTGAGAACTGTAAAATTGTAAAACATTTTTCGAGTGTAACTGTAAATCTGTCTTTTGGAGAGCGGTTGGTCGATGTTGTCCGTTAACGTGAAGCCACTTCAGTCCGCTGCCGCTTGCTTTGGACACTTGACCACAGAACTTTATTTGGTACTTTTATGTCTCCTTTTCAACCCCAAAACTCTTCTTATATCCGTCACTGACACAGTTCCACTCGCTGCTGAATGGTCTGATCCGCCGGCGAGATGCAAGCTGTCATTTATCACCGTGTAAATGTACCGCAACCATCGAGGGGGTGGGAGGGTAACAGTCTGTGGATCGACAACTTCCTGCTTCCTCATTTCCAAAATAGAAATAACAGTTAGGCATTGTTCCTCTAAAGGGATCAAGATAAGAGCATCAGCTAACTGCCTGACAAATAAAAGTTGCTTTGCAAAACCATTAAAAGCATTCAGATGTAGTGCTACAGAACCACCTAAAAAAACTATCATTAAAATGGCAAGATAATTCTATTTGAAACAAGCTCAAACAATATAATAAAGTTATTAAAAATGTAGTTACAATTCAAGATATGAATAGTTGTTGGATTTATGAAAAGGCAGCGGGAAAAATAAAAGTATTCAGCCTTGCTTGAAGGAGGTGAGTTTTGGGGTTGTTTGATCCAGATATATGGAGCAGAATGACTCAATGCTACTTGGATTACTAACTACGAAAGCTGTAACCCGATCCAGAGCAACGATTCCTCCGATAAAAATGAATGAGGCAACAGCGTTTTCTCTTAGTGCAGTTAAGAATCCTAAATATGAGCAGCAGTTAGCGATTGTTCCTCTAAAGGGATCAAGATTAGAATCAGCTAACTGCCTGAAAACATTCATTTAGTCTAGCGTTAATGAGGGCTGTGGCGCGGTGGTGAGTGTGCCGATCATCAGACCAGGGAAGCACGTTCAATCCCGCCTCGACCGCTGCTGCAGTCGGCATGCGGCCGTGTTGCTCCTTTGGGTATTCCCCCAGTATTACATGTCTATATGTAATGTAAAGCACTTGAGAATTTGGAAAAGCGCTAAAATAAATATACATTTTTAGCTCCTTCTTGAGCTTGAATAAACAGGCAAAACAAATGTAATCTTAGAGCTGGAAGTTTGATTAATAAGACAAGGGTGTAACCAAATCCAACAATGTGATTCTTTAAAAAACTAAATGAATGAGGAAGCGGGGGTTTCCCTCGCCGCAGTTTGAGTTCACACGGGTATGTTTGTTAAGGAGCCACATGTCCTGGCAGCCGATCAGTCAATCATCTGTGAGTGGAGAGAGCCTCTCGTCGGATTGGTTAAACTCTTCAGGCTGGAGGATCATAAACATGCGTATGTGTCCATGTTGCCTTTTTTTAGATTAAACTCTCCGAAAAGTGCTCAATCGGCAGTTGACGGTACATGTTCTGGATCTGATCTTATACAATTGTGTCGATTTAACTGTTAAAGTTTCTCTTGTTTAAATGGCGAGATACTGTACGTGTTCAAAAGCGGTTAAAACTTTGAGAAACATCGGATTTTGGAAAAGCAAAAAGCCCTCTTGTTCTTTAAATCTATATTTTTTTCACTCAGTGTCACAATAACCTTGTCACTAACCATCTCGACATTCCACTCTTTAGGTGTAGAAAAGTCATGTGTCTCAATGTTTTTTTTTTCTTTGCTGGGGACAAATGTTTTCATGCACTGAAGTTTAAAAGGTTAAAAAAAGAATTCCTCCCTGCCGCTCTTTTTCTCGTTAGCTGAACAAAAAGGCAGTTATTCTACGCTTTCTAAGGAAAAAATGATCCCATGCAGTAGTGAATGTGGCACCGAGCCTGTCTGTATATCTGGTATCTCAAATCATTTTGTTTTTACTGACCAGTATTATGCTTAAAATAAAAAGGAGAAAAAAAAATAACCCAAAAAAACAACAAAAAGTTTGCTTCTGTGACGGTTTTATTGCTTAGCGCACACGTGGTTGTGAACATTTAGACTTAGCTTAAAGACACCCTCCAAAAAAAAATTCCTTCAACGCCTCCCCCCCCGGTTATTGAAGTAATACTAGATTTGTGTATGTCTTTTTAAAAAAAAAAAACAGCTCAAGTTTCACCTTACATGTTATAAACAGGACAAAATGTAAAAGACATTTTCAAGTGAAATAAAGGTTTTATCAGTTCCGAATCAGCCCCGCTCTGTTTATTACCACTATAATGTATTTAAACTTCTACTGAGGTTCACTGGTTCTAAGATGCACAGCATGCAGGAAGTGTGTCTGGAAGGAACAGGAAATGCTTTAAATCACTGTCCATGGATTCACGGTTTTATTAAGCTTTGGGTTTTCCCGAGAAATGCTAATATTTAACAGGAAGGCTGCCGAGTTCTCCTGGATAATCTCTGTTTTCAAATCAGCAGTATTCAAATGTAGCAAGATGCTAACTTTTATTCTCATTTGGTTTCAGCAGAATACATGCAGATACCCTCATATTCAGATAAACACTCTCCTTGAAGGGTTAGAAAAACTCTGCTTTGTTGTATTTTATTTTCCTCCAGAAATGGATATCAATTGTTTGCTTAAACGTAATTTAAACATCTCCCAAAGTAGAAATCTGGAGTGAGAGAGAAGACGAGAAACTTTTCGTTTGGTAATATTTGGATTTAATTCAGGATGCTTCAACCAAAGCGGCTGTTTTTTTTACTGAAGCCGGACGGAGGGACATGCTAAAGACCTCTGACTAATCTAAATCAGAACACAGACAGTCTGACTGAAGACACACTGTAATAGTGCCTTCCTTATTTAAACAGTTGTCTAGCTTCCCTCCTTCCCTTTGTTAGAAGCAGATCTGTGAGTCATGTCTGGTTCCCGGCCAACACAAACCTCTCTCCTGAGGAGGGAAACGTTGAAATATTTAAAGTGAACCCTCCTGTTGTCCCCAGATTTACTTTACACCCTTTATCCTCTGGGGTCAATTTGACGCAGAGGCTAAAACTCAAAACAATGATGATCATAATCCAATTTTAACCAACATGTATGTCTCTGGTGCTTTAGGTATCTTAGTTGACTACCTATGTAGGAGCCATTTAGGGGTGTTGTTATGTCAGTTTACTTTATATTTATACTACACTACTATTTTGAACACTTGGTGTCGGGGTTTAGCTGCACCGGGTGTATAAAAGCAGTCACAGGTGACAGGAAATGACGTGGACACAGGAGGTAGAGCATACCGATTCCACCAGCACAGAACGACAGAACGGCACCAGCCCAGCAGATGCTCATACCACAACCTTTGACACAGCATAATTAAACCTTGGTATGTAAAGCTAAATAAACATCATTCTAAACTGCAGCAAAGACCGGAAATCCATCTGTTCGTGTCTGCGTCAGGATCACTCTGAAAACCTCCTGTGTAAAGTAATGGCAAATATATAGGACATTGAAACAGAAAATTGCCATTACAACCTAAATAACCATTTAAATAAAACATTCCCCCCACAGACCCCTTTATACATCCAGAATGTGACTATCGAAAAATATATAAATCACCATAAAATCTCACTGATGAAATAAAATGTTAAAGTAAGATCTTTTTGATGTTGTTAAAGGACCAATAACTAAAGCAGAGGGTAGTGTTTTTTTTACAATGATCCATTTGCATGCAATAGTCACCTCAATACCATCCTACACAATCAACACAAATTGGTGTAAAATGTTGACATTTTTATATGTTTTATACTACTAAAACAGCCTGGGGTCAAATTGATCCCAAGGAACACCGATGCGTGCAAAGTGCGTACAGCACATTTAAAAAATATCTTTATGTTCATTTTATATTAACCCATTAGTCCTCACTAAATTAGGAAAAGTCATGAAATACTAATCAAAACAAATAATGTGAACCATTTTTTTTAGATACGTTAAACATTGAATGGGGTCAAATTGACCCCAAGGATAACAGGACGGTTGGTAGAACAAATGGTGAATGTTTTTCCTATTGTGAGTTCCTTCTACAAACCTCCGTCCCTATAGAAAGATTCCTTGAAAGAGACGGTGTTTCTCAATGTCGAGGAAGGCTTTCCAGAGCCACTATTTCAAGGTTGCTACGTCATCGAGTCCCGCCGAAGGACTGTTCCAATGTCCAGGATCCTTGGAATTCTACCGAGGCCGGCGTCCTTCGTTGCAACACTTTCTCAGAATAAAGCAAAACTATGAATTTAAAAGAAAAAAAACTAAGTCAAGCAAAATAAATTTCAAAAATAAAACTATAAGTTGCAAACAAATCATTTGTGTAATCATGTAAACTATAAGTCTTTTTTCTTTGTTTTAACATAGGTTTTTGTTTGCAGTTCTTGTTTCTTCTTTCTCAATGATCAGACTTTTGCTCTCGCTGCAGCTCTTCTCGTTTGCGCTCCCTCGTTTTTTGTTTGAGATTTTGACACAAACATCCCAGGTGGGCGGGACTTTCAGGGGTGTGTCCCCATTGGCTACTCATCTTTTGAGTGACAGCCCACTACACCACAGATCATACAGTTCAACTCATGCAGCAAACTCCGGAGTCCACTCGGCCACGTTAGTGTCGGTGTCTCCTGGGGGGTTTTCATGAACATATCGGATTTATCTTATGGATTGCAGTGCATTATACTTGTGATGTGTAGTTTATACTTTATTCCAACTTTAAATATTTTAATACCTGAACACACTGCTGCTGTTAAATTATTTCCCAATTTAGGATTGATAAAGTGTGTCTATTTATTTTATAGATTAAAAAAACACATCGATGTATTTTTAAGCTAAAGGTGATACACAATATAAACTGTATACTATTATTTTTCAAAGACATGTTACATTTCAAAAGCATATATTTCTATGTTTAGGACAAACAATTAAAGACTGCTTTAATTGAACAAATTCTGCAATATAAAAGTGGCAGATTTGCTTTATTAAACAGAGCAGACCTGGGCTGCATACCAACACAATTAGGAACATGCTCACATCTTACTATGTTGGTCTGAAGAGCTGAAGCATTCACACAATGGATAACGGTGTTGTTTCATTCTATATCCTGTGAGAAAATGATATACATTTAGCATAAAAAATTCGACATACTATTCCTGAGGAAGATCTGAATAATCAACAGATTTGAATGGAATCTCTAACATTTTCATGTAGAATAAAGACAAAAGAGTGATTATACAAATTACATTTATTGAAATTTGAACCAGAAGATGAAGTCTCAAAGAATGTTTTAAATAAAAGGACATAAAACAAAAAGGTGGATAATAATAAAATCTATTAAATGTATATGTAAAGACATTTGGTCAAATGAAATGACACTGAGCCAGTGATAACAGTAACGCCAGCGTGGATGAAGCTGGTGCAGTTCTTTCCTCATGCCCCCCCTCCGTGCTGTCCCCTCAGAGGAAGTGGGAAAACGGGATAAGACCTCTGGACGCCACGCTGTCTCAATGATCCACACTGTTAATATGAGGAAAATAAATGTTTTAGGAAATGAAAAATATGAAGTTAACAAATAAAACACAGCTCATGGAAGGTAGGGTTTCCTACAAAGTTAACTCAGCCTCCATTGATTTTCATATCAAATTAGCGTGTTAATAAAATAAGCTATCATGGCTTATACTTACATATCTAAACAGAATCATGAAAACCTGTTGGTAGAGTCAGGCACACGAGTCTGTTTGAGTGTGTGCGCTGGTGTCTGAACGCTCACTCACTGCTAGCTATGTAGCTAACTGTTAGGCTACTTAGCTTGCATTGTTATGGATCTAAAGGTAGCACAAGCTAACTTTCATAGCACAGCTTTACTTCTCACTTAACACAATAAAGAAACAGACCGTATAACACAAACAACACAAATGATCAATACTTACATATATTTTCACTTGTAGTATTATAATAATTGAAATGCTGGTTCTTCTGGGGGTCTTCTGTCCACGCTCAGCTAGCTACCGCACCGCAGCTGCCTGCACTGTACAATCGCTGGAGGACTGGGCTGTCACTCAAAAACTGAGTAGCCAATGGGGACGTACCCCTGAAAGTCCCGCCCACCTGGGAGGTTTGTGTCAGAATCTCAAACAAAAAATGAGGGAGCGCAAAAGAGAGAGCTGCAGCGAGAGCAAAAGTCTGATCATTGAGAAAGAAGAAACAAGAACTGCAAACAAAAACCTATGTTAAAACAAAGAAAAAATACTTATAGTTTACATGATTACACAAATGATTTGTTTGCAACTTATAGTTTTATTTTTAAAATTTATTTTATTTTGCTTGACTCTTTCCGCTAGGATTTTTCAAATGTCTGGAAATAATTTATTTTACCGGACAAAAACGAAACTTACCGGTCATGTTTCAATAATAATAATAAGAATTGTGTAGCAGAGTTTCCGCTAGCAGGTAATTACCGGACATGCTGATGTTTAAAACTCAGTTAATGGGAGTCATCTGTATATTGCTTCAGTTCGTAACAGATCGAAAAGTGCAGATTCATTTTTCAAAAAATGATTCCACAAACAAACAACATAATTATTACATTCAAAGAAACTACTTGTAGTAGATGAAGTACATTATTCAAAAGTTTACATTAACTTTGGATAATAACACGGGAGAAACGGATCCTCTCTCTCCCTCCCTCTCTTTCTCCCTCTGTCTCTTCCTCTCTCTCTCCCCCCTCCCTCTCTCTCTCTCTTCACCTCCCTCTCTCTCTCCCTCCCTCTGTCTCTCCTCTCTCTCTCTCCCCCCTCCCTCTCTCTCTCTTCACCTCTCTCCCCCTCCCTCTCTCCTGACAGCCCGTCAGTTTCTCATGCAGCTCGCTAAACAGTGGGCGGGGCTTCAGGTGATCATGCAGAGCTCCGTCAGACTCAGCAGCTGATCTGATCTCTCTCTCGCATCCGGTTACACTTCACTCACGTTTATGTCCATATCGATTAGATCCAGCTCTCCTGATCGGCCTTTATAGAGAGCACCGATCAAACTATTAAGAATGAATATTGGCCGATAATGACCGGCGGCCGATCGATCGGAGCATCCCTAATTATTACCGGACATTTTGACCGGCAGGTTTTGAATTGACCGTTTTTTAATAAATGTTACCAGCTAATAACCGGTAATTACCGGCTAAGGGAAACCCTGAAGCACACCTGAGGTGTTTCTCAATGTCGAGGAAGGCTGCTCCAGAGCCACTATTTCAAGTCATTGAGTGCCGCCGAAGGACTGTTCCAATGTCCAGCATACTTGGAATTCTACCGAGGCCGGCGTACTTCGTAGCGAGAAATTTCGAGGCTGCACATGTGTAGACTCCGCGGTCTTAAAATCCCCACACGGACCAATTTCCAAATCTTTGGCGGAAATCGCGCTCCATTTAAGGCGGGGCCTCGCATATGACGCACACCTGTTAGCCTGTTCCACAATTCTTCGTTTTCCGAGGCTAGGAAGGATTCTTGCCTTGCTTCTGAAGCAAGTTTACCTCGGAAGACATGTGCTACCAAGCAAGCGTCCTCAACATTGAGAAACACCCCTGCTAGCCTGTTCCACCGTTCTTCGTTTTCCGAGGCTAGGAAGGATTCTTACCTCGCTTCTGAAGGACCTGACTCAGAAGACATGTCCTACCAAGAAAGCGTCCTGGACATTGAGAAATGCCCAGAAATGTGTCTCTAGCATTGTCCTGCTTTTAACACTTCTTGATGTTCCAGGAGCAAAAGTTGCTATGAACTTTTCCAAGTCAGAATTTCTAAATGTGCTTTGGAGAGATTTTATAAAAATCTTAAATAATATAAACGTTGGTTATCGTAGTTTAGCATGGACTGCTAACAGACACATTGGCTCCGTCCACAGGTAGAAAAATCCTCCTATAAGCACTAAAAAAACAACAACGTATGTCATACAAAACAAATCTATTCTGACCCATGATTATGTAAGGGTATGGAGGTTATTCCCTATCTTTATTCAAGAGCGTGTTCTTTCAATTTGAGAGCATAATTTATTGATTTCACGTTCAGATTTTGTATTTCTTTCAGCACAGCAGCGCCTGCTTGTGCTTAGATTTGCTCTGCTTCTGCTCAAACTGTACGCTTGCACTCAGATATATTGCTGCTTGCACATATTTCCTGTTTTCCAGTTTAAAACCTCGCACTCAGGCTGCTTCTGTGTGCTGAATGCGCTCGTCAAATGTCTGCTCTCAGATTTCTGCTCTGAGCTTGGATTTTTTTCTCTGCAACAACCATTTCAAAATCCTTCAACCAATAGGAGGCTAGGCGAAGTGTCGTCTTGCTGGCGTGTTCGCTTTACTTATACCTCATTCACACCAACGGTGTTTCAGGGCCGGTTCGGAGCTGGAGCTTGAAAAGCACCGGGTTTTCCTCTTCACACCGCAGCGGAGCAGCCTCTTAGCTCCAGAATCCGGTTCGTTTCAATCACCAAAAAATTGTCCGGCCAGAGCAAATGCACCACATACGTCACGCTTACGTCGAGGCGGGGGCAGAGACAGATCAACTCCTGAACAACAACAAAAAGCCCGCGTTTTATCCAGTTTGTACACAACGATGGAGAAACTTAACAAGAGTTTCAGTGTTTCTGCCATAGACTGTATAGGTTTCTGCTCATGGTGAAGCAACGTGTCTGCGTGTTAAGGTGGAACCTGAGCATTCACGTTGATCACCTCTCATTATAACTCATTATAAATCTATAAAACTATAAATATTAAACTTTACTTCACGTGTTCATTTGAGAACAGCTGTTACATACCTGGGTGAAGGTAACAGTTCATTTAAATGAAAGATACAACGTTACTCCACACTCATGGTTCAGTCCACAAGAAATAAGACCGACCTCGGAAGCAGTTGTGTTTTAAAAAAAACTTTATTGACACGAGTACACTTTTTTATAAGAATATAACTAAACCACAGAAATGACTCCGGAAAAGCTGCAGATAGAGCCATAAGAAATGAATGCAACTGATTTCATCCGCGCGGATTGGCTTTATGAAGCAGGCACGCAAACGGTTACGTCATGACGCAAACGATGACGCAACGACGCATTACCAGTCGGACTCTGGGCGGTGTGAAAAGAGCCAGAGCTAAACCGAAGAACTGGTTCTGAACCTGAAAAGCTCTAGCACGGAGCTTGAACCGGAGTTGCGTTGGTGTGAATGAGGTATTATTAGAGCGTCCCGTAAGGGCGGCCGGTTACTCTTTAACCAGGTTTATAAACTCCCTCCACGGCGGGGGGAGAGTGTCAAATGACATACTGTCGGAGAAGCCGTGAATGAAGAACACGGAGCAACATTGTGAGCAGGCCCGCCTTAACTTCGCTCCTTTTTTCCTCGCTGTACACAGCTCCAGTTTGGGCATTGGCCTGTCATCAGATTGTATTTGTTGTTGCTGCTGTAGCGGAAGTTTAGTACTATTATTTGTGATTAAATACTCCAAATCTCCACCCTCCATAATTGCACTTGCTTCAGTTGCTTTCTACTTTCTAACGGCGGTGAGAGTGGTGCAGTGACACTATCTATCTTCTATCGATTAGATTTATGATTCAAAAATGATAAAAGTAGGGTAGACATCAGTGGCGGCTGGTGGAAAATATTTTTGGTGGGGCTGTTGATATAGTGAGTAAACATTTTTTTGGGAGAAATTACCCCTTAAATTAGGACTTCTGGTGATGTAATGGCGCGTTTCCAGTGCAGCGCGGAGCTCGCTTTAATGCTGCGTTCAGACCGGACGCGATGCGAATATTCGCTTCGCTCTAAACGCTCCTATCGCATCGCTCTAGTCGCTCGAGTTTCCCCGCGGCTGCCAGCTGTGTTTACTCGCATCATTCAAACAAGACGCGCTGGCTCGGGAGCTACAACTACAACAAAATGAACATATTTTACCGTGATTAAATTGTAATACACGTTTCTAAATGATGCCGACGTAACAACATACTGATACCGGTTAGTAAAAACCATGAATTAATGCTTTGACAAGTCTGCAGACAGACGGCAGGCGAAAAACGTTTTAGAATGCTTGTTTTCTGAATGGAGCTTGGCTAAGCTAACGTTATATATGCTCCGTCCGTCCACACTCACAACGGCCTATACAGACATAAATAAACCAGCGACTGTATTCTCCATGACACAGACAGTCTGTGGTTTGTACTTGTTTAACTTTTGTCTAGTTTCTGAACAGATCGTATCTGTCCCCGGCTGTTTGAAGAGCAAGCATGGGAAACAAAAGATAGCATTTACCTGTTTGCATCCAGCTAGCCATGCCTTTCTGGTGTACCAGCTACGTGAGAAGCCTCGTTGATACGTTTTGTCTTTTTCACAAGCTTGCTGTGATATATACAAATCGGGTTGGTCCGGTCCAAGGTCTTTAAGTATCAATTTATCTCCCAAACTTCTCCTTTCGAAAGGATTGGAGAGTAGCTCTTGCACGGAATTGGGTGCGGACCGAGGTCCGGCGACTCCACCTGCACACCATTCTCATCCAAATACTGCGTCACCTTGGTCACTCACGAGTCTAAAAAACAACTCACATCAACGCACGTAAGCAATGTGGGCACCAACGTGAGCGCCCTCGTGACCAAAATATTTGACGCCGCTGATTGGCTGAAATTATGTTTCGGCGGCACAGTTTACTATTGAGACTTTTGCAACGTGCTGGTTGCTGCTGTTTGGCTTGGGGGCTCCGCCCGGTAATGATAAACTAATGCCATGGGCAAGGCCAGGCAGGAAACATGTGACTTATCAGTAACTTTAGACATCGTAACACAATTTTAAACGAGATTTTATTCTAGATTATACATTTTACTGATACCAATTGTATGATATTTACCTTGTTCATTAAAAATAAAAATATAAAATATATATATTTGTAAAAAAAAAAAAAGTGTATTTTATATTTTTTTATATATATTTTTTTGTATGTGGGAAGAGGTGGGGCGGCGCCCCTAGCGCCCCTATGGGCCGGCCGCCACTGGTAGACATGTGGATATTATCCGACTGAAGAAAACGTGCATTTATCTAACAGGTTCGTTTTCCACAGACCTTATTTCGAGCTATTTTCCAAAATCCTCTGGAGAAATCCCATAGCTTTCTGTCGAGGGAACCCGAGCGCAGCTTACTTCCGGGTTTTAGGACGCGTCACTGCACCACTAAGTTGATGCGATTTGATTGGATTGTGAGGCAAGGGAAGCCAGCCGCCTCTGGCTTCCCTTGGCATGGCCCTGACTAATCACAGGTTGGCAGGGGCATGACGTGAGCCTCGTCTGATTGGTCAATCCCTCAAGAGGGGTGCTGTTTCACTCTTTGTAAAATACTCATGGGAGAGAGATGGGCCGGCAGCAACACACAGCAAAGAAGAATTACCGAAACTAAACGAAGTGTTTTTATTTATTTAAATTTATATAAAAAATTATAACTACAATCCGAAAAAACCGGGGAAGCCTGGCTTCCCTTGGCCTCCAGGAGAAAACGCCACTGCCGAACGTCACTCTCAAACTTTTTCTTCTCCGACATTTTCACCTTAACAACTCAATCACTGGCATTTTGAATAAGTCGCATGTGAAACATGCAACAACATTCTCATTCTGATTGGCTGTTAAGTGGTGCCCACGGGGCGGGTGTCTTATAACTTGTATCAATCACCAGCCACATACATTCAGATCAAATGATGGACAGAACATTTGACGAATTTTCGCGGCACAAGTACTTACAGCCAATCAGCTCTGAAATATAAGATGATGTTTTGGTGGGGTTGCCAGCACTTTGCCCCACTGGTGATTATTTTTTTGCCGCACACATTGAATAGAAAAAGACTGAGCATGCGCAGTGTAGTTTTTACAGCACCCATTCATTTCTACAGCGAGAGAGGGGGGCTAGATCGGGGCTTGCCCCACATCGCTCAACACGGCTCAATAGGCACACTGTGGACACTAATTAGAAGAACACAGACTAAAACAGTAATGTAGAGACGAATCAGAGGACTAAACATGATCTTTAAATATATTTTAAGATATATTCTTTTTGCATATTTTTGGAAATATTATTTTAATCACTTTCTGCTGACAATAGGTGGGGCTGTGCCCCTAATGGCGAGTCGCCACTGAAGGGTCCTAGTTCAGGACGGTAGGATGAGGTGGGGCAAAAAATGTATTTAGTCAGCCACCAATTGTGCAAGTTCTCCCACTTAAAAAGATGAGGCCTGTAATTTTCATCCTAGGTACACTTCAACTATGAGAGACAGAATGGGGGGGGAAAGAATCCAGGAAATCACATTGTAGGATTTTTTATGAATTAATTGGTAAATTCCTCTGTAAAATAAGTATTTGGTCACCTACAAACAAACAAGATTTCTGGCTCTCACAGACCTGTAACTTCTTCTTTAAGAGCCTCCTCTGTCCTCCACTTGTTAACTGTATTAATGGCACCTGTTTGAACTCGTTATCAGTATAAAAGACACCTGTCCACAACCTCAAACAGTCACACTCCAAACTCCACTATGGCCAAGACCAAAGAGCTGTCAAAGGACACCAGAAACATAGGTAAGCAGCTTGGTGTGAAGAAAATCAACTGTGGGAGCAATTATTAGAAAATGAAAGACATACCAGACCACTGATAATCTCCCTCGATCTGGGGCTCCACGCAAGATCTCACCCCGTGGGGTCAAAATGATCACAAGAACGGTGAGCAAAAATCCCAGAACCACACGGGGGAACCTACTCAATGACCTGCAGAGAGCTGGGACCAAAGTAACAAAGGCTACCATCAGTAACACACTACGCCGCCAGGAACTCAAATCCTGCAGTGCCAGACGTGTCCCCCTGCTTAAGCCAGTACATGTCCAGGCCCGTCTGAAGTTTGCTAGAGAGCATTTAGATGATCCAGAAGAGGATTGGGATAATGTCATATGGTCAGATGAAACCAAAATAGAACTTTTTGGTAAAAACTCAACTTGACGTGTTTGGAGGAGAAAGAATGCTGAGTTGCATCCAAAGAACACCATACCTACTGTGAAACATGGGGGTGGAAACATCATGCTTTGGGGCTGTTTTTCTGCAAAGGGACCAGGACGACTGATCCGTGTAAAGGAAAGAATGAATGGGGCCATACTTCCATCAGCAAGGGCATTGAAGATGAAACGTGGCTGGGTCTTTCAGCATGACAATGATTCCAAACACACTGCCCGGGCAACGAAGGAGTGGCTTCGTAAGAAGCATTTCAAGGTCCTGGAGTGGCCTAGCCAGTCTCCAGATCTCAACCCCATAGAAAATCTTTGGAGGGAGTTGAAAGTCCATGTTTCCCAGCGACAGCCCCAAAACATCACTGCTCTAGAGGAGATCTGCATGGAGGAATGGGCCAAAATACCAGCAACAGTGTGTGAAAACCTTGTGAAGACTTACAGAAAACGTTTGACCTCTGTCATTGCCAACAAAGGGTATATAACAAAGTATTGAGATGAACTTTTGTTATTGACCAAATGCTTACTTTCCACCATAATTTGCAAATAAATTCTTTAAAAATCAGACAATGTAATTTTCTGTTTTTTTTTTCTCATTCCGTCTCTCATAGTTGAGGTATACCTAGGAGGAAAATTACAGGCCTCTCATCTTTTTGAGCGGGAGAACTTGCACAATTGGTGGCTGACTAAATACTTTTTTGCCCCACTGTATGTCACAATGTGATGCTTACTGCATGCTACAGTACTCTTTTAGGGAAGCTGCAGTATGTACTCAAATGTAAAGTATGCAAGAATCGTAGTACAGCATTTAATCAAACTGTCAAGTCATATGTCATAAATGTCAATGGAGTGTCTCAATTAGTAATACCATTTAATAAAAGTAATGTGTAAAACAATAAATTAAATGTATAGTATCTTGTCAAATGTAAAATGCTGTTATGCAATTATGTACTTTAGGATACAATTGGGACTACTTCACCCTTACATTGCACCTATATATTTTGACTGCGCAAAAAGATTGTGGATCAGAACAGGAAACATGTTAGAATGCAGCAGATGCAGAAAGACACCCTGGTATTTCTGCCATAGTGCTTCATATGGGGACATGGAACCAAAATATATAAAAAGTCTCAATCTTCTCATCTACTAGCAGAGCTGGGAGGAGTACTCACATCTTGTACTTAAGTAAAAGTAGGAATACTCTGTTACAGGTTAAAGTCCTTAGTCAGAATGTTACTCGCATACACGTACAAGAGTATTTCCATCTAAATATAAAGTACCAAAAGTAGTCATCCTGCAGATTGGTCCATTTCAGAATAATATATATGATATGTTTTATAATGATTGATCATGAAAGTGTTCTCAAAGCTGGTAAAGGTGCAGCTAGTTTGAATGACTTTGTATACTGCAGGGTAGCTTGTGGATTTACTCCAGGTGGCACTAAAGTCTGATTTAACCCTTGATTAGATTTCACATCATTCATCCACATCTGTGAAGTAACTAAAGGTGCTAGGTAAATGTAGTGGAGTAAAAGGTTGATTGTTTACCTCTGAATTGTAGTGGAACAGAAGTACAAAGTAGCACAACATTAAAATACTCAAAGTACAATACCTCAAAGTGGTACTTTACACCTCTGTCTACTAGAAAGCAAATAAGCAAACAAAACATGGTGTGTTTATTCCTTACGTTTATTTGACGTTAAAACAGAAGCAGGCTGACAGAAATTGCAATTTACCAAAACAGCAAAATGTGATAAAACAAAAGGAACTCCGATCACACAGAGTGGGGATGCGGTCACTCGGCAGACAGAAGTAAGTTAGATGTGTTTCACAAACCTTCTCTACGCTAACTGGAGGTGTTCTTTCTTACTAATGCGTCAGCAGAGTGGCGCAGAGCAGGCGGAGGATGAGACAGGCACTTCAGGCAAGATGGAGTTTGCCGAGCTACAGCAGGATCACCCATGAGACATTTCACTACCTTTATTTTTTACAATAAAACAATCGGAGGAACGATATGGATAGTACTTTTATAAAATGACCCCTCAGGACCGTTTTACTTGGTTCACATTGTTGTCTTTCAAATGAGGAACAAACTGAGGCTCTGAACAAAAAAACAAACAAATATTACTCAGTGGAGTGACTCAGACGACTCTCAGAAGTCTGAAATGAGACAGGAGATAAGGTGTGGGCTGACAAGTCTGAAACTTAATGGCAAAGCTTCAAAACTCAAGTAAAAACATGTTATGTTGCCTTTAAGTGAAATCGAGGTTATCGTTATTAACAGTTTGATTAAGTAGAGTAAATTTGCCAGAATAATCCAGAAGTACATGAGAAGGAGCTAACATGGACGCTGAAGTGTGGTGTTAGGTAATAAAACATGGTAATAAAACATGCTATAATGCCAAGGCAAAGTATTTTAAACCCTAACATGAAGAATCTCTGCAATCATTCCACTGAGAAACACACACTCACAAGCCTCGGGTACTTTACTCATCCTGCGTTGTGAAGAACACTGTGGAAAAAAGATGTTCGTAACTTTGAGTTTAAACAGAGTAAACCTTTACTGATCACATTTTCTAAAGTGGGCTTCAATATGGAGTTTATTTCATGAAAAAAGCCCCGGTGTTTATACTGAGAGACAATGGGTCCAACTGTTTCCAATGTGCTTTTTACTTCGTCTCATTACTTTTGGCTCTGTGATTGTTTCACACCTTTGTACATTGGATGTCCTAACCTTTACTGCATCACAATATATAAAGTAATAAATACCATAATAAGATGGTATTTATTCTCACCCCCTCCTACCTGGAACCTAACCAGCTGCACTTGATGCTTCAGACATCAGCAAAAGGAACTGGGATCATGTGACCTAAATGTAAGAAGTCCTACAAGTGGACTTTTCACATTTAAGTTTCTGCATTAAGCAGGAGCTCCACTTTAAAAAATCATGTCGGTAAAGGTTTATTCTGATTTAGAATTATAATGTAATCATTCCAGCTCGTTTAAATATCCATAAATACTCAGTGACACTGAAACCGCGTTTGTTCCAAAGACAGTAAACAGATCAAACGTGTGCTCGATGTGAGTGAGGCTTTGTGGGAAACGCTGCACGGCTGTTTTCCGGGCTCTTATTCTGAAACTAGTGACTTTGCTTCCTCTTGGTTGTGGACGCAGTGCAGTGAGCGACTCTTACCACCCCACCCCCCCCCCCCCCGACGCTCCTCACTTCCTGTGCGCCTCCTCCAGCAGCTTCATGGCAGAACAGTTGTTGGGCTCCACTCGGAGCAGCACGTTGATGCTGTCCTCGCAGGCTCGGATGTCCTGCAGGAATACAAGAGGACATTAAGGGTTAGGAACTGAAAGAGGCTGAGGAGAGCGGTAACACTCAAATCAAACATTTAGTTGCAGGTTTTAACACACATTTAAACATTTTAAATGTTTTTTTTCCAATTCAATGTTTTCCTCCCTCTTGTTCTGGATTACATTTATAGTAAATATTTGTATGTATTATATTTGACATATGTATATATCACTTCTGCATTACTTGCACATTGGTCTTGTCACATAATCTTGCACTATTTTATTTCTATTCCGTTTCTTCTTTGTTGAACTAAGTGGCTGCTAATGCTGGAGTTACACTTCACGTGCAGTCTATGCTCTGGAGCGACTCAGTGCAGCCTCTCATCATCAACGAGGGACAATAACACAGGAACATGCAGCGGAGTGTCACCGTGCCGTATCCAACTTTATTGTAAAAGATTTTAAGCGCTTTACTACTACAGAGTCCAGTTTGTTTCGGTAGGTTGGTTAGCAAATAGCTGGCACAGCATAAACCGCTAACTTGCTTGCAAGGTAAGTTAGACACACTTTGAGCTTCCAGATGTTGACTTGCTGTCTGCTCTGTGCAGCTCTGCAGAGCCCCCCCACAGCTGGCTGAAGACAGAAGCTCCGGGCTGTCAGAGGTCACAAGGAAGATCAGTCGAGTATCTCAAATCTTTCCAGGGAGTGTCAAGATTATTATTTATTTTTAAAATCTAGAACTGTTGACATTTATGAAAGAGAATAAATACAAGTTGTTGATCTTTTCATGCAATGGCTTTATTTTTTGCACAAAACTATCGATAAATACACTTATTGATAAGCTGTACCATTTTCCGTAGGGATGGGTACCGAAACCCGGTAGTAAACGGCCCCGGGCTACATTTTTAAAGACTGAGATTGATAAGCTCCGATATTACCGGTATTGGTACTGGAGAAATGAATAAAAAATATACGCAAAGGCTTCATATTCAGACGGAAAATTGCACAGTTGCCGACTGCCATAACTCGTAGCTTTGTTTCGAGTTACGTGTAAGGTGGGAGAAGTACTTAGATCTTGTACTTAAGTAAAGAAGTACCCGAGTCAGGGTTTCCGCTAGGATTTTTTCTCGCAGGTCAAATGTCCGGACAGAATTTATTTTACCGGACAAATTTGAAACTTACCGGTCATATTTCAATAATAATAATAAGAGTTGTGTAGCAGAGTTTCCGTTAGCAGGTAATTACCGGACTATGAGCAGATATGCTGATGTTTAAAACTCAGTTCACGGGGCTCATTTTTATATTGCTTCAGTTTATAATCGTAACAGATCGAAAAATTCAGATTCATTTTTCAATAAATTATTCCACAAACAACAAACATCATTATTACATTCAAAGAAACTACTTGTAGTAGATAACGTACATTATTCAAAAGTTTACATCAACTTTGAATAATAACACGGGAGAAACGGATCCTCTCTTTTCCTCTCTCCCTCTCCTGACAGCCCGTCAGTTTCTCATGCAGCTCCTGCAGCTCACTAAACAGTGGGCGGGGTTCAGGTGATCATGCAGAGCTGCGTGTCTCGGTCTGACTCAGCAGCTGATCTGATCTCTCTCTCTCTCGCGTCCGGTTATACTTCACTCACGTTTATGTCCATATCGATCAGATCCAGCTCTCCTGATCGGCCTTTATAGAGAACACCGATCCAACTATTAAGACTGAATAACGGCCGATAATGACCGACGGCCGATCGATCGGAGCATCCCTAATTATTACCAGACATTTTGACCGGCAGGTTTTGAATTTACCGATTTTTAATAAATTTTACCAGCTAAAAACCGGTAATTACCGGCTAACGGAAACCCTGACCCGAGTGTATGAATACTCTGTTACAAGTAAAAGTCATGCATTGCAAAATGGTACTTAAATAAAAGTACAAAAGCATGAGCATCAAAATATACTGAAAGTATCAAAAGTGAAAGTACTCATTATGCAGATTGGCCAATTTGAGAATATATATTATACGTTTTGATTATATAAATGTGGTAGTAGGCCTGTCACGATAATACATTTTGTTAGACGATACATTTTCCCGGAAATGATTGCGATAAACGATAATATTGTGGGCACCGTTGTAAAACCATTTTAGACCACTGACAATGATAATATATAATAATTCAAGTACATCCTTTTTTATTGAACATTCAACATTGCAAATGAAATGTTAAATAATATTTAAATGATATATAATAAATAAATTCAATTATAAAACATTTATTAAATAAATCATACACAACCAAAACAATAAATTAAATAGACTCAGGCTGGAAAACAGAGCTCTCTTGTGGCCAAAACACGCAATTGCATTTGTGAAAATGCAGTAGTAAAAAATGTTTAAAAAAATAAATAAAGTAAGTCGGGAAGGTGGGGGCTCTTCATCGCCAGCTGCCGTGTTTGAATGAGCCAACCGGCTCATTCAAGTCCGTAAGTTTGCCTTAAGTTTGCCTCGTGGATTTGTCTTAAAACCAAAATATTCCCACACCGGAGATGTGGAATTAGGTTTTGCAAACAATTCCATTTAACTTCAAATTCCCCTCGAGTAAGTCACACGTTGTCTCCTGCTTGTCTCTATATTATTAATGTGGCTGCTACACTGTTGCACGAGGAGTGTCCTGACCTGGCTGTGTGTGAGCCCCGCCCCTCACAGCGCGCCTGGCTAAAATGCTGGTCACATCCTTATGTAAACAAACACGCATGTAAACGGCAATTTATCGAGGTCAGAAAAGTTATCGAGTTCATTTTTATTTATCGCACGATAAGTCAATTAACTGCTTATCGCGACAGGCCTATGTGGCAGAGCAAAAGTACATACCCTAAAGTACTATCTTATCTTACATGATTTACCTTTGAATTATTGTGGAGTAGAAATACAAAGTAGCAACATTTTGAAATACTCAAGTATAGATCCTCGAAATTGTACTGAAGTACAATACAAAATAATAATAATATAGACTTTATTTATTTGAGATCTAAATAAAGCAACGATAATTCGGTTCCAATTTGTTTAGTTTTTCCCTTTAAAAAATAACAAAAAGTACCGACTAAAATACTGTTAAAGTACCGGATCGAATAAGAGTAGTAGTACCATTCAAATCTTAACGATACCCATCCCTAAGTATCCCTAGTGTTGAATACTGATGAGTAGAAGCTGCTGGAGGAGAAACTACAGGAAATATCAAGGGCGGAATATGCTTTTAATGTGTCCCCTGCACCTTTAAAACCAACATGTGATTATTGTGCATGTGTGTGAAGGTTGGGCGCTCACCTTGAGCCCCAGGTAGGCCTGAGACTTCCTGTAGAGCGCCTTGATGTTCCTGCTGTCCATCATCAGAGCCTCGTCACAGTCTCTGATGGCATCTCTGTACTGCTTCACCGACACGTAACACAGCGCCCTGATCACACACACAAAATCTAATTTATTCAAACTGTTCTGTGAAGCAGTATGCAATTATGGTATCCGAACTACAGATATAAAATCGTATTATTATTGTTTTTCCTCTGTTTTAAAAATTGCCATTGGCAATAAAAAGTCATGTGTCATAACATTTCTGTGTCTTATTTAGAATAGAATAGTTTAATGTCATTATACATGTACAATGAGATAAATGCTTCTCCCTTTCAAGGGTGAAGCATTAATGCCATTAATTTATTTATTAAATGTGTCAAACTCCCTTAACCCAATACATTTTCATCCACAGGAATTTTGGCAGGTGTTTGTTAAAATATATTATTTATTTTAAGGACGTTAGAGATGTCACAAGAGCCAAGACTGACTCACTATTAGACAGATCTGGAAGATGCTGTATCTTTTTGTCACAGCAATTTAGAGTCAATGATGACCAAAAACTTTATTCAAACATTGATAAAAAAAAGTGTAAGTTTATGCACATGGGATTAAAGGTGGGAGAAACCGGCTCGAGATCGCTAGAATTTGAAAATACACAACCGGAGAAAATCTGCCACTTCCTTATAGAGCCCCTCCTCCAACACACACGAACGCGCACATGACCAATGAGGGCACGAGATAAGTTTGTGCACAGATGAAAGGCTGACAGGCAGGTAGGCCATCCAGTTATTTTAGCCGGGCCGGCTAAAATGATTGGTCGTGCTTTTTACAGTACTACGGCTTCCACAGATGACATTTTTTTATGGATTTTTTGTCAAAGCACTTAAGATATTCATTGCTATCGGGATGTTAAGAGCATTCCATGGAATATAACAAAAAGTGTATCTCAAGCCGGTTTCTCAAACTTACCTACCCCACCTTTAATTGTGATTTTTTTTTATTGATTTTCTAGGTTTATGGCATCTAATTGGTATAGAGAATCATGGAATAAGGTATTAGTACAGACTAATAGATTGGTAGTTTTGTGACATTGCTATCTCAACCATAGTTCCAGCCAACAGTAACACTACTCCTCTATGAGGATTATAAAGTGATTCAAATCTTCAGATATGAATGAGGACGGTACCCACAGAGTTTCCGTTAGCCGGTAATTACCGGACTTTGACCGGTAAAATATGCTGAAGGCCGGCAAATCTAAATCTCTCCGGTCAAAATGTCCGGTCAAAATAATTTCCCCTTAGCGCAATACTGCATCAGTTGCGCCACTTATGTGACTAGGGATGGGTATCGTTAGGATTTTATCGATACTGGTACTGCTTATCGGTATCGGTATTTTTCGATACTTTTCAATAATTTGGTGCTCAAAATTATAAACATGAATACAAGATGTGAAGATTAAACAGTAATTGTATTGTAATTTTCTTGCAGAAATAACTGTATAACTTATACATTAGCTTCTCAGAAGCAGACACAAATAAATAAAATAACTTAAAGGGGCCTGGCTCACCCCATCATGCTTTTTGGGGTTTTCCCTCAGACAGAGGATGAAAAGAGGCATTATTTAAAAAAAAAATTAACATTTGTAAATCAGTTACATCTTCATCCATACATTTCAAACTGACAACCTAGCTCGACAAGAGATCCTTAAAACATTGTCCTACAGTGACATCATGCAAAACTGTGATATGAATAAATTGGTAAAAAGGCTAAGATGTCAAAAAGATAAAGGCGAGTACGTATATTATTCTGGATTGTACTTTTAAATAATCACAAAATAAATGATGTGCTGAACTGAAACACGTCAAAATGTGTCTGAAGGTTTAAACATAGAACAAAGTATTTGAGCTTAAAATATGTAAATTCCTAGTAAACGACCAACAATTGCTGAACCATACATTGAAACGTTGACCTTTAACAACATTTAAATGCAGTTTTCCAATTCACAATGACATCTGTAAGTTTAACTGGTTTATAAAGCATTCAATGAAAGGCCAAATGATTGTAGGTGTAGGAGCTCACATTAATACACTGTCAGTGTTACTAAACTAAAAAAAGACAAGGCGATGTGCCTGCAAGACTTTATTCAGGTAAACATATTAACCGTGCGCAGCAGCTAACCTGCCTGTGAGCCTTCGCTCAGGTCACATTTACACACGGCCCGGCTGAAGCCCGCTAGCACTATTAGCACGAGCAGTATCGCTAGCAGCATCGCTAGCAGCCACATGTCAAATACGCTGCACCGATTTAGTGTCTCGTTTGCAAATGCTTCATTAAGTTGCTTGTGTTACCCCCTTTACAAGCAACTAATTGAGTACATAGATTGCACCTTGCACTATCGCCACTACATAAAATGCACCCAGACCTTCGCTCGCTTCGCTCTGTCCGCCATGCCTGCGGGAGTCTCACAACAATAATAAGAGCGCTATTGAGAGAGATGACGAGTGGCATTTACAGTGGCCAATCAGAGGGGTCTCAAACCGGATACATCACACGGGATGAGGGTTCCCAACCAACCAGAATGGTTTAAAGTTAAACTAAGGCGACGTAACACATATACCGATAGCAGCACCGTTTGTCCAGCGGCTTAACGGTATACCGATACCGTCCAATCAGGTACCGGTATTGACTTAGTACCGGTTCTCGGTACCCATCCCTATATGTGACGGAACTAGCTAGATCTGATCGATATGGACATAAACGTGAGTGAAGTCTAATCAGCTGCTGCTGACGAGTCGACACGCAGCTCTGCATGATCACCTGCAGCGGTGAGCGGAGCAAAACACGCACTTCAGGTTAGAAAATCACACTTAGCTATTTGAATTACCTCTCAAACTACTACACTAGTTATAGATATGTTTATTTTTACTGGATCCGCAAGCTTCATGATACTGACGGGCTGTCAGGAGAGAGAGAGAGCGCTCCGTTTATTATTCCCGTGTTATTATAAATTACTGCACTCTTTTGAATAATGTAGTTAATATACTATAATTAGTTTGTTTAATATCGAATCATATCAATTTGTTTTAAAGCTCAATAAATAACAAAGAAGACGGCACTTTTCTCATTTTGTCCGGAAGATTTCAACTTTAACGGACATGTTGACCGGCAAAAAAAAAATTCTAGCGGAAACTCTGGGTACCCACCGATTGGTGAAGGTGGTGGGCTCGGTGGGGTTGAGTTTGAGGCTCTGGCTGTACTTCTCGATGGCCTTCTTGTGTTCGCCTTTCTTCACCAGAGAGTTGCCTTCTTCTTTCAGGAGCTGAGCTTTCTTCACGTCTTTATCACTGAGAGCTGACAACAGGAGGGAAGAACAAAAGGTCATATCAGAAAAAGATCCAAATCAGAATTTGTGCAGAAAATAAGTGAAGTTTATCTAAATTCTAAAGGTGAAGAGTTGTGCAGTTTTAAAGTGGCAGTATTGTGCTCAAATGTGAAAAAGTGCCATAAAATTCATTAATATCTAAATCAATTTCTCAAACTACCTCTTATACAAAGAAGGTCCTTTTAGATCAAGGGTGGGGAACCACCGGCCGCCAGGCCGTATACGGCCCACGAGACCATTTGGTACGGCCTTCGAATAAATCTAGGCGGCAAAAAAATTAAACAAGCGAGTGCCTGTTTTTCCTGGCCAAGGTCAGGGTCCTTGAACACAACACGAGCCTAACGTGTCATCACGTGGTATATGTCTCGTCTGACAGGGGTGCAGTTCTGACGGAGAGCACCAGAACATCGCTCCAGCACTTCAGAAACTGAAGTACCCATAAGGAGCCGTACACATGCCGCAGTTTTTGCGTGGCTGTGTCTTTAGTTGTAAGCACAGTGGCGATCTGTTCATCTGTCATACTGATCATACAGTCAATAACTTTGTTGTTATTAGCATCTGGTTAGCTAGATGTGCTAACGAATATAAGAAGCTTTTTCTTCAACCAGTGAGGTAAAGGCACATCTTTATATGATCATTATAAAAAAAATAAGAGAATAAAGTAAAGTATAAAATACTATATGACAGTAAAAATAAGTTGTTATTAATAAACAAGAATACAGTGAGAAAGGAGAGTGATTGGTAAAATATCCATAAAGAAAAATAAATCTGTTTCATATGGGTGTTGAGAGATGTATCCATAGATCTCTCAATGTTGCTCTCAAAGTGCACCAGATTGATGCTTTTAACTTCAATATAAAAAAAAAAAAAATCTTCCTGGGGGAGCATGCCCCCGGACCCCCCTAGAGGATGTTAGGTCCCCCCCGCCCCCACTTAAATCATGTTCACATGGATAGGAAACTAAATACATTTGCGTCCATATCTTTCTGTTTTGGTGGTCATGCAACAACCGTGCACTTGAATACTCGAGTCATGGTAAGATATCGGGATTAAGAGGTTGCTTTTTCTTTGCACAGCATTATTTTTATTTTTAAGCAGAGGTCAATAATTTGTACGGCCCTCTGAGAATGTTGAAAAAATTTAAATGGACCTTAGGCGCTTTCACACTAAGTGCTTTGCAGTACTTAGTTCATCAGAACTCTTTAGTTCTCATGAACTAAGTACAGATCGCGTTCACACCGGAATAAGTCCCTGAGGGATGATTAGGCAAATTAAGCCGCTGACGTCACTTCTTCTGCTTTGGGTTTACTGGCAGGCCGCAAACAACTTCACGGCGTATACTGCCACCCGAAGTCCCCGGCGTTGGGAACTGGCTTCAGTAGAAGCCTTCCCAGTAAATCGCCAGAACGCCAACACCTCCTCATCTCCACCGCTCCCATGTTTTCTTTTGTGTTGCCATAAGTTAGTCTCTCTCCGTTGGTGCGCTGGGCTAATGCTAATAATGCAAGCAAATAAAATGGCGGCATCACAAAACTTTTTGGGAGTTTTATGGGGCGTGGTTTGCAATCCGCCCAGCCAATCAGAAATGGGAACCTTTTTCTTCCATGAAAGTACCTGCTCTCTAGCAGGGACGGAAAAGGGGGTGGAAAGGTTCTCATGAACTAAGTTCTACTGGGAAAAGTACTCTGGTGTGAAAGCGCCTCTTGAGAGGAAAAAGGTTCCCCACCCCTGTTTTAGATACATAAAAAGACAAATCATATTTGTGATCATGGGCATAAAGAAGGAGCCGCATAAACGTGTAGTTGCCATATTGGGATTTGGTTGAATTGTGCAGAATGAGAGGACACAACAGAGATCTTAAATGTCCTCACCAGGTTTGCTGGTTTGTTGGGTGCCGTTCTGTGTGGGTGCAGCGTTTGGTGGCGCTGCGTTGGCTTGGGCTTTCTGAGCAAGTTTTTCTCTGACAGACATGGGAACGGCGGGGATGGGAGGAAGCTTTTCCCTCCATGACAGACCGTCTGCCTCTGTGAGCGCCTTCGTCATCCTAACAAATAAAAGAAGAAATGTAAAAAGGATGGGAAAATAATCTGAATCATATTATTTAGTTCTTTAGGTGTAAAGATACAATCCAGGCTTCTTTCACCATCAGAAAGTGCTGTTCAAAAAGTAGCATGTGCTACAACAGGTTGAGAAAAACAACCTGAAATATAGATAGATAAGATATGTAAAAGCACAAAACACACGACATTGTGAATAAAACTTTTTTTGTTCTGTAATGAAAAACCTTAAGAAACATATTTATCCAACAGCAGATACAATTTTGGAGAAACCGACAGGAGTACCAACAATATACTGCAGTAAAACGGTGCACAAGCTAAACATTGTTGAGCTAAAGTTTACACTATATTTAAAAATGTTTAACTGATAACTTTACCCTGAGATGGCTGTTTCTAGAATTAACTGAAGATATGTTCTGCTCTACTCAAAGCCACCAGACTCCATTGTCATTTTACCTTGTAGTACACAGGAGAATACCGCTGCCTCGATGGGTTTGTTCGTTTGCGCTAATATGTTACTTGTTTTGTTGTTGTTTTTTAGTTATTAAAAAAGGAACGTTTGAATTCATCCAGTTAAGCCCCGAGCCTGTTTTCAGGCCTCAGGCTTGAAAATGACATTCCCAGAACAAATTACTATACCAACTTCTAAAAAGGGTAAATTAATAATCTTTTTTCTCAAAGCAATGATAAACCTGTGAGTTGGATGTAGAAAAGTCAGAATCACTAGAAAATGCATTTCCTCCCTCTTCTCTTGATCATTCATCATCATCGGTGTGTGTCTGTGTGTGAGAGAGAGTGTGTCTGTGTGTGAGAGAGTGTGTGTGTGTGTGTGTGTGTGTGTGTGTGTGTGTGTGTGTGTGTGTGTGTGTGTGAGTGAGAGAGATAGAGAGTGTGTGTGTCTGAGAGAGTGTGTGTGTGTGTGTCTGTGTATGTGCGAGAGATAGAGAGAGTGTGTGTGTGTGTTAGAGAGAGTGTGTGTGTTTGTATGTGTGTGAGAGAGAGTGTGTGTGTGTTAATTGTTACAGCTCAAATGCATTGCAATAACTTCCATGTTAAAAAAAGACTTTAAAACGCTGAATATTTTAAAAAGTATAACATATTTTGAAAAAGTTGAAAGTTTCCCATCATGTGTTGAAAAGGCTGAATAGTTTGAGATTTGAATGGTTCCTGCAGCTGAAATTAGGCTGAAGGAGTTAAATAAAGATATTAAATGTAAGTAGCAGTGATTGAATTTTTACAAACACCTGTGTGTGTAAACCAAGCGGCAAACTCTGGGGAAGAGCCGGGACGCCAATACGGAAGTGCCACACACTGCAGTTCATCTAGTGGCCAGTAGGAGCAGGCTGCAGAAGGGAGCAATTTCCATAGACCCCCATGTTAAAATGCCCAACTTTACAGCAGAAATAAACATGTTTACATCATGGTTCAAAAAACCATATTCTCTGTATAGTTAGATTCCCCCTTCATGACTACTGTGTGGGGGGTGAATTTGTTCTCAACTCATCTGTTTAATTAATATTAAGCTTTAAAGTTATGCATAAATTAGGGCGTGGTCACTTTGATGGACACGTACATTCCTCACTGTCAGCTAACAGCAACTTGTCCACTCTGCTAGGCTACAACGTTAGTTAGTTGTAGTTACTGTACTTGACCCTTTAGCCGTGTTCATGGTGATTGTGCCTTTTAGGGAATATTGTTACAAATACCAGACAATTAAAATGTTGTGCTGTGCACTTGAATGTACTAACAGAACTTCCAAGAAGTCTAAAATGATAATATTATACATGTTAACCCCGTTCGCAGGTGTTTGTGTGCTTGGTAGCTTAGCTTGCTACTTATTAGCCAGCTAAGGACGTGACCCTTTATACATACATATACATTTTAGTTTATGATTCAGCCTTGGGTAAGACTTTTATAGTCTATGGCTATGACGCCCATAATGCTAAACGGGAGCAAATGTTAATAGGGGACCCAATTATCCCAGTGGTGGCCGCCGGAGCTAACGGAGCCGCAGGGGGCTAGCTCCAGCCGGCGTCCCGGAGCTAGCCCACTGCGGCTCCGTTAGGTCCGGGCGGTGGAATCCGTCTTTTCTTAACGTTTGAATGACAAGCATTAAGAATAACAAAATATAGCTAATTCTCTTGCAGATTGTCTCATTTGATTATGAATGTAACGTTTATATAGGGGAACTACACTGTTGGCAGTAACTTGGTATGCATGTATTTCATGTTAGCTTAGCTTCTTAGCCTGAGCTAGCTCGGTTTACTTCCAGTTCGGAGGCAGTGATGTCACTCACGTACGTGTGTGGCTCCAATCTGCCCAGCAACACCATGACAACCAACTGCAGCACTGAGTCCCATAAGAATGCATTGGGGATTATATCTGACAATTTTGCCACCTGTTCAAAAACTATGAGTCTTATAAAAAAATTACCTGACCGTGAGCATCAGGGAACCCCAATGAACTGAAATATGTTTGTTTTTTTGGTTTTGTGTTTGAAGTGTGGAGCAGTTTGTCTAAAGCAGGGGTGGGGAACCTTTTTCCTCTCAAGGGCCATTTCAATGTTTTCAACATCCTCCGAGGGCCGTACAAATTATTGACCTCTGCTTAAAAATACTAAGATCACAGCCCACTCATTTCACCTTTCTTTCATGCTGTGCAAAGAAAAAGCAACCTCTTAATCAAGATATTTTACCATGAGTCGCGCATGCGTGCACGTGCAGAGTTGTGGCATGACCACCCAAACAGAAAGATATGGACACAAGATGTGTGCAAATGTATTTAGACTCCTATCCATGTGAACATGTTTTAAGTTGGGGGGACCTAACCTCCTCTAGGGGGGTCCGGGGGGCATGCTCCCCCGGGAAGATTTTTTTTTAAATGTTGAAGTTAAAAGCATAAATCTGGTGCACTTTGAGAGCAACATTAGTAGATCTATGGATACACATCTCTCAACACCCATATGAAACAGAACTGTAAACAGATTTTCTTTTTCTTTATGGATATTTTACAAATCACTCCCCTTTCAAACTGTATTCTTGTTTATTAATAACAACTCTTTTTTTACTGTCATATAGTATTTTATACCCGTTTACTTTATTCTCTTGTTTTTTTATAACTATAATGATCATATAAAGATGTGCCTTTACCTCACTGGTTGTAGAAAAAGCTTCTTATATTCGTTAGCATAGCTAGCTAACCAGATGCTAATAACAACAAAGTTATTGACTGTATGATCAATATGACAGATCGCCACTGGGCTTACAACTAAGACACAGCCACGCAAAAACTGCAGCATGTGTACGGCTCCTTATGGGTACTGCAATTTTTGGAAGTGCCGGAGCGGAGCTGCGTTGTGGTGCTCCCCGTCAGAACTACACCCCTGTCAGACGAGACATATACCACGTGATGACACGTTAGGCTTGTGTTGTGTTCAAGGACCCTGACCTTGGCCAGGAAAAACAGGCACTCACTTGTTTAATTATTTTGCGGTCTAGATTTCTTGAATTTTTTTCTTTTTTGCGTGTGTTTATAAATTACCTCGAGGGCCACACCAAATGGTCTCGCGGGCCGTATACGGCCCGGGGGCCGGAGGTTCCCCACCCCTGGTCTAAAGTGTAGTTCTCTCTGCTCTGAAGAAAGATCCGGAACAATTTAACATGGGAATCAATTGGGAGCTAGCTGGACTTTTTCTCTCTTCATGCCCTCAAGAGGCATTTTGTTTAATATTTGTTTTTATTTTTATTTTCAACCTAGGAGAGGTTTTCCTACGTTTTTCATGAAAAAATATGTCTGAGGAGTGTAGGGTTTGGGAATTATGGCAAGTTTAAAACATTTTTGGGGGAGAATTTCGAGCTGTCCTGCACTCTGTTTTGCGATCAAAGCACTCTCGAGTTATCGAGCTGCTCCCATCCACTCTAATGTTAAAATCTGAAAAAGGCCTCTCTACCAAGCTCCAAACTAAATTCAATATCTCAAAAAGTTTAAAAGAAATCCTGAATAGGAATTGAATAGCTGAAGGTCTTGTGATCATTTGAAAGTTGGAGTGAAGTGTCTAGCTGAAAGTATGTGGAAGGAGAAGCATTTGGCGCAAGGTGTAGGAAAACAGGATTTGAAGGCATCTCCCATTGACTTCAATGTTAAAAAAAGAGTTTAAAAAGCTGAATATTTCAAAAAGTATGAAATATTTTGAAAAAGTTGAAAGTTTCTCATCAATTGCTGAAAAGGCTGAATAGTTTAATATTTGAATGGTTTCTGCAACTGAAAGTAAGCTGAAGTTATGGAGAGCTAAAGTATTGGCTGATTTGAAGGCTCTTCCATGTTAAAAAAAGAGTTTAAAAAGCTGAATATTTCAAAAAGTATGAAATATTTTTTAAAAGTTAAAGGTTTCCCATCGATTCCTGAACAGGCTGAATAGTTTAATATTTGAATGGCTTCTGTAGCTGAAGTTATGGAGTGCCAAAGTATTGGCTGAAATAATAATAAGTTTAAGGGGAAGAATAAAGATTTGAAGAACTATAGTGGAATGCTGTAAACAGCTGATCATAATTCCATTGTTGAGGTCTACTAAAATAGATTTACATTGTGCAATTTTCCAAAATCACATTGGTTTCTCATACAGCATCTCTGTATAGTATGTGTATTCACTCTGTCCTAAACGCCTTGTTGGATCTCTTGCCCCCCCCCCCCCCTCCCTATGAGCCCAGTGGCCATCTGCGAGACAGCGAGACACAGCTAAACCCAGCCCGAACACACACACACGCAGCCTGGCTGGGAGTTTATGTGTGTGCTCACACACCGACTCACAGCCTCGCTGCGTCCCGCCGTCTCAGGGAGGAGAAATCGGCGGAGCTGCAGCTGAGAAAAGATTGAGTGTGTGTGAGGAAGTCCGCGGATTGGTCCGGACCAATCCACGGACTTAACCTAACGGCTCTGCGGACGTAACGGCTCCACGGATTGGTCCATTTGGGTATGGGCACGTCACTGCACCAAGGAAGAAAAAGAGAAATCTCCAACGAGGCATTCTGGGGCAGCATAGACAGGTATTTTCTGTGTTAGGGTGCATTCACACCTCCGCACATGAAAGCTGTAGGCCTATAGCTGTCAAACTGTGATCACCAGTTCAATACATTTGACAAATTCGACTCGGTTTCTATACTTATTTGAACATGTATTTATTTGTTTCCAAAAGTTATTGGAAAAAATATTTTGTTACCCAATTTTTATATAGGATATGTACATTTCGGTTAATCGGTAAACCGTTTTTTGGGGGGTCGAATATACATTTGCTTTCAAATTCCCATCCCTACTATAAACTTCAAACCCAAGTCATGTGCACGGAAATGCTGTTCAACCATTGGTCAGACATTAAGGGGGTAAAAACGCAAATCCCGGCAATTTCTACCGGAGCCTCTGCCATGGAGCATCGGCACTTTCGGGAGGTTATTCTCATGCTGCTGTTAATCTGGAGATCAACAGACACTAGCGGCCGGCGCATATGATTATATAATCAGACAACGTCGGTTAAAAAACATGATAACACATATAATGAGACGTTCTGCAGTAAGGAGGGGTGTTTCACCGACGACAGGTGTTCTTAATTTTATGTAGTTGACTGAGCATTTTTACTTTACACGACACTGTTCAACACTTAATTCTGCTTCACTCTTTAACTAAACAACCGCGGATGTCTTGAAAGACTCTTTTGTTAAAGATTTTTGAAGACATTCTTGTGATACGTAAATACTACGCTTCCTATGTTTTGGTGCGGACTGCGTTCACACCAGCAATGAACCGCTCCAGAGTTCGCAAGCAATGTTCCGAGACCACCTATTTTAGCGGACCAGAGTCCGGTTGTTTAGTTCACTTAAGAGGTCTCGGACTGCGTTCACACCGACCCAAATGAACTTCACCAAGCGGCTAAACGCACCAGGGTTCGATTCAACCGGACTATAAAAGGCTGGTGTGAATGCACTAGTGTTAATTTCGTCAGCTATTTTTTTATTTAGTTTTAGTCTTAGTCCTGTGTTAAATTTCCTTTTTAGTTTTAGTCATATTTAGTCACCTTCATCCTGTTTTTATTTAGTCAAGTTTTAGTCGACTAAAAGTCTGAGCATTTTAGTCTTATTTTAGTCAAAGAAAACTAATTATTTGAGTCTACTTTTTGTCAATGAAAACTGTTGAGTCTTTTTTAGTCATCCGATTATATAGAACATTTCAGTCAAACTAGTCTAGCCAAAACCAATAATTTGTCATTTTAGTATATATAAATAAGATTATATCTTGTCCTTATTTGATGAAAAACACAGGTTAGAATGATTAAGAATGCAGCTTTGCAGAGAGTATCTGGTCAGGTTTGTGGTGTTTTTACCTGTGTTATGACCACATTGCTTCCCTTCTGATAAAACAATGCATTCGCTTTTTTTCTCCGCCTCATTGTAGCGAAAATGGGCCCCAATATCACATCGTTTCTTTCTCCCAAGCAGTGGTGGCTTTAGACTTTTTCGTTGTCAGTCATTTTGACGGACAGGATCGTATCATTTCCGTCATAATCCATTATTATCCGTCGAGTGCACAATTTATCAATCACTCGCGCTGACGGGGGGTATTAACGCGAGTACGACCACTGCTCCCAAGACCTGTTGTTGCCATTTTATTTTCTGTTAAATAAGGTTAGTTAGACCATGAGTTAGACCCGAGTCTTCCTGACCGTTCATATTTTGCCGCTGCCCGGTGTAATTCAAATCTACCGCCGCGCGCAGCACAGACACACACAGCTGCTGCCCAGCGCAGCACCGGAAATGGAACTGCTGGGAGAAAAACTGACTATCAGAAATGTAACGTTATCTTTGATAATATTTCGTCTCCTCATTTTTCGTCAACGAAAGTAAAGAGAGATTTCGTCATAGTTTTTATTTAGTGAACTACATTTTCGTCTCGTCACTTTTCGTCAACGATATTGCATGATGATTTCGTTAGTTATTGTTTACTGCCGTCGGTGCCGTCTCGTCATCGTCTCGTTTTCGTCATGGAAAAAAAGGTCGTTGACGAACATATTTCGTCATAGTTTTAGTCAACGAAATTAACACTAGAATGCACCCTTAGAGTTTTACTCCCTACAGGGTGTACTTTGAGAGTTTGTGACTTTGCAGACCGTTTACATGCATAAAAACCTTCATAACACACAAGGGGACGGGTAATAACCGGAAAAGCATGACATGTGACCTTTAAAGTAAATTCAGATTGAACATAGTAAAAAAAATGTAAATGATAGTGTCCGTCCAAAGGAAAACCATTTCTTATAGTGAAATCCACCCTTGAATGATGGGATAGTAGACTAAAAGCTTTAGGAATCCAAACTATAACATAGTTAAACCAGTCACTCCAGGGATCTGTGAGGTTTTTCTCTATGGAGTGGTGTGGCTTTTAAGATAGCATAGATAACAACTACAGTTAGCATTTGAAAAAGGGACATCTTAATGCAAGTGAAGCAGTGAAAAAATTATGAATACAATCTATACTTTAATTTATATTGTTTTATGTGGGCCATCTTTTAGGTCTCTTTCTGAAATACGTTTTGCCTCTGCCCCCGTCCAGGGTTAGGGTTCCTGCTGGTCCCCATATCCATTTCTTCAAACTAGGGGTATGCCAATCACCATCTACTCTGGGTAAAACACTGACTATAGACATGTACCTCATACATCCCCACGTCAAAGGATACAAACAATCCCCTGAAGAACGGGTTGAACAAATGCCCAGGTACCTGTTGGTGCCGTCATGAGCCGCTGCGATGTTGCAGTCGATCTGCAGAGCCGTCTTGTAGTCGACGTAGGCCAACCTGTAGCGCTCCAAAGCTTCGTAGGCAGTAGCACGACGGAGCAGGGACTTCACATTGAATTGGAACAGCTCCAGAGACCTGAGAAAAAAAAAATATCAACAGTTTACAGGTCAGATCCATAATAAGCAAGAAAACAGAAAAGGCTCGATCTCCGCTAAAAGTCAAAGCTGCAAGAGACAATGCACAAGAAAACATCCTTACTCCAACAAAATTACTGCTGGCATGAAATCAAACATGCTTCCGATTAGTGCTGGGCGGTATACAATATCATACCAAATACCAGAATTTTACCTCTATTAACCTGTTAAGCCCTGAGCCTGTTTTTCAGGTTTCAGGCTCGAAAATGACATGCCCAGAACAAATGAGTATATCTTCACTTCTAAAAAAGGGGTAAATTAATAATATTTGTTCTCAAAGTAATGATAAACCTGTGAGTTGGATGTAGAAAAGTCAGAATCAATATAGATATTTTTATTTTTAAGTAAATTCAGATTGAACATGGTAAAAAAATGTAAATTATAGTGTCTGTCCAAAAACAATTGGTGATTGACATCTCTTTTTAACTGTTAGAGCCAATAGAATCGAGGGGAAGTCCCTAAATCCACCTACACGTTACCATTGAGTGAGTGATGCGCACGCAGCTTGCCCAAACCGAAAGCTATGTCACGCTATGAAAACTGAAAACTAGGCTTATTGCCATAAATATGAAGATGGATTATCAGTAATCATTTCAAAGCGATTGGATTAATCTTCAGCAGCGTTTATATGCGTTTTAATGCCATTGAACACAACTTTTGATCAGAAAACAGCAAAGGTAAGAAGTATTTGCCGTTTTGGCTACGTAAAGTGGAGTTGTGTTGCCTGGTTTTGCTTTCGCGAGTTTTGGTCGCTCAGTGATGATACTTATACCGTTGGAATCTGTGGAATCTCATATGATATCTAGTTTGTGCAGCTCTGATGAAGTATAACATATTTATACCGTGAGTTATGTGCTAAGTGCGTTAGCTTAGTGCTAATTCAGAGGCTCTGCGTTAGACTTGTGTTTTGTTTCGGTAAAACATTTTCATATCATCATGTAGCTGAGTTTCTTCCCGTTAAGTGGGTATGACACATTCATAGTTTGTTAAATGTCCGCGAAGCACACAAAATGAGTTCCCATTAGCCGGCAAATCTAAATCTCTTCGGTCAAAATAATTTCCCTTTAGCGCAATACCGCTTCAGTTGCGCCACTTATGTGACAGACAAGAAGAGTATGTGACAGACAAGAATAGTCAATTCTAATGTCTAACACTTAATGTGGAGAAAGAGATGTCCTGTATAGGTTGATTGTGCGTTGATCTGTTGGTAATGCCTCTGGGTTCCAGTCGGCATGTAAACAAATGCATAATGCTGCGCTATACTTTGTGGCCTCACCCAGTTGCATAGCGACACTTATTGTTTAGGTGTCTTTTAATAAGCAGGTAGTCATGGCATTAGCTAGAACTAGCTGGATCTGATCAATATGGACATAAACGCGAGTGAAGTCTAATCTGATGGGAGAGAGAGATGAGTCGACACGCAGCTCTGCATGATCACATGCAGCGGTGAGCGGACAAAACACACACTTCAGGTTAGAATATCACACGTAGCTATTTTAATTACCTCTCAAACTACCTAAACTAATTATTGATATGTTTAGTTTCACTGTCGGGTCACTCATACTGGATCCGCGAGCTGCATGATACTGGCATAATAGATTGCCCGATCGGGCAACCAGCAGGTGAGGCTTCATTGCCCGAGCTAAATACTAGATGGCCCCGGGCCATCGGGCAGTCCTTAATGTCGAGCCCTGATGTTCCATCCCAAGATGGTGCTAAATGTGCACTTTGCAGTTCCAGGGAAAAGGGACTAGTTTGTAGTTTGTTTCGCAAAGTTTGTAAAATAAAAAAATGGCATACATTGTGGAGTTGTTTCATGCATTCTTAATCCTTCACCACATAAGACTCATGAGGGCCACCAGCCGTAAATTGTTTGTGGGGCCAATAAGTATAATGTGGGAATATTTCCAATCATGGAAAAATACATAAATACCGCAAAACCATTTTGATTTGGAAAACTACCGTGCTAAAAGTGTTTGATCATACCGCCCCAATCCTACTTCTGATCAATAATCACATTATTAATTTAAAAAAGAACACAGTGTTTCCGCTGCCCGTTAAACACCTTCATATTTATCAACCCATCGTACGTTCTTTCTCTAACACGTAATGAAGGGTATTAAGCGTTTTAGCTCCTTTGTTGTTAACATTGACCACCATTTTCTCTATTAAGTAAACCAGCCTCCGTGTCTTTTGCTGCGCGCTCCTCAAATCATGAAAATATGATTTATTTACTTTACAATGACAGTATTATGACAGTATTATGTAGCATATGTATTGCAGGACATGTGTTGGACACACACACTGCGTCACACAGGCAGGTTGCAGTGTAACAGCAGAGGAGACCCAGGGAATTTTAAATTCTTATATTGGACCACTTAGAACTAACTTGTTAATGCGAAAACAATGGAGATGATTATTAAATCCTTTAATACAATAACAGCAATAATATTAATTACAATAACAGCAATTATATTAATAATTAAACTGTATAGAGTGATTTGTGAATAAGAATACTCATTAGATCAAATGTTTTCATTAATACAATTTTTTGCCAGTGAAATCCAATCGGTACCCAACCCTACAGACAACATAAAACATTTTAATAAGTCACAGATGATTACACTTACATATTGCAGTCTTTCACACACTCAGCACAGTTGCCATCTTTTAGATAGCTGGCTGCACGGTTTGAGTACAAAATGCCCAAATCCTCTGGCTCCTTTTTATCTGAAGAGACAAATTAGAGTTTTTAGGAGAAGCATTTTGCCAAACTGGGTTTGTAATCTCAGTCAATAATCATTTTGCAATTCCCATTTTAAGGACACATAAAGAGAAAGAATAGCAATGCCAAGTGATGAGATGGACAGTTATTATGATAAGATTTAGTAAAAGTGTCAGTTCAAATATATCTGTTATCAAAGTAGGCATGTTTATTAGTATTTTCAATGTGAAATATATGTTGATGGGAAATATTTTTTATTAAAAACGGTTGACACTTAGGTTTCTTTTTATTATTCAACAATTATTTCCCATTTAAAGTGTTTTGTCTATAAAATGTATCTCCTGCTTTGCATGAAAAAATTACTTAAACCAATGTTATGTGACATAAATATATATATATATATTTTTTTTTAAATTGCATTTATATTTCTGTTGATTAGATAATTCATTATTCAACTTATGGTAGCGTCTCTAATGTTCAATAGCCTTGTATCTACTGCATATGTGCTGTTCATCCAACTTCTGAATTTTTTATTAAACATGTTTAAGTTCCAACTGATATTTTGCATGTATCCAAACAGGTAATAAGCAGCACTTACTGCACTTCTCCAGCTCTTTGATGGCCAGGCTGTAGATATTGATGGCCTCTCCATACTGGCCCGTCTTGAAACTTTCATTTCCAGCTTGTTTCAGCTCTGTCCAGGACTTGGACCTCTGTTTCTGAGGCATCTCTGCTTTTTAAATGTTACCTGAAAAGATTAAACACTGGTTAACATTAGGGATGCTCCGATCGCCAATTTTGGGGCCGATCGCCAGAATCAGTATCGGCCGATACCGATCGCCGATCCGATCGAGTGGGCAGGGCCTATGGGGATCTTCAATTTAAAGTGATGTTTAAAACTCAGTTAATGGGGATCATTCACTGGCGCTTTCACAAACAACCAACATCATTACTACATTCAAATTAAGTACATTATTCAAGTTTACATTAACTTTGGATAATAACACGGGAGAAATGAGCAGAAGCGCTCTCTTTTCCTCTCTCCCACTCTCTCTCTCCTGACAGCCCGTCAGTATTTCATGCAGCTCACTGATCCAGTAATGAGTGACCCGACAGTGAAGAATAAATATATTTATAACTAGTTTAGCTTGTTCCAGAGGTAGATAAAATAGCTAAGTGTGTTAGGTCTAACTCTTATGCCCCTTTCACACCAACGCGGTTCCCGTTCTAGCTCCGTGCTAGAGCTTTTCTGGTTCGGAACCGGTTTTTCTTTTCAGCAATGTGTTTCAGCAGCATTTACCGACCGCTGCAGTGCTGCTCTTCCACCGGAGTTTATTCTCCCGTTAGCGCCAGGTTAGCTCACATGGCAGCGGCCGCTCTAAAGTATTCACTGTCTGACTGTCACACAAGCAGCTGATACATATCCCCAATTCCCCATAAGTGAATGTGTGTCAGTCTGAATTGACGCTGTTTGGCATCACAACGCTGTTATTAAAGTTTCTCTGGTATAAAATGGGTGATGTTAGCATAGCAACCAAAGCTAAACTGACTATCTTGACTACTTGTTGTTGCTATCCTATTGTGGCATAAGCTGTTTTCTACAGGCACATTTTACCGGCATATTTTTCATTATGATTCTACTTGTTATGTATTGATTCCATCCGATAGCTGCTATAATACAAAACAAAACGTCTGCCTGCTCTCCACAATGATCAATAACAGTGAACGGATGGTCAAAGTAAGGTACAAATAAACAGAATCACACGAAGCCTGGTAAGTGTTGCCTGACTTTATAAAGTGTGTTTTTTTTTTTTTACAAGTGTGTGGTTGCGTTCTAGTCACTTTGCTCAGCGCTACTGCTTGTTACAACTTTTATTTGCCATACTCGCCTTTAACTGTTAGCTCAGGTTAATCTCGCCCCCCTCCGGCGTAAGCGTGACGTATGCGGCTTTCGACCAACAATTTTTTGGTGCTTGAAACGAACCGGATTCCGGAGCTTAGAGGCGGCTCCACTGCGGTGTGAACAGGAAAAAACCGGTGTGAAAGCCCCATTAGTGTGTGTTTTGCTCCGCTCACAGCGGGCGGAGCTGCAGGATTGCTGCTTCACAAACGTTGCATACCGCTATTTTATTGAGAAAAGTGTCATGTATTTTACGTCATGTGATCGGCTCTCGCGATCGGCATTTTTAGATACTCTATAGATATTTATCCTTCAACTGTTAATACATATACATCTACTCTTTATGTTTAATTTTTTATATTTTAACTCGTGCAATGCCTTGTTAACATGTTGCTTTAACAAAAACAATTTCCCAAATTAGGTTAAATTAAGTATTTCTAATCTGAATCTAATATGACTTTAAAGCAAACATTATATAAATTATGTTTCAAACTTGTATATAATCAACATTTGCAGCCACAGATTGAAATCTCATTCCAAGACTCTCTTTTTACATTGTTTTCCTTTTAATTCCTTGAATTTTTCTGTCGGGTTTTTTTTTTGTTTAATTTGCTGGTAATACGACTCGGCAGTGCTGCAGAACAGGAACCTGCAGCAAACCAATTAAAAGTGCGTCAGGCATGTTTTAAAACTGTAACACATTTAATACTACGTTAATATGTTTCATATATAGAACAATTAAAACTAAATAAAAGTATTGTGTATTTCAGGGGTGTTAAACGACGTTAGTATAAGCTAGGTGGAACCAACAAACTGTAGCTATAAAATAGACGCAATGTCGGCCTAACAAATATGTAACGTTTGCTTTTTTGTCCGAACAATACGTTAGCAACACGTTGGTCGAGTGAGGTTTCCAGCTTACCTACATACCGGGAATTTCACTTACCTAGTAAAATGACATGACATGTTAGCTTAAAAAATAAGTTGTTATAGCCTGGTACGTAGCTGCTAATATTTGCTAAACGCAGAATGACAATTTGATCAAACTAGCACTAAAAGTTCACTTATAAAGAGAACATATATTGAATTTGTATCCCAAAGATATGTTTCTGTTTTAGCTAGCACTCTTTTGTTGTTTAACTGCCAAGTTAGCGCGCTAGCTAAATTATGCTAATTCAAGCTACATTTGAGATGGCTAAATTAGCACAAGCTACCAAAGCTAACTATGCTAACGTAAGGAGGCTCGCTCACTTCTTACCTGCTCTCGGTTCCTCGGAGAAAAAGCGACACAGTTCTCCTCTTCACGACACAAATGACAGAAAAAGCGACTACCTGTACCCGAAACTATCTGAACGCGTTATTAATACTGACATTACTCTTTAAACTTTGTATTCGTCTTAGCGGGGGTTTCCTCTGCCGGTGCCGGGGTTTATACGCTGGGTGTGGTAATAAAATTTGCCGGTTAGCTGTAGTAACTTATCGGTTTTTCTTGAGCTACAGCATGGATGAATATGAGCTGCAGCAGTGTTGCTTTCACTTCCCCTTACATGCTGCGTTCAAGTGCTAGGGAGATTGTAGGAGTTTGGATTGCGAAGTGCGCCCCCTGGTTGCCACATTGGATGTAACATCTGTAACGGTTTAATACGGTATACATATAATCAAACATGAAATACACAAATAATTGTTGGCACAAAGTAACAATAACAATAAACAAAACAGCAACACCGAAACTACCGGTTTGGAATCAGCAGAGGTGGAAGGAGTACTCAGATATTGTACTTAATGTGTAAAAGTAGAAGTACCAGAGTGTAGGATTACGCAGCGTCCACATGGCGGCGTGCGTTGAAGCTTGCCGGTAAGCTTGTCTGAAACTCGACCAACATGAATCTCCCCCCCGGACACACAAGCACGTGGTTTGATTGGCTAGAGCTTGTACTGGCATATGATTTGATTGGCTGACGCTTCCGCCGAAGCTTCAAAAGTTGAACATTGCAACTTTTGAAGCGAGCAACGCGAATTGTATTATCATCAACATATAGTTAAAGTACCAAAAGTAAAAGTAGTCATCCTGCAGATTGGTCCATTCCAGAATAATATATATGATATGTTTTATAATGATTGACCATGAAAATGTTCTCAAAGCTGGTAAAGGTGCAGGTAGTTTGAATGACTTCAAATACTGCAGGGTAGCTTGTGAATTTACTCCAGGTGGAACTACAGTCTGATTTAACACTTGATTATATTTCACATCATTCATCAAAATCTGTAAAGTAGCTAAAGGTATTAAATACATATAGTGGAATAAAAGTACACCATTTACCTCTGAACTGGAGTGGAGGAGAAGTGTACACGATGTATCTGTGAATTGTAGTGGAGTAGAAGTACGAAGTAGAAAAACATGTAAATACTCATGTAAAGTACAAGACACTCAGGAATCAGAACATCTCTTCTCATGGATGTGGGATTTCATAGATGAAAATAACAATATAATGTTATATTATTGTTGTGTTCCTGTTGTTTTGTTTTACTGTTCAAACCAATAACATCTCAAACTAATGTTTAACTATTACCAATTGAACATGTATTTATTTGCACTATGTGTAGGCTATTTGTCAAACATATTATAGACATTGTGTAGGAGCCATTTTATGGGTGTTGTTGGCATGTCAGTTTATTTCATTGATGTGTATATATAGTGCAATACTATCTTGAACACTTGGTGGCGGGGTTTAGCTGCACCGGGAAAGGGGTCATATGTGACAGGAAGGATGAGGACACAGAAGGAAAGAGCATACCGAATTCACCAGCCGGCAGATGCTCACCACAACTGTATTGACTGTAATTAAACCTTGGTATGTAAAACACAAAATAAAACATAATTCTAAACTACAGCAAAGGACCGGAAAATCATCTGTTTGTGTCTGCGTCTGGATCACTCTCCAGCCCTCCTGTGAAGTAATGGCAAAAGGATATAGGACATTGGAACATTAAAATTGCCATGACACATTGAATTTAATCCAATATGCTTTATTGGTTGGTAAACAAAAGTTGTTTTATCAAATAAAAGATGATATTCAATTGTTAATTACCCAACATATTGTCTTAGATTGATAACTAAAATGGTTTTAGTACAATATCCTCCTTTTTTTTGTAAAAGCATTCAATATTTTTTTAATACCAAACTGAAATACTTTATATTGTATATTACCTAACATTAAATAACATTACATGATATTGTGTTTTGTATAATCTAATAGTGAGACACATTTATATTCCCTTATAATTACATTTACACCTGTCATAGGTTTGAAGCAAGTAGTACATTTTTAGAAGTGTGTTGCTTTTCCACATACTTTGAACGCATCATTAGACAGGCGGCAGCAGCTGTTCGGTTTCAGAGAAGTGGGGAGTATGGAAGCAAACTATGGAAGCAAACAAGACACACAGAAGTATTTGAATTTTATTAAACACCGAATTTATAGCATTGAAAATAATTACTTTGAAAATCATGTATCTGAATTTTTTTGCTCCGAATTTACCTATGTGAAATAAGAATGTAAACATTAGAGTTCATTAGGTTGTGGGGGGGTGTAACGTTACGATCACTTCGGTTAAATAAGTCAAGTAGACCATGCTACACTATACAAATACTCTCTTACAAAAGCCCTGCATTTAAACATGTTAATGTTACTTTAGTAAAAGTATGCTAATATAATTAGGAAAGTGTTATTAAAGTATTTAAAGTAGACACAAGTTATACTATAATATTATATCATTTGTTTTATTGTTATTACCGATGCAAGAGTTGACTTAACTGTTGTAGTTGGAGCTCATTTTGAACAATGAGCTAACTAATGATTACTTTCATAATGGTTTAATGTGCTGACTATTTTCTACATTAATAGATCAAGGTCTGGTTTGTTCAAACTCTCAAAATAGTAGGACATGCTGTCATAATTACCCAGAGTCCGAAGTGACACCTTTACAATGTTAAAGCTGTTAGATAAATGTAGTGATGTAAAAACTAAAATATTCAAGATAGTGTAGTGGAAAAGAGATAATGTTTTAAAAACATGTTACTAACACAAAATCTCTTGTTTTGGACTGACAGTAATGATTCAAGAAATAGTAGATCAATAAATACACACACATCAATCTGTGTGCATTTGTTGTGGATGGAACAACAAATGGTGCTCTTACCTGTGATGCCTCCTCCAAACATTATAACCAGACTGTCTCATTCAAACTATAAGTAACGGTTCTAGCTACTTGACTTTACACAAACAATTCAAAAGACAAAATCAACACAATGTATTGAAAGACCAATCTTTATTTTACGGTGCCTCTCCTTTTGTTTGTATTATTAAACCCTGTCAATCTAAAAAACTGAGCAACTCAACAGTTAACTTTATATTTCTTATTGTCCAAAGCATTTATTACACTATTTTTTCCCCTCTCATACGTATGGATGATTAGAGACTTTGGGGGAAACCCAAGCGGCAAACTCTGGGGAAGAGCCAGGACGCCAATACGGAAGTGCCACACACTGCAGTTCATACATGGGCCGCTAGGGACTGGCTGCAGAAAGGAGCAATTGCCATAGACCCCCATGTTAAAATGCCCAACTTTACAGCAGAAAAAAACATGTTTCTACCCATGGATGCAATAAATATTATTATCGATATAGTTAGATTCCACCTTCATGATTATGAATCTGTGAGTGAATTGTTTTCTAACACAACCCTTTTATTTATATTAGGTCTTAAAGTTTTTGCATAAATTAGGGCGTGGTCATTTGATGGACACGTACATGCCTCACTGTCAGCAACTTGTCCACTCTGCTAGGCTACAACCATAGAGGCTACACCGTTAGTTAGTTAGTCATAGTACTGTACTTGATCCTTTAGCTTTAGCCGTGTTCGTGGTGATTGTGCCTTTTAGGGAATATTTTTACAAATACCAGACAATTAAAATGTCGTGCTGTGCGCTTGAATGTACTCCAAGAAGTCTAAAATGATAATATTATACATGTTAACCCCGTTCGCAGGTGTTTGTGTGCTTGGTAGCTTAGCTTGTTACTTATTAGCCAGCTAAGGACGTAACCCTTTATACATACATATACATTTTAGTTTATGATTCAGCCTTGGGTAAGACTTTTATAGTCTATGGCTATGACGCCCATAATGCTAAACGGGAGCAAATGTTAATAGGGGACCCAATTATCCCAGTGGTGGCCACCGGAGCTAACGGAGCCGCAGGGGGCTAGCTCCAGCCGGCGTCCCGGAGCTAGCCCACTGCGGCTCCGTTAGGTCCAGGCGGTGGAGTCCGTCTTTTCTCAACGTGTGAATTAAGAATAACAAACTAATTCTCTTGCAGATTGTCTCATTTGATTATGAATGTAACGTTTATATAGGGGAACTACACTGTTAGCAGTAACTTGGTATGCATGTATTTCATGTTAGCTTAGCTTCTTAGCCTGAGCTAGCTCTGTTTACTTCCAGTTCGGATGCAGCAGGTCCCGCCTCGGCTCCGCCTCTTTGCCCTTATTTGGAGCAGGCGGAATTACACTCTGACGTCACAGTCGAGCCGTTAGTGGCCGACTCCGCCTACTAAGGGCTTCTCGGCAACTCTGCAGAATCCTATGGGTGACGTCACGGACACTACGTCCATTTATATATACAGTCTATGGTTTCTACCCATGGATGCAATAAATATTATTATGAATATAGTTAGATTCCACCTTCATGATTATGGATCTGTGAGTGAATTGTTTTCTAACACGACCCTTTTATTTATATTAGGTCTTAAAGTTTTTGCATAAATTAGGGCGTGGTCACATTGAGTGATGGCTCTGTCAAGTGACTGCTGCTGCTAGCTTCTTGTCTCTCTGCTACCTGCTCCGTGAAGCTAGCTACAGGGACTCTGCCTGCTCAGTTCATCCAGGAAACACAACTTGAAGCCGGCCGTGGTTGTTTGTTCTTCATGCTTATATATCGGACTATTGTGACTCGCTCTGTGGTTAAAACAGACGGTGCATGAATACGGTTTTGCGTAGGGGTGTAACGGTCAGAAGTCGCGTTAACCGAATATTTTCCGTCTATGACGGATTTTTTTTAACAATGACGGACAAATCTGAAAGCAGTCAGTCATTTTGACAGATTAGAACAAACTCGGAACCGCGCCAAAGTTTCCCCGCAGCGAGGCTCCGGTGTTATGCCGTGTTATGCATGCCCTCCAAAAAGGAAATCATACCTGGTTTCCAAACCTAACTGTGCCGTACAAATTATTGAAATGTCTGTGAGTTTTGGCTTTACGCTGTGCACGCTCCCGCGAGGTGCAGCAGCCATGCATAACACGGCGCATGTGAACTGTCTCCCCCCCCCACCCGTTGACAGTTCACGAGCATGCTTCCCCCCCCGTCCCGTCAGAGTTGTGTAAAGGCCGACGGGTAATTCTGGATTTTGACAGAAGTTTTACGATCCTGCCCGTCAAAATGACGGGCAGCGAAAAAGTCTAGGGCAACCTCTGGTAACGGTTCACAAACATTTCGGTTCGGTACGTACCTCGGTTTTTAGGTCACGGTTCGGTTCGGTACGTTTTCGGTACAGCAGAAAAAATTATCACAAAACATAACATATTTGTTTTTTATTATTATTAAACTGTGAATAATGTATTCACTCAAATAAATACAAAATAAGATAAACATTAAGTTGCAGCATTTCGATGAACTGAAATAATCTGTATTTGAACTTTACTGTACTAGTACTCACAAACCTTAAACTATTAGTTTTGGGTTTTTAATTATTATCAAATTATGAATATTCACTCAAATAAATACAAAATATAATAAAATAAACATTAAGGTGCAGCTTTTCGATTAACTGAAATAATCTGTATTTGAACTGTACTGTACTAGTACCTAAGCAGCCAGCTTGACATTATGACTTGCTTGTCATTGTATTTTCATGTTTTTTTAAAGAAAAATTAACTTGTCCACATTGCTTGCCGAAAGGGCAGATCTGCTGGCACTAACAATGTCTCCTGCTGTGGAGAACACCCTCTCTAGGGACAGAGGTAGCAGATACAGCCAGGTAGCGCTTTGCTAACATGGCAACATAAGGATATTTGGCGTTTGTAATAGCTTTGGCTCGGTCTGAACTTTTTGCGAGTGGTGGAGGCTTAAATGCTAGTGGGAGTTGGGTTTGCACTTCAGTCTTTTGGTACCGGTGATATTCACGTTCGGGTGATGCCTTTTCAAATGAGTGTGCAAGTTTGATGTATTGCCAGCCTCGTAACCAATTTTAGTTGAACAATGCTGACAAACAGCTTTGGTTCGGTCCACCTGTCTTTGTCCGTCATCCTTGTACGTAACTGCGAAACCAAAATGTTCCCAAACCGGAGACTTCAATGATGCTGGAGGATTTACGAGCTCAACTTTATCTGCGTTCGCCATTTCGACAGTTCCTCAAATTACTGACTACATTTGAACGCATCCCTCTGACCAGCTCTCTAGTATGCCTCTCGTCCAATGAAATTACTTGGTCGCTCTATGACGCGTTGAACCCAATGTGAGCAAATTACTCTGAATGCTGCGACGCAGCACCTGAGATTACTTCCAAGAAGTTGTTCACGTTCTCAATTTTTTACGTTTAACGTTATATTCGTTCGGTACACTTCGGGACACACGTGTACCGAACCGAAGGGATTCGGTACGGGTACGTGTACCGTTACACCCCTAGTTTTGCGGTAAGTGAAAATCGAGTACTTTATTTATGTGTTAATGATTTTAATCAGCTACGTAATGAATGTTAAGGCTTGGTTTAGCGTGTAAGCGAGTGGTAGCTACATCGGTGCTAACGATGCTAATCGTAGCCTCCAAGTTAAAATCATAGACTGTATATATAAAGGTTAAAACGAAATAGACAAGTGTTAAGCGTTAAGTGGGATAATACTGTAGAACAAACGGCTTCTGTTTGAGGTTGATAAAATAAGGTCATCCTTGTAACTTAGAGAGATATTTTATTATGTAGGTAGGAACTGTATGCATCGCTAAGGTTAATTTAAATTGGCTATGCTCAAGTATGTAGACAAGCTCATGTCGAAGTAGTGTATGTGAAATCAACCTCACAATAAGATGTGTGTATATTACAATTATTAATGTCATATTTCAAGATGATTAGGTTAGATATTACAATATGGTTGGTTGAACTGGAGTTCATTATTGAGCTTACACGTTAACGTCACAGTCATCTGAAGAACGAACCTTGTTGTTTTTATTAATTGCATTACCAAATATGTATCAAATAAACAGTAAGCATTGGTAACACAACTTCCAAAGTTACAGTAAAATAAAAAGGACCCTGACTCGGACAATACACAATCCAACATGTTCAACAGAAGAGAATCAGTTATATTGTTTGTACACATGGTACTTTACATCTGTTTGTTTAAGGTGTCCAGGTGATGCAGACAGGCTGGACCAGAGAGTGAGAGACAGAACTGGACTCCTCACAGCAGTGAACTTCAGCACAGGTACAAAGACTCTTTTTTTCATACTGTACAAACAATCAAGAAATATATTGGTTTAAATGAATGAAGTATTGACTTTAATACACTGATATACATTCCATTAAACAATACTAAATACTAGACAGGGCTAGACATTATAAATGGCCCGCTGGCCCGGAAGCACTATTTAGACACCCCGGGCCAGCATAACGTACTTTCCACTTGCCCGCTCGGGCCACTAAAAATATTGCTTTACATTTTTTTCCTGTGGTATTGGTATTTTGACTAGCAATTTAGTTAAATTGTTTCGTTTATCAACGCTACAACATAGCGTTCCGTGAGTCGGTTGTCGTTGTTGGGTGAAAAGCAAACAGCTGTTTGCTGTGGAGCGCAGCGGGAGCAGGCTCCCGTGAGCGGGAGCGCGCTCCTTCACTACAGACTATCGCGCCACCTAACCATTCGCCAAAATGTTTTTAATACCAGCGGTAGCCGGGCAAAAAACAATCTTCAAATAAAAGAAAGTCACCGGAGGAGTTAAAGGAGAGTGACAGGGTGCATGAGAAGAAGAGGGAGAGAAAGTTTCAGCTTGATCGATGTAGCTTCTAGTGGTGCAGTGACGCGTCCTAAAACCCTTTTATAATCTATCGATTAGATTTATGATTCTAACATTATAAAAGTAGGATAGACATGTGGAGATTATCCGGCTGTACAAAACGTGCATTTATCAAACAGGTTTGTTTTCCACAGACCTTATTTCCAGCTATTTTCCAAAACCCTGTGGAGAAATCCCATTGCTTTCTGTGGAGGGAACCAGCAGCTTACTTACTGCACCACTCAATATGATGGCAATATAAACAAGGTCTTCTGTCGGCTTTGTACATCAATGCCGACCTATGCTGACAAGTAAGTGAAGAGTAGACAATAGAAAGGTATTGGCTATAGGGAAATGTCCCAGCAGTTTAGGATAATTAAGGTTCTAATCAAATCTATAGCCATTACATTTCTAACTCCTGATGACAGGAAGGCAGAAAGTGCATTATGCAAATAATAATACTCATAATAATAGCAGACATTTTTTAACAAAGACCACAATATCATTATTTTAATAAACCAAATATGAACAATTGAGGAAAATGAGGAAGAACTGATTGTTCAAATGTTGTAGTACAAGTAGTAATGTAGTTAGTGCATAAATTACGATTGCAACAAATGTGTTCATTTTCTTCATTATTAGTCCATTTTTTTTTCGGTGGACGAATGCTCTGGGCCAGTGGTTACAATGGTGGGGCCAGTGATAATACAATTCCACCGGCCCGGAGGGCCAGTGGCATTTTACCCTTAATGTCTACCCCTGCTAGATCACCTACACATCAGTTAAGTTGAGGGTTTTACTTTTTTCCATGCAAAAGGTTACATTTAGATGTTAACAAGCAATATGACTTTGTCAGCTTTCTAATTTAATGTATTGAAGGCAAAGATATTTAACACATAGTGAGAACTGCTACTATTTATCTCTCAATATTGTCTGAAAAAACGTGGTAAAAGTTATTCTTTCAGTGAGACAACAGAGCAAGCTTCTACAGTTTACTACGTTTTGATAACAGTTAAATATTATTTTGATAATAACATATATTTCAATGTTGATGAACTTCATACTGTTCATTCATAATCTGATTATCTTTGTAGCTCACTGTTGAAATAAAAAAAAAAACATTACAATTACAAAATAATTATATCTACAGCCCCTAAACACACTGCTTTCATAAATAACACACTTGTTCTGCAATAATATGTTTTATGTTTCCTGTCATTTTTGTTAGGAAAGGACATGCCTGAAAGACACGACATGTTCTCCTTCTCTGAGGGTCAAGAAGAACATCCAAGAGGAACATTAAAAGCTGATGTTATGAGATTTTAAGACCAGTACAGGACATTCACTAAGAAACTACTTTTATTGTGAAAACACAGTCAGCTGATGGGATGCATCTATTTCCACATCTACAATCCTTCAGCTGATTATTTCTATTTGCCTCGCTTTATGAGTTTCACATCACTTGTGCCTTGAACCGCAGAGTTTGCAATGTCACAAATAAATGGGGCCAATCTTCAGTCAGATGTGAATGTGTAATCTAACATTTTCAGTAAGAATAATGGACGAAAGGAGTGCAAATACAATTTAGTGAAATGTGAACCAAAAGTTAATCAAATGTTTTAAATAAAAAGCACATATAGACAGAAGGTGTAAACCTATTAAATGTATAAGTGAACACATTTAGTCAAATAAAGTGACAGACTAGGCCTGTGCAGTTGGTATCATCTTTGCCCAGCATGGGCTCCTCCATCAGGCCTGGTCCTCCTCGCTGAGGAAAGACCCTCAGTCCTCTCCAAACCAACAGACAGGACGTCCATCACACGGAGGTTTCTCCCTGAAGTCTCTGCAGCTCTCTGGACACCACGCTGTCTCAATCCGTCCACACTGAATATGAGAGGGGAAAAATGAAAATAATAAATGCTTTTAGACAATAAGAAACATAAAGTTGACTGTTGAGTTGCTCAGTTTTTTTAGATTGTCAATACTATTACTGGATAACTAATATCTCAGGTTAAGAGGCACATTCAAATAAAGATTGGTCTTTAAATACATGTTGTCTTTTGAATTGTTTGTCTAAAGTCAAGGATCTAGAACTGGTACTTAGTTTTAATGATACTGTCTGGTTATTATGCTGTTTGGAGGAGGCCTCACAGGTAAGAGCACTAACTAGCTACCATCACATGTACCTTAGCTTGACTTAAATGTATTAAACGTATAATTAAGTGATATCAAAATTAGGGCTGTCAAACGATTAAAATTTGTAATCAGATTAATCACAGCTTAAAAATTAATTAATCATGATTAATCACCATTCGAACTATGTCCAAAATATGCCATTTCTTTATGTATATTGTTGTGGGAATGGAAAGATAAATGAAAGAGGGCGGACAGAGACGTGCACACATAGACTCTAGGTAGTGCTTGAGCACCTGCCCGTTTTGCCCTTTGGACAGCAATGTGCCCTTTTGAAAGTTCGTTTTTTACATTTTTTTTTTTGTAATTTTGTCAGACATCCCCACACGTGCCCCGCGGCACTCCCGTACGTGCCCTGGCTGCAGCCCCTGCCTTCCCTGTTCTCAACGTGAACGCGCAGCGCGCAGAGCTGACAGTCAGTCACTCAGTCAGACAGGCCACGGCGGGTGTGTGGTGCAGCAGCACGCAGCAACACGATTAAAAGTGCCCTAGTGACGACCAAGTAAGTAACCACCAGGTAACAAATACAACGAGTGTATTGTTTAATCCTCTAAATCAGATGCCAAACTAAACTATACAGGGTTCGTACGGTCATTGAAAACCTGGAAAAGTCATGGAAATTCAAAATGCAAATTCCAGGCCCTGGAAAAGTTATGGAAAACAATATTTTTCCCAAAGTTTTGGAAAAGTCATGGAAATGTAACTAAAGTTGCGTCAAATATAATTTACATTTTATCTAATCGCCGAAATAATCTGCGGTCGCGAGCTGTTATGTGCCATCATGACGCGCATGGTGTTATTTTTTAATATATGAAGCGCGAGCTGTGTGCTCGAGTCTTCCTGCCTGTCGGGTCGGCTGAACTCTGCTGCTCCGGGATGAGGGTCAGCTACATTATCTACGGTGTGTTCGTTAACTGTGCGGAGTCACTGTGGCACAGACTGAGCCGCTGGTGAACAGCTGTTAGAACAGGCCATTCACGGAGTGTCCACACAGCAGCGTGCGTTGACGCTTGGCGGTGGGCGTGTCTGAAGCTTGGGGATTTTTTGCGAGCAACGCGACCAACAACCAATCACATGAATGTCCCGCCCCCGACATACAAAGCAATAGCAATGTTAAAACGAAGTAAACTGGATATAAACTCCCCAAACAGGCGAAAACCTACCAGTTTCACCCACTGTCTCTGCCTCCTCCCTCCAAGCCTCGCTCCTCCGGTTTGTATCCCGGTAGATGAACAGAGACTGATCATTCAGCACCGGGTGATTCACTACCGCTATAATGAATTTTCCCTCAATTTTTTTGAATATGAGGAAATGACCTGCGTAGTCTCTCCCAGCATACACGCGGTTTGATTGGCTAGCGCTTGTACTGGCAGATTTGCATAAACGGGATTTCATTGGCTGACGCCTCCGTCGAGGCGCCAAAAGTTGAACATTGCTCAACTTTTGAAGCCAGCAACGCTCCACGTCGCTTCCCAAAATGCAGTTTGGCTAAAAGTGACGTCACCCCATTCAAAGTGAATGGGCAGAAGCGTTGGAAGCTTCAACGCACGCCACTGTGTGGACGGGCCGTCAGAGCAGAGCGGCAGAGCGTGATGTGAACTGAAAAGTTTTTCTGTCGCAATATCATTTAAGGAATCGTTGAGCTACCTAGCTAGCTAGCTAGCATTGTCACTATCTGCTAACGTTAGCTTTAGCCTTCGTTTTTTTTCATAGGCTATAAACAGAGGTGGTATAAGTACAGAGATTGTACTAGAGTAGAAGTACTCAGATATTGTACTTTAGTAGAAGTACTCAGATCTTGTACTTAATAAAAGTAGAAGTACTCAGATCTTGTACTTGAGTAAAAGTAGAAGTACTCAGATCTTGTACTTGAGTAAAAGTAGAAGTACTCAGATCTTGTACTTGAGTAAAAGTAAAAGTACTCAGATCTTGTACTTGAGTAAAAGTAGAAGTACTCAGATCTTGTACTTGAGTAAAAGTAGAAGTACCAGAGTGTAGGAATACTCTGTTACAGTAAAAGTCCTGCAATCAAAATGTTCCTCAAGTGAAAGTAGAAAAGTATTATAAAAATACTAAGAGGCATGAAGATACATTTTCATAATGCTCAACAGTGCTGCCAAAATTATAAACTGACTGCTACACAATTAAAATAAATGCTTTTATATATTTCTATTAGATGTAACTCTTTGGCGTTTCTGTTATTATTACCTGCTGCTTTAGTTGTTCTGACTGCTAAAATCCTCTGTTATTCCTAATTTTAAAGCCGATATTCCGTGCTCGGATCCTTGTCAGCTTTTTCATACCTGATGAGTTTGCATCCCTGACTACAGTTGCTTTAGCGTGTAGAAGCTAGTAAGCCTACTATTTGATTTGTTTTAGATAGGCATCTGCATCAGACAGCATATGGTTATTGAAATAAATATATATGCAATTACGACATACAAGATGTGCCTTTAATAAATCTCACACTACTAAGGCAGCCGGCGGTTCCACCAGGTTTCGTCCCCCCTAGCTTCAGATTGGACCCCCCTAAGTCATTTTGAATAATAAAAATAAATGTTAAAAATAATTAATTTTTTGATAATAAATCAGTAAAATCAGGCAAAAATAAGAATTAAATAACATAACCCTAACCTAACCCTAACCCTAAAACCGAAATAAAGTAACCACAAACCGAAAAGAAACTAACAAAATCCGCCATTATCCGGCACATTTTTGCGCACAATTTCGCCACGACGACTCAGAAGGTGCCCTTTTTTTTTCTCTTGAGCACCTGCCCCTATAAATGTCTGTGCACGCCACTGAAGGCGGATATATCCATTTAACATACAGTATCTATGTTTATTATAACATTTTTCTGCGTGTCAAAATGAAAGACAGCCCACACACCTATCAATCATCAAACCGTGGGGTCTTAATTCATTACGTGTTGATTTCTATCAACGGGGGAGTCATAGGCGGCGCGTGAGGCTCAGGTTTGGGAAGGCTAAATAACTTTTTTTACCTGACGCTGCCCGCCTCCGGCGTGTATAGAAAAGAGATCAACTCAGTGACCAATCAGAGCTCAGTGTGCGGAGTTTAAATCTATCAAGTCATATTACAGGATAAAGGAAATACAGTTTAAACTGCCGTATGCTGAGAAGACGCCAACGTGTCGCACTTATCATTCATATCACATCATCAATCAGATCATCATCATATAATATCATAATATTTCATATATTTCCGTATCTGGCCGTGCAATACTTACATTGTCGCATACTGTATGCAGAAGTATTATTTTAAGCAACACATTAGGTTGAAAAAACACTCAACTCAAATGTAATTAAAGTCAGATCCACTCGTGTCTTAGACGGGGCAGTGATATCAGTGACAGTGACGCTTTCAAACACTCGGTAGTTTATTTATTTTTTAACCAGTTGTTCTGTATTCACCTTGCAGGTGCAACTATGTGGCTTGTATCCTGGATTATATGTTTAAGTCATGGATGGTTAAAGCTCATATTTGTCTAATATTAGTTTACTTTTCATTAATGAAGTATGACGCTGCGCTGTCAGTACACTTGTTCCTGTTTGTGATTGGTCAAATGTTGCTAACCCCGCCCCTATCACGTGAACGCACTCTCAGCTGGAGAGAGAAACCCTGGCTTGATTTACAGAGTTGATAACCAGCGTCGTAGGACCGCTTAGCGAGATCTCGTTTGTTATGGGTTAGTTAAGATAACTCAAACATATCCAGGGTCTGTTGAACTGGCTTCGTAGTACAGGGCACAGGTGGCTGCATAGCAGCGCTTATGTCAAAGACACAAACATTATACATTATATTTTTATTTTACCAGGATGATATGGGATTAGTTTTGTATCATAAAGATAAAGCAACACTTTCTCAGAATAAAGCAAAAACTATGAGTTAACAGCAGCCCTGTCTGTGCACACGGAGACAGGGGTTGCGTTCCGATAATCCAAAAATCAGCTCCTAAATTCTAACCCTATCTCCTATTCCTTGACCTCAGAGTGAAACGTCACGGGGTTAAGGGATAGTGGATAGGAGAATTCAAAAGGACTTAGGACAGGGGTCGGCAACAGGCGGACCGCGGTCCGGATCCGGACCCAGACGCCGACCTATACGGACCCGGACCTATAATCAATACATTAATATGGGATTTTTCGGCGCCTCCTGCTTTTTTAATTTTGGTGGGGGGGGGGGACAGCTTCTCACTTTAAAAAAGAAGAAATCTAGACCGCAAAAATAATTAAACAAACGAGTACCTGTTTTTCCTGGCCAAGGACAGGTTCCTTGAACACACCACGAGCGTAACGTGTCTTCACGTGGTATATGCCTCGTCTGAAAGGAGTACTGACAGAGAGCACCGGAACGCCGCTCCAGCCCTTCAAATATTGCAGTACCCATAAGGAGCCGTACACATGCCGCAGTGTTTGCGTGGCTGTGTCTTTAGTTGTAAGCACAGTCGCGATCTGTTGTTGTTAGCATCTGGTTAGCTAGCTATGCTAACGAATTTAAAGAGCTTTTCTACAACCAGGTGGAAGAGAGCTCTCTCCTGAGAGGCTCAAATAACCTCAGCTCAGTGAGGTTAAGGCACACCTTGATATGATCATTATAGTTATTAATGAGACTAAATGAAAAACAGGTATAAAATATTATATGATATTATAACTTAACATCTCTGTCTCCTATTGATCTGAGTATATTATAAAGAATAGCCAGTTAATTGAAGCATTATAGCACAGGCCTTTGTCAGATGGTATATTACGCTGTTTTTTTTCTGCTTCGAATAGTTCTCTCTTTTTTCACCATACCTGTGTTTGCATCACTGTAACCAATGAGCACCTGCATGTATATGAGAATGGCCCTGACACCATTTCAGCCCAGATTTACAAACTCCTGGCAGGACAATAAGCTCAAGCTCTATTCTCACACTGAATTAAAACAAAGTGAGTGAGGGACTGCAATATAAGAGGGAAAGAAAGAGAAACTTAAAAACTGTTCAATTGTTATGATGTGTAAAGACTGATATTGTTATATAATCGTCTGAAACTGTTAAGTCATGATGTGAAACGGTTAACAAAGAAAAAGAGAAACTCAAGCTGCTGCTACACTTTATTTTATTTATCTAAAATTAAGCACTTTTAAGATGCACATATTTTCAAAAGCTATTTTATTTATTTTCTCTATTTTATTTTTAAATGCAGCCCGAGAGGAACATTACACATATCCACAGTATGTTACTGTATATCTGTATAGTTCAATGTTAATTGACAATAAATATTGTTGTTTTTGAATTGTACTTTCTTTATTTGATTGGCAGTCAGTTGTTGATTACATGCAGACGTTGATAAAGCTACAGGCTACTTCAATATATCACACTAATTCATGAAGCAAGTTAGACATTTTGAAGTTCCGGACCTTTGCATGGGGAGATTTTCTCTAACTGGACCTCGTTGAATTTTATTTGAATACCCCTGACTTAGGAGAAGAGACTGCGGTACTTTAGAGAATCCAAATGCACTTTCACTATCCGACGTGTTTATGATGCGCCAGAGGACGTCATAAATGTGCGTCTGCTGCTGTGGGGGAACTATGGAAACTACAGTTTTCTATACAACCGACTACATGGATGTTTAATAAGAACGAGGGACTACTGTAAACTCATCTAGAGACTCTGCACCGTGCTCTGATGCTGTTGCTTTATGCTTTATGAACGTGGACAACAGAGAAACATATTCTTCATGACCAAAGTTGGAATTGAAATAAAAAAGGAAAGTGAAATTTATGCTCGTCACCCTCTCCCTCCGGTCCAAATTAATACAAATGATCCCAATACGTATGATTGTATGAAAATATCTTAAAATAAATACAAATGTATTTATTATAAACGTTAGTCCTTAACATCTATCACTGTGTATATCACCATTCAAACATCTTTTAAAAGTTGAACAAACCCCACACAGCTCAGTGAAATGTTGACTTTATTTGACAATTTCAGTAAAAACTAATGTTCATATTTCTCTTTTTGATTATAATACTGATGAACGTTCAAAACAAAGCACTTTGGCAAGTTACCACTTACGTTTTAAAATGCTTAATAAGCACCGTAACTTTCATAGCCTATAACTTCTCCGTCATAATCGCTTGTTTCCGTGAACGGCCGACTGTTGTGTGACGCCAAATGCTGCGGCTGCACGGCATTGTGGGGCAGCATTTTCTCCTCTCCTTTTGGTAAGGGAGGTCCAGTGGTTCCTAAGCTAAAGGAGGTTATAAAGGAAGTTTGAAACCTCCTTTCCTTTCATTTAGAGAATTGGAACGGCACTTAACATGGCTGCCACTGACGCACTTCCGGGTCATTTCACTCCGTTAGGAAGGTTCCTAAGCTAAATGGACTATTGGAACGCAACCCGACTCTGTCGTCCGGTGATGTAACCGCCTTCTGGAAAAGCTTCACAAGTACGTCGGTACGCAAATGCGCTTTGTGACACAAGTGACGGTACGCATTTCAGATTACGCACATAACCTGCGTACCAGTTATGTGCACCCCTGTACTACAGCAAAAGTATTCTCCTTCGGGACTTCCTGCAACAACACCACGCCGTTATCTTGATTCTGATTGGCCAGAAGACATTATCAAAGATGTTCTATTGAGAAGACGATCACTACGTGACAAAAGTTTTCAAAACCGTTTCTGGTCTTCGGTATTTCCAGACAAGTGGCTACTGAAATCAATCTTACGAACTGCTGTCTGTGCAATTTACTCCGCGCGAGTTGGCAGACTTTATTTTGCTTACTTTAACATCATTTTTCATGGTGGGGCTAAGCCATTTCTTGGTATGGGTGTAGCCTACCCCAGCCATACCCTGGCGCTGCCACTGGTGGGATGTATGGGGCGGGCCATTCTGCACATGCGTTAAATGCGTTAAATATTTTAACGCAATTAATTCAAAAAATGTATTACCGCCGTTAACGCGATAATTTTGACAGCATTAATACAAATATAAATAACTAATGTCATGCAAACATATTAATATGCTTAATTCCAGTGTTGAATTTAGCATAATTGCATACAAACGTTAAGGGATTTTAAGATTTGTAGGAGCAAACACAGTAGTGGTGGCTTAAAGCCCACCTCCGCTCCGCGCCGTCCGTTAGATGAGCCTGGTCAGATTTAATAAAAGAAGTTCAAAACACCGGCATAAAAGTTATAACAATAATCTGATTTTAATGGTAAAAAACACAATACGAAATACAGAGTGCCCTGTAACAGAGCACTCCGGGCTCCCCGCTCTACTGCCGTGCGATACAGGTATCGGGACCAGCCAGTCAGAAACAGGGGGCATTTTGCATGAATAAACAACAGTATATATGGACATATTTGGGGCGGAGATGTGGGTCGGCTCTTCCGTCCCATTTTACTCCTAAGTGAAGCGTGAGAGCCTCGGAACTAGTCAAGGTCACAATCACTTTTTATCTTCCACCTAACTTCACTCCTTTAATTTCTCAAGGAAGATTTCACACAAACTATTCTTTCCCAAAACAATCAAACATTGTACACAGATATATTAGTATCAAACATTGTACACAGATATATTGGTGCTTGAGATTATATTGGCCCCAGAAAGAACCTTGAAAAGAACATGTGTGTGTGCTGGTAGAAGGAGGTGTAAGTGTGTGTGTCAGGGTATCTGGGTCATTGAGTGTAAGTAAGAAGGTTTATATATATAGGATTACTTTAAAACTGTCCCAAATAACACATGTTCACTTCAATACAGTTCAAGATAATACCTGTTTACTTTAATACAGTTTAGAACAATATCTGTTTGCTTTAGATTCTGAAGTATTATTTTAAAAACTCAATAACTTAGATTATTATTTATAGTTTTGCTGAATAGTTTCATGTCCGCTTACCTTAGAAAAGGAAAATGCCACGGCAGTGTGCAGATGGGGAGCATGTTAGCTTAGCTTGGTAGCTTCAGCTAGCTCTGGAACTTCCAGCTCGGTGGCAGGAGGTCCCATCTCGGCTCCGCCTCTTTGCCCTTATTTGGGGCAGGCAGGAACAGGCGGGAGTTGAACTCTGACGTCACTGTCGAGCCGTTAGTGGCCGACTCCGCCTACTAAGGGCTTCTCGGCAACTCTGCAGAATCCTATGGGTGACGTCACGGACCCTACGTCCATGGGGAAACCTCAGCTTTATGAACGTCCTGTCTGTGGGTTTGGCCAGAGAGGGCTGAGGGTCTTTCCCTGCGAGGAGGACCAGGCCTGAGGGAGGAGGACCAGGCCTGAGGGAGGAGGACCTGTACCAGCTGCACCTACAGAACTTAGCTCATGCTGGGCATAGCTGTTACCACCTGCACAGGCCTAGCCTGTCAATTAACATTTAGTATAACTTATGTATATTAATTCGTTTTTATTTATTTTTTAAAATGGTGATGGTTCATGCTTGATAACTTTTAGTTCACATTTCAATAAATTGTATTTGCACTCCTTTTGTTTGTTATTCTTACTGAAAATGTTAAATTACACATTCACATCTGACTGAAGATTGGCACTGTAAGGGAAACTTCTGCAGCAATGGAGAGTCAGGACTCAGAGAGACACGAGGAGAGTTGGTGCTTTGATGTCAAACAATGATAGTTTATTACAAGTCAACGGCCGGAGAATTCATATCACAAGTCACAGCAGCAAAAGGTTCTGACTGCACGGGTGGGTTGTCATGTCAATTCTGATCAGCCTCGCATCTTGGTAGACCTTTTAACTAGTTCACAGAGAGTCAAATCCACATATTGGGGATGGGCGTAAGCATCTGCAGACACAGGAGATGTCTCTCACATCTCTGGAGCTTAGCGTAAAACCCCCTATGTCCGCTAGGTCAAGCCATAAAACTTATAGTATCAACATACGACTGCATTATCACATTCCTTACGGAAGATAAGGAGCAGGGCTGATCGTAAATGTCAACACACAGAAAATGTTAAATATCTTAGGAGTAAGGAAGAATTATTCTTTGACACTTAGGAATAAGGAAGAAATATTCTCTAACAGTCCTCTCTTTTTATCATCTTTGATAACCTGAAAACCAGCACCATATAGACTGAGAGTTACGTCATCTCCGTTCACTCCAATGGACCACTTTTTTACAGCAATGCCGGATCGTGGAGCCTCTCAATCGTTCCCCGGAAGTTAGCGCCAAGGCTAGCAGAGCTGTAGAGTTGCAGCATAATAGACCGTTCGTGACGGACTTTTAAAGGTAAGAAGAAGTTTAAAGATTTATATTGCGGATATTATCAGTACATCTGATTCAAATTAACATGTGTATTAAAGGATGTCAGTGGATTATCACTAAATTAGTAGATTTAGGGAACGTTTACAGATAACAGATTAAGCTAGGATACCGAAGCAAGTTAGCAACACACGTTGAACAGCCTTTTAATTGTAAATTCCGTTCTCTTAATGTCATTTCGTCCAACGTTGTTGAATTAGAGAAGAGGGGCTTCTAAACGGGATTATATGCGGGGGTGGAGGGAGTTAAATATTAGATAAATATAACTTTGGTGCGTGTAAGAGTGAGTGTTTTTAGCAGAGCCATATTGTGTCCTTGTGATTATGTTGATTATTACCTGTCTGTATAATGTTGCAGCTCAGCTGATTTTGGATTGATGGCAAAAGTAGAGGGACTTAAGTGAGAGTGAAAACACAAGGTAAGTTTAATACTACTGTTTTATATAAGTAAACACCTTATCTCCCCAAGGCAATTTCCCATCCAATAGGTGTGTATAACCCTTTCTCCTGTCTGTTACTCCCTCTTTCAGCACAAGAACCAGAGGGGGATTCAATGGAGCCTGAATACCTGCACTGAGACCCTCACCCTGCACCCTGAGTCTCAACTCTGTGTTTTTCAAGCCTTTCCCTGTTTTTTTTGTATTAAACAAAACATTAAGCTTTCCCAATGGTGTGGTTTTCGTTTTGTGAAAAAGTGCAAATGCAGTGTTTGTATATAATTACATCACATATTTTTTTGCTGTTGGTCGTGAAATTGCTCCTGCTGACTTGAGCCAGCCATTTTTTCCTCCACTCCGTGTCAATGGGGAAGCCGTACATTCGTACTCCTTTCTCGGAGCGATTTGAGCATCCCCAGGCAGCACAGCAAACCATGGTGGCGACTAGGAGGCAGCACAGCAAACCAGGACAACACGGAGGAAAAGGCACAGACTAACTGCATGATATGCTATTCAATGTTTATTGAATTCCATGTATTTGCAATGGATGTTCCTAAAACAACACATTTAACATCATCATCATGCTGCTGCTGCTGCTAGTACTTTGATAGTCACCTGTCGGTCTCCTGTCCTTTCTGAAAGACATAAGGATGACATTAGTCATTTAGATAACTTGTGTCCTCAATTACCATGGGATTACTGAAACTACCATGAATTTAAGAAAATGGTAGAAATTAATCTAATCTGAATTTTAAAGCATTACTTTAGATCCCCTCCCTCTAAATATATCAATAAACATTAGAAAGTGATGCTCCTGACTACCATACAGGTTTAAGAAGATAATATTGGTTTTAAAGAATTCAAAGCTATAAATAAACAGCAACAGGCTCTTTAACCTCTTAAGCCCTGAGCTTGTTTTTCAGGTTTCAGGCTCGAAAATGCCACAAACACAACAAAGACTATATCTTCACTTCTAAAAGGGGTAAATTAATCATCTTTTCTCTCAAAGCAAGGTTACATCTGTGAGTTGGATGTAGAAGTGTCAGAATCAATATAGATGTTTTTATTTTAAATTCAGATGGAACATAGTAAAAACATGTAAATTCTAATGTCCGCCTAAAAAAAAAACATTACTTATAGTAAAAACCACCCTTGAATGATGGGTTAGTAGACTAAAAGCTTTAGGAATCTAAACTATAACATATAATAAGTACCCTGTATCAAGATTAATGCAAAACAAGTTAAATTTGACCTTTTTAGAGAGGTTTAGAAAAATAAGGTCCAGGCGGACTCACCTCTGGGTAATTTGGGAACCATCAGTTCCATTTGAACTTTTTCACTGTAAAAATCATTTTATTACTTTGAATTATCACTATAGGTATTCATTCCATCCAAATACAACTGTTGTGAAAAAAAAAAATATATATATAAAAACATACTCTGTTATCCTCTTAGGCAAGGCAAGGCAAGGACGACGCTGAAGTTGGCTTCCGATTCAGAGCATCCGATTCGGCAGTTAAGGGGAAAGTTAAGGGACATTTAATTTACAGCGCTGAGCGAACAATCCTCCGTGTTTGAACCTCTTAAATCGCTGCATAGCCAATTTATTTGGACTGGATTATCCCAGAGAGTCTAAAGATTCTTTATAACCCAGTTTGAGATTTGTGAAACCTTGATTCTATTTGTGAAAATACAAACAAGGGAGATTTCAGTGCTTTTTTCGCATCTTCACCACATTAGACCAGGTCCTGATCAGTGGCGGCGCTAGGGGGTGGCTACTTGGGCTCAAGCCCCGGATGTTTTCTGAAAAGCCCCGGATGTTTCACTTAAAAAAAAATAATAATATATATATTTTTTTTTTAAACGTCTCGGGAGTAATGTGCAGTACCGGAGTCCACCAGAGAGGCATCCGCTGCGGGACATTAGCCTGCGTACTGCGTAGCCTGCCCTGAAGTAGAAGTGATCCTTCCTAGTGCCTGACGAGTTTTAAGCTAATAGCCTATACAGTTATGGATATTAGAAAGTTATTGTCATTGAAGCAGGCGCCACAAGCTGCAGCAGCAGCAGTATCAGCAGCTGACAACAATGTCATCACCAGCAGTGAAGAAATGGATGATGTTTCAGGTTTGTGAATCTAATGGTGATATCTGCACTCTGGCTGACTGAGTAAGAAGTGAAAAAGAGTGATGTAACATTAATGTTATAGCTAGTAAACATGGAGTAACCACACTAAGTATACCCTTATATGTTAGTATGTATACAGAACATGACTAAAAATTATCCTAAGATGTAACGTTAACCCTTCATACCTCAGTCTACTTTTAAGACACTAAAATAACGTATTCCATTTTTTATTTTGTTTTCGCGCGTGGAATTATACCGGCTCTGACGGAACTGACAGGCAACCCTCTGAATCAGACTCCGATTGGCTGTGACTGCATCAGAGTGTCCGATTCAGAAACGTGACTCTTACACATTTTTTACGTCACAAACAAAGATGGTGGATGAGAATAGATCTTAAAACGATAAGCAATGCGCCAGAATCAAGGTGAGACTATCCGCATCCTTTAAAACTCTACGCACATTAGTTTCACCTTAATAAGTAAACGACTGTTTGAGTGAGTTAAGGCATTAGTTTGCTTCATTAAAGGGTGTTAATGAGTGTTCTCCAGTGCCTTTTGTCCAATTTAAGGTGTTATTAAGGTAGGGTTAATGTTGCTCTCAAAGTACACCAGATTGATGCTTTCAACTTCAATATTTAAAAACAAATCTTCCCGGGGGAGCATGCCCCCGGACCCCCCCAGAGGAGGCGACGACCCCCCCTAAAGGATGTTCGGTCCACCCCCCACTTATACAAAATAGCACTGTATCCCTGCACCCCCCCCACCCCAACAACTCCCGGGCTAAGCCCCGGATCTCCTACAATCCTAAATCCGCCACTGGTCCTGATCTAAAACCACTATGCCTAGACTCGTCAAATCTGGACTGGATTATCCCAGAGAGTCTAAAGATTCTTTATAACACAGTTTCTGATTTGTGAAACCTTAATTCTATTTGTGAAAATACAAACAAGGGAGATTTCAGTGCTTTTTTTTTACATGTAGACCACATTAGACCAGGTCCTGATCTAAAACCACTAGACCTACACTCATCAAATCTGGACTGGATTATCCCACGGAGGCTAAAGATTCTTAATAACCGAGTTTGAGATTTGTGAAACCTTTATTCTATTTGTGAAAATACAAACAAGGGAGATTTCAGTGCTTTTTTCGCATCCTGACCACATTAGACCAGGTCCTGATCTAAAACCACTAGACCTACACTCATCAAATCTGGACTGGATTATCCCAGAGGGTCTAAACATTCTTTATAACACAGTTTCTGATTTGTGAAACCTTAATTCTATTTGTGAAAATACAAACAAGGGAGATTTCAGTGCTTTTTTCGCATCTTCACCACATTAGACCAGGTCCTGATCTAAAACCACTATGCCTAGACTCATCAAATCTGGACTGGATTATCCCAGAGAGTCTAAAGATTATTTATAACACAGTTTGAGATTTGTGAAACCTTTATCCTATTTGTGAAAATTAAAAAAAGGGAGATTTCAGTGCTTTTTTCGCATCTTCACCACATTAGACCAGGTCCTGATCTAAAACCACTATGCCTAGACTCATCAAATCTGGACTGGATTATCCCAGAGAGTCTAAAGTGTCTTTATAACCCAGTTTCAGATTTGTGAAACCTTTATTCTATTTGTGAAAATACAAACAAGGGAGATTTCAGTGCTTTTTTTACATGTAGACCACATTAGACCAGGTCCTGATCTAAAACCACTAGACCTACACTCATCAAATCTGGACTGGATTATCCCAGAGGGTCTAAACATTCTTTATAACACAGTTTGAGATTTGTGAAACCTTAATTCTATTTGTGAAAATACAAAAAGTGAGATTTCAGTGCTTTTTTCACATGTAGACCACATTAGACCAGGTCCTGATCTAAAACCACTAGACCTACACTCATCAAATCTGGACTGGATTATCTCAGAGGGTCTAAACATTCTTTATAACCCAGTTTCAGATTTGTGAAACCTTTATTCTATTTGTGAAAATACAAACAAGGGAGATTTCAGTGCTTTTTTCGCATCTTCACCACATTAGACCAGGTCCTGATCAGTGGCGGCGCTAGGGGGTGGCTACTTGGGCTCAAGCCCCGGATGTTTTCTGAAAAGCCCCGGATGTTTCACTTAAAAAAAAATAATAATATATATATATTTTTTTTAAACGTCTCGGGAGTAATGTGCAGTACCGGAGTCCACCAGAGAGGCATCCGCTGCGGGACATTAGCCTGCGTACTGCGTAGCCTGCCCTGAAGTAGAAGTGATCCTTCCTAGTGCCTGACGAGTTTTAAGCTAATAGCCTATACAGTTATGGATATTAGAAAGTTATTGTCATTGAAGCAGGCGCCACAAGCTGCAGCAGCAGCAGTATCAGCAGCTGACAACAATGTCATCACCAGCAGTGAAGAAATGGATGATGTTTCAGGTTTGTGAATCTAATGGTGATATCTGCACTCTGGCTGACTGAGTAAGAAGTGAAAAAGAGTGATGTAACATTAATGTTATAGCTAGTAAACATGGAGTAACCACACTAAGTATACCCTTATATGTTAGTATGTATACAGAACATGACTAAAAATTATCCTAAGATGTAACGTTAACCCTTCATACCTCAGTCTACTTTTAAGACACTAAAATAACGTATTCCATTTTTTATTTTGTTTTCGCGCGTGGAATTATACCGGCTCTGACGGAACTGACAGGCAACCCTCTGAATCAGACTCCGATTGGCTGTGACTGCATCAGAGTGTCCGATTCAGAAACGTGACTCTTACACATTTTTTACGTCACAAACAAAGATGGTGGATGAGAATAGATCTTAAAACGATAAGCAATGCGCCAGAATCAAGGTGAGACTATCCGCATCCTTTAAAACTCTACGCACATTAGTTTCACCTTAATAAGTAAACGACTGTTTGAGTGAGTTAAGGCATTAGTTTGCTTCATTAAAGGGTGTTAATGAGTGTTCTCCAGTGCCTTTTGTCCAATTTAAGGTGTTATTAAGGTAGGGTTAATGTTGCTCTCAAAGTACACCAGATTGATGCTTTCAACTTCAATATTTAAAAACAAATCTTCCCGGGGGAGCATGCCCCCGGACCCCCCCAGAGGAGGCGACGACCCCCCCTAAAGGATGTTCGGTCCACCCCCCACTTATACAAAATAGCACTGTATCCCTGCACCCCCCCCACCCCAACAACTCCCGGGCTAAGCCCCGGATCTCCTACAATCCTAAATCCGCCACTGGTCCTGATCTAAAACCACTATGCCTAGACTCGTCAAATCTGGACTGGATTATCCCAGAGAGTCTAAAGATTCTTTATAACACAGTTTCTGATTTGTGAAACCTTAATTCTATTTGTGAAAATACAAACAAGGGAGATTTCAGTGCTTTTTTTTTACATGTAGACCACATTAGACCAGGTCCTGATCTAAAACCACTAGACCTACACTCATCAAATCTGGACTGGATTATCCCACGGAGGCTAAAGATTCTTAATAACCGAGTTTGAGATTTGTGAAACCTTTATTCTATTTGTGAAAATACAAACAAGGGAGATTTCAGTGCTTTTTTCGCATCCTGACCACATTAGACCAGGTCCTGATCTAAAACCACTAGACCTACACTCATCAAATCTGGACTGGATTATCCCAGAGGGTCTAAACATTCTTTATAACACAGTTTCTGATTTGTGAAACCTTAATTCTATTTGTGAAAATACAAACAAGGGAGATTTCAGTGCTTTTTTCGCATCTTCACCACATTAGACCAGGTCCTGATCTAAAACCACTATGCCTAGACTCATCAAATCTGGACTGGATTATCCCAGAGAGTCTAAAGTGTCTTTATAACCCAGTTTCAGATTTGTGAAACCTTTATTCTATTTGTGAAAATACAAACAAGGGAGATTTCAGTGCTTTTTTTACATGTAGACCACATTAGACCAGGTCCTGATCTAAAACCACTAGACCTACACTCATCAAATCTGGACTGGATTATCCCAGAGGGTCTAAAGTGTCTTTATAACCCAGTTTCAGATTTGTGAAACCTTTATTCTATTTGTGAAAATACAAAAAGTGAGATTTCAGTGCTTTTTTCACATGTAGACCACATTAGACCAGGTCCTGATCTAAAACCACTAGACCTACACTCATCAAATCTGGACTGGATTATCCCAGAGAGTCTAAAGATTATTTATAACACAGTTTGAGATTTGTGAAACCTTTATCCTATTTGTGAAAATTAAAAAAAGGGAGATTTCAGTGCTTTTTTCGCATCTTCACCACATTAGACCAGGTCCTGATCTGAAACCACTAGACCTACACTCATCAAATCTGGACTGGATTATCCCAGAGAGTCTAAAGTGTCTTTATAACCCAGTTTCAGATTTGTGAAACCTTTATTCTATTTGTGAAAATACAAACAAGGGAGATTTCAGTGCTTTTTTTACATGTAGACCACATTAGACCAGGTCCTGATCTAAAACCACTAGACCTACACTCATCAAATCTGGACTGGATTATCCCAGAGGGTCTAAACATTCTTTATAACACAGTTTGAGATTTGTGAAACCTTTATTCTATTTGTGAAAATACAAAAAGTGAGATTTCAGTGCTTTTTTCACATGTAGACCACATTAGACCAGGTCCTGATCTAAAACCACTAGACCTACACTCATCAAATCTGGACTGGATTATCTCAGAGGGTCTAAACATTCTTTATAACCCAGTTTCAGATTTGTGAAACCTTTATTCTATTTGTGAAAATACAAACAAGGGAGATTTCAGTGCTTTTTTTACATGTAGACCACATTAGACCAGGTCCTGATCTGAAACCACTAGACCTACACTCATCAAATCGGGTAAGTATGGAAAGCTAATTAAGGAAGAATAAAGTCTTTACTTCTCAAATTTATTATAATTTTTTGTTGCAAATAAAAATTCAACAGATAAGTAGGTATACTTATATAAACTTAATGTATTTACAGTTGCAGGCAAAACATTTCAACAGGAAATTAAATATAGTCTATAACTAGCATTGTTCAAGTTTACTTTAAGCAACAAGCTTTGTTTGCCTAATTACAGTATGTCATCTTGAGTACTAGGATTGCTTGGAATGTGAAAGACATTACAAGATTAGAAAATAACACTTTGGTAACAATGGTATGAGAAAGTTGGTTCATTGTAATCCTGTTTTCTCTCTCAGAAAATAATTGCTATTCATATTTTGCTTTAGGACAAAGCAGCAGAAGCTGTTCAAAGTGGATGAAAGACTGAAGGTTAGCCTTTTTCTTTATCTCATGAACCTGAATTCCTTTAACATCTCTTTCATTTTTTTGTTTGCTATGAAACGGTATTTAAGATACGAAAACTTTGTAGCTCAAGAATTATCACCTAAATGAGGAGCATACACTTATTTTTATTTATTTATTGATTTGTTTAGCAGGGACAGTGCACATTAATTAACATTCCTGTAAATGTGCCAGAGTTAGCCAAGAGGCTATTTTTCATCTGTTGTCCCTGGACAGATTTTATAAGTGAACCTAAAGCAAATTTCATTTAAACAAGTAAATACAATCAAATTAAAACATGCAACATACATTACTGGAATACTTAAATAAATAAAAAGACAGAACAATAAAACAAAACAAAAGAACATGTTGTGACGACCCCTCCCCCCTTCTGCCTGTCTGTGCTCCCTGCCTTGCTGTCCTCTGGCAGGTACTGGGAGTGTCGTCCTGTTTGTGCCCGCCCATCTAGAGGCGGAGCCTCAAGAAGGCATAAAGGCTTGCCCAGCTGGGAGGTTCACTTTCTGATCCTGATCCTGGCCTGCTGCAGCAACCTCAGCCTTCCACCTGTGTTTGTATTTTCACAAATAGAATTAAGGTTTCACAAATCTGAAACTGTGTTATAAAGAATCTTTAGACTCTCTGGGATAATCCAGTCTAGTGGTTTTAGATCAGGACCTGGTCTAATGTGGTCAGGATGCGAAAAAAGCACTGAAATCTCACTTTTTGTATTTTCACAAATAGAATTAAGGTTTCACAAATCAGAAACTGTGTTATAAATAATCTTTAGACCCTCTGGGATAATCCAGTCCAGATTTGATGAGTCTAGGTCTAGTGGTTTCAGATCAGGACCTGGTCTAATGTGGTCAGGATGCGAAAAAAGCACTGAAATCTCCCTTGTTTGTATTTTCACAAATAGAATAAAGGTTTCACAAATCTGAAACTGTGTTATAAATAATCTTTAGCCTCCGTGGAATAATCCAGTCCAGATTTGATGAGTCTAGGTCTAGTGGTTTCAGATCAGGACCTGGTCTAATGTGGTCAGGATGCGAAAAAAGCAGCAAAATCTCCCTTTTTTGTATTTTCACAAATAGAATAAAGGTTTCACAAATCTCAAACTGGGTTATAAAGAATCTTTAGACTCTCTGGGATAATCCAGTCCAAATAAATCGGCTATGCAGCGATTTAAGAGGTTCAAACACGGAGGATTGTTCGCTCAGCGCTGTAAATTAAATGTCCCTTAACTTTCCCCTTAACTGCCGAATCGGATGCTCTGAATCGGAAGCCAACTTTAGCGTCGTCTACACCCCTGCAATGTGTGTGAAAGACAATACACTTTACAGCATGTTTTTTTAACTTGAAGTTACGTTGGTGTTTGTGTTGGTTGTTGACGGCAGTGTGTGCCCCCCCCTTGGTAAATGATTGCCCCCCCATTTGATTTGTTCTAGAGCCGACCCTGGGTGGAGGTATGCCCATTATTTTGAGTTCGTCCGAAAAATAGACAGGAATGTGACGGTGAGGTGCAAACTGTGTCCAGGCCAGAAGCTGTTATCCACTGCTGCAGGGACGTGCACAGGTACGGGCTAATGTTGCCCGGGCAACGGCCCATTTGGCCTTTTTGGCTGACCTGCCCCTCTGGAGAGAGGGGCAACTGCTTCAAATCACGTGACATGTGACGTCCGAACCAGCAACTGCTTCATTTCCTGAATGAATCAACTCACTGTTTCGCCGTCCAATCAGGTGATTCAATGCACTGCCTCGTCTCTATTCTGACAGATGACAGGTTGAAACAGTTTCAAATTTGAGCGCTTCAACACTTTATGACCGCTCTAAACAATGCGCAATGTGTGGGTTGTCGTAGTTTGCGTTGTTGCTGTTGAGTTGTTGTTGGTATTGCATTTGAATTGTAGTATCATTATCGAGCAAGCCAGGAAGAAAGATAGATCGTTTTGGCTCGGGAAACACTTCGAAATGTGGAGAAGTTGTGAACAAAAAGACAATGATAAGTAATATAAAAATAGTTGAATATTTTAAGGAATAGATAGCCCAGTGGGTAGAGCCGGCGGCCCGAATGTGGTGATGTCCTCCGCGCAGCTGGTTCAAAGCCCGGAATGGATGTACTTTTAATCATTGCTTTTCAACTTTAATACTTTAAAGGGGAAAGGAAACACCATTACAGCTTTAATATTCCGGTAGTTTATTCATTTTACAATGGATATTGATCGTAATATTTATTGTATATGATATTACTCGCCAAAAGAAAATTAATTATCCGCCGGCCGGGTGGGGAATTCCGGGACCAGGCCGCTGCCATTAGGGGAGTCCCAAATGGTGACGTCACTGTGTGGGTCCTCGCTCCGGGTATCCATACCGGAAGTCAACACAACGTAGCAGATATGGCAGCGATGGAGGAATTTTGTAATGAGATCGGCGTTTTGAACGATGAATTTGACTATTCGTCGGGAGATGACATTGATGTGGAAGCATCTACAGTTACCAGGCATCCCATGGCCTATGCTTATGAACCGATTCGGTCAAATACTAGAGTGGCATACGATCCGGAATCCGCCGAAAGTACCGACGGTTCTGAACTCGCCGAGTGGGATACCACCAGTTCCAGTACCGACTCGGTCTCAGAGGAAGAAGATGTTGCTCAAAACCCGGGACGAATGGACAACACAGATTGGTGTACATGTAACAATTATGTGGTTATGCCATCGGAAAATGAATGTAGATGTTGCAGGGGAATTGGTATCGACCACATGCTCAATTCAGACGGGAATAATCTCCAGTGTATCATGGAACACCGACTGTTCCCTATGGTTTCCATCGAGAATGATATGTTGGCGATCGCAATGGTATCGCTACGAGACGTGCGTGCAGCAACCCTCGAACGACCAATAAATAGCGAGTAAGTGTAGGCCCTATTTAAAAATATATAATTGTTTTAAATTAAATGATTTGTATTTATAGGTGTATCCTATTTATTTCAGCCTCTACAGACTAACAGCTTATCGGCAATTCACCATCTGGACTAGAGGTTTCCTTGGAAAAGGGAACAGAGTGCCGATACCTGCCTGTGTTGTGAATCGGATACGAAGTCACTACCCATCAGTAACCTACAAAGGATTTGAATATTCTGGAGGGATATGATGTGACCAATGATTCCATGCATGGAAGGCAAATCTTTGACAGTGAAATCGTGACATTTAGGCTAGCAAAGAAAATTCTACTTTGATAATGGAACCATTCATACAATGTTTGTGATATATCAGAACAGTATTTACAACTTATATTATCAAGCATATACATGTATCTCACTAGATTCTACAAATGTTTTTCAGTGCTCGATGTTCATAAAGTAATAAAGACCATTTTCCTGAACCAAGCTATGTTTTTATCCTTCAAATAATAATATACAAATACTACCAGCATATATTACTTCAGCCATAGACGTCCTTTATTTATTTGCCACAGAGCCCCACAGGCTGACTTCATATATACGACAGACACATAGAGACCGACATTACTTGTTCACAAATCGACTTAGGTGGTGTGCCACAGCATCCTCCTTCGATGGTTTTACCAGGCCTTTATGCGCACCAAGTGTCCTTTTCTCCTTCTCTGCATCTGTATGACGGTGTTCTGCAAGTTCGGACCTCATGGACGATGCTGATAAACACCTATCGACTACCCCGACCATGATTTCTCTTCGGAAGTTGTAGCTTTTTGGTGTCTTCATCGCCTTCACCACATATCCTCCAGCAGGCTTCGAGTACTGCAGTTTGAACTGCAGTGCCCCCTTCTTGGTCTGTGCCTGCTCACGATCGATGTTGTGGTTGTGATCCAATGCAGCGAGGCGAAGGCGTGCCTGAAAGCTCTCCTCCGTGAACTTCTTGCGCTTTGGAACGTACTTTGTATACAAAGAATGGATGCTCTCCAGCTCGCCAGTATGGATCCCTTCTGTAACCTGCAATTGAACAGAGAGGGTCATGAATGTCAGCATTATTTAGCATTTTTGTTATTACTTAATTTGTCAGATTGCGAACTATTGGAGTCGAGAGATGCCAGACATGCAATTCTCAAACATCACTATTGAATAATCACCCATGGTTGGTGGATAATTCAAATACTGATATTAATTATGCATGTGTTTGTATTTATTTTTTTACATATTTTCAATTTCATATTTTACTGTTTGTTCAGGGCTACATCCGTTGAATATATTCTCTTTAGATAAATATACTGCTTTGTGGTGAATTTATAAGGCCAGAATATATAAATGAAGAAGGGCAATTAAGACAATACCTTATCTAGTTTTTTCAACAGTCTCTTGTCCATGACCACTTTCTGTAGAGTGCCAAAGGCCTTGGATGAACGCTCCAACCAAGGTCGGGAACTCCCATCCTCTTCAGAATAAGGCTCGTGTTCACACTTCAGCATCTTCTCTGCCGACAGCCACTCGTGAACATTGATGATATGATGGAGGATGGACGTCCATTTCTCCTTCAGCAGTAACGCGTCACCATCACATGTACACACACAGTACCAAAGATGGTTGGATACCATGCGCACCCACTCCTTCAGCTCGGTATTCCTGCTCTGCAGCATCCGCTTCTTCACACCTTTCACAATGTGCCACAAGTCAAACTCATGCTTGATGGGCTTGTGGTCCTCACGTAGCATCTTCTGCACTGCAGGGTGGCAGTCTGTGGCTAGTATGGAAATGGTCACATTGTGATCCTGAAAAGATATTTACCATAAATTTAATTTAATAAAGCCAACATCTTCAATTTCTATCACACGGGTTTGATAGCCAGCCCCCCCCCCCCCCCGTGTCCAAGTCAAACTTAGAGGGCCAGGCAATTTTCTCATGTAAAGTCACAATTTGGTCAATTGTAGGATTAATTTTTGCAACATGGAATTTAAGACTTAACAATTTAGGTGGATTTCTATATTTTCATGTGACAATGTTTGTCCGAAATCATGGCCTCTCTAGCATATCATGTAACAAATGTACATACATTATATATCTTTGGCTATCAGCAGAGATCCCATACATACAATGGCACAGGCAGACAGCTAGACATCACAACCTTTCTATTCCAAATTGACAATCGTTATTTAAAATTAGACAAAAGATTATACAATATATTGTAGCAATACTACATGTACTATTGACCTGTGAAATAAACAAACTAACAATAGAATACCTGTAGTTTGGAAATACATCTTTCAAGTCCAACAGGCTCCAACCAGTAGCTATTTTTCACCTCTGTCACCTTCACTGTCTGCTGGGCAATGATGAGCTTTGAGTTGATATCAAGCATGGTGTACGTTCCAAACGTAGCACAATGACCAGGGCTGTCACATCGCCCATCGCCTGACACAGTGACAACCTGATCGCCAGTTGCTGCCATCACTGCCTCATTGTGCAAGTTCCAGACACTGGTAACTTCCGGCAGCACATACACTCTCTGGATGTTATAGCAGTGTCTTGTCGAGAGTGATTCCAGGCCCAGACACTGGCATATCTCAGAAAATGGGCCATAAGCATTTCCAGTCAGGAAAATCGCGGCTGGCACTAACAGGTTGCAGGACATTGTGCCATTTAAGAGGGGTTGAGAAGTCCACACAAACTCATGGCCATCTATGCAGTCAGTTTTCACTGTCAGTCCAAAGCCTTTGGCTGAACAGTACGGCCTGCTGATCACACATTTTCCGCATCCGGCAAAGTTGCATACACAAAACAGCTTCATCAGTTGTGCATGGGATACCAGATATTTTTTGTCTGACACTGGATCTTCTCCGCCATCCACTGAATGTTCTCCATCATCCTCGCTGTCTTCGCCGTCATTCTGTATAATGTCATCTTCATTAGGGCTGTAGTCCGACGAAGAAGGCTCTGTCCCTGGAATGCTCTCCCCAGAGCTGGAAGCATCTTCTTCAGGCATTGACACATCAGGTGTTGGACTCGGTGGTGCTTTGGCCATTGCATCTGCAGGTGCCAGTGTGGCGGATCCACCTGCAATGTCCCTGCTGACGCAATATGGATGATCATGACTGAGCAACTGACTGTTGTTAATGTCATCGGTCCCAGTCTGCACACTCACCAAAGTCACAGTTTTACACGGGCATGGTTCCAGTGGTTCCGTCTGTGTGGCCACAGTCACTGACTGCCCACGTTTAGTTGTGTGTGCCTCCAGTACCTGGGAATCATCACTTGCATCATCAGCACCTATGCAGGATGTATCTTCTGTCTGACAGGACAACAATCCTGCAGCAGTATGGATAGCTCGTTTGACCTGAAACAAAACAATATAAATATGTTACAGGTTAAGGTGAACTAGAAATATTCAAAATCATGACTATGATAAGTTGGCCGGAAAAAGCCCATCGCCACTATTTACCAATGTGATTATTCCATAATGGTAAAATAAAGAAACTGTTCATAGAAACCTAAGAATTAAAAGAACGTGATCGAGCCACCACAGCCCATCAGAGAGCAAACAATCAGCCTGAGCTCCATGGAGATGCCCTATAATTATGTAGACCTATGTGTATCTCGGCCGTTGGAAAAAAAATAGGAAAATATTTGTTTTTGAAGACTATTTAAGCAAACTCTCAAACTGTTATTACTCAGAGCAAAATATATTATTTATAAAGGATTGTGTTATTATTAAGCACATGTTCAGAAAATACTCAAGCAGGGCTAAGGATGGGCAGTCATGTTGATGAAGTATACTCCTACCAGGCTACCACATGTTTCATTTCATTTCATTTCAAACCTTTATTTAGACAGATAGGTCCCTTGAGATCATGGATCTCTTTTACAAGGGAGACCTGCATCAATTTAGTTCCACATGAAACATAAAAACAACCTAAAAACAACAATAGAGGACATCATATTTACATATTCACCAACACTTACAAACACCCATAGTGTCAGAAAGAATCTCGTGCAGACGTGCCTTAAAAACATTCAGAGAAATAAAATTGCTCAATTTCAATTTGGACTGTAGGCTGTTCCAAGCAAGTGGAGCTGCGCACATAAAAGCTGTCTTACCCAAGACAGTCCTTACTCTTGGTACATCTAACAAGACTACATCCTGCGACCTCAGACAATAGCTGCTTGCAACTTTCTGCTTTACCAGAGAACAGATGTAATACAGGAGTTTGCCCAACATAGCTTTATAAATAAAAGTGTACCAGTGACTGAGCCTCCGTACAGAGAGTGATGGTAAACCTGCCTTGGCATACAGTGCACAGTGATGTGTAAGCGCTTTACAATTTGTGACAAATCTCAGTGCACTGTGATACGCAGCATCCAATTTGCTCAGGTAATTGGCAGGTGCATTCTTATACAACAAATCACCATAGTCCAGCACAGGTAAAAAGCCTGACTAGCCTTTTCCTGGCCTCAAGCGAGAAACAGGACTTGTTTCTGAAAAAGAAACCTAGCCTAACCCTCAGTTTTTTAAGCAGGTTATTGACATGAAGTTTAAAAGAGAGACAATCATCAAGCCAGATACCTAGGTATTTATAACAGGCAACAACTTCAAGTTGTGTTCCTTGCGTAGTTACAATGTCTAAAACAGGCTCTGGTGTCTTTTTTGCTTTTGAAAAGAGCATTACCTTGGTTTTATCCACATGTACCAGTGGTCAGTTGACATATATTTTGTATTATTTTCCAACACCTCATACATCTTGGCAATACCATCCATTGAACACCTAGTCCAGCAATACTAGCCTTTTTAGGGCTGTTTTCGACAGATGAGCGTGTGTATGCCAGTTTAATTAGTTGAGCTAGAGAACACCCCCAATTCTCCTTTGTACGTCATAATAATAGCTACCATTTAGTTTGGACGCGATTGCGTTAATTAATAAGGTCACACTGTGTCAGTAAATACATGTGTGAGCTAGTAATCTGGTAGTGCTGCAATATTTACCTCTCTCTCGGCAGCTGAAGCAACTCGTTTGGTGGCTCGAACTTCACGTTTGTTGACACTGTCATTGTCTTGCGCGGCCGACGTGCTGGGACGGTCGGTGTTCCCGACTGCATACGTTGAGAAATCGAATATTGTGGGAACAGATCCTGGCTTCAAATCCGATGTTTTGTATTGAACCAGGCATCCAGACTCATCAAACCTCATTTTGTGGACATAATCGTCATTTTTAAAGTGTTCGCTGCACACACGTGCGTACTGATTCAGCGGCGGATCGGACCGTTTCATGGAAATAACCCATGCTTTGAGCAGCTTCTCATCCTTTAGTGGCAGCCTATGGAAATGTACTTCTTCCTTCTTCGTATAAAATCCATTTGTGCAGCCTGGGGCAATACAATACGCTCCTGACGACGACCGTTTTCTTTTGTTGTAAACTACTGGTGCATTGCACGCCATGTTGTTTGTTATTGAGCTTTGACCCAGGAAGCCGTACCCACACAGTGACGTCACTGGGAAAGTCCCGGAGCTATGGAAGCACCCATGGTCATTAGGCACGTATTTCAAAAAATAAATTTGCGTATCTCGATCGTTTACATTGGAAATAGACTAGATAAATACATTTCCTAATGGGAATATTGTCGCATGGAAAGCAGTTTGAAAAGTGTTTCCATTTCCCTTTAATAACTGATAAAAGGCCCTCTCCTCCCAACATTTTTTCCAGCACTCTCTAGTCTCTTCTCAATAACCCAATACACACAATTATCAATCTTTAATTGCAAATAGAACATGATATTCAGTCTTAGTGTGTGTGTGCATCGAATATTTTTCAAGGCGTTACGCTAAACGTTAAACCCACTGCAGCCTTGCACTTCGCCAGGAGAGGTCGCTGTAACTGAAGCTTCGAGAAATTAACCTATTTCCGACACAATTGTCCAAGTGGTTCGATGCTTCATTCAAAGCTTCATTTTGCCATCACTAGACAGAGGAGCTAGGAGCAGCAGTCCCGTTGTCATGAAGGGGGAAGCTAACTATATACAGAATATGTTTTTGTGGATCCAGGCTAGAAACATGTTCATTTTCTGATGTTAAAGGTGGGGTAGGTAAGTTTCAGAAACCGGCTCGAGATACACTTTTTGTTATATTCCATGGAATGCTCTTAACATCCCGATAGCAATGAATATCTTAAGTGCTTTGACAAAAAATCCATAAAAAAATGTCATCTGTTGAACCCGTAATACTGTAAAAAGTACAACCAATTGGATTGCCACCCTGTCTGTCAGCCTTCCATCTCGTGCACGCACAAATGTATCTCGTGCCCTCATTGGGCGTGCCCTCATTGGGCGTGCCGTCATTGGGCGTGCATTGCAGCAGTACTTCAATGACTCGCCAGCAACAGGAGGCCACTTTCACCAGTCTGCTGACGTCATGTGCGCGTTCGTGTGTGTTGGAGGAGGTGCTCTGTAAGGAAGTCTGAAGGAAGGCGCGGATTGTTTTCGGCTGTGTACTTTCAAATTTTAGTGCACTCGAGCCGGTTTCTGAAACTTACCTACCCCACCTTTAAGTTGGACATTTTAACATAGGGTCTACGGGAATTGCTCCCATCTGCATCCATCGCCTACAGTTTGCAGCATTGGGCTTCACCGCACTCCCGGAGTTCGCCGGTTGGCTCTGATAGGCCAGAAGTCGGTTTGATTGCATTCGGGCTAGATTGCAAATCCTGTCTGAGTAGCCCGGATGATGTTGCATCGCAATTTTGGACATCGAATTTTAAACACCGACATTTTTGACGTCGAATTTTTAAACACCGAAATTGTACATTTGAATTTTTTTCACTTCAATTTTTGGGATCTGAATTTGACTATTCACATTTTTTTTACTTAAATTGTTACATTTTTATTTCACAAAAATTCAGATACATGATTTTCAAAGTAATTATTTTCAATGCTATAAATTCGGTGTCTGATAACATTCAAATACTTCTGTCTCTTGTTTGCTTCCATAGAGGAGTGAAAGCTGATGTTGAAAAACAAATCTTGCGATGTTTCAGCAGAAACTTCGGTTTAATTTGCCTTTGATTTGTAACATGCTGCACTTTAATGTCCTTGATTACAATAATTAATTAAGATTTGTATTCTAATATTACTTTTAATTTCCATTGTTTTTTAAAGGTGTTATTATTATTATTATTATAAGTAATAGCCTTGTAGTGATTTATGTTGACAGTTATTTAATGTTTAATATACAATAATAATTATACCTTAGTCTTACAGTATGTGCTGTTGACCGATACAAAAATATATTTGCAAAGGGAACTGCTGTTAATTCTCTATCACAAATGAAACCTTTTTGACCCTTTCAATAATAATAATTTTAAGTTGCATTTCTAAGCGAGTTGATAAAAGTACTGTTGGGTTCAGGAAAAAGTTGATAAGAGATAGTGTATTAAGTATTCAGGATATCTTAACCAAAGAAAATATTCATAAAGTGAGGAAGGATTTACTTTTATAAAATTAAGAATCTTAAAATAAATCTTAAAATAGAGCAGTGTGATATTTAAAAAAAATCCGTAGCATCACATTTAAAAATGGTCATAAAATAAAGATACAATCCAGCTTTTACATTATTTGTTCCGTTCATTTTGCATTTGTTCCACAAGGAGAGACTGCAACACTTCATTTCTTAGAGCAGGACCAAGCTTTAATAGAAACATATAGTGCAGTTTACACCAAGAGATTAAGTTTAAATTCAAGGTTCAAGGTTTTTTATTTGTCATACGAACATAGCTACAGTGTAGTTATGACGATGACAATCTTACGTCACAGGCTCCTCCAGCAGTGCAACACAATAAAACAGATAAATATAATGCAAGTAAATAGTAAATAGAAAAATAGTTTAGAAAAGTGAAATAGTGCAATAAGAGTCTATGCAAGTTATTGGAATATGATATATTCGATAAATAATTTCTAAGTAGCAACCAGATGAATGTTATGGATGTTGTTTCAACAGTTCAGGTGTTTAACAGTTTCAACAGTTCAGGTGTTTAACAGATGTTGTTTCAAAAGTTCAGGTGTTTAACAGTCTTATTGCCTGTGGGATGAAACTGTCTCTGAATCTGGTGGTGTTAGTCCGGATGCTGCGGTACCGCTTGCCAGACGGCAGTAGACAGAACAGTTTGTGGCTGGGGTGATGGGGGTCTTTTATAATAATCCTGAGGGCTTTCTTCCTGAGCCCCTGGGAGTAAAGGTCCTCCATGGATGGCAGCTCCGTCCTGGTGATGTTCTGTGCAGTTTTGACCCCTAACATCGCTTTAGAATGTGTGTGTCTGTACCACCTTAAGCTGTATTATTCTGTTCTCTGAAGATTGCAGCCTCATACTGTAGGCCCTTGAGACAATTTATTTTTATATTTGTTTATGCCCTGCAGAGAGCAAATGTGCTCATTAAAAACAATACCTTTACAACTCTTAACATTTTTGAATTGCTTCAATCTTAGTAGCACTGAATTCAAATTGACTTGAGGCAGGATTGTGTAAATCTGTGTCTGCATCTCGCCTAAACCCCCAGTAGCAGTACCTACAAAAAGTCCATAAATACATACAAATGCTTACAATACTTTTTGGACAACTAGTGCAGTAACTTTGCTACACTGCTGCAAAGTGGGAGCAAAAATAGCTTTACTATTCTCTATTGAAGTATAACTAATATCAAACATGTCGTAGGTTCAAACTGCACCACTTGGGTTCCCAGAAATACACCCAACAAGTGAGAACATGCTCTCAATTCTTTCTACACTTTATTTGTATTATTATTATTACAATTTGTATTATTTATTTTCAGAACATTTTCAACAAGTTGTACTAATGCAAAGTGGTGGGGACATCTTCTGCCATGTCCAAAAGTGGCGGAGACGTGTCCCCAGCGTCCTCAGTGTAAATGACGCCATGAAAGTAGCAAGATAAAATGTGAACGTAAATTCCCAGTTGATAGTTGTACTTTTGAAGATCCCTAAAGCCAAAGCGAAAACACCTCATAAAGAGTTTAAAATCTTCAAGGCTTGACGTTGACGGTGCAGCTGGCCTTGATGTCTCTGAAGGTGGAGCAGTCGAAGTCGACCACCAGAGTCCTCTTACCGCGCTTGTAGGGAACGAAGCTAAAGTTGACACGAAGACGGTTGTTTGGCTTTATGTCTGGAAGCCTGCAGGGATCACAAATAGCAAAAGGTGAAAACAAGACTCAGAATGGCTCAGTTTGTGGGTGAAACTCGTGGTGACACACACACACACACACACACACACACACACACACACACACACACACACACACACACACACACACACACACACACACACACACACACACACACACACACACACACACACACACACACACACACACACACACACACACACACACACACACACACACACACACACACACACACACACACACACACACACACACACACACACACACACACACACACACACACACACACACACACACACACACACACACACTCACTTGACTTCCACCTCTTCCTTCATCAGTCCACTCCCAGAGAAGGTCAGAGTGCAGTTGGTGAGCGTCTCTGTGACCATGGGGTTCATGAAGATCATCTCTCCTTTCGTGTGACGGTTCACTTTGGCAGAACGTTTCACCTTGAACGCACATTTCACATTTATTTCAGCAAAACTTAATCTAAGATTTTGAGTATGAGAATAACGATACAGTATAAATATATATTTGGAGATACAGTGTTGAAAGGGGGAGATAAACAATGACGATTACATTTTCCACAGGCTCTGGAGTGGAATTTGCACTGAAAAAACTAAAACGTTGACTTTGATCAAATGTATCATCATGTCAACAGATTTCACATAACTGTATTAGGTTGGTTGAAACTAATATGTTTGATTTAAACTTAATATTATTGCTTTCAACTTACCTAATACAGTTATGTGAAATCTGTTGAAATAATACATTAAATTAGAGTCAACGGTTTTTGTTTTTTCCGGTGGCCAAACATAATTCTCTTTTACTGACCTTGAGGGAGATGGGGGGGTCGATCAGCACAACGTCGTCCACAGCCAGGTAGATGTTGTCGGGCCTCTCTTTGTCCGTCACCAAGGCTGAAACCTTCAAGCTGTCACAGTCCAACATGGGCTTATGGTAGGCCGAGAATGGGACTCGGATCCGGATACGCAAATCTCCAGGAGACAGAAAAGGAGAGTTAATATAGGTTTACAGCAAATCCTACAAAAAGATACAGATATTCCCACCCAATCCTCATGGTAAATTAGGTCGGAGTGCAAGAGTTTATGAGATTATTTTCTTGTGAATGTATCATTGTACAATGTCAGAGTAATATTGGGGTCATGAAAGGAGCGTCCACGCCGCGGCCCTGGGAGTATTGACGAGATCGACAAGATCGACAAGATCGACTAGATACTGCTAATCCTAGCACCACTACAAGCAACAGTTACAAGCTACAAAACAGCCACAAGCTACGCTAGCCGCAAGCTAGTCTGCACAAGCTACGCTACAAGCTACGCTGAAAGCTGTAAGTAAGCCACAGAACACCAAGAGAAAACATCATGCCTGGAGATAGACACAAAGGACGATGCCGTAAACGAGGGACCCCCTCAAGACCGGCACTGACAGTCATATCTGTGAACATTGAAGGGTTCTCCTCTGCAAAACAAACCATCTTAGCCGACCTATGCAGCAAGCGGACTTGGCAGAGTTTAATGAGAAGGGACAGCAATGTGTTCAGCTGTGGCTGAACCACATCTAACCAAGCCCTATCACTGACTGCCTTGTGGACACGATAAGAAGAAGAGTAATATTATATAATATTTATAAAAATAACACAGTTAAAGGAGACACTTTGCATTTTTGGTACTTTTACTTTTCCTACTTTGAAAAATATTGATGCTTACCCTTGTACTTTAACCAAAGTTACAACATTTTAGTAAAAACTTTGATTCCAGGACTTTTACTTGTATTGAAGTGTTTATGCATTGTGGTATTTAAAAAAGAAAATGTGTGCAACCACTGTAAATGTGAATATTTTTGTGTAAATATAACACGTCAAGCAGGGAATATCCCATACCCCTTTAATAACAGAAAACACTTTGTTTCCTCAAATGTAACTTCCATCCCCAAACTAAGTTATTATAATATGTATTACCTTCAGTCGAGTTGCAGTATTTAGACGTTAAGATTTTGGTTTCATTTAGCTTAGGTTACTTTATTTGTCTCTGTAGTTAGATGTTACCAGACTTTTAGACATCCGCCTCCAAAACTAAACAGCCCCATCAGAGCAGCAGAGGATCACCTTTCCCGGGCAGCAGTATCTTGTCCTTCACCTCGGTCTGGATGTTCGCGGCCAGGAAGCCGTCGTAGGTCATCGCCTGGACGCTGATGTTGATGGAGAGGGACCTGACGGAGCTGCTCTCACTGCGCAGCAACAGCTTCAGCCTCACATCCTTACCGTTCCTCGGTGGTCTCATCTGTAGCAAACAGAGTCGACTGAATACGCTAATGAAGTGTTTTTGTCTTGAAGAAGTTGATAGAAAAAGTAATTACATATTCAAACTTGTGCTGTTGAATGCTAACCACCTAACTAGTTATGTTGTTTCCATATTTCCATGTGTAATTTAAGAGTTTTGAGTCTCCTCACTTTCATTCATCTTTAATAACAATCCTGTGTTTATGATATATCACTTTAACTTGTAAATCACTAAGACATATTTGGTACACATTATTAAATCTGCTACAAGCAATTCATGCTACATTTTGGTGCCCTGAGTGAGGCCCGAGACACAAACTGTTGGTTTGATCAAGTAATTAAAAAGGATTTCAGTATTTGGGTAAGGACACCAACAATAAACTGCCTTACCCAGCTTTACCCTCTACGGAGCCCCTAAAGGGACATGGACAAAAAGAAAAGCGTACTTGTGCTCAAGAGAAAGTTTCTCGTGCGAAATAATTAGTTCCTCGTGATCACGAGAAAGCTAGCAGTTCGCACAGGAGGAGGTGGAGCGCACAGGAGACCACCAGCTCACTGCAGACTGTTATGTTTATGTGTGGGAATAACAGTACAGACTTTAATTTAGTTATATTTCAAAGTTGGACTTAATTTTAAGGACATTTACCTGCAGTGTGGAGCTACTTATTGAAGCACCGGAGCACATCGCTGACGCGCACAATCGGTCAACCAATGAAATTGTATTTATATAGCACAATATCACAATGTACACTTGTCTAAGGGGGCTTAACAGTGTGCACAGAAAACCCAAGAGGTATTAAAGGTCTCCTATTATACTATTTTTAGGCATATATTGTACGTCTCAGACATATACAAATGTATAAAAAAAATGTGTATGAAGTGCTCAAAATACAAAACAGATCACCCATTCTAGCCATGCCTCATACCCCTCTATTTCAGCCCTGTTAGAGAAGTGCTGATTCTGCGTCCGCAGATTTAAAAGAAGAAAAAAAGAGAGGAGGTGGAGCTTGTGCCTGCTCGGAATTCTACCGAGATACTCAGCTAAATGCTGCAGCGATGAAACGCCATATCATGTTCAGAACCACATCAAGGATTATTTCTGAAACAGTATGGAGCTTTTAATACATACTCTCTCCAGTACAGGTTAGCTCTGAGTGTTAACGATGCTTGCCAATGTAAACAAAGACCATATTACTTCCAAAACACGTAGCGCATTGTTTCTGATAGCAATGTTTCTGATAGGGCCGTGGGCGTAAAGCCAGCCCACATTTCAGATATCACGTCATATCGGTAGAAAATCTGGATCAGCTCCGTTGTTCCTCCGTTTTTTGAGATTTGGGTACGGAGAAAAAGAGAGAGGGTTTTGTTTTCTGACACTTTGTGAGTTCCCTGACGCACCGGGGACACATCTTTATGTATAAAAAAAGTGCATTTTGCATGATAGGAGACCTTTAACACTCTCCAGCATAAATTGGCTGAGCAGGAGAGTCTGTAAACCAGTCTGCATTGATCTATGAATTCATGTCAGTGATTCTCCCCTATCTGCTGTCCACAGCTGATTTTACGCAGCCTTCACTATGTTTACCTTCATTAGATCAGATAAAGAGCGGCAGGCTGCTAACCACACACACCTCTACACGCATAACATTAATTATAATTTAGCATGATGTGTGTTTCTGCTCTGCTCCACTCTGTGTGTGTGTGTGTGTGTGTGTGTGTGTGTGTGTGTGTGTGTGTGTGTGTGTGTGTGTGTGTGTGTGTGTGTGTGTGTGTGTGTGTGTGTGTGCCCGACACCGGCACTTGTTTCCAGAAGATATCATGATGCTGTGGATCCATTCTCCGTGCATTTTGTGAACACCCACATATACCCATGGACTTGGTCAGATGTGTGTAACTGTTCATAAGTAGATTATTCTATCTGGTTTATGCCTTGCCCCAGATCAGACCCACTAGTTCACTCAATCAATCGATACACGTTTAATCCTAAATAATTAGATCCAAAGGCGCAGTGCTGTCAGAACCTACACAATGAACGTGATTACTTGATGCCTCAAAAAGATGAAGGACAAATAAAACAATTCACAAAGTAAAGTGCACATTTCAAGCACAAAAGAAAACACCTCCAGTTGAACAGCTCTGATGGATAACTTAAGGGAGTTTCTGTGACGCACCTCTTTAAACTGCATGGTCACAGGCGGAGGGGGAGGTATGCTGATCGGTGTTTCTGGATCTGGACCATCCTCCGTCTCATTCTCAGCTTCGTTCTCCTCCTCCTCTTCACTCTCATCATCTTCCTCCTCATCACTCGGGATAGCGTCATCTGTCTCTTCCACAGCCACGTTGTCCTCCGTCTCATCATCATCCTCCTCAATCTCATCCTCATCCTCATCACCATGCATGTTGGATTGGGCGTAATCAAAGACCTCCCTCTCCTTCTCTGTTCCTGTAAATTGAGTTTCAAAATCTATTTCCAGAGAAACCTACGGCTGTTTACAGAGGGGGATAATGTACTTTTACTTCAGCTAAAGTAGTAACACCAAAGTGTATAAATATGAGTTAAAATCCTGCAATAAAAACATTCCCTTATTTAAAAGTATAAAAATATTAGCATCAAAAGAAGGCTACATAAAGTTATTTTTGCACTGGCCTGTTACAGAAAAAGATACACAAAGTAATGGTATCATATATATTGCTTTTTATATGTAATGCTGCCAAGTAGCTTGTGAATTTCTGTTAGGGATCGAAACAGATTTACCTTTATGAGCACATAACACATTATTTGTTGATTATATTTTGTATTAATAATCTGAATCGTTAAAGTAACTTTAGTCATGAAAACATTTAGTGGACCTAAAAGGATAATATTCTTCTCTGAATTGTGGCGAACTGGAAGTATAAAGTAGGAGAAGACGGGAATATTGGAGTGAAGTAAAAGTACCTCAAAACTTGAGTAACTCTAGATAATTACTCTTCATCCCTGGCATGTGTTCTTTAGGCGAACTCACCCTCTCTGTATTTGTAACTGTCGGTGATGTTCAACCTCTTCACGGAGCCGACAGACTTGGTGGAGATATTGTGACCCACCCTTGCAGTTTCAGAGAAAATATTCAATTTGGAGCCATCAGCCTTAACCTGATAGGACACACAAAGAGTAGAAACACAAAGAAACAATGAATTATACAAAATCAGTAAAACATTTCTTTGAAACCATTTAGCGGTGTGTGTCTGCACTGAAAATAGTGAAACGTTGACTTGTAAATGTATTATGTCAACAGATTTCACATAACTGTATTAGGTTAGTTGAAAGCAATAACATTAAGTTTAAATTAAGAGAATATTCAACTTGATATTATTGCTTTCCATTTTGTTGTCAATTTGTTGACATAATACATTTAATTCAAATCAAATCAAATCAAGTTTTATTTATATATAGCACATTTATAAACGATTTTTGGTCGAGCCAAAGTGCTGTACATATAATAAAAATAGCCTACAGTAGAGACACTTTACAATTAATGTCAGTGTTTCAGTTTTCCCGTGAACGCTGATTCGTCATATTTAATAGTTCAACATTTATTTTCATGCTGTATTGTATATAGCAAATTAATCATTATTTAGTGTCATTAATTAAGTTATTACCCATAGTAGTACATATGGTTTTTCACCAGGGTAATAGAGGCAATCAAAGCCATTGCCTTATCGTTTGATCGTTGAAACCTAAGGGAAATCAACCGAACACACTACAATCTTGCCTGGACAATGGACTGCTACCCGATGCCTCTATGGCAGTTTGATCTCGAGTTAGTTTTCTGTTTTTTTGGTTTTTGAAATACCAGCTACACTGTGTACTGTGTGTGTTGATGAGGCTCACTGACCAGCCAGTCAATGCAGTCGGCGTTGACCTCGGCGAAGACAAATGGGATGTCATATTTAAGGTTTGTCTCTCCTTTTAGGATGGCTTTCACCGGGGCGGGACCACAGCAGAAAATACCTGCAGGAGGAGAAAAAGAATTCAATAAACAAAGTGTTTACGTCACTTAAAACTGCTTTCTGAACGATTTTGAAATGTCTCACTTTGGTGCCAAGTGGTGGTTGTATTATTTTTGACGTTAAAAAGCCGGCCTGTAAGTTTGCCTAAACCTAAAACCAGAACTATCACATCTGTAATTGTGAGTCCTCCTAAACCTGTCCCTACACTGATTTTTTTTTAACTTTGATTATGCGTAATATGTCATCAACGTTCACATAACTGTATTAGGTTCGTTGAAAGCAATAATATTAAGTTGAACCTAATATAGTATATTTAAACTTAATATTATGGCTTTCAACTAACTTAATAAAGTTAGGTGAAATCTGTTGACATAATACATTAATGATTCAATTCAACGTTTCCGTTTTTTCAGTTTAACTTAAATCTGAAAAAGTCATAATTGTAAAGAGGTTAATTGGATCTACAGGGCTAGATAGGGTTAGGGTTTTGGGGAGCACGGTGCACGGGCTCTCGGGTAAGTATTTTTGTTTAAAAACCTGAAATAAAACCAATACAAGTTTATAAAAGCCCTGTTTGGTCTGTGTTAAAAAATGAAATGAAATAAAATAAAGACAATGCAATAAAAGGGATAAAAGAGAGCAGCGGCTGAAGCACAGAGTGTGCGGGGTTAAAACCTCATCCCCCCGAGGGGGTCTCCCCCGGTGGTGTGTCCGAGGCTGCGTCCCACAACATCTGGTAAAAGACCTGGTAAGCAAGCTAAAAACATCTGGCTAAAAGGGCCGAGGTTGACTTTGTTTAAAATCGTCATGCAGGTAAGATTAGTATTAAATGGTAAATGATAAATAAATACATAAAAGTGCTTTGTAAAATCACATCAACCCAAATAATACAAGATAACATAACATATACAATATATAAAATATAATATATAGAACTATAAAATATAATATATAAAGTATAAAATATGTAAAATGTAAAGTATAAAATGCACACGGGAGGGGAAATATTTTAAAGTAAAGTCAACCAAGTGTCCCTAAAAGTGTTTAAAACCCAGGCCGAGGTCCAGAGAGGTGGTGCAGGTGAGACATGGGACACGCCTCGGAAGATGTTTAGAAATACTTTATTAAAGGGATTGTTCCAGGGTGTTTCTCCGCGGGAGGCTCCAACATCCATTTAAAGTAAATTAAAATAAAAGGTAATAACTCAAATATAAATAAAATAGTATAAACAATGTTTAAATAAGAAACGGGGGATTAATAATATATAAAAAGACCCTCCTCTTTTGGAACCTATTAAAATAAGGAAAACATGCAATAAACCGTGCACACACAGAATCAAGTGTAACATGTCAAATATAAATAGTAATAGAGTAGGGTTAGGGTTGCGAGAGAAAGTTGGCCCATATCTCAGACATTTATTTGTTTGTTTGAAGGAAACTAAATTATACTTTATTTTAAAGTTTGGATTATTATTAATTAAATAACCTTCTCTCATGATACATAATAATGTGCTCAAGGTGCAGCCAAATCACCCACAAAATTCCAGCAGTTTTTGTGTTCTTTCTTAAGGTTACCTGTGCAGTTTATTAGTTGGTCTGTAATGTTGTTTTTCATGCATTATAATAAAATAATATTTTGTATAGTGATTGTCTTTCTACCCGTCTATTGCATATTTCAACAGCGAAATATTAAAATAACGACGAGCCATAATTACAAGGAATTTGTTGGGAATATAAATGATCAATCATCATTTTATGATTTTAGTCAAACTTTCATCTAGAGCACCATAAATATGGAAGTTCTTCTGAGCAAAACTATAAACTCCAAAGGATGAATGCTGTATTATTTTGTAACTAAGAAAGTAATCAGCATGAACTGTACAATCAGACAACGTGTGTTAAAGTTTATAAAGTGTAACATCCGTACCATTGCTCTCCTCCTGTGGTGTTGGATCCACAACCTGCCAACCGTCAAATGCTCCGTCCTCTGAAAGATCAGGGCGCCTCATCCACGCCTCCACCCACACGTGGTAGTTCCTAAGACATTAAGTAACAGTTATATTAGGGCTAGGCGATAGTGAAATACAATAACAATCTGAATCTCTTTATTGTCATCATACTTTGGTATAAGGACATTTTGCTGGGATCGTTCACTAGAGTGATAGTTGGACACAAATAAATAAAAGCAGTGATAAAAGCAGAGGTAGCAGCAATGACAAGGCACTGCATGGTAAAGCACTGAGATTAAATGAAATGTCAATGTACATATTTACAAATGTTACAGACCATACAATGTTATAATACAAACTACATATAACTGGTTTAAATATAACTGGGTGTTTGTAAATCAACTTTATGTTGACGAAAATCATATATCGAGAAAAGGTTAAAAAAAGAAGCATATACTGATGCGTTCCTCAACCCTGGAACGTACACATGTATTGCTGCTTTGACGTTATTGGGGCCATAAACTTTTCATAGGACCTTGTTGTTCACTCTGGATACGTTTTCTTCAACGTGTCGTGCAGTGTGTTGATGTTAAGTAAATGTGTTTGTATCCTCTCACCAAATGCTGTCATGGGATGCTTTGGGTGCGACTCCGTAGTCGGCGTGGTACTCGTCGATGATCAGATTGGCGTTGCTGTCGTGGGCTGACGAGAAGTTGGTGACCACGCGGCAGGGGATGCCCAGCAGGCGCATCACTGCAACCAAAAACAAAGACTTGATTTAACACTATGTTACCCGCACTGAAAAAACCCTGAAATGTTGACTTTAATTAAATGTATTATGTCAACAGATTTCCCATAACTGTATTTGGTTAGTTGAAAGCAATAATGTCGAGTTTAAATAAAAAAATAGTAGGTTAAACTTAATATTATTGCTTTAAATGAACCTAAAACCGTTATGGGAAATGTATTGACAAAATAAATTTACTTAATTGCGTTTTTCAGTGTGTTTGTATTGAATGAGACATTTTGCCATCATTGTTGATGCGTCTCTTTATTGTCATTGCTAAGGAGCCATTTCATAGAGAAATGGCTTCAAACTCAGATTCAAATGCACACTAATCTGCAGGGGAGTTTAATTCAAAGGGAAAGTTCACCCCAATATTAAACATAAACATATAGATGATTTTACCTTTTTAGGATATTTTAGTGACATTTTTTTTTTTTTATGCCTTATATTTGCTAGTTTTCAAATGTAGTATTCCTTATTTAAAGTGGACCTATCATGCTATATTGGAACAATATATTGTAGGGCCATACCTATATAAAGTATATAAATATATATTTTTTTCAAAATACCAAACAGATCCTGCATTTTAGCCATGCCTCATTTCGCTCTATTTGTTCTTTCCAGCCCTGTTTTTGCAGGGGCTGATTCTGTGACGTAGCTTTAATGCAAATGAGCTGCAGCTGACCACGCCCCCCGGCAGGAGAGGGGAGCATGCTCTGAGATCAGCTGCTGGGCTGTCAGAAGAGGGGGAGAAAAAGAGATCTCCGTCCTCCGTGTATTATTCTTATATGATTATATAGAGTCATTATTCATTTGTTTTAAAGCTCAATAAATAACAAAGAAGACCTTTGACCGGCACTTTTCTAATTTTGTCCGGAAGATTTAAACTTTAACGGACATGTTGACCGGCGAAAGAAAACCTAACTGAAACTCTGCTGCACGGTCCCCTCGTCCCTTGGAAGAGGCGGAGAGGTGGGTGTTTGTCATCTGCTGGTGGACAGTCCGGAGAGATTTACAGTGCTTGCCTCAACGGGGAGGGAGAAAAAGAGCATATGTACTACAGCGTCTCCAGCGCTTTCGAGCGGCAATGGCCGGCTGTAGCCCAACCCCACATTCTGATAGGTGGAGAGTTGCCCATATAGGCGGAGCTCATCGTTTCTGACGTCAGAGATATTTCAAATCTGTATCAGTCTGTATCAGATCCGTTGCAGCCCCGTTTTTAGAGATTTGGGTATGGAGGAAAAGAGAGGGTTGTGTTTTCTGACACTTGGTGAGTTCCCTGACACACCGGGGACACATATTCATGTATAAAAGACGTACACAAGTGCATTTTGCGTGATAGGTCCCCTTTAACTTATTCAAAGGATATACATACTTCTTCCATTCCAGTCAAACTATCTTGTTGACTTGTCTTATGAGCATTTCAATAATTCAAATGTAATATTAAAACTGTTACCTGAGCACATCACCCCAGCAAACACCCAACACTGGCCATATTTGACGGGGTGTGAATCGATTTTGTACCAGCGATGCAGGATGGGGTAACTGCCACTCCAGTGAGAGGGGGAATACCCCCCAATATATGAAGTGCCCCAGTTCCCCTGCAGGACCCCCCGGTCATCTTGAGAGTTTATCTGAAAGAAAATAAGCACACTCTTTTTAAATGGGACTTTTTCTCCTCAAAATTGAAACTTCAGATCTGACTCTTAAGACTGTGTCACTGAATAGACATTTGCCAACAATTCTTTTTTCCCTCAGTACATTCTAAAAAGCCATTAAATCTGCAATTCCCATTTGGCCCCACAATGAATGATGAAAAACTGAGAGGATCTCGATCAGTTGAAATAAATGGATGTTAATAAAAAAGCCAAGGTGTATTTTAAAATGCATGTTAAGTGTCACAGTCTGCTCCCTCACTCACCTATTTTCTGCATTAGCATTCCTTAGTCACCTGGTAGTCACACCCTGTTTCTCTCTCTCACTCTGTTACACCCATCAGCTCCACTAGTATATAGGCCCCTTTCACTCTCACCTCAGTGCCAGATCGTACTTCGCAGCATGCCAGTCTTTCCCGCATTACCTTCCAGATTGCTCTCCCGGTTTCGACCTCGTCTGCCCCTGACCAGCCTGCTTCGCCTGTTTCCTGACCCTGCCTGTCCCTGGATTATTCTGCCTTGCCCGCTCCCTGACCCTGCCTGTCCCTGGATTATTCTGCCTTGCCCGCTCCCTGACCCTGCCTGTCCCTGGATTATTCTGCCTTGCCCGCTCCCTGACCCTGCCTGTCCCTGGATTATTCTGCCTTGCCCGCTCCCTGACCCTGCCTGTACCTGCGTCTCCCGTCTTGCTTACTCCTGGACCCCTCGCCTGTCCCCGACCAGCCCTTTGCCTATAATAAAGCTGGTTACCGACTATTCCTGGTTTCCCGTGTGTTGCATTTTGGTTCTTAGCTCGTTTGTGACATTAAGGAAGTCTTAAGCACACGAGTGGATGAATTAGGACTTTAATATACAACACGTGTTGTCTGGGAGTTTGTAAACAGATGTTTTAACATATTTTGCTGTTGTAGCAAACTTCCATTGGTCCTCACTAACATTAATTCATCAAAACTACACCAAAAGGTTTAGCTTCTCCATTCAACATAGAAACATGCAAGATAAACTGAGTTTTCCTAAAGGGGCCTTTTTATGCTCATTTCATTTGTGTATTGTCTCCATGCTTTAATGTTCAAAAAGGCCTTTCTTTTTCTCATACTGCCTGTACTGCCGCACCTCTTTTCACCCTCTGTCTGAAACCAGAGCCCCTGTCCCCGTCTAAGTTTATGATGTTAGGACAATGTGTTGGTCGATGCATTGTCGCGCTTATAAATATGTAGCGGTTGTTGCGAGTGTTTATTTGTGTGTGTTTGTCTGGTATTTGCCTGTTCTGTGTATGGCCCTGGGTGGTCGTAAAAGAAAACGTAGTCGTGAGCGCGTCTGTCAACTCAAAGTTGATTGTTGTGATTATTTTGTTTTAAAAAATAAAAATCACTAACTCATGGTGGGGGTGTTACGTGCTCCCCTCCTTGTTTTCTTTCTGTCTCCCTGCTGCGCAGGTGCACCTGGTCTGCCCCTGGCTCCGCCTCTGCCCAGGTGCACCTGGTCTGCCCCTGGCTCCGCCTCTGCCCAGGTGCACCTGGTCTGCCCCTGGCTCCGCCTCTGCCCAGGTGCACCTGGTCTGCCCCTGGCTCCGCCTCTGCCCAGGTGTTTCCAATTCCACTCAGTCGCGGATGTATAAAGAGAAGCTGGAGGAGAAGGATGTTTCGCCCTTTTCTGACGCCGGGAGACATTCTCCTGTGAAGACCCTTGTTTATGTACTGGGGCTTGAGCTATACTGTGTGGTGTAGATGTGTTTATGTTTAGCCTGGAGGACCTGGTAGTCCAGTTTTCGCGGCTTTCTTTGTTTCCATAGGGTTTACGCCTGGCTTTTGGTTAGGGGAGAAGCTCTTGGTCCTACGGCCCCTGGTGTGGCTGGCTCGGGCTCCCTCCTTCCTTTTGTTCTTTTTGGCCAGTCCTCCAGACCTTTTTCTTTTCCCATTTGGCTTTTGTAAGAAAACGGCTCAATAATAATAAATGTCCGTTACTAAGTACTGTTGTTGCGTGTATTTTTTTCAAGTTGCGGGTCTTAGCGCGAGCCACTACAGGGGATTAGAGGCTGTGGCTGTAACACATGCTAACACTTACAATCCCGTCATTTAGCGATAGAACGTTTTTACTTTCTGCATTAAGTGGTATCACTGACTCGCATCATTTCTGGATTTTTGGTACACAACAGTCTGAACTGTCAATCAATCAAGGCTTAGCTGCTATAAAAAGGTTTAGGAAGCCGTGCGTAAGAAATACAAATATATATCATACCATGGCGCTGACCACGCGGCTGACGTAGATGGGGTTACAGCGAGCGGAGACATCGTCAGCAGGGTCTTTCTCGTGTTTGAGGTTAAGGTCCAACATCCTCAAACAAATGTCCACCATGTTGTCCTCAAACTGGAAGAAGGGAGAGAATTTTGAATTGAAATATATAATATATTTCAATTATTTAAACTTTAAAAGATACATCATTTGCAGTTTGCTTTACAGTAGATCATTCAAACTCAAACTTAAAGTTCAGCCACTAAAATGTCAGATCTACAATTTAAAACTTACATCTGTGATACTAAAAAAAGAGTATTTTGTACATGAATTCTAAAAAGTATATAAACAAATGTTTCAAAACACTGTGTGTGTGTGTGTCTGTACCTGTCCAAAGTCCCAGTCATAAGCTTTGATAACTCTTTGACTACCTCTGTAGATGACTCCTTGTTCTTTCATCACATACTCCTCTCTCTCATCCTCATCCTTCAGATACACCCAGTCATCTACACACACACACACACACACACACACACACACACACACACACACACACACACACACACACACACACACACACACACACACACACACACACACACACACACACACACACACACACACACACACACACACACACACACACACACACACACACACACACACACACACACACACACACACACACACACACACACACACACACACACACACACACACACACACACACACACACGAAACAGGAAGACAGACTTTTTAATTGTATTCAAATTATACGATAACATGTCCTGTATTCAACATCTTACTTAATGGCAAAAGAGGACAGATGTAACTGTAAAAACCCTTTTTTTCCCCTTTTATTATCTTAAGTCCTTCTGATATACTTTTACTTGAGAAACAATTTGTAAAGCAGGATTTATACATTCCACATTAGCCTACTGGTGGTACATTCTTTCTTGCATAGTGATTCAAGTATTATTTTCTTCTTTTTTACGCAGTTGACAACTGATACAACAAACAATTTTTGTCACCAAAGATAAATAAATAATGTTTTGTTTGACTATTCCATCGACCAACCCCAACCCCCTTTTTATTTAAGTTTAAAATAAAAATGTTTTGAGTGACTTTAGTTTAGTTAATTTGAATGTTAATTTGTAATAATTTATAAAATAAAATATACTATATATAATATATATATATATATAGTATATTATATATAGTATTTTTTATTTATTTATTTATATAGATAGATATAAAAAAAATTAACCGGACTGTTTAAACTCCTTTTCACTCCAAAATAACTTTAATTATTTCGCCATAGGGTAGATATTCTCTACACTGCTGCAGTGTGTTTGAGATATTGAGTAACACAGTGTAAAAATACTAAATAATAAATAAATACGCAATATCTGATAATTACTTTTATGTTATTGCCTGTTAATAATTGTTCAACTATTTGTTTTTTTAAATAGGCCTACTGTATACTGTATTATTACACAATGTTAGTTGTTTACTCTATTCTGATTGGTCATTTGGACATTTCACAGGTTGTTAATACTCGATAGCACACAGCTGCTAAGCAAAATTATGAGAAGACAGAGCTTTGAACGTCAGAAAAATATATAGAAGAAAAGATAGACAGGAAGTAAAGACTAACGTGAACAGCAGAAGAAGACGGACGGGAAGTAAACACTAATGGGAACAGCAGAAGAAGACGGACGGGAAGTAAACACTAATGGGAACAGCAGAAGAAGACAGGCAGGAAGTAAACACTAACGTGAACAGCAGAAGAAGATAGACAGGAAGTAAACACTAACGTGAACAGCAGAAGAAGGAAGACAGGAAGTAAACATGAACAGGAACACGGTATGGGCTCTGGCGGTGTTTAAGGACTTAGCTAGGTTAGTGGAAAAGAAACTGTGAACAGACTTGGACAGTCACAGAAAACCTCGTTCAGTGCTGCTGTCATTTTAGGTGGTTGCTGTTGCCGCCGTTCAGCAGTTGTTACGCAGTGGAGCAGACTATTTTTTATGCCGAAGCAATACCATCATTTTTAAATCAATTAAATTATTTTCAGTTTGTATTGTATTTTTGTACTAACTATAGTATGACTGTAGGCCTACTTGGTTACTTTTAAAAACTGGTATCTTTTAAAGATGTTAAAGTATCTTCCCATTGACCAGACAGATGAAGCACCTACCGGGACACCAGGGGTTGTAGAGCACCACCAGCTTCCCCAGCAGCATCTCCTCCCCCCCGAGTTTCACAGTCAGGATCCACTTCCCCACAGGGGTGACAGCCGGGGGGGTGAGGTTGAGGAACAGAGTTTGCAGGGAGGAGTCCTTGTGCAGATCCGCCTTCCATACTGCTATCGCTGAACGGGATCGGGTCACCACATCTGACACGCCGAAGACTGAAAGCGTCCCCTGTTTCTCCGTTGGAATTTCTCCTGCAGAGGAGCCAATTAAGTTCACGTAATGGTGCACATGCTATGAAAAATACCCTATTTTGAGGCCATATGATTCGGCATTCTTATAAAGAAGGTCTTGCTCTGTTTGTTAATAAGTAGACGGGGTGTCATCAGCTACAGTGCAGAGGAGAATCCAAATCTTCTGAAAAAATAAGAATCTTACAATGCCATGCATAATTTCAGATTTCAAAAGTAGGCAAATGTGTGGGCATCACATAGATGTCTTCATGATATCAACTGGATTAAAAACATCTGGCCGAAAAGTTCCCTAAAACTCCGTACACCTGTCTAAAAAAAAAACATTATAAATGTAGCGAGACTTTTCTGAAGCCCAGAAAGCCATTACACTTTGTGTGACCTGCTGCCATGGCCATCTTTGACACTACACACACTAAAATCACACTAAGGAGGAGCACATTTTCATAGATTTATCTCAATGCATTATCTATTGGACTTGCCCCAGCAACAGTCAGTGTCACCATAAACCGTAGATCTTGCCAGACAGACACAGCTGATTGACATTAGCTCATTAGTGCAGACACACCCACACACAAAAACACACAGTTATGCCAAAGTACCTTTTCTTATCACACCCCTTATTATGGAATAACCTCCCGTATTATAGCGATCAGAGAGTCTCATTTTGTATCAATCCCCCCAACCCCACACCCCTTCTAAATACTGGACCAAGGGAGTTACTGTATCATTAAGGAAGCTCAGGATGGGTCTTGTTTCTTCAAAAAAAAGTGCCCATATAGAGCAACTGTATCCGTACTGGAAGCTCAGGAAGAGGCATGTTTTCAAAATGAAAGTGCCATTTTGGCTTTAGGCCTTTAAGCACAGACATATTTAAAATACATAATTTAAAGTAAGCCCAACCTGTCTTTGCAGTGATGTGCAGCTGGTGCCGTTTATAGCCAAAACGCTGCGCCACATTCAGGGTCAGTTTGAAGGGCTGACCTCGCCTCACGATCAGCTGATCCACAGAGATCTCACTGGTGTGGTGGAGGATGTTGTTGATCTCAGGGTGGAGGTCCACTCCCTTAAAAACTGAGAGGAAAAATAAAACAAACATGAACAAGCTGAAAAAATAGCGACCGTCTTTATTCAGATTAAAAATGTAAGATTAGTGCAGTTTCTATGGTTGCTCATAGTGGTCCCAAAAGATGTTGGAAAAGTATTAAATAATAAATTCATAAAATACCTAGAATAAGTTTTGCACACGATTGATGTGATTTATTATTATAGGTTCAAACATTATAGGCAGTTACAGAGGGTCTTACTTGAACATGAAATGGATTTTCATTTTCTTTACCGACCCTCTTTGAAATTCTGTAGAATGTATTTTAATTTAATTCTGACTTGCTCTTCGAGAAAGTTTTTTTCCTCCTGTGCTTTACTGCAGTTTACAGTTAACTGTTTGTGTGTAGTTGATTTAAGACCTGATTTACTTCTTCAAATCTCAGACATAGTTTTAGTCATGTTTTGGCACCAACTCAAGCTCTTTGGGCGTGGTGCTTTAGTAACAATTATCGGAGATGAACTGCTATACAAAACATACCAAGCAGACGCTAATATTTGAGACATCTTTTAATCCTGAAACGCCCTCATACATTGGAGTACTTTGTTTACTTCTGCGACATAGTGACATCACTCTGTAACACTCACGCTTCTATTGGCTAGTGTTCCAACACATTGTAAGTGATAGGTTAAGGGGCGGGACATCTCTAAGCGGTTGACCAATCACAACAGAGCCGACAAGCTAACCAATCAGAGCAGACTGGGCTCTGGTTTCAGACAGAGGGTGAAAAGAGGTGCTGCAGCACAGGCAGTATGAGAACAAGAAAGAGCTTTTTGAACATTAAAGCATGGAGACATGTCACTAAATATATATATGAACCTGAAAATTAGCATGATATAACTCTTTAAGTGACATAAAGACAACTTCCCTCTCGGGTGGAAAATTAAGTAGTTGTATTGTGTCTGGACTGCACCTTTACCAATACAATTAAAAAAAAGTTGTAGTACTTTAAAGGTTTGCTTATTTTAAGCTTTTGTACATGAATGTGTATCCTCATGCTTGATTCTACTTATTGAGAGTCACTTTGAATTAAAGCATCAGCTAAATTAAATGTCATGTGAAAAATTACTTTTCAACTGATGTTTATGTTTTTATTTTACATGCAAATTATTAAATCCACTTGTTATTTAATTGCTGACATTATTACCGTACCAGTTTTCTTTCTTAAATGTTTGGAAAACAATTATGAGTGGGAAGATTTAAAGAAAAGTTTTCAGATGTCGATTCCAGTGCTGCTGGTGCAGAGCCAAGGGAGGTTTTAGAAAGATTCCCCACAGTGAACCGGTTCTGCGTGTTCACAGAAACTAGGGCAAGGCGGGGGTGGACAGGTGAAGAAATATGTTTGACAGAGATTACAAACTCATCGATGAGGGTGCAGTTTAAAAAGAAAAGTCTTTAGTCTGGATTCAAAAGTAGTCAGAGTTGCAGCGGATCTGCAGTTTTCTGGGAATTTGTTCCAGATATTTGGAGCATAATAACTGAACGATGCTTTTAAAGTAATTATTCATTTGTATTTTGTGGTCATACTTGCAGAATATTGAAGGACAAAATGTGTGAGCATGTATACTACAATACAATAGTAAGCAACAATTCTCTCTCTCTCTCTCTCTCTCTCTCTCTCTCTCTCTCTCTCTCTCTCTCTCTCTCTCTCTCTCTCTCTCTCTCTCTCTCTCTCTCTCTCTCTCTCTCTCTCTCTCTCTCTCTCTCTCTCTCTCTCTCTCTCTCTCTCTCTCTCTCTCTCTCTCTCTCTCTCTCTCTCTATGTTGGTACGCAAATGCGCCTTTTATGTGCAGCCCTGATCATAAGCATATTTACAGCAGTGTGCAGCTGTTTTCACTAACAGACTGTGCATCCTGTCAGCGCATACATGTAATGTGATTATCATCGTCAAATAAAGCATTGAGTCGCTAGTGAATTTCCCTAAGGCATTAAAAGATATGGCTGAACAGTTTCATTTGTTTTGTACAAAAAGCATCTTCTTTCTTAAAGAGCTTTGGGAAACTAGCTAAGTTGTTCATTCAATCATTACATTTACAGTTAGAAGTCCATATTAAGATTGTATACATAATTCCTCTTAATATGAGCTGATGCTATTTTAGATGTTGGCTGACTGTCAAACTATGTTTTGCAACCAAACTCAATACCATTATTAAAAAATCTAATAAATGCAAGTAACAGGAGACTCTAATGTTCTTACCAGATCCTGCAGCTGAATATGTCATCTTTCCAAAAAGCTTCCTTCCTAGAATCGTTGATGTACAGAATAATGCGCGCTGGCAGGCAGTCAGCAGCACACTGGAGGCACAACTCGTTTGTGGAGATTTAAATACTTGAGAAGCCCAACCCCCTTTCTAATGAACCTGCAACAAGTCGCGCAACTTAAAGACGTAGTGCCCATATAAATGCTCTAAAGAGGTGGGACAGAAAGGGGCTGGCAGTGTCCGCCCCCAATTTAATATATCTTCTCTCACCTTTATGTCGTGTTTTATTTTGCAATTTGCATTAATAATAATTGAAAGCACTTTGAATTGCCATTGTGTATTAAATTAAATGTGCTATATAAAAAAACGTACATGATGTTACTTTTGTTCTTGGTTTCATCTTTCATGGACTTCACAAAGAAGGAAAGGAAAGAGGCACATTTTATATAGTTTGGTAGGCTGTGTTTTCGGCCACTTGGAAACAACATAGAAACTGAGATTTGATGCAAGGCAAGGCAAGGCAAGTTTATTTATATAACACCTTTCAACACAAGGCAATTCAAAGTGCTTTACAAAAAACGAAAGACATTAAGAAAATGGCATTTAAAATCAGTAATTAAAAAGAAAAGATAATAAAAGAAACATTAAAAGAAAAAATACATGGATAAAAGTTACAGTGCAGTTTAAGATATGAATAGTTCAATTAAAAGCAGCGGCAAAAAGAAAAGTCTTTAGTCTGGATTTAAAAGTAGTGTTATTCAGTCGATTTTTCATCTTTGACTCATTTTAAATAAAGAGTTACGAGTATGAATACATGTGTCCAGTTTGTGTGTGTGTGTGTGTGTGTGTGTGTGTTTGTGTGTGTGTGTGTGTGTGTGTGTGTGTGTGTGTGTGTGTGTGTGTGTGTGTGTGTGTGTGTGTGTGTGTGTGTGTGTGTGTGTGTGTGTGGGTGTGTGTGGGTGTTCGATCGTCATAGGTCATGATTTTTCCGAATGTCGAAACAAAGTGTGACTCAGAAAGCCAGTTTTACGTGAGAATCTCGGGAGCAGGAAATATAATTGCACAATAATTGTTAATAACACCATGTAGTCACCATGGGGGAAAAACATGAGGCATGGATTGACGACACAAATAATTATATGTGCCATTTAAATGACTGTCTTCCTTTCTCTCTATTCAGAAAAATGATTAAACTGGCATTTTAATTTCAGATATAGTGTAACACACCTTAAAAGAAGCTTAGCTGGTTTCCATGTTAAACCTTTCTGACCTCCGTTGGCCATAGTGTGTAAAGAGTGAAGAAAAAAAAGTGTCAATCTTACACAATGGATGTAGTCTTATATCAATCATAACTTATTTTTCTTTCATTTTTCTTTTGAAATCATACATTTCACATTTCTTTCTTTGGAATTGTTTTTTTTTTTAGTCAGTGCAGTTAGTTAGGGTAACACAGTCTCACTCCCTGATAGTCCAAGAGCGACGCTTGGTCAGGGTCCTTTGGCGTGCAGTTGTGACTCACCGAGTCTCCTTCAGCTTCATAAACGGACGCAAAGAGCTTTCAACTGATTGCAATGTATTCTCATCGGCGGCGGTATTTGATGCTCAGGGAATCACCGCATCGGTCCATGTCAGCGGCAGTTAAAGGCCATTCCCATTGGATAACGGAGAATTTTACACCCGGAAGTAAGTGTTCTCCTTCCAAGCTAGCGGGGAACGTTCTCACAATTTTGGCTAACATTACCTACAGGTTCAAATAATGTTTGAAAGAAACGTTTTAATCTGATGTTCAAATAACCTTTTTAGGATGTTTATTATTTCAAATAATGTTCCTATAAGGTTTAAGGTTAACAAAGACATAACGTTTTAACTGCAACATTCAGAGGATGTTTTGAGGATGTTATTGAGGCCTGAGATGACAGAAAGTTTATTTATAAAAGGTTCCTTTAATGCAGTGACGTGCGGTGAGGTTCATGGCTGGTGAGGCACTGACTCTTTCAGAGTCAGATTTACAAATATTATATATTTTGACCTTAAAGGTGGCGGGGTAGGTAATTTTGGAGAAACCAGCTCGAGTGCGTTAGAATTTGAAAATACACAGCCCCTCCTCCAACACACACGAACGCGCACATGACCAATGAGGGCACGAGATAAGTTTGTGCACAGATGGAAGGCTGACAGGAAGGTTATTTTAGCCGGGCCGGCTAAAATGAGTGGTCGTGCTTTTTACAGTACTACGGCTTCCACAGATGAAATGTTTTTATGTATTTTTTGTCAAAGCACTTAAGATATTCATTGCTATCGGGATGTTAAGAGCATTCCATGGAATATAACAAAAAGTGTATCTCGAGCCGGTTTCTCAAACTTACCTACCCCACCTTTAATCGAAATATTCTGTTATTTTCAAAAGCTTTTTTAGTCTGATGCTTCGATTCATTTTAAACAGACCGTTCAACAAAAGTGTCAGAGAATATTTTAACCTGATTATATTTGTAATATTGGGTTTCTCAGGGCTCATGAGAAACCTGTCTTTATTACAACCATCTGTTTCTCATTAAATTGCAATATGCTTGCTCGCAACTTGACCGGGGTAACAGGTCAAAGGTTTATTTTTCTTGTCTGCTGGATGATGAATATGGTGGACACAGAGGAACCTTTGTTCTGATTATCTGGCATTGATTAGGCAGAGTTAGAATCGGACCAACCCACTTTCTTATATATTCAGAATCCGTCCTTTGTGTGATTCAGAGTTACGCGTGGTGATCTGCAGTGAACAACTGTAATAATCATAAGCGAAACTCTCCGGCTGTATTTCTGTGTATCTCTTAATAAACCTCAAGGTGTTTGACTGTACAAACTGAGTCCAGAGTGTCCATCTTTCTGCGCCGCTTTAAAGTTTCCGTATCAGATTGGCGTCGCGAACAAGGATACCAAAAGATCTTCAGAACTGGTAAGTGTAATTTCAAATCTATATTTGGACATTGCCTTACCAGAATCTGTGATTGACGGTATCATAAAATTACCTGTGAAACTGAGCGGCTGCACAATTTTTTTTTGGGTAGACTTCTGCATTAAAAAAATGCCATGCATCTGTATTGAAACAGATCGCCAAATTCTGGAGATTTCAGCGGTTAACTGGTTAATTTCATAGCAGGCATCTCCTGGATCTGCCTGCAGCTGCTGCAGGGAGTGTCTGTGTGAGATTTCACCCCCCCTGCGGGGCTGAAAGCACAGAGAGGGTGAAGCGTGGAATGACACACAATTCTCTTCAATCACACCATTTGCGTTTTCGGAACTAAACTTAAACGCTGAGAAATGGAAAAGTGGTATGCGGGAATGTGTGACATCGAGCTGCGTTTCATAACAGATGGGTTGTGGAATTTGGCTGTTGTTTGGAAGAACAGGGTAAATTAAAAAAAAAAAAAGCCTCCGCTCTCCGCGGACGGCGAGGGCGGAGCACCACTAAATTCGCATAGTGGTTGCTGATTGAGAATAAATTAATTATTGCTCTTCAACAGATTCCGTTCTTAGCACTTGTACAAGTTTATATGAGTAAGAAGGCACTCATGTTAAAATATATATATATTTCCCTACCCACTGAGATCTCCCTAATTCGGATTAAAAAAAATTAGGCTGGATGATTTTTTTGCAGTCACGCTGGTGTTTATTGCGAGTTCATGTTTGTTTGTCTAATTGTTTCTATATTGGTTTGTCCCGCCGTCTTGTGTATGCTTTGTAACAACTAATGATGGATCAGTCCATAGCCAGGGTTAAATGAACTAAACTTTAGTTATCTCACCAAAAGTAAATGACTTGAGAAAAATAAATAATGTGAAGATGTAAAGCAAAATTATATATTATAGTATAAATGTGCTGCAAAATGAAAATAAATAGCAAAGGAGTGTTTTTATGTCCTGCATCTGTCTCATATCATGAGACCCTCAAAGGCATGACTGCTGGTCATTAATACCGGCCTGAGGAGGTCAGGGTTTAGAAAAAAATCTGTCTGCTCAATTGGGTTAATGTTGTATTATTTGTTTCATTTATTCTTAATCTATGTATTGTATGGTAATAGTGAATAAAAAATGTAATGTATTTAACACATTCCGAAACAAAGCAGATGAGACAGAACTAGACTCAGATATAATGCTAATTGTGATTGAAACCTTTTTGCGCTGTTGCTGCAAAGTGGAAACTTATTGATTGCCTGTTCCAACTGGCCACTGGAATCAGATAATTAATATAAGTTGAAGTTCTATTACAGTTTTTTTAAATATAGTTTAACATTTTTTATTAAACTGTTTCAAATTATTTCTAGTACAAATGGTCTACAGACATTACTACAATTCTAATAGTTGTTGAACTACTGAGCTTATGAACAATAGAGTAAAGGTCGCTGGTTAAGCCAGGATCAATATATTTGTTGAGGTTTTTCTTATGTGCATAATAAATGTGTTTAAATGAATTGAGCAATTTTAAAGGACTATAATGTTGCAATCTCTTTGGGATAAGTAATTGCAGTTCCAAGATAGATGTTGTTTTCCCTGGGCCTCTCCTTCAAAGGCCCATAAATCATGAGACTTCCAAATCCGAACTGACGGAGATCAGTATGACAAATCCATGAAGGGGTTCTACTTGGCCCAATTTAAAATACCATAAAGAGAGTATTCACCCAGCTGTTTTGATTTCTTAAAAAATTCTAGTCTAGTTTCCTTCGAGTTCAGTCTAAGCTACAATTGTTTCTCATAAACATTCGCACTGTTGGTTTTAATCCTTGAGCAGACAAGCTGCTCACACACACATACACACACACACACGCACACACACACCCCCCCCCCACACACACACACACACCCAAGCACACACACACACACGCGCATGCACCCCCCCCCCCCACACACACACACACACACATTTTGGATGAGTATTTGCCTTATCCACTTTTTGCCTCCTTTAGAGTTATTAGTAATTCAGGATTAATTGTTGAATTGTATGTGCTACATAAGATAAAATACTGAAGCTTTGACTTGATCATTTCGTTCACAACATTAGACCTAATGGAGAGAGTCCTCTCATCTCTTATAAAATAAGATACGTGTGCATGTTTGGTGTTTTAACACTCCTGTAATGTACCTAGTCTTGTCGGGGATGCAGACTCATCAGGTATGAAAAAAAAAAAAAAAAGGATCCGAGCCCCGACCCCACGGAGTATCGGCTTTAAAATAAGGAATAACAGATGATTTTAGCAGTCAGAACAACTGAAGCAGCAGTGTTAATAATAACAGAAACGCTACAGAGTCACATTTAATAGAAATATATAGAACCATTCATTTTAATTGTGTAGCAGTCAGTTTATAATTTTGGCAGCACTGTTGAGCATTTTGAGAAAAAATAAATGTATTTTCATGCCTCTGTGCAAGGCTTAGTCTTTCTATCTGTATAACCAGTGCTGTTAAGTAACTAAGTTCATAAACTCAACTAGTACTATACTTGGGTACAATTTTGAGATACTTGTATTTTATTTAAGTATTTAAATGTTTTGCTACGTATTCTTCTACTCCACTACAGTTCAGAGGTAGCCTACATGGTGTATTTCTACTCCACTACATGTATTTAATATCTTTAGTTACTTTACAGATGTGGATGAATGATGTGGAATATAATCAAGTGTTGAATCAGACTTTAGTTCCACCTGGAGTAAATCCACAAGCTACCCTGCAGAATACAAAGTCATTCAGACTGGCTGCACTTTTACCAGCTTTGAGAACACTTTTATGATCAATCATTATAAAACGTATCTATATATATTATTCTGAAATGAACCAATCTGCACAATGATTTCTTTTATTGTCGCTATTTCCACTATATTTTGATGGGAATACTTTTATACTTTTACCTGAGTAACATTTTGAATGCAGTACTTTTACTGTAACATAGTATTCCTACGCTCTGGCACTTCTACTTTTACTCAGTTCTGCCCTGCTACAGTCCGGCTGAGTGCAGTCACAGAGATGCTATGGCTGCTCTACATGAAATGACATTAATGGTCTGATCCGAGAATGGACACCATTTCCTGCTCCCAGAGTGAATGACGCTCCTCAAAACTGAACATTGCAGCCGTTGATTGATACTGTCTCACATGGGTCTGCTCCCCCCCATGGAGCCATGAACTGAAAGCTTGACCTCTGCTTTGAACACTTGGAAGCCTCATTGCCACGCCAGCACCAAACCTTGGGTCAGTCAGATGGGACTAACGGCTTCACTTGGGGCATTTGGGTCAGGCACATGACTCTCGTTACCGCAGAGTGGGTTGTTTTAAGGCTATTCATACTGCTATGCAGAGGATGCCTGTAAGTTGGCAAGCTGTTGAAAAAAAACCTACTATGTTTAGTATAGGCCTCATGTCAGGGGCCTCTTACTGTCTACTTCTACATGTATTCGCATTATATGGACCATGTTTCCACCTGGTGAAACTAGAGGCGGCACGGAGCTCAAGCTACAATACAACCATTTTGTTCTGCTCTAACGATTCAATTTATAGATTCTACATCTAAACAATTCGTTTTTATTGTTTCCAATGATAACGTCACCTTAAGTGGAGGGATGCAAACCTGTTTTCAAACGTAAGGTTTTGAATTTGTTTAACATTTCTCAGTAATGGCACCCTCGAACGCCCACTATCATTCATGCTATGCCTTCAGTGATAACTCAGATGTTAAGGGGGTTGAAGTTTTTTTTCCCCCCCGAATCGGCTATGCTTTGTTTTTGTTTTTTCAACAACGGTGTGCATTTCCTGCATGATATATGCTTCTCACAATTGTTTTTTGTTAGCTGCGCATAGGTGATACTGAGTCTTCTCGAGTAATGGCTTATGATCTCTACCATGCTTACATGGACTCGTATGTTTTATTTCATATCTAACAGAAGTGAGAGACGAAAGACGTGGAGAAGATGTAAGAGAGATGTGGTAGAGAGAATAGAGGGGATAGGAAAGAGAGATGAGATATTTGCGAGGGCATACTGATACTGAGTCTTATCGATTGATAGCTTATAGACAATACCATGTTTGAATAGACTCCTACTTGTTCTTACACATGTGACATATGTAAGAAAAGGGAGGGGAGAGTCAATTATATTGAGTAATTGATTTCATATTGGAACATTTATTTCAAATGTATTTCTGATAAACTAATATTTTATCAAACGGTAAATGGTGAATTAATATAACATTTAGAATCATTGAGAAGGGGTTATATCCATAGGGACTAGCTCACATTTAACTTAAAATAACATTTCTCTGCTATGGACTGATGAAAATATGATTATTGCATGTTAAATGACTAACACAAACCTTACATTTATAATGTGCATGTGTCAGGAAGGCTCCCAAATATTTCTGAGGGGCCTATCCTATTTTTGTAATTGAATGATAATGTGCTAAACCATCACCTTGAGTTGTCTTCACTCAGGAAAACATCCCTATCAAGTGTTAATAGTGACCAGAACAGCCCTGAGAGTACAAGGTAGAGCGGAGTGGATTCACGCTTCCAGATGTCGTCTCTCTCCTCTACTGGATGCTGGCGTGTGAAGGCAGTCATCATCATCGTCATTCTGGGTCTACTGTACCTGGCCAAGGACGCCCTGCTAGATGAAGCTGTGGAAATCCCAACGACAGGAGGCGAGGGCTCTCGCCCCTCTGAGGGAGAAAATAAGGTGCTCTTATCTGAGAGCACAGACGACTTGATTACTCAGGGTCCAGACCCTGAGGGCAAAACAACACCAACGGGCAAATCAGTGTCTAGCGACAAGGACAGGTTGTATCAGATCACCACACAGACATTCAGTATGGTGCGAGAGACACAAAGAGAGAGAAAAGGAGGAAGAATAAGGAGAATTGTCTCCCTCCCTGATCATGAATCAAAGACTATTTCTTTTAACTGTCCAACTTCAATATGTAACTCATCTAACTGTATTATTGTGTTTCCTGTTTTTTTAGTTTACTCAACGTGGGAGATGTATCCAAAGAACCAGTACCATTGGTTCAGGTTCTCGTCAGAGGTGGTAAGAATAGCTCTCAACACAATTGACAATATGCCCCCAGAACTGTGGTGTAGCACTTTAGAACAGTTACAGACTCTGATAAGAGATGAGGTAAAATGTACAATGAGGAAACCAGATTACCAGGTTCCCAATCCAGGTGTCACTGCATGCACATTTACTGGACCAAATAGCGAAACAAATGTTCTATCCACTCCACTTAAACAATCAGGAGGTGATGTAGATTCTTTACAAAAGGCCTTAATCACTCCTTCTAAACGAACCAAATCTAATTCTGCGATAAGTTTAATGTTAGACTATGCACATGAACGCAATGTTAGCAACTGTTGGCTGTGCCAAAATATGCCAGAATCTATGCATTCCCCAATGTTTAGTCCAATTCCTTTCACGAAAGCTGACTACGGTCTAGTGAGCTGGAATGATATAGCATCCAGAATTAGCGATGAGGCAGACGACTGTTACACTCCTTCCTACCCTATCGATTCTGAGCAACATTTACAGTACGAGGGCTTAGTCTCTCTTATTGTTGATACAGTAAATAAAGATTACCTGCCAGATGGTTTCAAACGATTAATGATGCTAAGACTTATATATGTCAAGAGATACATCCACCTAGCTTTTGAATACAGATTCCAATTAGCTCTAGTCCAGACTAATTGCTCAGCTAATTCTACGAGTCCAACATGTACAATGCAACCCCACACACCATCTTTGTTGGTTGAAGCTTTGGTAACCGTTGTGCCCTGGTTTGGCTCCAGAACAGTGGACTCCGTTAAAGTTAAAATACATGACTGTACGCAGCCAATACCCTTAGGTAAGCCTCCTACACGTGATTGTTCAGTATATGTTCCCCCAGTGGTGGTGCACGAGTGGAAAAATGTGTCTATCTGTTTCCAGAATGAAGCAGGATCTCACGCCTCTCCAGATGTGGGACACAGCGACTGTAATACCATAGTGAGGGTAAAATTAGCCAGAATTCCCCTCCCACAGAGAGTGTACTTAGTTTGCGGCGACAGGGCCTATGGCTGTGTGCCATATGACATTTTTGATGGCACCTGTTATCTAGCCTACCTAATCCCTTTAATCCGTAAAGTAGAGCCTAATGAGATTGCAGCGATACTTCCTTCTTTACACAGGAACAGCAGGTCCATTACACAAGGACAACAGATAGCTAGCCTATTTTTGCCTTGGTACGGTATTTATGTTACTCAGCAGGAAATAGTGGCACTATCCAACGTAGTGGAACACCATCTAAATGTATCTAACACAGCGATGTTAGCTGAACACAAAGAATTGCAGGAAGTAAGGACAGTAGCATTACAGAATCGTATGGCGCTGGATCTTCTCCTAGCTGCTCAGGGGGGCACATGTAAGGTAATTGGGTCTGAGTGTTGTTCTTTCATCTCTGACGCTACACCGGAAGTAATGGACATGGCACATGACACGGCAAGGGGAATAACAAAATTGCATGAAACTCATGGATTTACATTAGGGGATTTAAGTGGAACCATTGGATCCTGGGGAGCGGGGTTGGTTAAATTTGTTGTTACTGTTTCAGTGTTTATCTTGGTTGTGCTAATCCTAGTGATCTGTTTGATAACTGTAGTTAAATTAGCCATACGCAGGGTTGCCAAGACCGCCCTCCAAGCCCCACAGAGGCTAGTCGGATATTCAACTGTAGGTGAGACAATGTTAATGTACGATGCCGAGCTTCCAGATCCATGGGTCTCCATCGCGGTTTCTGCTCCATGGGTACCGCCATTCTGCGATTGATAAATGATTAAAGTTGACACTCAAAATAAAGAACAGATATGTTGGATTTTTCTCTTTTCAGGTTGTTATATAATAAATGTCTGACTTTTCCTTTTCAGATTTTTGAACAAATGTATTTGAATGAAATATATGTATTACTAAGTGCCTTACTCTTGAATAAAGCGTAATGAAGTAAACGTAAAGTAATGTTAAAGATTGAGGACACTGCAACTTTGCAGGTTACAGATTGATCTATTCATCACTGTGAATTTATACCTTAACTGTGAATTTATACCTTAACTGTGAATTTATACCTTAAATATGAATTTTAGCTGGATCTCTCATGATTCTGATTTTATACCTCAATTGGATTTCTTATAATCCTAAATTCTAATTGTGTTTTAATAAGTAATTGCCTTGAAGTAAATCTTTAAAGATGTAAGCTGATTTAGAATTTGTGTTTGATGAATGAGATTAACTGAGTGATAAATGATAAAAGATCTTATTTTTGAAACATATATTTTGCTATTATATTTTTGTATTTCATGTGCGTTTATTATTGTGCTTTTGACAAAAGATGCCAGACACCGAGGAGAGATGATTTTTCTATTATGATTGACTGTGATCAATCTTTGTGATTGAAATGTTTCAATCTTGTTCTACTTTTGATGTAATTGATGTAAGTGGGCCCACGGAACTCTGAAGACGCTTATGGATTTAAGTAGTGACTGAAATATTCTTAGACTAATGTTAATTGGTTATCAATAGATTGATAAAAAGAATGGAACTGTCAGAGAATATTTTAACCTGATTATATTTGTAATATTGGGTTTCTCAGGGCTCATGAGAAACCTGTCTTTATTACAACCATCTGTTTCTCATTAAATTGCAATATGCTTGCTCGCAACTTGACCGGGGTAACAGGTCAAAGGTTTATTTTTCTTGTCTGCTGGATGATGAATATGGTGGACACAGAGGAACCTTTGTTCTGATTATCTGGCATTGATTAGGCAGAGTTAGAATCGGACCAACCCACTTTCTTATATATTCAGAATCCGTCCTTTGTGTGATTCAGAGTTACGCGTGGTGATCTGCAGTGAACAACTGTAATAATCATAAGCGAAACTCTCCGGCTGTATTTCTGTGTATCTCTTAATAAACCTCAAGGTGTTTGACTGTACAAACTGAGTCCAGAGTGTCCATCTTTCTGCGCCGCTTTAAAGTTTCCGTATCAAAAAGGATACCCAAAATCTAAATATTGGATTGTTCTCTCTTAGTAAGATCCAATTTTCATTACAATTGTGGTCTTACCTTGACTTGAAGATGAAGTCCATGCTATCCTTCTGGACAACAATCTGTATTACTTTTTTGTAAAAGTCCTCCTTATCTTCCTCTAGTTTCAAAAGCCTAGCTTGTTGTTGCGTCTACCGTCTCTGCATAGAATAACAGTAGCAACAAGAACCTGTGGGCTCACGTGCGCCCCCTTCAGTGCGGCAGAGGTTGTGGCTGCCTCCCCTGGTGCTTTTTTCATTGCCGTTGTATGATGAGACCAGCGAGCTTAAATATCATATATACGTGAAATAAGTTATTTAGAGAATATGGATGGCGAGGATAAATGTAATAAAGGGATCTACAAACATTACATTGGTGACATACAGTGAGATGGTGCAGGCATGCGCTTAGGGCCCGCTTTCCAGCCAGTTTCTGTGGGGTGACGCATTCTGAGGTGAGGCAGAGCTCATCTGTGCCTCACCTCACCACACAGTAACTGGCTTGAGCGCGCTCACAAAATAAGTGGCCGCGCTAAATTAGTGCCCGTGCTCCAGCAAGTTACTGTGGGTTTCTGTGAGGCAGAGCTCGTCCCTGCCTCACTTCTCAATCTCATCGCTCCCCGTAGTTGTAGCGGAGCTCGGCAAGTTAGCCGATTTTTACTATAAAAAGCGATTGGAATCATACAGAAATCACATTTACAACACAGATCAGTGGAGACATTTGATTATTATTTGTATTATTATTCTTTTTTTCCGTTACATTGGAGAATGACAAGTGAGGCTCTGCCTCACCTGCCTCCCCTGACCGCACGTCGCTGGGTGGAACGTTTTGCCTGCAACATTCTAAGGATGTGTTTTGGACGTTGTTGGGTAACACATTAAAGATGTTCTTTATAAAACATTCCCTCAATGTTACATGATAACAAATGAAGAATATTCTCCAAGAAACATTCTGAAAATGTTTTCAGGATGTTATTCATTTTTTATAAAACTTTCCTGTTATGGCAAATATTAACACGGTCATGGTCAACGTCAGATTTATTTCTAGAGCTCTTTAAAAAACAAACTTGTTGCATTTGTTTGAAAAGGACGTTTTAAAAAAAATCTGATGTCACCACATTTTCCTTTTGAAAAAAACCAACAAGCACGTAATTGATGATAAGCTGTAAGCAGATATTGCATGCTTGGGGTGGCATGTGTGAGTTCCCAGCTAGAAATGTTTGTTACCATTCGTTGTTCTAGGAATGTTTTCAGCGGGACGTTTTATTTTGGTTCCCAGAATGTTCTTCTGAAAGGTAGGATCACGTTCTTTAAAAACATTCTTGAAATGTTTGGTGATAACCTTCTTAAGATGTTTTTGATAACATTGTTAGAACATTATGCCCTACTGTTCTTAAAACGTTTTCAGCGGGACGGTTTATTTTGGTTCCCAGAATGTTCTTCTGAAAGGTAGGATAACATTCTCTAAAAACATTCTTAACAATTTTGGTGATAACTTTCTTAAGATGTATGAGCGCATTGAGACAATGAATAGGACGTATAAAAACGAATTTATGCATGCCAATATTCACTCACATGCACTTATAATCACACTAAGGTATGTAGGCCCACAGTATTCATAATATCATATGTGTAAAATATCAGAAAATAATCAAAAACATTTCTGACTATAAAGGTTATGTCTCGTATGTAGGTTTTAACTGTTAGATAAGCTATCTGGCCGTGTGTGGTTTGTGAGGGCTGCGTATAAACAGTGTCTGCTATTTATGCATATTGGATAAAAATCGTTATCGCACCCTTTAGATTTGAGACCGACAGACATATAGAGGAACGGACCGACTGTCACTGCCCGTCCCTGAAACCCCTGTTAGTGTTTGTATGTGTTTGTTTCTACTGTGTGTCTCTCTCTCTGCCTGCTGGGCTGCTCCACACGGCTGGGAGAAATCTCCAATCAACCACACCTGCAACCTGCTCATCAGCCACACTATGAAAGCCTGCAGCCTGCACTCATCCCCTGCCGGATTGTTGCCGTGAACGGTTTGTTGCGTGCCGCTCTAGCTTTTTACCAGCATATTCTTTGACTACTTTGCCTGCTTTTGCCTCACACTCATTTTTATGTCTCTCCCAGGAGGAATCCAAGGCCTTCCACACTCCCAAGACCAGCCAGGCCTCTCTACCCACCCTGGAACAACTGTTTCCCACTGCCGCCATAACCAACCTCCACTCCCAGCTCCCCTTTTCTAATAAACAAATGTTACTTTCACCAGCTGATTCCAAGTCTGATTCTGGGTCCCTAGTACATGTGACACCGACAGTGACTTGTACTAGCTGCTGGTTGCATTTAAAAAAAGAAAAGAAAAAGACTTCTGATAAATCGGAACGATAAAGCACGTTATCATACTCTAAAATAATAACATTCAGGTAACATAAAAAAAATCTAACTTTCAGCTAAAAACGTTTTAAGAATAGTAGGGCATAATGTTCTAACAATGTATCATGTGTATATATGTATATATACATATATATATTAATGCTGTCAAAATTATCGCGTTAACGGCGGTAATTAATTTTTGAATTAATTGCGTTAAAATATTTAACGCATTTAACGCATGTGCAGAATGGCCCGCCCCATACGTCCCACCAGTGGCAGCGCCAGGGTATGGCTGGGGTAGGCTACACCCATACCGAGAAATGGCTTAGCACCACCATGAAAAATGATGTTAAAGTAAGCAAAATAAAGTCCACCAACTCGCGCGGAGTAAATTGCACAGACAGCAGTTAGTAAGATTGATTTCAGTAGCCACTTGTCTGGAAATACCGAAGACCAGAAACGGTTTTGAAAACTTTTGTCATGTAGTGATTGTCTTCTTAATAGAACATCTTTGATAATGTCTTCTGGCCAATCAGAATCAAGATAACGGCGTGGTGTTGTTGCAGGAAGTCCCGACGGAGAATACTTTTGCTGTAGTACAGGGGTGCACATAACTGGTACGCAGGTTATGTGTGTAATCTGAAATGCGTACCGTCACTTGTGTCACAAAGCGCATTTGCGTACCGACGTACTTGTGAAGCTTTTCCAGAAGGCGGTTAGATCACCGGACGACAGAGTCGGTCTCCGTGTGCACAGACAGGGCTGCTGTTAACGTCGGTCTGTACAACGGAATTGTGCCAAAACTACGCCAACCGGCTGTGGAGGGAGACTCCCCCCCCTTCACTGGAGAACTGCGCTAAAACAGCTGATCACAACGTTCACACTCTGTGGTCACGAAGTACTCCACTAGCCCCCCCCCCGTCGACTTTCCTGAAGTACTCCCCCGTTGATAGAAATCAACAGGTAATGAATTAAGACCCCACGGTGTTATGATTGATAGGTGTGTGGGCTGTCTTTCATTTTGACACGCAGAAAAATGTTATAATAAACGTATACTGTATATTAAATGGATATATCCGCCTTCTTTCATTTATCTTTCCATTCCCACAACAATATACATAAAGAAATGGCATATTTTGGACATAGTTCGAATGGTGATTAATCATGATTAATTAATTTTTAAGCTGTGATTAATCTGATTAAAATTTGTAATCGTTTGACAGCCTTAGTATATATACATATATACATACATACATATATATACATATATATATTTTGTATATATTACCAAGTGGTTTCATGTACAACCCACTCAAGTATCATGCTAAATTAAGCTCTGTTGCTTGGATATCACTAGATCCTGTTACATCAGCGTAATATAAAAGTACATAACGATTTATGTGTACATTAGCATAATTACTAGCTAGCCGCTAGCCGCTAACTGCCGCGGCCGCCTCGTTAATATCAAACCCATCATTAACAATCCAGTACCATGCTGTCATGAACGCACGGTGCTGTTACGTGTACGCAAATTGACGTGCTTAATGTGAACGAGCATTTTGGGGGGCGTGGTTAAAGTTGCGCATGCTCTATGAGCGCACATACGGGTACTTCTCAGGCATGCCGGGTAATCTGTGACGTTTCGCTCTCTCAAAAGTTGGGCCATTTTATCATCATGCGCTAATGAGCAACTCTCATAGGAATGAATGAGGCCCCGCCTCCCACGCTGTATCCAGTTCTTATTATACATCCATGATTCGGACTCAAGTAGATGGAAGGAATGAGGTATTTGCGGTCTACAATGACAGAGAAGAGACTGTCAAGTAGCGCTGTACTCAGCATTGAATCAAAACGCACTAAAGCTTTAGATCTTAATAAGTTTGTGAGGCGTTTTGCTGAACAAGATGGTAATTGCCGCATTCAGCTGTTATATATGGGCTCAGAACAGTCTCATAATACACACATGCACACAGAAGGATTCACACTTGTATTTCATGATCCGCAAAAGGATTCACACTTGTGCTTTTCAATGCACACACAAATGTGTTCAGTTTCATATACATGTAAATAAAATCCAAATACAGAAAAAAGTTTTACATATATATTTTTGATCCTCACATATTTGTTTTCCGTTTAAATCCCCTGAACCTGCAAACACAAACCGCTTTCTGTGCACGGATCGCTGTGCATTCGTGTGTGGGTTTTTGAGACTCCCCTGACGGTCAGCCGATTCGTACTTGTAATTTTTTCTATCTATAGCCAATCAGATGTCTCCTCCATTCTAAGCCAATCACATGAGCGCGCCCCCACGAGGGTAGATTTCTTGCGTTCATGACGTAGCGCTTCATGTACGCATTTTGCGCAGTCCGGAGCTGACAGCTCCATGGAGCCTGCCTGCAGGCGCTAATCTCAGGACACCTCCACTCAGGGACGTGCACAGATACGGCCCGTTTTCCCTTTTTGGCTGACCTGCCCCTCTGGAGAGAGCGAGAGTTTTCTTTTTCTTTCTGTTGTGGTCGAATCAACATGATAAGCCCACAATTAGTATTGTAGTGTCTCGCTGTGGGAAACACACCAGCTTCATTCTTCTTCTACTACTTATTTTACTTCTTCTTCTTCTATGTAATTGCCCGCGAAATGTTGAATGAAGAACTCGTTTCAGTGTGAACTATAGACTGTATATATAAAGGGTGTGAACTCATTCCACAGTATGACCACAAAAGTGTTTTAAACCAGGTATTATTTATGTTCTATATCGCTAAGTGTGTGATTACACAAGTTACGTATTATATATATAATATTCAGAGTTTGTACGGGTGCTGGAAATCCTTGAAAATGCTTGAAATTGTACGAGGTGTTTTCAAGATTTGAAAAGTGCTTGAATTTTGGGAATGGTGCTTGAATTTGGGATAAAGTGCTTGAAATTGTAAATGCTTTACTTCACTTTTTAGATTAAAAGAAAATAAAGAAGTCGGAAGAAGTCTTAATTGCTTCGCTTTTACATAAAACATCTCCGCTCCGGCCTTCCCGCGCTATGCGTGCGACCTGCAAGTGTTTTTGTTACGTGTGACCTGGGCATTCTGATGAGAGTGATAGATGACAGGAGGTTGCCGTTTTCAATGAGCGTTGGCTAGCAGAAGACAAATACAAGCCATGGCTAAGACGAGGGTCAAGCCCAAGAGTAGCCTCCTGCAAAGTTTGCAAAAATAACGATGCGAGAGTCTGCGCTGACGAGCCACATGAAAGGTACGCTGTAGTAGAGCATTTTAGATTAGGCTAACGTTGCATGTTACGTGTGTTTAAGCTAACGTTAGCAAGCTGAATAGCGAACTCGATGAGGGATAATAATAATTGCAGGGGACAATCATTTCAGAGGAGCGTACCTATGTTATGTGCGTTACAGTCGCCATCGTGTGGTGTTCAGAGGATGAAGCCGATGAAGCACTCACGGCATTTCCTGTTATAGTCACGAAATATAATCTATTGATTCGACACAGAGCGATTTAAAAAGCAATGTATTTCTACTGGTAGTATGTTTCGTGCCTAAACCAAATGTGACTGACTTGCTCTATCGAAATCAGTCCCATTGACCCGAAGACACATTTTCGTTTGTATTACTGGTCTGGGGGAAGCTCGCGAGTGTGTTTGTGTATTTTTGCGTTTGTGTACCGGGGAAACACTCACAAGAAACACCGGCTGTTGTTATGCTTGCTGTGACGTTAAATTACTCCGTTCTCTGCTTGTTGTTATGCCGTTACAAGCTTCAAAGTTGTATTTATCATCTGAATTTGCCGAAACAAGGTTAATATTCTGAAAGCCAATACTTTGTTTATTTGAAAACAGATGAAAACAAACTGTCTTTTATATAAAATTGAAGTATTATACAAGTAAAACTACATGTTGCTTTAATCCCATGTAATTGTAGAATGAACACAGTCTTCCTTTGAAGATGTATAAGTCAGGTGTCACATTTGTAAATATTATTTTCCACTTGTTACCATTGTGAGTCTATTTTTATGCAGCTCTGCGTGATTTTGTGGCTACAATTCAGACTAATACACTACCAGAGGTGGAATAAGTACTCAGATCTTGTACTTGAGTAAAAATAGAATACTCAGATCTTGTACTTGAGTAAAAGTAGAAGTACTCAGATCTTGTACTTGAGTAAAAGTAGAAGTACCAGAGTGTAGGAATACTCTGTTACAGTAAAAGTCCTGCATTCAAAATGTTCCTCAAGTAAAAGTAGAAAAGTGTTATCATCAAAATATAGTTGAAGTAGCGAAAGTAAAAGTAGTCGTTGTGCCCATTTCAGAATAATATATATGATATATTTTATAATGATTGATCATTAAAGTGTTCTCAAAGCTGGTAAAGGTGCAGCTAGTTGAATGACTTTGTATACTGCAGGGTAGCTTGTGAATTTACTCCAGGTGGAACTAAAGTCTGATTTAACACTTGATTATATTTCACATCATTCATCCACATCTGTAAAGTAACTAAAGGTATTAGATACATGCAGTGGAGGAAAAGTACACCATTTACCTCTGACTTATGTTTACTGCCAACCTAAAAGTATCTCAAAAATAGTAATCAATAATGTATTGAAAAGTTATTTGGCTGATTGTTTTATATTGGCTCAGCCAGGTTATATGGGAGGCCTAGTCTACGTACAGATCACTAATTTTGAAATATTAAATTTAGTGTTCTTTTCTTTAATTTGTCATCCTCCTATCACGAAACACACATTTGGTTGTTTATAGCATAAAGAACATCTGATTTAATGCTTGAAAAGCTTGAAAATGCACCTTGAAAAGTGGTTGAATTTGACTTTGGAAAAGGTGTAAGAACCCTGAATATTTATTATAGGCTATGTATTGGTGCCGGTGCATTAAGACCACCTCTAGTGTCGGATTTTGGAAAATGGATTTTGAGTTTTCTCATGGGAGGGACTTTACTTCCTCTTGACACCATCGGTTATTGACAAAAAAACACCTACATATACTTGTTATTGTGCTTCTGTCTTTCTGTGTCTTTTCATCTGCTCTGTAAACTCCTATTAAACATCCATGGTAAACTCCCTCAACGCGCCGCTCGCTCTCTTTTCTTGATCGCCCTCTCCCAGGAGAACCCTTCACTATCCCGCTTTATTGTAGGATTTCTGCCATGTCTCTACTTTAATTTGACAATCTCTGTTATTAAGTTATGGAATACTAAATAAATAAGTTCATTAGATACCTTACCGTTACTGCGCTCATAAAGAATGATAAGAATAATGTGTATTGAACTGGTTTAATTAATTAGTGAGTTTATTTAAGGTAATTATAGAAGCCCTATTTTATCAGTATGTCTGCACAGCAGTTACAATGGTCAAACTACATTGAATTGTCCCCATTTTTTCTTTAATAGTTACTAACATTAGATATTTCAATGAGATATGGACCGCAAAACAAAAAATTGCCCTGGTTTTCATTTTAAAAATCAAGTCACTGAATGCAAGTAGTTGCCTTAGCTTATTTTGTTATGAGATGATGATGTGAATTACTGTTCAAATTAGTTAATGTATTAATCGTTTTGGTCTTATATTTTTTTTCGGGGGGGAGGCCCTTTTTCCAGTTTAGAGCAATAGCCCCTCCAAATGTCTGTGCACGTCCCTGCCTCCACTCTCAGTACAGCGCCACTTTCCGAACAGGAAATGCACGCAAATACAAGCCTTTATATTATTAAGGTACAGCGCCACTTTCCGAACCATTAGTGAATGCTTGTGTACACAAAAACGGCAGGCAAAACCGTTTTAAATGTGTGTTTCCTGTGTGGCGAATACAGCTGCTTTATTTATGTCTGTATGAAGTTGAAGGGGGATAATGACCGCCGGTCATTATCGGCCGATATTCACTCTTAATAGTTTGATCGGTGCTCTCTATAAAGGCCGATCAGGAGAGCTGGATCTGATCGATATGGACATAAACGCGAGTGAAATATAACCGGACGCGAGAGAGAGATCAGATCAGCTGCTGAGTCTGACGGAGACACGCAGCTCTGCATGTTCATCTGAAGCTCCGCCCTCTGTTTAGCGAGTCCGGTCAGGACAGCGCAAAATGAGTATATGAAGTGTCATGAACGCAAGAAATCATACCCTCGTGGGGGCGCGCTCATGTGATTGGCTTAGAATGGAGGAGACATCTGATTGGCTATAGATAGAAACAATTACAAGTACGAATCGGCTGACCGTCAGGGGAGTCTCAAAAAACCCACACACGAATGCACAGCGATCCGTGCACAGAAAGCGGTGTGTGTTTGCAGGTTCAGAGGATTTAAACGGAAAACAAATATGTGAGGATCAAAAATACATATGTAAAACTTTTTTCTGTATTTGGATTTTATTTACATGTATATGAAACGGAACACATTTGTGTGTACATTGACAAACACAAGTGTGGATCCGGAAATACAAGTGTGCATCCTTCTGTGTGCATGTGTGTATTATGAGACTGTTCTGAGCCCATAGTTATAGGCATGCCAACTTGATGCTCTGCTCACGGATGACTCGATGAGCATAAACAACTGTTAAGATGACGACCTTACGTGTGTAAATATATATTTTTCTTTGTGGGGGTCTGCCCCCAAAAAACTATTTTAAGTCCTGAGATAGTCAAATAAGACGGTGTGTCAAAAAAAGTAACCACTTTGATTTAACTAGGCCAGTAGGTAAGGGCATTCCACTGGATAATAATACCCCATGCATTATAGCAACAACAACAATAATAATAATAATAGCAATAATAATTGGGAGGGGGGGCACGGCTGTTCTTATGTTCTCTGAGGGGAGGCTCACCTTCCCACACTTTGAAAACCCCTGATTTACAGTATCTTCTTGATATTTTCTATACTATATTTCTATCATTGATCTTCTACTTTCATGCAAAACATGCAGCAGACCTTAGGCAAGGCACATTTATTTATATAGCACCTTTCAACACAAGGCAATTGTTACTTCCCATTGTAAAGCGTCCTTGGGTTTCGTGAAAGGCGCTATATAAATTGAAATTATTATTATTAAGGCAATTCAAAGTGCTTTACAAAAGACATTAAGAATAAGGCATTTAAAAACAGTCATTAAAAAGTAACACAATCTACCTGCATTGCAATTACTCTAAACGTGTAATAAGATGGTCTTAACCAATGTGACCCAATAATAATATCAAACAAAATATTACTATTAACTTTATTGTGAAATTAAAACAGAACGGTAAAAGAATAGTTTCCGGTCTGTTCTGAGGCCCAATCTCTGTAGATAGATAAAGAACTACCGTAGATGTGTAATATTTAATGCAGCCGACCAATGTTATTACAATGCATGTATGTGATGACTTTCAAAGAGTAAAGCAAGCACTAGCTGAATAAAGTATGATTTTATCTTTTACGAAACGTTATTTTCCATATGGAATACAGTCGGAGGTCAACCAATCACAGAACTTGAGGACTAATCATGGGGTTTGACGAGCAAAGCGGACTGGCGTCGTCCCAAACGATCGCTGAGGATTATGGGTATTGTAGTGTCTTCGGCCATCCTAAACTCCGATAAAACTATTTGTTTCTCAGAATCGAAGGGGAAAAATACAAAAGCATTGTACACAATTTAGACCAATTACTGTTGTGTAAATAACAAGGATAATCTGGCGTTTTTGAGTTGATGAGTAATGCAGATATCACTGTAAAATCAATCGACAGTAAGGAGAACACTGTTATCCAATGGGAATGGCCTTTATCTGCCGCTGACATGGACGGATGCGGTGATTCCCTGAGCATCAAATACCGCCGTCGATGAGAATACATTGCAATCAGTTGAAAGCTCTTTGCGTCAGTTTATGAAGCTGAAGGAGACTCGGTGCGTCACAACTGCACGCCAAAGGACCCTGACCAAGCGTCGCTCTTGGACTATCAGGGAGTGAGACTGTGTTACCCTAACTAACTGCAATGACTAAAAAAAAAACAATTCCAAAGAAAGAAATGTGAAATGTATGATTTCAAAAGAAAAATGAAATAAAAATAAGTTATGATTGATATAAGACTACGTCCATTGTGTAAGATTGACACTTTTTTTTCTTCACTCTTTACACACTATGGCCAACGGAGGTCAGAAAGGTTTAACATGGAAACCAGCTAAGCTTCTTTTAAGGTGTGTTACACTATATCTGAAATTAAAATGCCAGCTTAATCAGTTTTCTGAATAGAGAGAAAGGAAGACAGTCATTTAAATGGCACATATAATTATTTGTGTCGTCAATCCATGCCTCATGTTTTTCCCCCATGGTGACTACATGGTGTTATTAACAATTAGTGTGCAATTATATTTCCTGCTCCCGAGATTTTCACGTAAAACTGGCTTTCTGAGTCACACTTTGTTTCGACATTCGGAAAAATCATGACCTATGACCATCGAACACACACACACACACACACACACACACACACACACACACACACACACACACACACACACACACACACACACACACACACACACACACACACAAACTGGACACATGTATTCATACTCGTAACTCTTTATTTAAAATGAGTCAAAGATGAAAAATCGACTGAATAACACTACATCAAATCTCAGTTTCTATGTTGTTTCCAAGTGGCCGAAAACACAACCTACCAAACTATATAAAATGTGCCTCTTTCCTTTCCTTCTTTGTGAAGTCCATGAAAGAAGAAACCAAGTTTTTTTATATAGCACATTTAATTTAATACACAATGGCAATTCAAAGTGCTTTCAAACTTAACCAACAAGTGAGACTGTGTTGGTTAGGGTTCCATATTTGTTGTTAACATTTTAGAGTATTATAAGGGCAGAATTATTTGCAGTTATTTATACGCCTTTAAGCTTTTGATTATTTTTCTGCATCTATGCTAATAACATTTTTAAAACCTCACTTCTGCAACATGTTTTTATCTATTTAGAGCAGGGGTGTCAAACAACCGGCTCGCCACATCATTTTATGTGGCCCGCGACAGCTTGCAAATAATAAAATACATTTATCATGAGGTTAAATCCTGCTATAGAAGTATGGTGCCCCTTAACTACAGTACATTTCCCATAATTATCTTGTTCTGTTACCTGCGCACTGAAGCATCTTCATATCCACAGTTGCAAGCAGCGGCCCTCCGAGTGAGGGGGGAATGTTTGGCTCGCCTGGACTTTTTTTGTAAAAATGCTATTAAAACATGAACCCTGGACTTCCGGAATGAAGAGACAGGAGTAGACGTGTTTTCCTCCGCTCCCTCGCTTCCAACTTTTTTATTAGGTAGAAACCTCATTACTCCCTTCATACTTACACTAGTCGATACATAACAACTGAGCAACTTTATACCTTAAGGAGAGATGCCACCAAAGCCCGCAAAACAAGTCAAGAAAGACTCTATGCCTACGGAGAACGGAGGCACTAACCAGTTTGTTGGAGAGCCATAAAGTGTCTCTCTCAACGGAATTCAAAACTGTCATCGCCGCACTCGAGTCCAAAATTGATCTGATTCATGCGACTATCTCTGATCATGGGCAGCGTATTACTACCTCTTTGGAGTCGAATGCGGATTTGGTCGACGGGCGCCTGTCGACTTTGGAAGCTCCATGCGCGGAGCTAGCCGCTAGCAATGCTAAGCTGCGGGCGAAAACTGCAGACCTCGAGGCCCGCAGCCGACGCAAGAATATCCGCATCATTGGTCTCCCGGAGTTGATTGATTGAACAGCCATAAACCTCAAGTTCTTTTTAATGTCCTCAATTCGATCATTAATCCTTGTGATGCCTCTCCAATTGTGCCATCAACTACTCTCTGCGATACATTTCTTAACATTTTTATCGAAAAAGTATCTGCTCTAAGGCTAGCCTATACTAGTGTTACCCCAGATCCTGCTCCCTTTCTGTGCCCTGCTGTCCTCGACCATTTTGAGCCTGTATCCCTCTCTCCTCTCTCGGAAGTAGTCAAGCACCTGCGGCCGACAAACTGTATCTTAGACAGCATTCCCTCTCGCTTCCTTAGAGATGTTTTTGAATCAGTTGGAGCAAGTGTTTTATTGCTTGTAAACACCTCTCTTAGCTCAGGATGTGTCCCAGCTGCCTTCAAACATGCCGTGGTTAAGCCACTACTTAAAAAGAAAAATCTCGATCCCTCCATTCTCGCAAATTTCAGGCCCATCTCCCAGCTACCCTTTTTATCTAAAGCCTTGGAGCGAGTAGTCTACGCCCAGCTGCAGTCGTTTTTAACCACGCATGGCATCCACGAAAAATTTCAGTCTGGCTTTAAACCTATGCATAGCACTGAAACAGCCCTTTTAAGAGTTTTTAATGATCTGCTCTTAGCCGCCGATTCAGGCAGCCCAGCTGTCTTGGTGCTGTTAGACTTCACTGCTGCCTTTGACACTGTGGATCATAGTATCCTGTTGTCACGGCTTGAACAGTCCGCAGGTATTACAGGCTCTGCTCTTGCATGGTTTAGGTCTTACCTGACGGACCGTAGCTTCTCAGTGCAGTTGGGTGCCTTCTCCTCTGCCAAAGCCCCTCTTACCTGTGGGGTTCCCCAAGGCTCGATTCTGGGCCCCATCCTTTTCCTATTGTACATACCCTAGGTTAAATTCTCACAAAACATAATATCCCCTTCCATTGTTACGCTGATGATGTACAGATGTACCTGCCTCTCAATCAAAATGCCAACTCACTACAGCAGTTGAAGGACTGCTTAATGGAGATAAAATCCTGGCTGAGCCAAAACTTCCTTACCCTTAATGAGAGCAAGACCGAGGTCAGCTTTTTTGGACCCCAACCAACAGTCTCCTCGGTTGATATTCTGGGCTCCCTCAATAAAAATATCCTCCCCTCTGTCATGAACCTTGGAGTGACCTTCAACAGCGCCTTTAAATTTGATAAGCAGGTTAGCACTGTAGTCAAGACCTGCTTTTTCAAAATACGACTATTGGCTAAGACCAAGTCGTTTTTATCTTTTAAAGACCTAGAAAGGGTTATTAACGCCTTTGTTACCTCGAGACTGGATTACTGCAATGCTCTGTATGTGGGTATGGATCAGGCCTCAATTAGACGCCTCCAGCTAGTTCAGAACGCAGCAGCACGTCTTCTTACTGGCCATAAAAAGCGTGACCATATCACCCCAATTCTGGCCTCACTGAACTGGCTTCCAGTTCGGTTCAGAATAGATTTTAAACTCCTTTTATTTGTTTTCAAAGCCCTAAATGGGCTGGCTCCTGCCTATATAGCCGAACTCCTCCATCGCTACACCCCAGGCAGAGCCTTAAGGTCGGCTGATCAGCTGCTGTTGATAGTGCCTAAGACCAGGCTTAAAACCCGAGGGCATCGAGCGTTCGCAGCGGCTGGCCCAAGGCTCTGGAATACTTTGCCCCTCCATGTGAGGTCGGCCCAGACCCTGGGGTTTTTTAAATCAACACTTAAAACTCACTTTTTCTCTCTGGCTTTTGTTTAATTATTTATTTATTTAGTTATCCTCAGAATTGATACTATTTTTAATATTATTAAATGTTATTAATATTATTGGGGTTTTATGGGGTTTCAGTTTTTTATGATTAGTAGGTTGGGGCGGGGAGACCTTAGAGAAGGTTCTGACTGGACTGACTGGTTGCTACGTCTGGTTGCTTGGAGCTGAGTTGGTATAACCCTGAATTAGATTAGAACATTTTAGAAATATGAGGAATAACCTCTTGGTTTTATAAACCGTTTTGTAATTACTTCTTCATCCATTTTTGGATCTCTGCTGGGTTTTCTTTCAAAACCTTAAACCCCCCCCTTGGGCTTGGTCCCTCCCCTCTCCCTCTGCGGATCTAAGGTCCGGTAGAGGGGGATGGGGCACAGAGTCGCTTATCCAGGCGGGGGAGTGCATCTGACGAAGAGATAGGTTGTTGTGCTCTCTATCTCTGTTTCTTATCCTACATTTTCACCCTGGACTAGAGGGAAAGCGTTCTTGGACGCCTTTTCAGCTCTGTTTCTTACTATATTCTTCCTACCCCGTTTATCTTGAACTATTCTAGGAGAGTGTGTTGACGTTGACTCGTTGGGCCTTTCCTCCTGTACTTGTTTGTTCCCCAGTTCTTTCCTTTAACTGAATCTAGGAGAGGGCATTTAGGCCTCTCTACTTCCTTCTTTTGATTAGTTTAGTTTTTCACCCCCTTTCCCTTGAACTAATTTATACGGGAGAGTGCATTTACGTAGTTACGTTGTGCCTCTCGGCGTATACTTTGACTTTCTGTCTCTTTGGAGAGTGCTAGTACGTTGGATACGTTGGGCTTTTTCACTGTTGTCCCTCTTCACTAGTATCCCATGTCCCCTCTTCATAATTTGGGTCTTCATAATTTCCACCCTATTCTAAGGGGAAGCATGATGGTGCCTTTTCTTTTCAATTTTCTGGCTTTGTGTTTCTTCACCTCTTACTTGTTTAATATTTAGGAGAGTGCATTTACGTAGTCACGTTCTGCCTCTCTTCCTCTGTTTCTGGCTATTCTTTTCATACCCTTGTTTCTCTGAGAAGAGAAGAAATACTATTCTAAAAAGGAGCTGACACATGGTGTCTCTTCACTCATTCCATGAGCGATATGCGCCGGCCTGTGCCTTTACCTTGGACTTCTAATAGAACTGCTCGGGTCTTGATAGAGTGGGGAAGTTCATGAGATCTTTCTAGAGGGTTATCAAGAATAACTTTTATCCAATGACCTTTTCCCTCTCTGTCTGTGTCTGTGTATTCTCTTGTTCCGATTAACCCAGCCAAATCTTTTTTCTTGTTTTGTATCTATATCTACGCCGGGATCCGGAGTCGAGGCTGATCCTCTTGCTGTAGTCCTGTGTCTTGGATCCTCTATCCTGAGTTCTGGATTAAGTCGTGGACTTCGGGTCGTGGCTGAACCTGTCTCTGCGGTCCTGCCTTGGGTCTCGTCATGCTGCTTCCCTGATGGCTTCCACAGGATTGTAGCTGACATCCTCGTGGATTCATCTTCTTATTACAGACATATGCATTTCCTAACATTCGGTCTATATGCTGTAAAATGTATTATCTCTTCGATTTACACACGGCATCTATTGCACGTCTGTCCGTCCTGGGAGAGGGATCCCTCTTCTGTTGCTCTTCCTGAGGTTTCTCCCATTTTTTCCCCTTAAACTGTGGGTTTTCTCTGGAAGTTTTTCCTTGTACGATGTGAGGGTCTAAGGACAGAGGGTGTCGTTTTTCTCATACTGATATTCTGAACAATCTGTGTTGTTGTATTTGCTGTAAAGTGTCTCTACTGTAGGCTAATTTTATTATATGTACAGCACTTTGGCTCGACCAAAAATCGTTTATAAATGTGCTATATAAATAAAACTTGATTTGATTTTATAAAGTGTCTCTCTCAACGGAATTCAAAACTGTCATCGCCGCCCTCGAGTCCAAAATTGATCTGATTCATGCGACTATCTCTGATCATGGGCAGCGTATTACCTCTTTGGAGTCGAATGCGGGTTTGGTCGACGGGCGCCTGTCGACTTTGGAAGCTACATGCGCGGAGCTAGCCGCTAGCAATGCTAAGCTGCGGGCGAAAACTGCAGACCTCGAGGCCCGCAGCCGCCGCAAGAATATCCGCATCATTGGTCTCCCGGAGTTGATTGAGGGCCCGCGACCAACCACCTTCTTTTCCGACCTACTACCCCAACTTCTGGGGGACCAAATCCTGCCTACTTCTCCTGAACTGGTCCGGGCTCACAGGTCGTTAGCCGCGAAGCCGAAGCCTGGGGAAAGAACGAGGCCTGTCATCATCCGATTTCACAACTTCCTGCTCAGGTTATGCCACAATTTAAAGGACTATGTCAGTGAGTGATAGAAATATCCGGTTTATTTCCTGGAACGTTAAAGGGATGAACAATATCACCAAAGCCAACAAGGTAATTTCACATTTGCAACACCTTAGAGGAGACATCTGCTTTTTACAAGAGACACACCTCCGTACGGCGGAAATGTCTCGCGTCAAGAGGCCATGGATGGGTCACTTGTTTCATTCAAGGTTTTCCGAGAGGGCTAGAGGGGCAGCTATCATTATACACAGGGATATTGTCTTTGAACTAAACACTGCTATATCTGATCCGAACGGCCGGTACGTTATAGTATCTGGCAAATTACAAAATACACCTGTGGTCCTGGCCTCGCTATATGCTCCAAATTGGGACGATGACAAATTCATATCCAAATTCTTTACTTCTATACCTAATCTCAATGAGCATCAAATTATAATTGCAGGTGACTTTAATCTGGTCCAGGATATAGAGCTTGATAGATCGTCCACTAAGCAGTTTACTCTATCTAAATCGACCAAAGTCTTAAAATGTCACGCCGTCCAGCTGGGCCTGAGGGACCCGTGGAGGACTAAGTTTCTCTCCAGTAAAGTTTTCTCTTTCTTTTCACATGTCCACCACACTTACTCTCGGATAGACTGCTTCTTACTTGACGATAAACTATTACATAACGTTCTTTCCTGTGAATACCATAGCATAGTTATCTCCGACCATGCACCCACTTCTGTAGAAATCAATTTTCCCCATGGTAGACCACCCTCTAAATTCTGGAGATTTAGTCCTCATTTACTGTCCGAACCCAAATTTAAGGCTTTTCTTGCAACACAAATCACATTTTTCTATGAGATAAACGACACTCTGAATATTGGTAGTGATATACTCTGGGAGTCCTTTAAGGCTTATCTTCGTGGGCAGATCATTTCTTTTGTCTCACATTTCAGGAAATCGGAGCAATCCAAATTGACAGAAATTTCAGCTGATATCCGAAATTTAGACAGCCAATACTCGGTTAATCCCACCTCTATTTTGTATAAAAAACGGCTTCAGCTTCAATCTCAATATGATCTGTTATGAACTGGTAAGATCGAGAGGCAACTTCTGCAAACCAGGCAACGATTTTTTGAGCAGGGAGATAAGGCAGGCAAACTGCTTGCCTCCAGGTTGATCCAGTGAAGTCGCCAACAGGTGATATTACAACAGACCCTGCTGAAATCAGTAATATCTTCTCAGACTACTATTCTGAATTATACACCTCAGAGTCTTATCCACAGGATTGGGACAACCCTAACCCCTTAGACACTCTAGCTTATCCCCAAGTTGATGGAAGAGGTTCTGGTGATCTGGGAGCTCCGTTGACCATCTCTGAAGTAACAGAGGCTATCAAATCTTTACAGAGCGGTAAATCGCCTGGTCCTGATGGCTACTCCACAGAGTTTTAAAAAACTTTTTGTTCTGTACTTGCCCCGATCCTGGTGAGAGTATTCAATGATGCCTTTCTGAAAGGCCAGTCACCAGGCATCAATCACTCTACTGTTGAAGAAAGATAAGGACCCACTCTTGTGTGGCAGTTATAGGCCGATATCCCTTTTAAACGTAGACTTTAAGATCATGGCTAAGGTTCTATCTAGCCGTCTCCAGAGGGTGATGCCGGGCCTGATCGATCCCAACCAGACAGGCTTTATCTCAGGACGACAGTCATTTTTGAATACCAGAAGGTTGTTTAACATTATTTATTCTCCCTCTACTAGTTCCCCTGAAGTTGTTCTCTCTTTGGATGCGGAAAAGGCATTCGACAGAGTAGAGTGGTGATATCTGTTCTATGTACTTAACAAATTTGGTTTCAGCAGGGACTTTGTTTCATGGATTCAACTCCTCTATACATCTCCGGTAGCTTCAGTTAACGTCAACGGTGTTAAGTCTGGTCTGTTCTCGCTCTCTCGCGGAAATAGGCAGGGTTGCCCTCTATCTCCTTCATTATTTGCGCTCGCCGTCGAGCCTCTAGCCTTATGGCTTCGTAGTGAGGAAGGATTTAGGGGCATCACGCGCTTCGGTTTTTTGCATAGGCAAGGCAAGTTTATTTATATAGCACTTTTCAACACAAGGCAATTCAAAGTGCTTTACAAAAAATGAAAGACATTAAGAAAATGGCATTTAAAATCAGTCATTAAAAAGAAAAGCTAATAAAAATAAACATTAAAAGAAAAAATACATGGATAAAAGTTACAGTGCAGTCTAAGATATGAATAGTTCAATTAAAAGCAGCGACAAAAAGAAAAGTCTTCAGCCTGGATTTAAAAGTAGTCAGAGTTGCAGCGGACCTGCAGGTTTCTGGGAGTTTGTTCCAGATATTTGGAGCATAATAACTGAACGCTGCATAAGCTCTCTTTGTATGCAGATGACCTTTTACTGTACATTTCCAGCCCATCGTCCTCCCTTCCTATAATTCAAAGCATTTTAGAGCAATTAAAAAAGCTATCTAGCTACAAACTCAACCTCCAGAAACGCGAATATTTGATAAAAATGGTGGTGCTACCTCGGTTCTTATATTCCTTCCAACACATTCCAATATTTATAAATAAATCCTTTTTCTCAGCACTTGACCAGCAGATTAACTCTTTTTTATGGTGCAACAAGAGGGCTCGTATCAGAAGAGTAGTTCTTCAACTCCCTAAGTCTGAAGGTGGCCTGGCCCTGCCTAATCTCCGCCAATATTATTGGGCATGTAATATTAATAAGCTTCTTTTTTGGAACACTAATTTGGCACAGGGCGAACACCCTCGATGGGCCCAGATGGAGACTTCCTCTTCGGGTCTCCCACTTTGGTCGGTGGTATGTTCTCAATTGCCCTTTCCAATTAAACAAGTTGCTCGCAATCCGATTGTAACTAACACTTTAAAGATTTGGGGTCAGTTTAGGAAGCAGTTTGGCTTACAAGCGTCATCAGGTCTAGCCCCGGTCTATCGCAATCACCTTTTCCTCCCGTCGTGCTCGGATCCTGTCTTTCGGACTTGGTCAGACAAAGGCCTGCGGTCTATTAACGACCTTTATGCTGGTGGTGTTTTCCCTTCGTTTGCAGATTTAGCCAACAAATTTGACCTTCCAAGTTCTCACTTGTTCCGATTCTTTCAGATCAGGCACTTTGTGGAAAAGAAATACCCCCAATTTCCAGGCCGGCCTCCTGATTCGATAATTGATTATTTCTTATCACTTAAGACCGATTCAAGGAAGCTCACCTCCATTATATATAATAACATTTTTAAGATAAATCCTACTTGCTTAAATTCCCTTAGAGTTGTATGGGACCAGGACCTAGGGATTTACATGTCAGATGATCAGTGGGGACGTATATTAGACCTGGTACACACCTCTTCTATATGTGCAAGTGCAAGATTCTGCACAGAGTACATTACACTAACGCTAAGCTGGCCAGGATATACCCTGACAGGTCTGACACATGTAATAGATGTAAACAATCTCCGGCTGACAGAGTTCCCGTTAGCCGGTAATTACCGGACTACGACCGGTAAAATATGCTGAAGTCCGGCAAATCGAAATTTCTCCGGTCAAAGTGTCAAAATAATTTCCGTTTAGCGCAATACCACATCAGTTGCGCAACTTGCGCCATTTATGTGACAGACAAAAGAGTATGTGACAGACAAGAATAGTCAATTCTAATGTCTAACACTTAATGTGGAGAAAGAGATGTCCTGTATGGGTTGATTGTGCGTTGATCTGTTGCTAATGCCTCGGGGTTCCGGTGGGCATGTAAACAAATGCATAATGCTGCGCGATACTTTGCGGTCTCACCGGGTTGCATAGCGATGCTTATCGTTTAGGTGTCTTTTAATAAGCAGGTAGTCATATCATTAGCTAGAACTAGCTGGATCTGATCGATATGGACATAAACGCGAGTAAAGTCTAATCTAGCGGGAGAGAGAGATCAGCTGCTGCTGACGAGTCGACACGCAGCTCTGCATAATCACATGCAGCGGTGAGCGGACAAAACACACACTGCAGGTTAGAATATCACACGTAGCTATTTTAATTACCTCTCAAACTACCGTAACAGTGAATGATGTCCCTTAATGCTCTGCCACACTATAATATTTACAAAAAAAGTCATGCCGCTTTTATGGTAAGAAGGTTAGTTGTGCCATTCCTCAAAGCAGTGGGCCACAGTACACTATCTACACCTTCAGGGGGGGCAACATGTGTGATGAAGGTGTGGTGCTGGGCTATATCATGCAATCGAAGGTGAAACTTTAAGCTCTTGCAAGAGTGCGAAAAACTTTTTTATGGCGCCAGCGTCGACCAACAGCATCAAAATCTGCCTCATATATATATTTTTTTATACTTTTTTTTCTCACTCAAAATAATAATTATAACAAAGTACAAAAAGAATAATAATAATAAAAAATAATAATAATAATTCTGAATTAAAACTGCGGTCGCACTTGTGCGCGCAGTGATGAGCGGGCCCTCGCGTCCGTGCGCCTGTCGGGGAGGGTGGCCGGTCGTCCCGGCGTCAAGCAGACGCGCGTGAGTCCTGGGGAATGAGCCGTTTGTCATTTCTATAATTTTCGCGTCCCAGACTCCCAGGTCCTCCGGCAGCGACCCGGAAACAGATGTTGGCGCGCCATCTCGAAGGAAAATAAATGTCTCTAAAGGCTCGTCGAGGATCGATTATCGAGGAGGCTGTCTGGAAGAGCCGTAACCGAGGATACACTGATTTAGAGGAGAGAGGAGTGTCTCTAGAGGAGCTATAACAGAGGGTACACTGAAGTATTCTCCTGAGACGATTTCAGCCAACAGTGATGTTTAAAAGAGGTGTGACGCATGGCTGGACTTCTATCAACGAAGCACAGCTCTGCAAACTGTTCCCGTTGTGATTATAAGTTATTTGAGATGATCAAATGTGCATCAGACTTTCTGCCGTTTACCGTTTGTTTACTCACTAATCACATCTCCCCTGGCTGTTAGGCTATTTTTTTTTCAATACAACTGCTTTCATTGTGACACGATATATATCGCTCAATAATAAAGGTAACAGGCCTACATTTCACACATTATTTGTAGGCTTTAGGAGATATCTACAAATAAACAGTAGGGTTAGGGTTAGGGTTAGGGAGTGTATAGGTGTCTGTTGTAATGAATATGCCACCAGCAAAGGGCGTTGTTGGACTAACAGTAGGTGTGTGTGTGTGTGTGTGTGTGTGTGTGTGTGTGTGTGTGTGTGTGTGTGTGTGTGTGTGTGTGTGTGTGTGTGTGTGTGTGTGTGTGTGTGTGTGTGTGTGTGTGTGTGTGTGTGTGTGTGTGTGTGTGTGTGTGTGTGTGTGTGTGTGTGTGTGTGTGTGTGTGTGTGTGTGTGGCAGACAGGTCTCAGTAGAAAAACGCACATTTTTCAAAATGGCCGACTTTGTCGGGGGCGCTAATAAAAGCCAATTTGAAATATGTCCGCAATCATAAGAGCAATGTGTATACAATGTTTCGTGAATATCGGAATAACTATACCCGAGTAGTTTGGAGTAATTTGGAGTAATTTGTGACATGTAAATCGTCAAAAATGGAAAGTTCTCCGTTAGCTTACGAGCTCCCCGTTTGAGCTAGCAACTATTTTCTTTGCAATTTAGCATCATATTGGATAGGGGCTGAACTTGTCCTGGATTGGAATTTTTCCGATCATTCCCCTAGGAGGAGTTTGCAAGAATGTGCTTAAAATGCATGAAAAACGCATATTTTTCAAAATGGCCGACTTCCTGGGGGGCGGGGCTAATGGAAGGCAATTTGAAATATGTGTGCAATCATAATAGCAATATGTATACAGCGTTTCGTGAATATCGGAATAACTATATCCGAGTAGTTTGGAGTAATTTGCGACATGTAAATCGTCAAAAATGGTGTATTCGCTGTTAGCTTACGACCTCCACGATTGAGCTATCAAAAATGTTCTTCTCAATTAAGTATCATATTGGATAGGGGCTGAATGTTTCCTGGATTGGAATTTTTCCGATCATTCCCCTAGGAGGAGTTCGCAAGAATGTGCTTAAAATGGCTGAAAAACGCACATTTATCAAAATGGCCGACTTCCTGGGGGGCGGGGCTAATGGAATCTATTTACAAATATGTCCGCAATTCCATGAGGAATGTCTGTGCCAAAATACGTGAAGTTCTGAGAAACTATATGTGACTACCACACAATAGGGGGCGCTAGTGAGCAGTTTTTTTGAAAAATTACGTTGTTTTTTTTACATTCTCGAAAAGGTCGTGGGCTCTGACGTGTGTCCCAAGTTTTGCGTCCGAAGCTCATTTTATGCTATCGCAATTTAAAAAAAATGTATAGGCCACGCCCACATTCTGAATTTGTTGCGACACTTTGAATCTGAGTTCGTAGTCACCCCGAGAGTATGTGTAAAAAGAAAAAAGAAAAAATTAGTCCATCCGCTCTTGAGTTATAAATTGGTGATGTTTTTGGCGCCCCCTATAGTTCAAAATGAAAATTATTTGGTGTGCCTATTCCCCAAGACAGATTGAACCTATCCACCAAAATCTGTGATGTTTGGATACATTGTTGATGAGTTATGAGCATTTCTTTCTAAGCCCCGCCTTTTTTCGAGTACATTTTGATTCATGGCGGCAATATTTATGTTCTGAACATGCTCATTTTCTACGGTAAAGTGTCTGACCCTCCACCGATGCTGTACACTAAGTTTAGGATAAAAAAAACAGAAATTGACATTTAAGTGAATATTTCAGTGTTTTGAACATTATGCTAATTTAGAAGAAAAAAAAATGTAGGCGGAGCTTAGGGTTCCAAGAGGATTATTTGTAGAGCAGGTCCACCTGGATATGTGTGAAAAATTTCAGGTCATTCTGAGTTACGGTGCGACTTTGTAAATGTATTCCGAATTGGGATTTTGATAGGTGGCGCTAGCGAGCAAGTTGAAATATTTTAACCCATTGACTCCAGAATGTTGTAATTTTTACCGGTTCGGGCGTCCGTGCAAAATTATACAACTTTTTAAGCGTCCTAAAGCCCTCAAAAGCAGGAATGATGGCGACTAATAAGAATAATTCCACCAATAACAATAGGTTTCCTCGCACTTCGTGCTAGGACGCCGTTGGGTCCTAGCGCTCCGTGCTCGGGCCCTAAATAGTCTCTGTCATGTTCAACAGGGGCAAGAAGAAGCTTTAAAAAACTTTTCTGGTCCTACCCCCTCTAGCATACATTTTTCTGTATTAGGTATTAGTATTTCAATATTAGGTCATCGTCATCAGCGACATGTTTGTCTTGTTAATTTGTTTGTTTTTTACAAAACAATCAGAAAGAAATTACTTTTACAATTACCAGAAATAACAAATGGGATTGTACAGGTCCTGTTCATAACCATTAATGATTTGGCATCTAAATAATACTTTCAGTTTAGTTAGACTTGCACAACATTTCAGTGCATCATTACAGTTATTCCACAGACTAACACCTTTTGATGAGATGCAGAAGTTTGGCATTTGTTCGTACGGGTGTTTTTTTTGAAAATGCAGTTTCCCCTCAACATGTGCATGCTTTCTCTCCGTGTGAAAAGTCCCTGGATATCATGAGGTAATTGTTGATTTGCGGCTTTGAACATAATTTGAATAGTTTTATAGTCAACCAGGTCTTGTAGTTTTAGGGTGCATTCACACCTAATAGAGTGGGGAAGTCCCTCCCCTTCCGGTGGACCTCCATGGGACCTTATTTCGAAAACATTATGTATTGAAGTCAATGGAGAGAGAAAGATTATCTTTCGATCCCGTTTGAATTGTGCCACGAATTACACATATGATGTTTGCAAATGTAAAAGATAATTTTGCAAGTAAAAAAAAAAAAAAATGTCGTAAAACTGTGAAGTAACACATTTGTTTGTATGAAACGCTCAATGAACTACATCTCTGGTCTCACAGAACAACTTACGTCACCAAGATGGCCGTCACTACTGTCTTGTCAACAAAACGATTGACTACCCTCAATATCACCACAATGAAACACGTCCAGAAGAATGTCATGCAAAGCTGCCTGCCTGCCTTCCTTTGATTCTCTCTGAACTGCCTGGTCTTTTTAATGTTTAATGTCAACCATTTGTGCAGATAGCATGAATAGAAAAGATCGGCGATCGCCGATGCTAGCGTTAGCGTTAGCATTTCTCCCCCGGGCTTAAACTGTGTATTATAGAATGATCACACCGGTGACAGTATTCTTCAAAGGGTTCACGAAATATGACTACTACTCTTACTGTTTAACATTGTGGGTTACTTAATGTTACTTCATGTTAAGGCTAATAAAAATGACACGGCTGTAATGCTAACTAACGTGCTAGCTACTAGCTAGGTAGCTAACTTGATCCAGCCACTCCTGGTCCTTTCATCGAAAGAACGAGCAAGACCCATTGCTGGTATGATAACAACCTGGTACTAAGCACACAGGCATCTTGTTAAAGTTATCTTATCTTAGCCAGCTCCATATAGATAGATTATATCTATATGGCGCTGATCTTAGCTATCTCTTAGTGGAGGAAAACAATTGTGACATCACTTACGCGACTCTGGGATTTGTAGTCTTTCTAGTTGCGTATTTTTCATCGTCTTATATTTCAACAGTTTTACGAAAAACTGTGACTTTTTTGACATGGAAATTATTTTTTAAGATTGACAAACATCATATGTGTAATTCATGGCACAATTCAAACGGGATCGAAAGATACGTTTTCTCTCTCCATTGACTTCAATATATTATTTTTCCGAAATAAGGTCCCATGGACCGGAAATAGATGGGCGTGACTTCGCCACTCTATAGTCCGTTTTCTGGTGTGCACCAGACCACAGTTTGTTACATTGTTTCATTTTTCAGAAGGTTCGGTTTGCGTTCACACGGGCAAAACTCAAACGGACTATAAACTTTAAACACAAGTTATGTGCACGGAAATGCTGTTCAACCATTGGTCAGACATTAAGGGGGTAAAAACGCAAATCCCGGCAATTTCTACCGGAGCCTCCGCCATGGAGCATCGGCACTTTCTGCAGGTTATTCTCATGCTGCTGTTAATCTGGAGATCAACAGACACTAGCGGCCGGCGCATATGATTATATAATCAGACAACGTCCGTTAAAAAACATTATAACACATATAATGAGAGACGTTCTGCAGTAAGGAGGGCATTTCACCGACGACAGGTGTTCTTACTTTTATATAGCTGACTGTAATTTTTACTTTACACGGCACTGTTCAACGCTTAATTCTGCTTCACTCTTTAACTAAACAACCGCGGATGTCTTGAAAGACTCTTTCGCTAAAGATTTTTGAAGATATCCGCGTTCTTGTGACGCGTAAATACTACGCTTCCTATGTTTTGGTGCGGACTGCGTTCACACCAGCAATGAACCGCTCCAGAGTTCGCAAGCAAGCGCTCCGAGACCACCTATTTTAGCGCACCAGAGTCCGGTTGTTTAGTTCACTTAAGAGGTCTCGGACTGTGTTCACACCGACCCAAATGAACCGCACCAAGCGGCTAAACGCACCTGGGTTCGATTCAACCGGACTATAAAAGGCAGGTGTGAACGCACACTGTTTTTAGTTTGATAAATAATTTATTTGTTGGTTCTCTGTACGTAGTTTTATGTATAACTCGTATGCCTCTTTTTTGCAGGATGAAGATAGGATGTGTATTTGTTTTATATGTGTTCCCCCAAACGTCCACACAATACATCATGTATGGAAGTATGAAGGAGCAGCACAGCATAAACAAGGAAACTTGATTAATTAGGTATTTGGCTTTATTCAGAATTGCTATTGATTTGGATATTTTGGCTTTGATATAGCTTATGTGGTTTCCAACTTAATTTATTGTCTATGATTACTCCAAGGATTTTATTTACGATACTCTTTCTAATTGGACGCCATTTATAGTGAGTTTCTTCTCTGTATTGGTCGATCGATTCCCAAATATTATTAGTTTGGTTTTGCTTGCGTTTCGTTTACAAAATATACAGCCTGTAACAGTTCTGAAGATGTAGTAGCCATATTGCACAGTTATTCACGGAATATATATATATATATATATATATATATATATATATATATATATATATATATATATATATATATATATACACAGCGTTCCCGCGGGGTCTTAAAAAGTCTTACATTTGATAATCAGAATTTAAGGCCTTAAAAAGTCTTAAATATGATCAAAAAATAAGAAAGGTCTTAAATATGATTTAGAAGGTCTTAAAAATGATTCGATTTGAAAGGTACTTCTGTGTTGCGGTCACGTCTAAATGTGTTTTGGGGGAAATGCCCGGCCTGCAAAGTAACCAGTACGGTAATAGCCTTTCAGTTCCCCCCAACAATTTGTATTGAAATAAATCAACATGGAACCAGTAATCACTAACTTTGTTTTACCCGGCCCCTTATCGGAGAGCACCCAGCTAGTAACCTAGCAACCAAGCTTCAGCTAGCGGCAGTCAGAAACTCAGGTAGGCTATCTTCGAAACTACTTACAAATACATATGGGGAAGTGTAAGTTCAACCGTATTTGGTTGGAAAACATCGAATTTGGTGCTTGGTTGAAACCAGTGGAGGGGAACGTGTTTGAAGCCCGTTGCACCTTTTGCAAAAACATTTAGTGTTTTTTTTGCAAATGTAGGGTTGGCTAGTGCAGCAGCTCCCGCAACAAAACGGAGGACCTCCGGGCGACGTTTGGGTTTGAATACATTTAGTTTTTAAGTAATTATGGGACTTATTTCTTCTTTCATAGGAATTTTCCTTCATACTTTCTTGCCGTGAAATAGGTCTTTTTGAATTATATTCAAAGTGGTCTTAAAAAGTCTTACATTTGAGTTGGTGAAATCTGCAGGAACCCTGATATATATTGCACATATTGCTCATGGTTGGTGTTTAACAACAAGGGGTTTTATAGTCTGTGTTGTTGTGTATGTGTGGGAGGGGTAGGGTCTACTAGGGACTGTGCTGCTTGTATAGTCTGCCCGAGTTAGCATGCCCTTGTCAATTATTTTTAATTTTTAAGTGGTGTCATTCCCATATAGTCCATTCACTTCCACGTTAACTTCTAACCGTTGCATTTTCATTTCCAACACGGCCATCTTCTGTAGAAGTTTGTGGTCATCTCTAGAGAACGGAGGCATTTTGCTGCAAACTAGCTTAAGCTAAATAGCATGCAGTACCAGGCTTTAGCTGTTGCTAGGCCACGCTACTGTAGGACTGAGGTCGTCGTAAAAATATTGAAATATGGCTAAAACCAGTGGTGTAGTGGGGACCCCCCCCCCCGGGTGGACGTACAAGATGCCGTTTAGACAATATAATAATAAAGGGCGGTGCCGGCCGTCAGCGAACCGATCCGGCCTTTCTGCGCAACTGTCACGGCCCGTCCACACGGCGGCGTGCGTTGAAGCTTCAACGCTTCTGCCCGTTAACTTTGCGCGTCGCTCGCTGCAAAAGTTGAGCAATGTTCAACTTTTGAAGCTTCGGCGGAAGCGGCAGCCAATCAAATCATATGCCAGTACAAGCTCTAGCCAATCAAAACGCGTGTTTGTGTGTCCGGGGCGGGAGATTCATGTGATTGGTTGTTGGTCGAGTTTCAGACACGCCCGCCGGCAAGCTTCAACGCACTACGCCGTGTGGACGCTGTGTAACACACCTTAAACGAAGCTTAGCTGGTTTCCATGCTAAACATTTTCTGACATCCTTTGGCTGTAGTGTTTATAAAGAGTAAAGAAAAAAAAGATTTTACAAAATGCACGTAGTGTAATATCAATCATAACTTCAACGATATATTTGTTTACATTTTTATTTTTAAATACCACATTTCACATTTCTTTCTTTGGAATTGTGTTTTTTTTTTATATCAATGCAGTTAGGTTTACACATTTGTCGTAAAAAATGTGAGTATTATGAGGGCAGAATTATTTTCAGTTATTTCTACCCCTTTAAGATTTTGATTATTGTTCTGCATTTATGCTAATAATAATTAAAAAAAATCACTTGTGCAACATGTTTTTATCTATTTTGAGTAACGATACGTGTAGATTTTTATAAGCAACCATAATCCTGTTTTAATTTAAATTAAAGAAACACGTTGGATTATATTCTCTAAGCAAAATGATAATTTAAAATGGTATCTTCACTTCTGAACAAAGAGGGGGCTCGACATATGCCTTTCAATTATCTTTATTTGTGTGATTCTGGCTGCAATAACAACATAAAAAAGATACAGTCCCACTTTCCCTTCATTTAGTCTCTTCTCTCTTTTTGACACAAGTTGACCGCGCATCACTTCATCAGGAGCAGGTCCGAGTATTGATAGATGATAGATGATTAATAGATGGATATTTTTGGTCCAATTGAAGCCAAGCGATTAAGACTAAAGTTCAAATTGGACCGTGAACATCCCTCTAAAGATAAAAGTTGAGAGTTTGTATTCCTCTAATGAGTGCATAATGTTAAGCTGTATTCGTTTGTGAATTAAACTTCGCATCACTTCCTCAGAAGAGTTAAAGGAGCAATGCTGGACATCAAATCATTTCAGTGTGTTTAAGTGTGTATAGAAGAATTAAAATGTTTATCCACTTTTAAATGTATGCTTCGGTAATCAGGTAAGTGGTGTTCATATGTGAACACAGCTTACATTTTTGTGAGAATGTTGCACATGTTAAGTATCATGCAATAATCAAAACACTTTTTATTGAAGGAACCATGGCGGTGCCAACTATTAGGGTTTTACAGGCAGACATTGTTGGTTATTTTGAGATGATAAATGTACATTTAAATTGCGGGGAGCAGTTTGCTTTACTTGATTTGTATAATTATAAATGATTACAGGCCTACATTGTTTGTTAGATTTAGAAAGTTTAAAGTTTGCAATAAAAAAAGAAATTATATTTTTATATATATTCCATTATACCAATATTTAACACCACAACAGGAGTAATAGGTGTAGCAGTACTGCAAAGTGGAAAGTAAACATGTTTAAATTAAAACCACAGTTGATAGTGTACGTATAACTACTTTTTATAAACACTGTAGCCTCCATTGATTAAAAACAATTTTGTCTTCCTTCTGAAAGTCCCTCAATGATTTCAAAGTAAAAACACCTAATAAAGAGCTATAAACCTGGCGATTTGTTTCGTAAAGAGTTTACGGCTGGACGTTGACGATGCAGCTGGCCTTGATGTCTCTGAAGGTGGAGCAGTCGATGTCGGCCACCAGAGTCCTCTTACCGGACTTGTAGGAAACGAAGGAGAACGTGACACGAATACGGTTGTTTGGCTTCAAGTCTGCAATTCTGCAGGAAACACAAAGTGTAATGAGATAAACACAACAGAAACCAGGGGACACTTAAAAGTGATGCACACTTGGTGACGTTCGGGTATTATAAAGTGTCACTGTTGGCAGAGTTAGTCTGTCCATAGTTGTAAGTGTTTTGTCAGTTTATCTGAAAATTACTAGGTTATCTACGTTATCTAGCTGGCTTGCAGCAGATCTGCAATAATATGGGAAGGAATCATACGATCACATTGTTAAATAAGCTGATAAAACTAACATTGTTTCCTATGACAGTGAATGTTGCCAACTTTATAATCTAGTAGTAACCATCCTTTAATCTTTTATAGCATTTAACCGGTGAGATTATGTCACATGCACACAAACACACTCACTTTAATACCACCTCGTTTCTCATCAGTCCACTTCCGGAGAGGGTCAGAGTGCAGTTGGTCAGCGTCTCGTTGCGCGTCGGGTTCAGGAAAGTCACTTCCGCTCTTGTCGTACGATCCCCTTTGGCATACCTTAAAATCTGGGACACATTTGAACAGATTATTTAAAAACATTCGTCAGGAATCATCACTACCAATCATGTATTAAGGCGAGAGAAAACAGCCTGTGTAAAATGTATTTTTTATGATAAGACGTTTCTAATAAAAGGATAGATATTCTTATATCAGGACTATCAACAGTCAGTGTTTGTTATTATGTTACTAGTTTGAATGTACCAATATTGCATGCAGCCTGTTCCAGTTAATCCAGCTAGATTTATACTATTTTCAACTTTTATCTTTCTTATTTGATCTTGCTTTGAATTTTTCTGTTGGTAACTTATTAAGCTTTGCCCTCTCTTAACTTTCTTGTAGAGAGATTTTTTGTCGTTGTTTTTTCGTTGTTGACTGACAGGGAGATGTTAGTTCGTTAAAGAAGAGGGCTAGCTACTGAAATCTCTAGCAGGACACAGTCAAGTACTTTGATGATTGAGTAATAATTTTCTTTGCTTCATGTCTTCCACTCTCTCCCTATTTTCACTTTGTCTAAATTTGCAAACGTCTGAACTTTGGGAGCATAAGTTCTTCCCAATGCAACGGCTACGCAACAGAAGTTACGTGACTATCCACGAATGCAGTTACTCTAGGAAACACAGCACTTACATAGAACAGTTATACATGTGTTTCTTTCTATATTTAACAAACCTACAATATTGTTATGGAAAATAAGTCACTGTTATATTGGGGGGTTAAATGTGCAGTCTGTCACCACCAGCGGCCATAACCACATCCAGTGAGGACACAGTTGCCGAGTGCGATTTGAGACAACACCAGTCGCGTCGCCTGGCCTGGGCATTATTATTATTATATTTTTTCTGCAGCCCCGGACAATTCTCCAAGTATATCAAATACTCGATGTGATAACCAGCTTTGGGTACAAGTGTAGATATAGCATACTCATATTCGGAAGTCTTGGCCATGTATATAAATGCACCATGATTGGTCTGAGAATTGCTGGAATGTCAAAGAGAAAAGCCAAACAAATTGCCAAATATTTCTCTGTTTCAGCTATTATTGGCAGCTTAGCCGTGTGGAGAAGGAGATGCTATGTGTTCCCCTAAGGCAGTGACCACCAACTGGCGGCCCGCGGGCCACATCCGGCCCGCCAGACATTCTCATCCGGCCCGCACGACGGGGGTGACTGTGGCGTTGGCGGAGTGGTTACTGCGTTCGCCCCCCACCCATTTTATTTTTACAACGTCTCGTGAGTAAGGTGCAGTACCGGAGTCCAACAGAGAGGCAGCAGCTGCGGGACAGTAGACTGCGTACTGCGAAACCTTCCCTTCCTTGAAGAAGTGATCCTTCGTTGTGAAGAGTCTGCTTTGTGCGCTCCGCACCACAGCAGCAGCCCCGCTGCGACAGAGTCCAACAGAGAGGCAGGAGCTGCGGGACAGTAGCCTAGAAGCAGGGTTGGGTTGTAACGGAATATATGTAACGCCGTTACGTAATCAGAATACAAAAATCAAGTAGGCTAACTGTATTCAGCTGGCGTTACATTTGAAAAACGAGTAATCTGATTACAGTTACTTTCGTAAACCTGAAGTGAATACATTTTGGAATACTTATTGGAATTATTGGTGGAAAAGTTTCCTCACAAAATGTAATATTCATTACCGGCAGAACTGTGTGCACACTGCACGGCGCTGCAGCATGTCTGTGAGCGAGAGAGAGATGCAGCGTGTCTGTGAGGCCCCGCCCCCGCACGCAGATGAGAGAGAGAGATCTCTTTTAAAATATATTGAAAGTTAGAAACGGAGATGGTTAGATAAAATGTGCAAGATAACGTTGATGTAGCATTTCTTTATTGTCGAAATGATGACATTTATAACGGGATCAAATCAAAGTGAATGGCCTGCTGCTGCTGAATGCATGGGGCAAGGAAAACAGTTTTAAAAGTTATGACATCGTTTCAGATAATAAATAATAATGATAATTCATTCTATTTAGGGGCGCCTTTCAAAGCACCCAAGGACACCTTACAATTCATAACATATTCTAAGGAAAGGTTTACAGTAGGAGAATGCAGTCCGGGTGATGTTTTTTATGTGGGGTGCAGATGAGAGGGAGCTGTCCAGAATGACACCAAGATGTTGTGTTTGAGTTCTTGATAAGCCATTAAAACAGTAAAACAAGTGTCTCCTGCTCACCAAAACATACCCATCTGTTATGGAAAAAGAAAGTATTCCAAAAGTATTCTAAAAGTAACCTGAACACGTTATTCTGATTACTTTCAGAGCATGTATTCAGTAATCAGTAACTGATTACATTTACAAAGTAACCCTCCCAACCCTGCCTAGAAGTGATCCTTCGTTAGCGTGAAGAGTCTGCTAAGCTTTATGCAGTACCTGTACCCCCCCGGCCCGCGATAGTGTCTATTGGATACATTTTGGCCCTTGGACAAATGTAGTTGGTGATCCCTGCCCTAAGGGTTCTGTGGTGCTTAGCCCCGATATATTTGATTCCCTGTCTTATGTAATATAATTTGTGGAACCAAATAAAGTATTCAAATGTGTGGGCATGTCTGCTCTGATTGGATGATGTCACTCAGCTGTGTCTGCCCCAATCTGCCCATTAACTGGTTACCATGGTCACCTGCAGCAGGAGAGGGAGGCTCATTCAGAATGCATTGAGGTTTATCTCTGACAATTTTGTCTCCTGTTCAAAAACTATGGCTCCTATAAAAAAAATGACCTGACCAGGAGATTGCGGCAGTTGCGGTTTGTTTAAAGTGTACTTATTTCTGATCTGATGAAAGATCCGGACAAATTTAACATGGGAGTCTATTGGGAACTTGGTGATCACTCAGATCACTATTGGGCCCGAATGATGGGTCCGTTTGATATGATGAAGGCATATAGGCAGGCCAGACTAACTTGCTACTGAAATCTTTTGAAATTATTTGAATAGAGTGTATATTTTGGGTTTTAGAGCAGTTTTAAAATATTTTTTCTGAAGGTTTTAAGGAGCCTCTACACTCTAAGTGATGATGTCACGCACTCTAGCCCCGAAGAGTCCGTCCCATAGACACCCATTATAAAATCTAAAACGGCCTGAAAATGTACCACAACTTAAACGTTGATAATTCAAAAACCGTAAAATATATCAGAAAGCTACAAGTTTGATGGCTGAATGTCTTGTGACCATTTTAAAGTTGGAATGAAGTCTCTAGCTGAAAGTATGTGGAAGGAGTAGCATTTTGCACAAGGTGTAGCTAAAAGAGGATTTGAAGGTTACGCCCATTGAGTTACATGTTAAAAAGAATTGTTTAAAAAGCTGAATATTTTAAAAACTGTAAAAGGTTTTGAAATAATTAAAAGTGTCCCATCATGTGCTGAAAAGGCTGAATGTTTTGATATTCGAATGGTTTCTGTAGCTGAAAGTATGCTGAAGTTATTGAGAGCCAAGAAAGTAAAGAATTTAGATATAAATGATACATGAACACTGGGGGCTTAAATGTGGGATAAGAGAAGAAAACTAGAAAATGCATTTCCTGCTGAAAATGCGTGCGAATGCTGTAAGCCGTGTACATTTGTTGCTGAATTTAGCTGAAAAGGCTGAATATTTTAATAGTTGAATGGTGTCTGTAGCTGCTTTTAGCAGCAGAAACCAAGTAAGGGTGTAGCTGAACCTCGAGAAAACAAATGCAAAAATCAAAATTATTACAGCTCAAACTGCCCTGACTGTTGGAAAACTTGAATGTGAAATGTAAAACTGGCTGAGTAGGAAAAATTGTGAAGAAGCTTAATATTTAAAAGAAAACGTTTAAAAAAGGTATAAATAACGTATATAATGTATAGCCTCAATGTCCTGAAATAGCTGAATAATTTAATAGCTGAATGGTTTCTGTAGCTGAAAGTAGGCTGAAGGAATTAGATATCAGATGCAGCGCCGCCCCCCCTCTTCCCACATGTTTTATTGTCATTAAAAAAATATATAATATATTTTAAATATATATATTTAAAAATAAAATATTTTTTTATTTTTTATTTTTAATGAACAAGGTAAATATTATATACAGATGTAGCACTCTAGAACAGACTCCAGCCAACAGCTTCCTGCCAAAGACCCAACGGATCCCAGCGGCTGGGAATGTTAAGCCCTCCCACTATTTTCCAAGAGGGCGTTGCCAGATTTTCAATTTCAGGATTCAAGCATTAGATGGCGCTTCATTCACAAATACAGAAAGACAAGTTTCATGGACTTTCAGTACTTCAGTTGTGTTTTGGTGAAGAGCATTTGAACACATATTTGTTATGGTTTTCACAGGCTACTACAGTATAACGAAAAAACATCAATATTTTAGATCAAATAAAGTATATCTAATCTTGGAATTCAAATAGTCTTTATATATTAAATAATTATAATGTAAATGTTTACACTTCTTTATTTGTTATGCTCATACTTTTACCTTTACAATAGTTTGCTTTAATATGCAGTATATATTGTAATGTTTTTTTGGTGTTTGCTTCCTCCTGCTCCCTTTCGGACACATACTGTATGATTTATTATTATTATTAATATGAAGATATTATTAAGATAAGATGTTACTTTATTGATTGAACATTTTTGTTTAGAGTTCTCTGGCTCACATTCCGACCATTATTTAAAACAATAGGTGCTTTCACACCGTCTACAGTTTGATTTGTATAGAGGGAGCTGTGGCTGAATGGCCGGCGATTAGGTGTGGCGCATTTATCATTAGGTGATCAGAGCTAACTGCCTGCCATCAGATTTCATTTAAAAAACAGGTCTTGACTTTGTTTAAAATCCAAGGGTGTAACTTTGGTTTGAGAAGTGGGGACACACACACACACACATACGAAACACAATTAAACATTTTTCCGATTTAATTCAATGTCCTGCCTTTCTACAAATATATTAGGGACTATGGTGTTAAAAAATCCAAGAAAAATGTGTAGTGTAGGGTTGGGAGGGTTACTTTGTAAATGTAATCAGTTACTGATTACTGAATACAATAAAACTCCTGTCTCCTGAGACACCAAAAGCAAAAGGAAACTGAACGTGTTTTTACTGTTTTAATGGCTTATCAAGAGCAAAACTGAAATATAACATCTGAAACGATGTGACAACATAATACACTTTTTGGGGATGCAGCTTGGGATGTGAGGAGTGAGGGACATGGCTTAGAACAACAACACACAGAGAATTGACACAAAAATTATTAAATCATAACGCAATCTCAGGAAAAATAAAGTTTTTTTAAATTCCCTCAAAGTGTGTTTGAGGCTCACTGACCAGCCAGTCTGCATTGACCTCGGAGAAGACAAATGGGGTATCATATTTTTGGTTTGTCTCTCCTTTAAGGATGGCTTTCACCGGAGTTGGACCACAGCAGTAAACCTCTGCAGGACAAAAAAGTAAAAATCAAACTTTTCTTAAATAATCACTTTGGAGCCAACTGGTGTGTTCATTATCGGGGTGGTTTTGGCGCAGTGGTTAGAGCGTTGATCATCAGATCAAGGGACAGACGTTGGTGAACTCCAGTTCGAAACCCACCTCGGCCGCCACCGCGTCAGGCCGTTGTGTCCTTGGACAAGAAACTCTACCCGCATTTGCTCCTGTGGGTAATGTCCACAGTATTGACATTTACATGTCTAATATGTGTAATATGTAATTGTAAAGCGCTTTGAGCACCTGTAAAAGCGCTCTAAATAAAAAATGTAATCCATCATCATCATAAGAGAGACATTTATTTAGCAAATGCACTGCAATAACCTACATGTTTTTATTCATAATCCTACAGGAACTTTCTCCAGAAACTATGGACCTTTAGAAAGATGTTTCAGAAATGTTTGGGCCATGAGGCTTTCTTCATTTTAAAGGATGCAAGAACATATGCGGCTGAATTCTTAAAATATTCATTCCTGTGAAGAAAATTAAAATAAATTATTTGTAAAGGTTCTATTATTATTATTGAATACTCAAGCTTCTCATTATTGCAGTTATTGGGTTCGTTTTTAAAAGAAGAAGAAAACATACATTAAGTATATCCATACTCCAAACAGGAGCTACAGTATAACCATTTCTCCTGAAAAACACACAGGATTTATGAAGCGGTGTAAGAACGAAGCGCCTACCCTGGTTTGGCTCCCCCGAGCATTTGGGTGTTTGATGCTTTGCTCAAAGACACCTCAGCAGTAGGGATGTAGATTTGTTTGATTTCAGAAAAGGTTGGGAACAACTGCTTTAATTTGTTGTGTGTGGCACGCAGGACCGTGGTCTGAATACATGTTTTCTAAAAGTAAAAAAAATCGCTATAAATGTTTGATGGGTCGCATACTCCCAATTCACGAGACGCAACAACTTGCGTAATTAAAATCTGGATCTGAGAGCTACGGAAGAGGATTAGGGCCATATGTGATATATTTCTTTTTGAGATCTGACCAAAATTCAATTATTTTCCCAAACTGTCTTCTCGAGTACAGTTAAAATGGAAATACTTTTAACCAAATAGAGATATTATAGGGTATAATAATATAACCGGGTAGGCATTTATTGTTCAATAATAATACAAAGTTATCAAAGCGGGAAAGTAATGATTCTGTTAACGTTTCTGGAGATTAAGGAAAGAGTCCTCACTGTTGCTCTTCTCCTGTGGTGTTGGATCCAGAACCTGCCAACCGTCAAATGTTCCGTTATTTGCAAGATCAGGCCGCCTCATCCACGCCTCCGTCCACACGTGGAAGTTCCTAAAACACAAAGCAAAATTCCTATTACAACTGGATGATAATTCCTTAAGGTAATTCTCACGGAAACAGCCTCAGACCTCCCCCTAGTGACACTGAGATAGACTAAACTTTTTGGTGTATGAAGTTGTGTGTACTGGATTACAGTTGTTATTATAAGATATTGCCACCTCTCACCAAATGCTGTCTGGGGATGTTTTCTTTGCGACTCCGTAGTCGGAGTGGTACTCGTCAATGGTCAGATTGCTGTTGGTGTCGTGGGCTGACTGAAAGTTAATGACCACGCGGCAGGGGATGCCCAGCAGGCGCATCACTGCGACCGTAAAACAAAGGTTTGAGTCAGAATTTGTCGTCAGTTGAACACATTTGCCCCTTCAGAGTGAAAAAGAGCCAGTCTTTCAAAAATAAAAGCCCCATGAAATAACTGTTTCATTACAGGAAGTTTAGGATGAGGGTTGTTTTTCTAAATGAAAGCCACAGAAAGCAACAAAACAGCTACTCTTACCAATGCATGACACAGAATTTTCAAGTTTATTTAATGCTACCCTAACCCTACAGCAATGTGTTAAACTCAATTTAACTAAGGGCCACACTGGAAAATAAGGATCACATCAATGCTTCCAGTTTAGAAATCCCATAGGAGACTTTATTCAAACTGAAAGGAAAATGTTATTCCCAGACACATTTCTTATTTGACTAAAAATGTAATTAAGAAAAGCAGTTGTATGACCATGTTAAAATGAAAAGTGGTCATACAACAATAATCAAATAATATTCAAATATGAAAATGCAATGTACTGTAAACAATGGACAATGGACCCTGAGTCTGTAGTCATTCAATGTATAATGTACAACATTTTGCCTTAAATAATGCTTGCATTAATGGTAAATGAAGCAACATTGTTTTTATTGCTATGACACATTTGCCCCTTCAGGGTGAGCGAGACCCCTCCACTTCCCATCAGGATCCTGCTCACCTGTTGGGGTTATTTTTCCTTAACCTGTTAAGCCCTGAGCCTGTTTTTCAGGTCTCAGGCTCGAAAATGACATTCCCAGAACAAATGACCAAATCTTCCCTTCTAAAAGGGTTAAATTAATCTTTTTTTCTCAAAGCAAGGTTACACCTGTGAGTTGGATGTAGACGTGTCAGAATCAATATAGATGTTTTTATTGAAGTAAATTCAGATTGAACATGGTAAAACATTTTAAATTATAGTGTCTGTCCAAAACATTACTTCGAGTGAAAATCACCCTTGAATGATGGGATGGTAGACTAAAAGCTTTAGGAATCCAAACTATAACATATAATAAGTACCCTGTATCAAGATTGATGCAAAACAAGTGACATTTGACCTTTTTAGAGAGATTTAGCACAACAACAAAAAAACACTTCTGGGGTCATTTGGGTGGATTTGCCATATCTCTGGCCCCCCTCGGTCGATTTTGATGATTGACACCTCTTTTGAACCGTTAGAGCCAATAGAATCGAGGGGAAGTTCCTAAAATCCATTTAAACATTTACCATTGGTGAATGCATGCCGCGGGCGGGGGCCCCCGACATATTAAAACTGTTAGTTGAGCACATGACCCCGGCGAACACCCAGCACTGTCCGAACTTCACGGGGTGGGATCCAAGGTTACCATTGCCGCAGGATGGGGTAACTTCCGCTCCAGTGAGTGGGGTTTTGACCCCCAACATATGGAGGTGACCAATTTCCCGCCAGGACCCCACGATCATCCACAGAGTTGATCTTGAAGAAAATAAGGAATTTCTCTTTTAATGTGGCTTTTTCTCTTCAAAGTTACAACTTCACGGGCTGAACTGGAGGATCAACAATACGCTGTGTACAAGAAGGGGATGAGCAGACTCTATTTTCTGAGGAAGCTGAGATCCTTCAACGGTGCAGCAAGATGCTGGAGATCTTCTACCGGTCTGTTGTGGCACTCTTCTTTGCTGCGGTCTGCTGGGGGGCAGCATCAGAGCCAGTGATCCCCCACTGAATAAACTGATCGGGAAAGCTGGGTCTGTCATCGGCATCAAGCTGGAGTGGACCTCATTGAAGTTGTGGTGGAGAGGAGGACACTGAACAGGCTGTTGTCCATCATGGATAACCTCACCCATCCTCTCCACCTGCAGCTGGGCAGACAGATAACCCCACCCCCCTCTCCACCTGCAGCTGGGCAGACAGATAACCCCACCCCCCTCTCCACCTGCAGCTGGGCAGACAGATAACCCCACCCCCCTCTCCAGCTGCAGCTGGACAGACAGATAACCCCACCCCCCTCTCCAGCTGCAGCTGGACAGACAGCGGAGCTCTTTCTCCAACAGACTGCTGCAGCTCCGCTTTCACACAGAGAGGTACAGGAAAACATTCCTGCCCACTGCAATAACACTTTACAACAGCTCACCTCTGGCTCAGGCCCGGTTCCAGGATGGAATGACTGAGGGGGCTGTTAAAAAATCCGAGGGGCAATTTTTTTTTCTTCACAATAACGAAAAATACTGGCAATGTAATGAATTGACACACCAAGCTTTTTCCTTCTCACTGCTCTACACTATCTCTGCTTCTTTATTTGTATTCCGGATTTACCCCTCTCATTCTGTTCTTTTCCTCTGATCTTTAATAACAGATAGTACATTATTAGATGGCTGCACTTTGGTTAACAGACTAACATTGATTTCCTCCATTTATAAATTGGCTCTGTAATTATACCATAACCTTTTCTCCTCTACCCCTTAACTCGTCTTCCTATACAGATGTTACTTACTTACTATCTATCTAGAAAAATGTATCTGGTTGATTTTTTATTTCCAGGATTGAATGTTCAGACCAAGGCCTAAAACTTGGCATTTCATAAGAAAGTGACTAATATATAAACCAAATGTAATATTGGATAAAACACTACACCAAATGGACAGACACAGATTAAAAGTAAAGTCCCCTGGTTTAAACTTTGTCTCTATAGTCAAACTGCCATGAGAAAAATCAAATCAATGTTCCACAATCCGCCACTAGATGTCGCTCATTGTACCAATACGGTTTATATAATACAGATTACCACAACAGAGCTGTGCAAATGAATTTCCCCCTGGGGACAATACATCTAATATAAACTAATGTAATATTCAATCCCATACTTGGCGATTGAGAACATACATTCGTAATTTACCTCGTTTAAAGTACTTTTGTTGTAATACTATGGATTTAGTTGACACTACTAGCCGAGTTTCTTTTGTCCAATATCTCTCGGGCAGGTACATTGAATTAGAAGAAGAAGAAGAAGAAGAAGAAGAAGAAGAAGAAGAAAAAGAAGAAGAAGAAGAAGAAGTAGAAGAAGAAATAATTTCAAAAACCCTTGCAGAGAATGGCTGAACCGACGTAGCACACATTTAAATGAAAGTATGTAGTGGCGTAGAAAATGTGTAGTGTTGGTAAATGTGTTACTTTGTTAAATTTATTACCACCATAAATGTGTTCCGTGAAAGTAAAGCAAGTTCATAATTAGACATCGTGAGGTATTTATTTTCGGTACAGTTTATGTTGAAACCGTTAGAGAGAGTGGCACACTTGTTAGCCTGTTCCATTCTTCTTCGTTTTCCGAAGCCGTGGCTTGGAAGCATACTTGCTTCGTATCTGAAGGAAGTGACTTGGAAGTACGCGACTACCAAGCCAGCATCCTCGCGATTGAGAAACGGCCTGTTACTCTGTTTTTACTGACATGTAACATTTTATTTCACCTTGCTCTGTTTTTTAACGCACATTCAAAAACGGGAACATTTTCGGGTGTTTCAACCGGGTACCGGCCACCAACAACGGGGACTTTGCCTGGAAAACGGGGACGTTTTGGTCACCCATCCTACTGTGGCCGTTTCTCAATCTCGAGGAAACTGGCTTCCAAGCCAATATTTCAAGGATGCTATGTCATCAAGTGGCGCAGCAGGACCGTTCCAATGTCCAGCATACTTGGAATTCCACCGAGGCCGCGTCCTTGGTTTGGGGGAAATTTCGAGGCTGCACACATGGGTAGACTTCGCGTCCTTAAAATCCCCACAATGCTTTGCGCACGGACCAATTTCCCGAAATCTGTGGCGGAAAATGTAAGGCGGGGCCTCTCATATGACGCACACCAGCACACTTGCTAGCCTGTTCCACTCTTCGTTTTCCAAATGCCAGGAAGGATTCTTGCCTAGCTTCTGAAGGAAGTGACTCGGAAGACATGTGCTACCAAGCCAGCATCCTCGAGATTGAGAAACGGCCTGTGTTTACAGCTAAGCACACACGCTAACATTAAGACTACAAGCTCACTTGTGGTTGAGGCTTGTTTACACGTTGCTTGACCCACACATCTGATCTAAACATAGTAACGTGTGTTGGGGAAAATAATTATTTAAAGTTATTTAATAATTGTGACATTTATTGTACTTTTTGATGGATGAATGATGCTCAAGGTGAGGGGGCAAATAAGACAACTGAGGGGGCAATGCCCCCTTTTGCCCCGTCGTGGCGCCGGGCCCGCTCTGGCTGGCAGAGAACTCACTGCTACATAGTTGAGTTTCTCCTTTCTTTGTTTCCTGTATTATTTTTGACTTTTTATTTTAATTATCCAGAATATTTTATATTGTTTATATTTGATATAATATCGTATTTTATTAAAGGTAAACTTCGAATTGTGATTTCCAAAGTAGAGTGCTGGCACTCTTTGTAATTAATTCATAATTCATCATTAAATCTGCACGAGCAATAATATATACTACACAAGTTATTTTACTTAAAGGTCGCCTATTATGCAAAATGCACTTTTTGATGTATTTTATTATTATTACTATGTATTTATTTCAACATGTGGTTTGGAACATAATATGGCATTTAGTCACGGGCTCACGGCAGCATTTAGCTGGGAATCTGCTTCTCTCTCTGCAGCTCTGCTGCATGTGCGCTCCAAAGGGGGCGTGGCGCCGAATCAGCACTTTAGTAACAGGGCTGAAATAGAGGGGTATGAGGCATGCTACAATGGGTGATATGTTTTGTATTTTGAGCAAAATACATAAGAGACATTTTTTGTATAGATATGGCCCTATAATATATTGCTCAAATATAGCATAATAGGTGAGCTTTAACATTCATGCAATGCTAATACTTGTATAGTTTTTGGTTGGACTTTTGCAACAGAGTATTTCTAAGCTTTGGTATTGTTGCTTTTCTAAAAAGTAATAGATGTGAGTACTTCTTTCACTTGGTAAATAGTATCGTTGCGTTGGTGCTGTGCACGTGGCTGCCTGTTGCAGCAGCTCCCTCAAAAAGGTCCCAAATTGGGATCAATAAAGTTCTATCTTATCTTATTAAACATCCAGAGGACAACTCTACCTGTACTGTTGCATAAAACAAACTGACTCCGAACATTTCTGGATTTTGGATCCCAACAGTCTAAAATGTTAGCCAACAAAGGCTTAGCTGCTATTTGAGGGATTGTGGATTTGTGTGTAAGAAATAAATATCATAGTATATCATAGTATATCATACCATGGCGCTGACCACGCGGCAGACGTAGATGGGGTTACAGCAAGCGAAGACATCATCAGCAGGGTCTTTAGCATGTTTGAGGTTAAGGTCCAACATCCTCAAACAAATGTCCACCATGTTGTCCTCAAACTGGAAGAGGGGAGAGCATTTTGAGTGTTATTTTATTTATTATAATGCAGATGAGAATGTTGTTTATACTTTAAATGAGAAATCATCTGCTCTTGGCAAGACATTCAGACTGATCAAATTCAAACTTTGGCTACTCAAAAGACACAATGAAATGTATAACCTCTTCTGAATGTGGAATATTGGTTACATCAATCATAAACAATTATATATAAAACTAGAAGTTTAAGAAATGTACACAACTTGAAATTGAGTACTGGCAATATTCTGAAAAAATGAATTAAGACATCAAACATTCAGGAGGATTTTCAAAGTTAAACAATTAAGTGTGTTTTATTTCATTGACATTAAGTATTCATAAGTGATTTCATTTGAAAATGTGGTTTTCATTTGCTTGTACAATAACAATGTTTTTGGACGTGTGTGTTTGTGTGTGTGTGTATGTATGTGTGTACCTGTCCAAAGTCCCAGTCTAAAGGGAAGATGTAGTTATTACTTCCTCTGTAGATTACTCCTTGTTCATTCATCACATACTCATGTATCTCCTTCTCATCCTTCAGATACACCCAGTCAACTACAGACAGACAGACAGACAGTTGATAGTCTTCGGTTATATAGTATTGAAATACTGTGTTGAAAAAAGTCCTGCATTTAAAATCTTACTTAAGCAAAAGAAAACAATAAATCAATGTCAGTGGTGGTCAAATGTAAGTAAAATATATATAAAACCTGATTTTAATGTGATTTTAGTTATGTTTTAATGTGTTTAGTTGCTGGTTTTATAGTTAATTTCATTGTCTGTGTGTTAAACATGCTCCGTTTTGATTGGAAAGCACTTTTGAAATGTGTTATCTCAACTGAGTTTCAATTTTGCTAGTATGTTTTATATCTAGTGTGTTGACCATTTAAAATATAATTCACGGACAGTTTTTTCAAATGAACCTTGAACCACTGAATTGAATGACTCTTTCTTCTTAAAGGAATGCTCCACTCATTAGATAATTAATCAAAACTTCAGTATTTAGTGAAACATTATGTGTAAACCATACCCTGAAGAAATCAGCGATATTCCCAGGTAAATAATGATTTTATAGCTCTTTTTTTATCAAAACCGGTATATTCCGTCAGGCAGCTGCCATTTTGGCCATTTTCAGTAGTCACGTGATGGTCGTGACGTCATCCATGCGTTCACTTTGTAAACACACGAAAACATGGCGGAGTATTTGAGTTTGGACTCGTCAGCCGAGGAAGAAGTTTTGAGCAATGTGAAGAGATTGGATGGGGGAATTCAGCCATACAGGTTCGAGCCAAGTAGTCAGAACCGTCAGGAATCCAGTGACGATGAGGATGAACAGCACGGTGTTCTTGCTGGAGACGATCCCTTTACTCGTGCAATTGATTTCGGGAGGCGAGTAGGAAGACCTGTACATGAATGGTGTACTTGCGATCGGTGTGTAGCCATGGACAATCCTCTTATGAACACATGTTGTCATGAGCTTGAATAGCTTGAAAATAAACTGTTCACAGACGACTTGGATTGCATATGTTTACACAGGGAATTCGACACTGTGGTGTTAGAAAAAGCTGTATTGAGAACAGCACTGGTTGCCATGAAGGATGTGAAACGCACCTCTTTGGTTGAACCAATAAATGAAGGGTGGGTACATGTGGCGGTTACAGCCCTTTCTTCTTAGCATTATATACTTTACAATTATTATTATTATTATTATTAATGGACATATCAACTAAAGACATTTTATTTGGTTGGGAAGTTCTGGATTAAAGATTGAATTGACTTTATCAAAAGTTTTATAATGACGTTTACATTCTAGGAGGAAATTATTTTCATCCTCAATCTCATGGCAATGTTTGCACAACCTGTCATTTACAGGAGTATTTGTGTATCGACCATATTCAATAAGAAGTTTATGGTTGTTAATTCTAAAGCGTGTCAAATGGATTCTGTCTACAATTGCATGGCAAGGACATGAAGGACAATGACAGATAATTTTCAAAACCAAAACTTTACTAAGTATAGCCATGATAAAAAAAATCAAAAAGCATATCTACAGAATGCACTCTTTATAGAACAATGTAGGCTAGGAGTCCTAACATAATAATGGTACAATGTAGTTGAATAAATTCCATAGTAGTTAATCAATCAAATAAAGAAAGAAATCAGTCTTCCCACAAGTTTCTAGGAATCAGGTGCCACAGAAACTCACAAAATTTGTTTTTATTTCAGAACGTTCAGATTGGCGGCATACAGACAGTTCACTTGGTGGTGTCACAAGAGGCTTGGCAAAGGTGTGCGGAAAGTTATCCCCAGCTGTGTTGTCAAAGTAATACGAGAGAAATACCCAGATCCACAAGAAAACTACACTGGATTCAGAGAGGCTGATGAAACTGACAATGTGTATCCAGACTAACTTTCTACCAGATAATTCACATAGGCATCAATTTCAAAGATGTTTTCCCTCCTGGAAATCTTGGTTACACCTCCGACTCACTGGACATTTAATTAAATATATATTAATATGAAAAACAAAATGTGAAATCCATTATTTGCCTCACTCTCAGGGAAATACTGCTGAATAAGGCTGGCTTTAAAAAATTGTTTGTTTGCTGTAACCCTACCTACTCAAAATGTTAGGCAAATAAAATAAATTCCCACAAAAAATTCAATATTTTTCAATTTTTCATGCAGATTTTTATCATTTTCTAAAAGAAATAAAATAATTTGCCTTCCTACATGTACCTTAACCTACCATTTAATTGTGTCACTTTAGGGTTACAGCAAACAAAGAATATTTTAAGGCCAGCCAAAGTTTTCTGTGGTTCCATTCATGAACCAGAGCCCACAAATTCATGATGTAAGCTTTCCATGACATGCATGATAAAGTTACAATAATGTGCAATCACTTTGTGATACAGAAAAGTTCAATCAAAATCTAGTCAACCCTTACATTTTTAAGACTGCCCTAAGCTATGTGTGAGAGTGGTGAACTGCTGAAAGATGTTATCCAAACATTAATGCTCGGAACTAGTCAATCTGTTCATACATGCCTTCTACCATGAAAGAATCAACCAGTTTTGATTCCTTTATGCTTCTACACAATGACATACCTTGTACTGTTAGTAGTGTCATCACAATCTTCAGTTAATGGCAGCCCCCATAGAATTGGTCAAATTCTAAAAAACTAAAAATCACTTATAAAATTGTTTTATCTAACAATGTTTTTGCAAAACTTTCAGAATATCTATTGTTAGGCATAATATATCTGCAGAATGATTTCTGTAATTTATACCAATGAGCTCCCTTAAGACTTAGTCTGATTTCAACATCAAAGTGGCACTGTACAATTGATTTTTCACCTAAAAATGTCACAAAATATTCAGAGCATGGGCATTTAGGTAGAGTTTTTTTTTCTAAAACGGGTATTCTGGAGTGTTGCATTTACGAGTTCACTCTTCTCAGGTTTCTCAATATCAAACATGTTTTGATTAACTTCTGGAAGCTGAACATGAGACTTCTCCAAGCCATGGGTACGCATGAGGACCACATCCCTCATCATATCTTCACGATAGCAGTGTTCTTTTGGAACTTTCACTGCTTTTGCAACCCACTTTTTCCTGTTTGTAAAGGACTTCGGCATTACAACATCATACCTAGGCTGACCAGAATTGGTTGTAGCCTGCTGTCGACCAACACCATAGTTGTGGTCAATAGCAGCTAGCTGTGTTCTACATGCCATGCCCTCATGAGAAAAATGCTGCCTCTTCGGAACATACTTGTTGATCACAGAATGATAGACTTCCAGATAACCAGTATGGCAATATAAAGCACAGTACTTCAAATCAGCTATGATTTGTTTGTTTTTCACCACTTTGGTGAGAGCATCATGAGCAGGAGACCCAACTGAAAGCCATGATTTTGACCTGTCTTCTTCACCAAGTGGGGGATGCTCGCAGGCATGAAATAATTTCTTGTCATTCCACACATGGATGTTGGCTGTGTGGTAAATAATGGAGTCCCATTTCTCTTTGAGAATCTCCACATTGCCTTGGCAGGATTCTGCACACCACCAGAAGTGGTTACTTATTGACTGTAACCAGTCAAGGAAAGGGGCAAACGCTTTTTTCTTCCCACAGGCTTTGATCATTTTCTTAATGATACTCTTGCAGAAATGCCAAAGATCAAACTGGTGAGTAATTTCAGGAAATTCCCCCCTCAGTATCTTTCTAACAGTTTTGTGCCTGTCTGTGGTAAGAATGTTGATGGAGATGTTCCATTTCTTCATGTTAGAAAGACACTGTTTGAGACCCATGGGTTCCATGGCATTGGAGTTCTTCACACTGGGATCTGCCTTATTAAGCACAACAAAATCAACAATAAGACCAGTATCTACATCCATAAGGGAATATGTCCCATACTTTGCAGAGTGACCAGTACTGTCACAACGACCATCACCAGATAAAAAAAATGTGGGCTCCCTGCTCAAGCCATCAAGAACACCAATCTGACATGATATCCACGTCTCATTAATAACAGGGAAGAGGTAGCGTTTCTGCAAGGCGTAGAACTGGTTTTTACAGAGGATGGGGAGTTTCAAATAATCTGAGATGTCTTGCATCCTAGCATATGTATTACCTGAAAACAAGATAGCTGCAGACAACAGCAGGTTACCAACACCCATTCTATTCAAAGTAGGTTGTGATGACCAAGTGTAATTGCACCCAGCAGCACATTTTGTGTTTATAATAAGCCTGGACCCTGATAACATTCTCTGAAACTCCCTAACTTCTGCAGCACATCCTGTTCTCTGGCATTTTCTGAACAAGTTAACAATACAAGATTCGAAAACAATGAATTGTCTTTCATCTGCAGTGTTGTCAGGTACAGTGAAAGCTTGAATGGGTTCGAAATCGGTACTAGTAGGATGTTCATCAGATGGGTCACACTCGCTGTCCGATTCACTTTCAGTTTCTGTTTGTGTAACAAAGTCCAAATCCTTTGCGTCATCCTCCATCTCAAAACTGTCATCCAGGGTAAATATTTCCTCATCTATTTGACGTTCAGCCTCTGGTGTAACGACTAGAGGACTTATGTTGCCCGGGGTGGAGATCTGTAAGAATAAGAGTGTGAAATTAGCAAAATTGGAGGACATATTTTTTTTGTGATACCTAATAAAATCCAATTGAATTCAAGAAACTTTTGATTGACTTGTGTTGATTATTTCATCGTAACTGACATCAACTGGTTGTGCATTGTGCAGCTTGATACACAAAGCATGTAGACCACAAGGGGTTAATCCAAATGTCCCACTCTCATGTCCACTATCACTCATTTTTTGTCACTCCATGCATGTTATGTACCAGAAATTCACATGGCAGTACATACACTGTTCAAAATGATTAGAACACTTGGAAAATTCATTCATAGATTATTGTTAAAGTAATTTTTCGTGAAAAACCTAAAAGATTTTAAAAATCACATTTTAATGATATTTTGAAATTGTGATATTTTAATTTTGTCGCTTACATTTTAATTTGGATATTTAGAAGTTGTAGGTAATACAATGTAATATACTCGAGCTGCAGCCCCAAATTATGAATACTTTATGAATTTTCCAAGTGTTCTAATCATTTTGAACAGTACTGTATAGCCCAAGCCATGGTCAATTATCAAACATAGCATCAATACCTATCTTGATACACTGAAGGAGTTCAAAAGTATTGACGAAAATGTTGAACACTCCTATCAGGTTGTCATTCTGAGAAGTTCATTAAGCACTTACCTCTGGAGGACTGTTGAAAGATTGAGCTGCACTTGACACAGGAGATGGTTGTGGTTGCGTTGATGCACTTGCATCCTTCTTCGAGTTTGATGAATAGGTGTGGTCCACTGCAATGGCACGTATCATTTTATCCATGTCGGTCTGCACTGACATATCTGTAAGTGCAAATAAAATAATAAATGTAATGGCACAATCTAGATACAGAGAAGATCAATGCAATATATGTAACAAGGTGCTGTCATGCGATATCATCTGCCCCCCCCCCACCCCCCTTAAAAAAAAACTTCTTCAGGTGGTTGACATACTGAGGCTGGCCTTAAAATATTCTTTGTTTGCTGTAACCCTAAACTGACAAAATTACATGGTAGTAGATAGGTAAATTATTTTTATTTCTTCAGAAAATGGTAAGTCTGCATGAAAAACAGAAAAATATTGACATTTTGGTGGAAAATTAAATTATTTGCATACTCAAAATATTTTATTTGCCACACATTTTTGGTATGTAGTGTTAGAGCATTTTTTTTTAAAGGCGAGTCTGACAAACCACAGCTCCAGTGTCCTTCACGGGAACGATACATTATTGATGTCATTTTTGGAGAAAATCTCCAGACTTACCATTTGTTGACACTGGATTTGCATGCTTGCAACATTTACAATGTGCCTCTGGTGGTCCCTCTGGCATGTATGGCACTGCAGCTTGGCCAGGGTTTGACACTGTAGCAGTCGGTGCATTGTCACTTTTAGGTGTGAGCAGGGTTTCTAACAGCTGAAATGAAAAATATAAAACCTTGTAGGGATGTTGTATCCAAAATGTCTCTCATTTTTACAAGAACATACATGAATGCCAGAATGGGCTGGGGGAGGGGGGGGCTAAAGGCAAAATGGAAAAGGGAAGCTTGTCTCACTAGTCATCAGGCCTAAATGATGGCAATACTGACATTCCTGTCTGCTAATGTATTGTCAGGGCCCCAGCAAACATTTTAGAACATTTACTGATTTAAGCTAGAGAATTAAAGCAGTCTGGACAGTCTGAGAAACGTCGCCGGACAATTACAAAGACTAGATAATTCCAAAAGATCCCTATCAACAAAACTTCAAATTCAAATATTTTATTAATTAAAAGGCCAACTACAGGCAAACAATACAATTGTGTATATCATGTACTGCCCAAATAATATAAAATAAAGTTTTCTAAAAAGGCAAACAATACAACCCCAATTTAGGCCTACTTAGTAGATACAATGATTTTGATTACTAGATATGTATGCATGTAGTACCACCCTTGCTAGCGATTCCCTCTCTAGTTTAGCATACTCAGCCTCGTTGTCCCTGGCCCTAGAACCACGATTTTATGGGGCCGGGAAAAGTACCCGCTAGCCGGTACTACGCTATATGGAAAGGCCACCAAAAACTGGCCTGGCCTGGACGCTAAAGGACGTTTAAACGGGGCTACCCGCTGCAATGGAAATGCGCCATAACATACCTTATTCTTACTCCTAGCACTACTTCTGGTCCTCCGTCGCTTCACACTGGCAGAGGGCGATTTCTCAACTGGCCGAACTGGTGTCCTGGTCGGTGATGACACCAGAAAGACCGATGGCACTGAATCTCCATTAAGTAATGGTTGTTTAATAAATCCCATTTTATGTTTTATCATACTCTCAGAGTAGTCGTCCGGAAACTTGAAATGTTCGCTGCATACATGCGCCTGTGGATCTTTCGGTTCGGGCCGAGCACATTTCGCTAACCACTGCCTCCGAACGTACTTCCTACGCTTACCTTTTAGCAATAGATGGAACCGAGCATTCCGTGGATTGTTCCTATCCGAATTGTGGCAATGTTTCGCGATACAATGAGGCATATTTCTATAGAATTGAGAGAGTAACTAGAGTAAATAACATGAACATCAATTTGTCCTCGACACCAAACGCATAGTTTACGTCACTTCCGGTAAAATGGCGCCGCCCACAGGGTTGATGTTATTTCGGTAATTAATCAGTTTAAAATCACTGATAACGTCATCGGATTAAAAAATAAATAAAAAAGACTGGCAGAGACTGGTCTGTTTTATCGGATGATAATTATTTAAAAATGCGTGTCATGAGCATTCCCTCCCTTTAACCATCAACGTGTGTCTTAGATCTGATTCCAACTGAGCTGTTAAAAGAAGTTTTCCCATTAATTAAAACATCTTTATTCAATATAATGAATATGTCTTTATTATCAGGCTACGTACCACAATCCTTTAAAGTAGCAGTGATAAAAACCTCTTCTTAAAAGTACACCCTTGATGCAGAGGTTTTAGCCAACTATAGACCTATTTCTAATCTTCCGTTCCTCTCAACATTTTTTGAGAAAGCAGTTGCAAACCAGTTGTGTGATTTCTTAAAAAACAATGATTTATTTGAAGATTTTCAGTCTGGCTTTAGAACACATCATAGCACAGAGACAGCTCTGGTTAAAGTCACAAATGACCTTCTAATAGCCTCAGACAAAGGACTTGTCTCTATTCTTGCTTGATCTCAGTGCTGCATTTGATACTATCGACCACTGGTGGCATTAGACTTTTTCGCTGCCCTTTATTTTGACGGACAGGATCTTAACATGTCCGTCATAATCCATCGGGTCGCGCAGACGGGGGACGGGAGACAGGGGAGAGCACACTCGTGAACTGTTAGCGCCGGTGTTATGCCGTGTTATGCATGCCCACAGAGATATGCATTCTCCTCGCGGGAGCGCGCACAGCATAAAGCAAAAATATCCCAGATATTTCAATGATTTGTACGGCAAAGTACGGTTTGGAAACAATATAATTTCCTCAGTTTGTATGTGTCAACAATGAATCTTCCATGCAAACTCAATTTAGCAATGGAGTGCCACAGGGCTCAGTGCTTGGACCTATTTTGTTCACATTATATGCTTCCGTTAGGCAATATTATAAGGAATCACTCTGTACATTTTGATTGTTATGCGGATTATACTCAACTATATTTATCTATAAAGCCTGATGAAACCAATCATCTAAATACAATTCAAAACTGCCTCAAGGACTTAAAAACTTGGATGACCTTACATTTCTTTATGTTAAACACAGACAAAACTGAAGTTATTGTACTCGGCCCAAATAATCCAACTATCTAGAGATATACTAACTATGGATGGCATTAATTTGGCCTCCAGTGAGACCGTAAGGCATGGGTCGGCCACAGGCGGCCCGCGGGCCATTGGTGGCCCGCCAGCAATAATATTTGGGCCGGAAAATTATTTTGACAATAAAAAAAAAAAGAGATTTTTTTGAGATTTTTTTTTTTTTTTACAATATCAGACCAACAGTCGCACATATAGGCTATAATGTCAGAATAGAGAATCTACCTACACCTGAAGAATGCTTATTGTACTTTTATCCATGTTGAGAGTGAATGACACTCAGCACAGGCACAATCTGGCAGCGGGGTGCACTGACGCTGATAGTGGATCAATAAGTAGGTGGACGGTGCGTGGTGCCAACATGCGGTTTGTGGTTTGAAAAAAATAACACCAGCTCACTAAATAATTAAAACGTAATGTTTACTTATATGCAGTGTTCGGAATGGGGGTGAGCCAGGGGGAGCTTGGCTCCCCTAAAGAGGGGGGGAGCTCCCCTGAAGGCCGATTTTGAGATAAATAGGGGGAGCCCAAACAAATCGTTGAGTTTCTGTAAATAAAAGTTCTTGAAATAAATAATAGTCATTGTTCATTACAGTTTCTTAATATTTGTTTTATATTTGTGAATATTTCTGGGTGTTGGCATCTGTACTTGGCGGCGCTGGATTCTTTACGCTACTTACGTTGTTATGGTTACGGTGGCGATGCCGGCGTGGTATTTTAAATGTTCATATTGATATTTTTTTAACTCTGGCTTTGAAATAAAAAAAGGACATGGCGAAACGAAAACAGCCAAGCCTCGCAGCTTTTGGATTCACAAGCAAAGAAGGGAAGGAGTCTAAAAATGACAACGTGAACAGAACAACTTTTAGTTAGCCGTCTGTAAGCGGCGTTAGGGTCGAGTTTGACAGCTCCACACCGAGGGAGAGGCCTGCCGTTGCGGAGCCTGAAGAGGCTTCAACAACGGCCACAGCCGCCGGCGCCACCTGCACTAGCGAACCTGACGATGCCCATGACCTGCCTTTTTACTGGACACAGAAAATATGGAGTGAGTGGAATGAAAGGTATCCATGGCTTTTCATAACAAATAAAAAATGTGTGGATGTGAGATTTGCAAAGAGGCAAAAAGTATATTGATCTCCCTGCCGGTCGCAGAAAAATCCACTGGCGTGCACCAAAATAAATAGGGCTGGGGGAGCCCTATTTATTTTGGTGCACGCCGGTGGATTTTTCTGCTATCGGATATCGGGGGGATAGCAAATGGGTTATTCGAACACTGCTTATATGCAGTGGCGGCGCCAGGGTATGGCTGGGGTAGGCTACAGCCATACCGAGAAATGGCTTAGTCCCACCTTAGCCCCACCATGAAAAATGATGTTAAAGTAAGCAAATTAAATTAAATAATAAGCAAAATGCTAAATGTTGAGAACACGGCTTGCGAAAATATATGGGTCGTGTCCACAACACACAAACTGATCCTGCTGCAACAACAAGTGCACGTTACTGATGCATTATGGTTGAGACCATTCGGAGTTATGCTAGAAGAGGGGTGCATGGAATAGTCTAAGTAGTGGGGGAGTTTTATACACTAACGGCCCGTCCACAAAGCGGCGTGCGTTTAAGCTTGCCGGCGGGCGTATCTGAAACTCGACCAACAACCAATCACATGAATCTCCCGCCCCTGACACACAAGCAGAGGTTTGATTGGCTAGAGCTTGTACTGGCATATGACTCAATTGTCTGACGCTTCTGCCGAGGCTTCAAAAGTTGAACATTGCTCAACTTTTGCAGCGAACCACGCCAGCAAAGCTCCGCTTCGCTTCCCACAATGCAGTTCGGTGAAAAGTGACGTCACCCCATTCAAAGTGAATGGTGAAGCTTTCAACGCACGCCGCTGTGTGGACGGGCCGTAAAGGTGTGGAAATTCTCTGGCGTTATAATATCAGCACGCCCGCGGTCAGATCAAAATGCCTCCGAATGCAATTTGAATAGACCTACAGCCAATCAGAGCAATGAAACATTGGGTCTGCGTCATGCATTACTGATTGAGATCAATCGGAACCGCCATTCAGTATCCCCATTGGATCTTCAACGTGTAGGCTACTATCATACGTCACGTTCACAGAGATCCCTTTTTATTTACTACAAGACAAATGTGCCGTTTTATTTCATAAAGTTCCATTTTGATTGAGACAGGCAAATAATCTAAACCTCACACGTGGCGTTTCACTGTCAAGGGGGCGATATAGCGTGTATGTAATTGCATTGCAAATACTGACTTGAGCCCCACCACTGTATGGGTTAGCCCTACCATAGATTACCCAACAAAAATACTCTGGCGCCACCACTGCTTATATGTAAACAGTAACAAAGTTCAGTCAAAACATTGACAACAAAATCGGAGAAGCCGCTTGATCATGGATGGCGAGGGGTGGTGGTGCATATGCTGCCACCCCAGTTGGCAGCTTTGTTTTGAAAGCAAAGTTTTGGCTCATCGGACATTTATGAGAGAAAATCCCTAATGTCCGAGTGCAAGTGAATGCAGCACAAGAATCTTGGTGTTATATTTGATCAGGATTTATCCTTTAACGCACACATAAAAGAAATCTCACGGACCGCCTTCTTTCATCTATGTAACATAGCAACAATCAGGCATATCTTGCCTCAAAACGATGCAGAGAAACTAGTCCATGCATTTGTTACTTCAAGGCTGGATTATTGTAACTCCTTATTATCAGGGTGTACCAAGAAGTCAGTTAAGTCGCTTCAGCTGATTCAAAATGCTGCAACACGTGCATTGACAAGAGCACGGAAAAGGGACCGCATTAATCCTGTTTTGGCTGCTTTGCATTGCGTTCCAAGAATGCAGGGTTGTTGGTTGTTCCTAGAGTCTCTAAAAGAACAATGGGAGCCAGAACCTTTTGTTATCAAGCTCCTCTTTTGTGGAATCAGCTTCCAGTTTGGGTTCGGGCGGCTTAAGACCTTCCTTTTTGATAAAGCTTATCGATAGGGCTCACTATATTCAGCCCCTAGTTTTGCTGCTATAGGCTTAGACTGTCGGGGGACACCTTACTTCTTCCTTCTCTCTGTACGTGTGTACTCTCATGTTTCGAATAACCCAGCTTCCCCGAAATGTGTTTTTGGTTTCTGACTACGCCGGGATCCTGAGTCGTGGCTGTGCATGTTGCTGTGGTCCTGAGACCTGAGTCCTGAGTCCTGGATCCTGAGTCCTGGATTTCTAGTGGTGGCTGTGCATGTTGCTGTGGTCCTGACTGATTCTCACCATACTACTTCTCTGATGGAAGTTAACGGCCGGCCGGGCCTGCCTTTTTTCTTTTATTAACATCATAATTTAAGTTGCGCTGACAGGCGACTGAGGGCCTCAGTTTCCCCACAGTGAGGCGCTAACAGTTCACGAGCGTGCCCACCATTAGGATCACATCAATGGTTCCAGTTTACAAAAGCTTTATTGAAAATGAAATGAAAATGAAATGAAAATGAAATGAAAATGAAATGAAAATGAAATTCCCAGATGCATTCGTTTATTAATTATTTATTAATTATTAAATAATTAAATGGAAAGGCAGATGCCAGAAGTCATATCCTGTCATAACTACATTGAGTGAGTAATCAGTTTTGGCATTGTATGAAAAACATATACATGCAACAATATAAATAATTTAAAGAAAGCCTTACCTGTCTTTGCAGTGATGTGCAGCTGGTGCAGTTTAGGGTCGAAAGGCTGCGCCACATTCAGGGTCAGTTTGAAGGGCTGACCTCGCCTCACGATTAGCTGATCCACAGAGATATCACTGGTGTGGTGGAGGAAGTTGTTGTTCTTAGGGTGGAGGTCCACTCCCTTAAAAACTGAAAATATTAAATTATGCAAATGTAAATCAGGTTACTTAAAACTCTACTATTATACTATTTGTAGGCATATAGTATAGGTCTCAGATAGGATTATTTCTGAAACAATATGGAGCTCAAATGCTTTTTCTCTTGCGGGTTTACCACAAAGTGAGTTCCTTTTTTCATTTCCTGCTTTTTTACACATACTCTCTCCAGTACAGGTTAGCTCTGAGTGTTAGCGATGCTTGCTAATGTAAACAAAGACCATATTACTTTCAAAACAAATATAAATGAACAAGAGAAATAAGGGAAATAAGTTTAAAAGTTCTGAAAAACACGGAGCAGATGTCCGAAAAATATGGAGAAAGTAGTCAGGGCCTGTGGAAAAATACCTGAGTGAAGAGATTTGTTTACTATATGAAGTAGATCTGAGGACATGCAACGAAAAACATCTTTGAAAAATCCTGTTGGAATAATATCAAGGCAGCAGGAGGAGGATTTCAGAAGTTGTATAATGTCCTCTAGGTTTTTATCATTAATCTGATGGAATTGTGTCATGATGTTTGAATTGATATTAGGTGGACATAGGGACAACACATTTGCTGTACCTGATGCAGAGGCACTGACTGCTTGTCTGATTTTCTGAATTTTGTCACTGAAAAAGGAGGCAAAATCATTGCATGCCCTGGTGGATAGAAATTCAGAGGCTACTGACACTGGGGGGCTAGTTAGTCTGTTGACGGTAGCGAACAAGGCACGTGCGTTGTTTTTGTTTTTGGTAATGATGTCAGAGAAGAAAGACTGTCGTGCGTTTTTCAATTCCAAATTATAAAGGCCAAGTCTCTCTTTATAGATTTCAAAGTGAACCTGGAGATTTGTTTTTCGCCACCTGCGTTCAGCTTTTCGACACTCTTTTTTCTGTTCTCACGGTCATGGCCTTTCTCCATGGCCTTTCTCCATGGAGATATTTTCTTCCCAGTCACTTCCTTTACCTTAGTTGGAGCAATGGCATCTATACAAATTTAAATTTTTGAATTAAAATGATCTACTAGCTCATTTACTGAGATGTTAGCAGGGGCAAGTGTGGAAGAAAAATTCTGAGTAAACATTTCCCTAGTATTTTCAGTTAAATATCGCTTTGTGGTTACCTCTTTTTGAACACTTTTGTGAACAGAAATAGAGCTCTCAAAGAAAACACAGGAATGGTCAGAGAGTGCAACATCAGTCACAACAACCTTAGAGATATTCAGACCCTTTAAGATAATTAAGTCCAGAGTGTGCCCCTTATTGTGCGTGGGCTCCGTCACATGCTGAGTCAGTCCATAGCTATCAAGAACACAAAACAGTTCTTTTGCCCCTCTGTCCTGGGGGTTGTCAACATGGATGTTAAAATCACCAACAATGACTAGACGGTCAAAGTCAATACACACTATAGACAGCAGTTCAGTAAAGTCATCAAAAAAGCTTGCACAGTATTTGGGTGGTCTGATATTTAGGAACAGAGCCACATATTCAAAAGAAGCAAAGTTCCCATAAGATGTCTTCCTGCATTGAAGGGAATCATTGTACAAAATAGCAACTCCACCTCCTTTCTTATGCATTCTTTCCTGACTCATAAAACTAAAGTTGGGAGGGGTTGATTCGATAAGAACAGCTGCACTGTTATTTTGTTCAATCCATGTTTCCGTTAAAAACATAAAATCGAGATTGTGCTCAGTGATAAAATCATTGATTAAAAATGTTTTTCCTGCCAGAGACCTGACATTTAATAAAGCTAGTTTAAGTTCGTTAAATACACTATCAGTCAGATTTTTTGTGACAAGCTGTGGCTGACATGGAATCACTGCTAAATGTGATAAACTCACACAAACGTTTGAGCACTTCCTGTTTCTAAGATGTGCCAGGTGTTCAGTGCAAACAATCTGCTGAATCTCTCCACTCCTCTTCTGACTGGCGGTAGAGGGCCACTGATGAACACCTCTGCATTTAGAGAGCTGACAGTTTCCAACAGACATTTAAAGTCTAGAAAAATAGAAAAACGGCATAAAAAAGTAAGCAGAGGCAAGAGCAAGCAGAAAAGCGTCTGCACTGTAAGAAGGCTGCACCACAATCAGGGCATTCATGGATGACCTGACTGTCACACCAGAGTCAGTACCAGGAAGCAGGTGGATTGTACAAGGGCTGGAGGGAACTCATTTATTGGGCAATGAGGTTCAAGCCGGTAAAATCAAGATCATTGGTGCTTCGGGAGGGAAAGGTCATGGACAGGTTCCGCTTCAGCATTGAAGGGGCACCAATCCAAACTGTCTCAGAAAAGCCAGAGGATATTCTTGGCAAGATTTTCAACAGCAGCCTGAAGGACACTACATCAGTCCAGGCAACCGGTCAGGAGCTGGAGAGATGGTTGAGAGAGGTGGACCGGTCGAGACTTTGTGGCAAATGCAAAGCCTGGATCTACCAACATGGCATCCTGGGGAGGATACTCTGGCCGCTGCTAGTCTACAGGGTCCCCATCTCAATTGTAGAGAGCTTAGAGAGGAGAGTCCGCAGTTTCCTCAGAAGGTGGTTGGGATTGCCAAGAAGTCTTAGCAGTATTGCCCTGTACAGGCCACCAAATTCCAGCTGCCCCTGACTCCCTGGACCCTCTACAGTTTGTAACATCGGTGTAGAGGACGCCATCATCCACATGCTCCACAGAGCCCACACGCAGCTGGGGCTTCAATACGATCCAACTACACCTGCTCGCTGAGAAGCTGTCAGTGCTGCAGGTGGATCACAGCCTGGTGGCCTGGATTACAGACTACCTCACCAGAAGAACTTAGTATGTCAGGCTGCAGGGCAGCGTGTCTGATGTGCTGGTGAGCAACACTGGAGCACCCCAAGGAACTGTGCTGTCACCATACCTGCTTAAACTCCGGAATTTCCCCACTGGGATTAATAAAGCCTCAAGTATTATTGTAAACTAGCTAAACTGGATCTTCTTGATCTGCTGTGGAAACTCACACTTAGTGAGAAAATCTGGACAAATAAAAAATGACTTACCGAAATATAACCATATTCCCCAATCATTTGTTATTCTTTTCAAACGTGCATGTTTGCGCAAAAGCTTTAAATACAGCTATGAGGTATGTATTTCTAACTAATCATTTTGTACTACTTAAACTACTATTTCAACAATAAAACGTTTTATTTAAGGCACCTTTCATGGCACTCAAGGCCACAATAAACACACAAATAGAGACAATAATAACACATTCAATATGCAGTAGAGCACCAGTTATAAACTTCAACGGAAACAACAATAAAATATATCAAGCAACCCAAAAAGGTAAAAAATGTGGTAATAAATTAGAAGCAGTTGTGGTTTAAATTAAATATGCGTATCCAGGGAAGAAAACTGATAATATTATTGTTTTAAAATGACTAAATGACCTAACGATGCTTCAAATGAACAACGTCTTCCGTCACGTTATAATTCAGCTTTGTCTCATTTTAAACCAACTGTTATATGTATTGAAAGGGGGGAGTGTGTGTGTGTGTGTGTGTGTGTGTGTGTGTGTGTGTGTGTGTGTGTGTGTGTGATGGTGGTAAGGTGTGAGAGCCCTGGGGAGTTGGCTATATCCTTTCCAACTGGATATGACAACCAAATCGTGTTTCTAATTATTCTTCAAAAATAAATAATCGGTATTTCTTTCTTGATGCTATAAATTATATTTATTAAACTATGCTCGAGTATTATATAATAAACTAAGTTAGTAAGGTAATACAACCATAACCACAGAGATAATGATTTCCAGTTAATAGTTTATTTCCAATACAAGAAATAGAAGACTTTTGATTGTTGTTCTGCATTTTTGTTGATAATGACAAAACCTGACACTTTTTGTAAATGTTTTTATTTACTGCATAAAAAGTATCGCCACATTACGATTTCAATTTAATTTAGACCACCAGGAGGCAGTTTGAAGAGATCTGGTTTTTATACTTGGACTGGGGAGGAAATCAAAAATAAAATTCTCATTAGGAACTCCCAGTGTGATGAAAGGTCTGTCTCAATAAGACAAAGGTGAGCGGACACTCCCTTTACAGAATGAAGCAAGTCCTTTTGAGTTCAGTGTATTTTGCAATTCAATTCTCATTCATTAAATAAGTTGAATAACCAATAAGATAAGAAGAAGCTTCTCACCTGATCGGTCACCTTTTTATCTCATCTGCTCAGTGACTTGTTGTGATTTGCTCTGTCAGTCATGCCGGATGTTGTGTCTCTTCATTATGAAACAACATGGTTGACATAACCACAGTGACATTTGGATTCCTTAATTCCTGATAAATGTCAGTTTCTATTGACACAGTCATATAATGTAATTATGCGTTTTAGCATTGAGGTCATTCTTAATGAAGGTTTTGTACTGGATTGCTATAATACAAATATAATTAAATGATAACAAATGTAGTGTGATTGGTCAAGGGAAATGGTCTGAAAAATATGTAAAAATGTCAAATAGATATGATAATTAAAAGAAAATTGTGAAATGTAAGGAAAATGTGGGACCAAACAAAGTTTAAAAGAAATCTTGGAAATATATGGGAATAGTACAACAAAAAGGAAATAAATCTAAATCCTAAAGCAGGATAAACAAAGTTGCAAATCTAATGTGTGACACTTTTGTTGGTCTTCATGGAGCAACACTGTAAAGATAATAAAAGGGGTTTTCTGTTTAGTTTTTTATTTTCCCTGTTAATAACTGATATTTTTCGTTTGGTAACAAGCTATAAACCAACAGTTACTGGCAATAAGTGTGTGTGTGTGTGTGTGTGTGTGTGTGTATTTAGCAAGTAGATTAACTGTGAAGACATGATTATTGAAAAACAAATAGTTAATGTAAGGAGAAAACTCCTCCCTTTTAATTCTTATTTGTTGTACACACGTCTTACACACATGTTTAGAAATCCATATTTCTTATATTGCCACACACACACACACACACACACACACACACACACACACACACACACACACACACACACACACACACACACACACACACACACACACACACACACACACACACACACACACACACACACACACACACACACACACACACACACACACACACACACACTAGCTGTCCTGCTGAAGGAGGTCTTTGGTTTTTTGCAGGTTGTGATCAACAGCTCCATCTAAGAACTGAACCCAGGTCAGCTGAGATTCCCCGCATACATGACTGCACCTGAACAGAGGGGTAAAAAAAATGATCTACAGACATAACAAATACAATAAGAATACTAAATGAAAAGATAATACAAATTAAGTTCATTTCTACTAGGCTTGAGATTTTTATCTTTAAAATTCCCATTTTATATCATGCATATTACACATGAAATACAGTCTGAGCAAAAGAATACTACATATTTACAGATATGAACTTCAAATATCAGAAGTATTATAATCACTAAACATTAATGTTACCTGATTATCTCAAGAACTTTCTTTAACAGTGCTCCCAATTTAGAAACCTGCAGCGAGAAAAGAAAAGTCCTTTATATGTTAATATGAATATTGAATGACACGTTTCATAATATTCCTAAATACTATATAAAGGGTAAAGACCACCTTTAACTGCTCTAAACATGCTCTTTTGAAATGTGCATATTTTACCAGGGTTTGTCTTAACCCCGTCAACAGAGTTTCCAGTTATGTATGAAACTTGAAAAAGGTGCGGCTCAGCAATTGAAGCACACACGTTGAGCACCAGGAAAAACGCTTTATAAATGTAATGTATTATTATTATTACTAAATAACTCTGTGTGTAACACACATCTGGTTTTCCTACAGTACTCCAACACGAGTTGGACTGGTCTGACCTCTGTGTCCCTTTGATAAGGAGAAAAAGAGCTGCTGCTGATCTTAATCAACACGTAAAAAGTCAATAGTTTTCTCTGGAAGTAGAACAAATAACTGCTTCGAATACCACCGACACGGATAACTAAACAATGGGGACAGACACGGATAACTAAACAATGGGGACAGACACGGATAACTAAACAATGGGGACATACACGGATAACTAAACAATGGGGACATTGGCTCAAGAAAGTGAAGCTGCTGTTCAAAAGAATAAAGGAGCCTCATTTTCAGGTTGTATGTTGTGCCTCTACTGTGACATGTTCCCATGCTTTCATGTTCAAAAAGCTCTTATGTATAAAACAATTCTGCTTGCCGACAAAGACCTAAATGGACATATTAGTCATTGTTCTGTGGAGATGTGACTCGTCTGCACACCCGTCGCTGCTGGCAACACGACTTTACATTTTTCACAATTGCAAGAACAGTCAAGCCACACCATGCCTGAGAAGAGCACAACATGTACATATGGCAACACTTTTCCAGATTACTGGCATCATTTTTAGGTGATTTGAAATGAAACTAGATTCATTAAGCGCTCATCATAGCAACAAAATATATTTTTTAACCCTCAAAACCCTGAAACTTTGTCTCATTAGTAAAGCAAAGAACCACCTCGTAGATAAATGCCTTCAGAAAACATAAAGTTGCAATTTACATCAGTACACATATTGCATACTGTATATCAAAATATTACAGGCGTAATGAGGGAGTGTGTGCGTGTGTGTGTGTGTGTGTGTGTGTGTGTGTGTGTGTGTGTGTGTGTGTGTGCGTGTGTGTGTGAGAGTCTTGCATTGTCTTGTTCCATTGTCAAAAGATATCGCATTTTGATGATAAGAGAGAGATTACTGATTATTGACATCGCTGATCCCTCGTTAAGAACACTTTGATATATTGTAAGTCGAGGTCCATTTTTGATTAATAAAAAAAGCATACTCGTAACACAAAACATGAGACCTTGTCTCATGAGTAACTAGGGTTAACACGTGGTGGTTTAATGCTTCATACAATATACTATATACCATCAGAGATTGGCGTGACATTTTTATAATTACAGATGTTACAGGTGTGTGTGCGTCTTACATTGTCTTCTACTCCGCTATAGTCCATGGGTGGATAGAGACAGAGAGCCAGATCATCGACACTGAGGAGGAAACAGGAAGAGGCAGAGATTTGTTTTGACTGTTCCATTATTGGACAAAAATGTTGATTGAGTTTGTTTAAAAAAAGCAAAGCAAAAAAGCAAATTGATCAAAAGCTGGCCGAAAGTTAAATGAAGATTGGTGTTGGGAAAATACTGAATGTACTCTTCTAATATCAGAGTAGCACATGATAACAAAGGTCCTGTGTAGCTGTGTACGTAACAGGATGTATGATTACCTAGAAGAGCGTCAGGACTGTTTTAGGCATATAAAAAACGTTGTTGTCACAATAGTTGTCTATGTGACAAAAATTCACATGATGATTCAGACTCTATGGAGATAGACATATGACTGTCATGTTTATTTCTTACGTGGGCCTCAGCTAATGAACTTTTAACCGGTATTCTGCGTCTTGTGACTGTAACACCCTCTCTTGTATATCAGCATGTCAAGGACTCTGTTCTGGGAACTATGTGTCCCACGCCGGCTGTGATGGCTACTTCCATTCTTGCAAGGATAATAAATCCATGTATCCTGATATTGAAGACCAAGCTAACAGTTGGTTTTATTATGAACAGAGCAAATCAAACAGACCAACCAAAGGATTTTATGTAGCAGATGTGTGCTTTTATCCATTTGTCAGTATGATGAACATACTTTGAAAATGTGCAATAAAAAATTCATAAAATACAAATAACTATACAAACTAGGGCTGTCAGTCGATTAAAATATTTAATCGCATGATATCCATTGTTAATCGCAAATTAATCGCACATTTTGTATCTGTTCTAAATGTACCTAAGAGGAATATTTTTCAAGTTTTGAATACTCTTATCAACATATGAGTGGACCTATGGAGTGGACACATGCTTTATGCAAATGTTTGTTTATTATCATTTGATCAATGACAAATATTGTCCTGAATATTCTCAACACAACAACCTGGAACCTCTCTCTCTCTCTCTCTCTTCACTCTCTCCCAACCCTGTGTACTTCTCTGCACTGAGCCAGTTGCTCAAACAGACAAGCCTGTTTGCAGTTGTCGGTGAGATGCCGCTCCTCTGTCTTCTTAACAGTCAAAGCATGAGATTGAAGTTCCCACAGGGGTCAAAATAATGCGCTGTGATGTGCAGTCGACACGCAGTCGATCCTAATTATCTAACGCAGCCCGTCGTCCTCCACAATGTTAAGCTGTAGCCACCCATTTAGCTATCGCTGTTGTTGTCCAGGCGTCTCCCCGGCAAACTTTAAAGCGTGGTCTGCCGCAAGCGAGCGGCAGGAGCGGGGCTGTCGGTATCAGCTGTGGGTTTGGCTTGCTGTTTAAAACACCTTTTTTTGTATCCATATCTTTCGCTAGACAACAACAACAACAACAACGTCAAGCCTTTGGGCTCTGAGACTAAGGGGCGGGCCGAGGACAAATACACATGCGTTAATCGCACGTTAAAAATTGTTTGCATTGACTTGACAGCCCTAATACAAACATAAAAATGTAAGTTGATATCGCAATGAAATATAACATTAAAAAAAATAAGAATTTCACGTAAAAATGTGCGATAAAATAATGTAATTGAATTGAATAACGATCGGTCCTGACAAACCAGAAAACGACACTGTGTGTTTCCCACCGCACACACTGCATTATGGGAACTCAGACTGAGAAGTTCCCTGTGTGTGTGTGTGTGTGTGTGTGTGTGTGTGTGTGTGTGTGTTCCTACCCAGGACTGAGTTCCTTGGTGATATCGGCCAGGTCGTCGAGCTGAGCCACGTTTTGAGGCGTGGAGACGTCCCCGTGGGTTTTGATGGCAGACGTCAGTTTCCTCAGGCACGCCGCGGACGCCTTCATGAGGCCCTGACACGGACCAATCACACGGCGGTCCTTCTCCGACCAATAGGTGTCCTGGTTTCCTCGAGGCTCCTGGTCATCGTCCAGGACGTCACTGAAGGGGTCCTGAACCTCCGATAACGCCTGAGGGGGGGGAGGTATTCAGTGTACTGGAGTAGTATACAGTTACAGTGAATGTAAATACTCATGTGAAGTCATTCAAAAATGTATTTGAGGTCTGTTGTCTGGCTTTAAAGTGAAAGAAATACTCAGATCTTTTGACTTACATTCCAAAATGTTACACTTTATGAATAATGGCTACTTTCAGAATATTATATATTCAATTACTTTATTATTATTATTGATGCATGATGTTACTGTGATTCCTCTCCCACCTGCTCCTGTGTATTATAAAAGTGAAATTGACCTCATGCGCTGTGGGATCCCGAAAATATCTGCCTCTAGTGTGTGAGTGTGTGCGTGTACCTGTTCTATTTCCTCTATGGCATCTTTAACAACTCCAATCTGAGCAGACAGAACCACCAACAGAGCTGCCTTATTGTCTGCAGAATATAAAAACATTTCCATCACAAAGCTTGAAATTGAAAAACTAGTTGTGATTCCCTGTAAATGATTCAACATAATGACAGTAGAAGCATGTCGACATACATTTGACAATATTCATGTTTTATGTAACTGTGGTGGAATTGAAATGCTGTGTTTTGCTAGACAGAACATGAAGACAATAACACTTGTATATTAAATTGAGTTTAACTTAAGAAAACTAATACAATGATTTCAAATGGATCAAGTTAAAACTGTCTTTGGGCAAGTAGATGATTTTTTTTTTTTTAATCCTGTTCAGACTACTGACCTCGGGGCAGCTGGGTTAAGCTGTCGCAGGCAGACCAGACGCCTCCGGTTGAAGTTAACTGTTCATGAGACAGACTGAAGGAAGGGAGGAAGAGATTGGGAGGAATTTAAATTAAATTAAAAGAGGGATACAAAACAGAGAGGGAACACAGAGTAGCTGAAAACACAACTGTAATACTCCTGGACCAGTGTCTTCAACTTAAATCTGTTCTGTTCTTTATGACCTTAAATCAAAGTGCATTTAATGTGTGTGTTAGTATGCCAGCTAATTAACATAAATACATAAGTGTATCATTTAATATTTACAATAGGCGGTTATTTTATACTAATTCAGTTCCATGACTAGAATAAGAAATGTTGTAAGGGGTCTGTTAAGGACTAAGAACTGAAAAAATGTTTGCAATAATAATAAACTTCTGATTAAAATGTTAAGGTTATGAACTTGTATGTAACTATGATATATGAAATGAATATGTGTGTGTGTACCTCTGTAGTGGGGAGCTCAGTATGACCTCCACCAGCTGTGTGACTCCCTCCAACACATCCACTGTGGCGTCTCTCACCTGTCGTCGCAGACTCACACCTGAGCACACACACACACACACACACACACACACACACACACACACACACACACACACACACACACACACACACACACACACACACACACACACACACACACACACACACACACACACACACACACACACACACACACACACACACACACACACACACACACACACACACACACACACACACACACACACACACACACACACACACACACACGATTATTTCGATACATTTTTTTTTATTTATATATATATATATATATATATATATATATATATATATATATATATTTATGGCAGTTTGTTTTTCCAACACAAGATGACACAAATAAATAAAATAAAGTGAGTATCAAAGCAGGTATACAAAAAGCTTCACGTCATCCAGTCTTTCATGTTAACTCTTAAATGAATCCCTATTCAAACTAGACTGGATGGAACATGATGACCTGAATGTAAGTAAACGATCATCAGCATAAACCGAGGGATCGTGCTGTTCTGCTGAACGGATTCCTGATTGTTCTGCTGGGTTTACCTTGGCTCTTGGGCAGCCAGTAATACACAGTGGACAGAGAGAGGACACTCTTCAGGATCCACTCTGACAACTTCTCTCCATCCTGCAGAGACAAAGGACAGGTAGATTTAGAGAGAGAGAAATGGAAAATGAATGTTGTAGCTCAGTCTGCAGAGACTTGGCTTGGGAACCGAGGGGTCGTTGGTTTAAGATCGGACTAAAAATAGGTAGCTGGAGAGGTGCCAGTTTGCCTTCTGGGTACAGAATTTGAATGTGTGTGTACCTATGTGTGTAATTGTAAAACAACACCAATGTGAAAAAAAGAACTGCCTCTCGAGATGAATAAAGGTGATCTGAACCCTTAAGGTACTGCCCATTATATCCATAACTACAACTGTAAAGTGTTTTATTATTTCTTGATCTGTCATTAACATGGTGATGACGTTGGAGCTTCATTCAGTACCTCTAATCCAAGCTTTGACTGTAAAACAAAAAAAGGAAGAAAAAAAGACATTTGGTACAGCCCCACCCGAAAATGATCTGACCTGTTGTGAAGGCAGCGGGGGTTTGGAGAATGCCACGCTGAGTTTGGTGGCTTCCTGCGACACCGCCTTCACCGCCTGGTCTGAGGACAGGAGACACAGTTACATCGCAATAAAATTCTCCCAACACATGAGTGGGCTGCATCCTCCTGACCATTACATTAATATTGGTAGGTATATAACAGTCTGGACAACATTGCCGTGTGTTTCTGTCGAAAGTACTGGCTTGAAACAATATCCCAGTCTTTGTTTCATGCAAAAAGACCCAGTAAACACGGAGATACGATGATATAAAGTTAATACATTTCAAAAGTATGAAAAATGGAAGCACATATTTGAATATCTTCGCCGTATTTGATCATTTTACGAAACGGAAAATACTGGAAACTGTAGATCCTGCTCAACAGGATGTATATGTGTATTTCTGTCGAAAGTACTGGCTTGAAACGATATGCCAGTCTTTGTTTCATGCAAAAAGACCCAATAAACACAGAGATACGATGATATAAAGTTAATACTACTATTTCAAAAGTATGAATAATGGAAGCACATATTTTAATATCTTCGCCGTATTTTATCATTTTACGAAACGGAAAATACTGGAAACTGTAGATTCTGCTCAACAGGATGTATTTACCAGGGATGGGGTGAGGTAATCAGGTAAACGGAGTGATACGAAGCGAGACGAAAAGAGACGAAGAGGGACGGCGGGAACCGAAGAGAGACGGCGGGAAATGGAGAGAGACGAAGATATACGAAGACAGGCGGCGGGAGACAAAAAGAGAGACGGCGGGAGACTGCGATTGAAGTAAAATGACAGACAAACATTGAGAATTTAGATATAGTTAGATAGATTTAGAGTTTTGAAGATTCAACTATGATGAAGAGAACTCTGAACGTGAGTCAAGCTTTAAGCTTGTTTTTTGACATGGAGGAGGAGGAGCCTGTGATGTTGCCCTCTGTGTCGTAGTTGACAGAAACTGCTTTGAAGCGTGGCACAGATAAAGACAGAAAAAACTGATTTTTGTACATAATGTGTATATATATATATATATTTGTATTATATTTATAATAACACTTTTGCCATATCAGAATGAAATCACATGTACATTATTTAAGCTTTTAAATGTTTTGTTGTGCCTACTGTGTCACTGTTGACAGAACTTGAGAAATAAGGGAAAAAAGCCTATGGATACACCTGTTATTTGTTCATAAAATTTGTATATAGGTTCATGCTACCTAAATCAAACTTTCACATTATCATAGTGACATCCCATGTATATATTTCCAGCTTTCAAATGGTTTCGTTGTGTATGTTTGTGTTACCTATATGAAAAATAATATCATTTTCAAAATCAGTTTTTACGTTTTTTTGGGTCCAAAATTTTCATATAGTATCTCAAAATGACAGAAATAACTATCAGGTTATATAGGTGAGGTTGTCCTTAAAAATAAGATACCAAACATTGACATGCCAAACATTTCTTAATGGGGTTTAGTAAGACAAATCAAAAGTATGCGAAAACGGACAAATTAGCCCTGGACTCCAAAGGGTTAAGAGTAATAATATGTGTTTGATGGAATGGTAATCTTTCATTTAAATGACAAATTTCTATTTTGGTATTAATTTAAGTGACGAGCTGAGTTATGACAACCAATGAAACAGAACAGTTTTTTGACCGTGATCTAAGAGTGCAAATGTGTATACAGTCCAAAATATATTTTGAGTTTGTTTTTTTACGGGTAATTTTCAGAGTTTTTTTTAAAGTCGAGATATGTTGTTTATAAAATACAATTTTATCTAAGACCTGTGGCTGCTTATTATTTTGGATTGTGTGTCGTCGTCCCTGCTCTATAGTGGCTTTATGGAAAGCTACAGTACGATACCTGTGTGTTGGCAACATCCCCTTATCTAAATACATAAATACAAAAAAGAATCACCAATGAGCCTGTCATCTAATATTAAACTCATGAAAACATTATTAGAAAACATTTTTTAAATATATGATACGTAACAGGTGATATCAGAAAAAGACATCAAGGATAACAAAATGGGAAATGTTGCTATACAGAGGGTCTTAATGGCAGCTGAACAGGGAGCCATCATATTATGGATGACGGTCATAATAATAAACCAAACTCAACTCAGAGTGTCCCAGAAGTTGGAGAGGTCAAACGCTCCATCGGACTCATTGGATTCTCCATCTGAGGAAGAATATAGTAATAGTTTGGTACAAATCTTCCCTTTTCAAGATAAATTGGCAAAGAAAAGAAAAGAAAAAAATAACTTTTAAATTTAAAGACTGATTTTGTTATTTACTTTTGAAGTCTTAAATGAATGAAAAATTAAAAAAATTAACTCTTAAAAGTCTTACCCTTCATGTGTTTTTCTATGCATACATTTTAATTTGTAAAGTACAGTTTTTAGACAAATGTAGTGAAGTAACAACACAATATTTCCCTCTGAAATGTAACCGAGTTGAAGTAGAAATTGGCATGAAAAAGAAAGACTTAAGTAAAGCAAAAATACCTTAAATTGGTACTTACTTCCCCCAACTTAATTAACTGACAACTTGAATATTTATGTCAAGCTGCTACAAAGACTTAAGAACATTTGACAACTTGATAACAGTTAAGCATAAAAGCAAGAAGGCAAGAAGGCATACAACAGAATTTATAAAATGTTTAAAACAATGGAAAAAAAAGAAGCGTTTATATGTATATTTAGAGCTCGGTTAGCACGTTTAGCTTGAGCATCAAACATGCTATATTAGCTCTATCTAAAGGCCGTTATCTATGTGCGCTGCGTCATTTCTAAAGCGTCATATTTACCTCTGACTCGGTCTCTCATACACTGGATGGAGTTCAGTAGATTTCGTAAAGGCACAGACACATTTCCAACTGAATTATCAGCACTCATGTCATCAAAGTTTTTTTAACAGCGTGATACATGCGTGTTGTGGAACTACAGAAGAGCAGTATTTTGATCCAGGGACGATTCTAGATGAAGCACCGACACTGCAGTCTGAGAAAAACACGCTTTTGCGACACCTAGTGTTGAAACAGGAGTACAAACTACCTAAAATATTGTGTTTTATGAAACCGTTTTAAATATGAGCAATATTAGAATATATTTTCCAAAGTAAGAAAAGTTGAACATTTTAAAACAAACAACTTTATTTTGGAAAAAGCTACTAGTAATTTGGTACAGTATTACATTTTTCAATAATTCCACTGTACAAATCTCTATAGGCTAAATGCTTATTTCCTGTCCTGGTAACCGTAATTTATCAATGATGCTAGGGCTTTAGGGCGGTGGTGGCGAAGTCGATAGGGACTTGGCTTAGCAACTGAAAGGTCAAGTCCCGGCAAGACCAAGTGCTACCGAGGTGTCCCTGAGCAAGGCACCGTTCCCGGCCCGGACGCCGTTCAAAATGGCAGCACACTGCTCCTAACACAGGATGGGTCAAATGCAGAGAAACAATTTCTCAGTAGTTTAATGCTGCTCGAGCTGCTCTGAGTGAAATCTCAAAATGAAAGGCTCTAATTTGGCTGCTTGGTGAAAAAGAAAGCTCCGGACCCGATTCCCATCAAGCACAAAACCAGACTCGCTCCAAAGAATCCAGCAGCAGGACTCAAGCTGCTCTGCCTCTCCTTCAGCTCTGTGGAGGGAACCAAAAATAAATTCTAAAGCTTAATGTATCCAGGAATTGCATTTAATGTGCACAAGCTTTGGTCCAGAGCAGGGTATATTGAGTGTATAATAGGTACATTAATCCTCCCTTTAGTCTTAAAAAGTGCTTCCCTTGTTCTGATCTTTAATTTAACTCTAAGCCTTTAGGCGAATTCCCCAAAATGTATTTCTTTTTTATTCAAATGTACTTGGTGAGGTTTTACTCAAGACCTCTGCTCAAAACATCAGTCAATCGTGTTATAATAATATGAAATGGGTTAACAGTTCTTATTAGATTTTATTTTATTTCACACATTTTTGTTGAGTAATTAATTAATTAATGTATTATTAATATTATTATTATTATTACCAAGTAAGGATTCAGATTGTTGTCATGCCTGTTATATCCTCAATAGAGATGCCTAATGTATTTGTGTGTGTATTATTATAGTACTCTACAATAATCACTAACTGACTCTATCAGTTCTGATGTTGCGGGTGCAGATAGTGATGGTATTAGACATTTTGGATTCATACCGTAAATGTAACTGAACTCCCCCTTTATAATAAACATGTTATCATAATTATTTTTGCTTCTACAGCCCTCAGTTTTACCCCAGCTCCTGGAGAGAAGCTGAGGTGAGGCCTGATGCTGGGCCGAGCAGGAGTAACGTGGGTTACGTGGTAACTGTGGGCAGTGGCGGCGCCAGAGATTTTCTCTAGGGGGTGCTGTGGGGTAGCTTGACGTTTCATAGAGGGTGCTCAAACATTAAGGGTTTCCCATTAATGTACCAGCGCTACAGTTGAATCTTCTACTGCAACACTCCACACTCCACACTCCACACACACACACACACACACACACACACACACACACACACACACACACACACACACACACACACACACACACACACACACACACACACACACACACACACACGAAGATTTTTTTTAATTATTGAAGTTAAAAGCATCAATCTGGTGCACTTTGAGAGCAACATTAAGGGATCTATGGATACATCTCTCAACACCCATATGAAACAGAACTGTAAACAGATTTTCTATTTCTTCATAGACATTTTACAAATCACTCCCCTTTTAAAACAAACCGTTTGAGACCCACTGAGATAACTCGACTCACCACCATATAGATAGAAGAGTTACGACAACGGAATTCCAAAAACGGTTATCGTCACGTGGTTCATGTAGACGAGGTTCGTTCCCCGGAAGTTCATGGCGGGCAATGTGAATGCATTGATAACAGGAGATATAACTACGATTTTTGGTAATTATTAGTGAATAAAGGTTTTGAGTTGCAATATTTATACAACAAATCGATATGTGTATGTATTTACATCAATATGTTTTAAAAAATAAAATAGAATTTGCTAATATAGTGATAATATTAGGATTAGTGTGAACAACTAGTTTACATGTTAGGCTAACAGTGCCTTGGTTAAAGAGCCTGTTGCTGTTTATTTATAGCTTTGAATTCTTTAAAACCAATATTATCTTCTTAAACCTGTATGGTAGTCAGGAGCATCACTTTCTAATGTTTATTGATATATTTAGAGGGAGGGGATCTAAAGTAATGCTTTAAAATTCAGATTAGATTAATTTCTACCATTTTCTTAAATTCATGGTAGTTTCAGTAATCCCATGGTAATTGAGGACACAAGTTATCTAAATGACTAATGTCATCTTTATGGCTTTCAGAAAGGACAGGAGACTGACAGGTGACTATCAAAGGACTAGCAGCAGCAGCAGCAGCATGATGATGATGTTAAATGTGTTGTTTTAGGAACATCCATTGCAAATACATGGAATTCAATAAACATTGAATAGCATATCATGCAGTTTGTCTGTGCCTTTTCCTCCGTGTTGTCCTGGTTTGCTGTGCTGCCTCCTAGTCGCCACCATGGTTTGCTGTGCTGCCTGGGGATGCTCAAATCGCTACGAGAAAGGAGTACGAATGTATGGCTTCCCCACTGACACAGAGCGGAGGAAAAAAATGGCTGGCTCAAGTCAGCAGGAGCAATTTCACGACCAACAGCAACAAAATATGTGATGTAATTATATACAAACACTGCACTTTTTCACAAAACGAAAACCACACCATTGGGAAAGCTTAATGTTTTGTTTAATACAAACAAACAGGGAAAGGCTTGAAAAACACAGAGTTGAGACTCAAGGTGCAGGGTGAGGGTCTCAGTGCAGGTATTCAATTCAATTCAAAACCTTTATTTATCCAGGTAAAATCCCATTGAGATCAATGATCTCTTTTTCAAGGGAGACCTGCAGCAGTAGGTTCCACAAGAAGACATAAAAACATAAACAAAACAACAAAAGGACATCATACAGCAAAATGTACTGGGATTACAATTTACATATTAACCACATGTACAGGTACCAATAGCATCTGATTGTGTAGCATCCAACCGAGCTTTAAAAACATGTAGTGGTACTAGCTTGGTAATTTTCCATTCTTTTTGCAGACTGTTCCATGTTAGTGGAGCTGCACATCTAAAAGCTTTCTTCCCAAAGACAGTCCTAGCACTTGGCACATTTAATAAAACCACAGCATGCGATCTCAGGCAATAAGTACTTTCAATTCGCAGAGAGATCAGGGAGCAGATATAAGATGGTAGTTTATCCAACATGGCTTTGTAAATGAAAAAGTACCAGTGACTGAGCCTCCGTACAGTAAGTGATGGCAAAACCGCCTTGGTATACAGTGTACAGTGATGCGTAAGTGCTTTACAATTTGTCAAAAACCTCAGTGCACTGTGATACGCAGCATCTAACTTGCTCAGGTAATTGGCAGGTGCATTCATATATAACAAATCACCATAGTCCAGCACAGGTAAAAAGATCACAGTGACTAGCCTTTTCCTGGCCTCAAGCGAGAAACAGGACTTATTTCTGTAAAAGAAACCTAGCCTAACCCTCAGCGTTTTAAGCAGGTTATTTACATGAAATTTAAAAGTGAGACAATCATCAAGTCAGATACCCAGGTATTTGTAACAGGTAACTACTTCAAGTTGTATTCCTTGCGTAGTTACAATATCCAAAGCAGTCTCCGGTGTATTTTTAGCTTTAGAAAAGAGCATTACCTTGGTTTTATCCACATTTAAAAGAAGCTTAAGCTCAGAGAGCTGAGTCTGAATAATGTTAAAAACAGCCTGTAATTTAACAACAGCCTCGTTAATCGAGGGACCTGCACAGTACATAACGGTATCGTCCGCATAAAAATGTAAGGTTGCTCCTTCGACATTTTCACCTAAACTATTAATATAGATAGAGAATAATAGCGGACCTAAAACTACACCATTAGTGATGTTTAACCACTCAGAAGACAGCCCATCAAACTGAACACATTGGGACCTTTCAGAGAGGTAGTTCACAAACCAACCCACTGCATGGCTGGATATGCCAATACTGACCAGCCTCTGTTTCAAAATGCGATGATCGACGGTGTCAAAAGCTTTGGATAGGTCAACAAATAGAGCTGCACAACTCTGCTTATTATCTAAAATACTCGTAATATCATTTACCATTTTCATTGTGGCAGTGATGGTGCTGTGTTGCTTTCTGAAGCCTGAATGATGTTTAGACAGGATGTCATTTGCACATAAAAACTCCTTTACTTGTTCACTCACTAGGCGTTCAAGAACCTTAGCCAGAACTGACAATTTAGAGATGGGTCTATAATTGTTTAATAAGGTGGCCTCCCCTCCTTTTAGTAGAGGCAGGACATACGCTGACTTCCATATATTTGGGATTTTGTTCGTGCTGAGAGAGATGTTAAAAAGAGTAGTAAGAGGTGGAGCAATAAAATCTGCAGCTATCTTTAAAAAGAAAGGTTCTACGTTGTCCGGACCAGCCGGCTTTTTAGGATCTAGCTTGGTTAAGACTTCACGAACAACATCAACAGTAAAAGGAGTAAAACTGAAAGGGTTTTCCAGACCACATTGTTCTGAGTCACCGACTGTGGTGTTCACAGAAGCAGAATTAGAAACAGAATGAAACAGAGAGCCACAGGACACAAAATGCTCATTAAAACAATTTAACATGGTAGCCCTATCCGATATAGTGCCAGATGCTGTGGTAAGGCACGGAGGTAGCTCATTACGGATATCACCGGTGGATATCGATTTTATGGCTTTCCAGAATTTTCTAGGGTTGTTCAGGTTCTTTGTGGTAACTGACAGATAATACTTAGATTTAGCACTTTTGACATGTGAAGTGAAGCTATTTCTTAGCTGCCTAAAACGCAGCCATTCTACCTCTGAGCCTGATTTCCTAGCCTTTGCCCAGGCCTTGTTTCTCTCATGTAGGAGACTAGATAATTCAGCAGAAAACCAAGGATTGTCTCGTCCCTTCACTCTAAATGTACGCAGGGGTGCATGTCTATCTATAATTTCCATAAAACCAAGATAAAAATAAGACCATGCAGTTTCAACATCAGCACACAAATCGATTTTTCCCCAATCAAACCCAAACAGATCATGTACAAAACCCTGCTCCACAAAATGTTTTATGTCTCTCTTGATGATAATACGAGGTTTAACCTTTTGGACTTTTGTGTCCCTAATTGTGGCTACAACACAGTGGTCACTCAGATCATTCGCAAATACTCCCACAGCTGAGTATTTATAGGGAATATTAGTTAGAATGAGATCAATTAGGGTGGATTTATTTGGGGACTTAATATTAGGGCGAGTAGGACTGTCAACAATCTGAGTAACATTTAAAGAGATACAAAGGTTTTTAAAATCCTCTGACACTGTAGTTAACCAGTCCCAGTTAAAATCTCCAAGTAGCACTATTTCCTTGTAGTCTAGTTGCGATAAAAGATTTGCTAGCGAAGACAAGGAGTCTTTGACAGCTGAGGGGGGTCTGTAACAGCCCACCACCATGACCTGTTGACCCTTTGCCACTTCTATATTTATGGCTAAAAATTCAAATTGCTTACTGATAGATTTGGAAACCAATGTGGTTACAATGAACTTATTCTTAACATAAATGGCAACGCCACCACCTTTATTAGGCCGGTCGGTACGATACACATTATAACCATTTAAGGCAATGTCAGAGGCCAAAATAGATTTATTTAGCCATGTTTCTGATAAAACAATGACGTCAGCGTCAGTCGAGCTCGCCCAAATATGGACAAAATCTAGTTTACCTAACAGACTGCGCACATTCAAGTGGATGAAACCCAACCCAGATCTAGCTTTAAAATCAGCAGGAGTAGCGATCTGACTACTACTACTGGGCGGACCAGGGTTAGGTTGTACATTTCCTGACAGTAATAACAACAACAAAAACAGGCATCTTTTCCTCTTAAACGACACACATACATTGTCATCTACTTTAGAATCACCGGAAAAGTCTGCGAGAGTGTGATTAGAGCTTAAGAAGCAGTCCTGAAGAACCATCATCGCAGGAAAACAAAAAAGACAAACATATTTTGTCAAGCAGATTGACTGTAACAAGGCAACCGGTAATTGTTTGAGCAACACATCCGAACCTTTGCAGGGGATGCCCACTGCGGGTGGCAGAACAGACCTGAATCCAGTAGACTTCTCAGAATGACTAGAGATCTTCTTATAGTCCAAAATAGTTAACAGGCACAGCAGAATCCCGATATGGGCCATTTTCCCAGACCAGCACACAGAATCCGCGATGTTCCTGGAGCAAAATCAGCACAGCAGCAAAGGACAGACGAAAGCAGCAGCGTGGTATCCCCGGGGTGAAAGCAGGCCTCTGCAACAGCAGAACCAGGACAGGTGGAAAGCAGGCCCCAGCCGTGGTAAAATCTTCCTCCGCACAGCAGCACACGCCCGGTGGAAGCAGGCCAAGCCCGAAGCGTGGATCCACTCCGTCTCTCCGCGACGACTCCGGGGTAAAGACCTCTCCAGTGCAGCCGTACTCTACAGGTGGGAGCAGGCCTCTGTAGATCGCAGATCGCAGGCAGCAAACAGGTGGAGCCGCTCCGTCTCTTCGCGACGAGCAGGCCTCCGTAGATCGAAGATCGCAGGCAGCAACAGGTGGAGCCGCTCATTTTTCATTATTCAGGCTCCATTGAATCCCCCTCTGGTTCTTGTGCTGAAAGAGGGAGTAACAGACAGGAGAAAGGGTTATACACACCTCTATAGCACACCTATTGGATGGGAAATTGCCTTGGGGAGATAAGGTGTTTACTTATATAAAACAGTAGTATTAAACTTACCTTGTGTTTTCACTCTCACGTAAGTCCCTCTCCCTTTGCCATCAATCCAAAATCAGCTGAGCTGCAACATTATACAGACAGGTAATAATCAACATAATCACAAGGACACAATATGGCTCTGCTAAAAACACTCACTCTTACACGCACCAAAGTTATATTTATCTAATATTTAACTCCCTCCACCCCCGCATACAATCCCGTTTAGAAGCCCCTCTTCTCTAATTCAACAACGTTGGATGAAATGACATTAAGAGAACGGAATTTACAATTAAAAGGCTGTTCAACGTGTGTTGCTAATTTACTTCGGGGTCCTAGCTTAATCTGTTATCTGTAAACGTTCCCTAAATCTACTAATTTAGGGATAATCCACTGACATCCTTTAATACACATGTTAATTTGAATCAGATGTACTGATAATATCCGCAATATAAATCTTTAAACTTCTTCTTACCTTTAAAAGTCCGTCACGAACGGTCTATTATGCTGCAACTCTACAGCTCTGCTAGCCTTGGCGCTAACTTCCGGGGAACGATTGAGAGGCTCCACGATCCGCCATTGCTGTAAAAAAGTGGTCCATTGGAGTGAACGGAGATGACATCACTCTCAGTCTATATGGCGCTGACTAGACTAAAGTTAACTATCTAAACACTGACGGTACGTCCACACAGCAGCTTTAAACAAATCTTCCAACGCTTCCAACGCTTCTCTGCCCATTGACTTTGAATGGGGATGACGTCACTTTGCCTCGCTTTTCGCCGAACTGCATTGTGGGGGAGCGAAGCGAAGATTTCCAGGATTTTCAGGATTCAAAAGTTGAGCAATGTTCAACTTTTGAAGCTGAGCTGGAAGCGTCAGCCAATCAAATCCCGTTTATGCAAATCTGACAGTACAAGCTCTAGCCAATCAAACCACGTGTATGCTGAGAGAGCCAGACCGCAGTTCATTTCCTCATATTCCAAACGAGAAATTACGGTAGCAAATCACCCGGTTCTTTACGACCAGACTATTTACCGGGATACAAACCGGAGGAACCAGGCATGGAGGGAGGTGGCAGAGACAGTGGGTGAAACTGGTAGGTTTTCGCCTGTTTGGGGAGTTTATATATATATATATATTGCTCGCATAAAATCCCCGTTTTTTTTTGCTTTGTATGTCGGGGGCGGGAGATTCATGTGATTGGTTGTTGGTCGCGTTGCTCGCAAAAAATCCCCAAGCTTAGACACGCCCAGCTCCAAGATTTTCAAGATTTTTGAAAAGCTGCTGTGTGGACGTACCGTAAGAGTCCTTTACTTCACCTGAGCTGAGGTTACCTGAGACTCTCCGTCTGACAGGAGAGAGTTCTCCCTCCACCTTGTTGTTGAAAAAGCTCCTTATACCCGTTAGCTTGGCTAGCTAGCACCAGATGCTAACCACAACGATCTCCGGTAGATACCCACCGGTGCGCGAGCTCTCTCGCTCGCACACGCACACAAAATGGCTCGTGCCAGACACACACAGAGCAGAGCTTGAATGAAACACAGAGACCCAGAAGTAAGCTACTTGTACTCACGAGGCCTATTATGTGCAGAATCCCTCTCGCTTTCAGGTGGTTTTGATTGAGTGTCCACACGTGGACGTTTAAGGACTAAAAAACGATAATCTTTTCACTTTGCTGTTAGCAAATCATTTGGCGCTCTAGCTAACAGGAAGTCACTCAAGTGTCACAAAGTAATTTAGCCTATAGGTCAAAAATCGAATGGGTGCTGGCCATTGGCCTAATCATATCACCTGTGTTGGCTTTATTTTTTTGGTCAAACATTTGTTTGTTTCACATTTGCATTGATGTAATCAATAATTTTTCTAATTTAATTTAATAAAAATAATAATAATAATTTTCGAAAAAAAAACAACACATATTTCTTCGGGGTGCTTAGGGGGTGCTTTGGCAATCCTGGGGGGTGCTTCAGCCCCTAGCTCCCCCTAGCGCCGCCCCTGACTGTGGGCTGTGGATCAGTGGGCATCTGACCCTCTCCCCGGACGTAATGCGCTTACGTTTTTCCCGGTCCCGGGGGACGTGGCGCACACTGGGCCCATACGGGGCTGGAGGACTCTTTCCCCCTACTAAGGGTAGGAGGGGAGAGCCCTCCGCATTATACACACTCTTCACGGGGTGAGCGTGTCTGAGTGTGTGGGACATGGGACACTTGCGCTCTCCCCGTGCTCCTTAGGGACTCGGGAGAGGTGGTGCACAGTGAGGAAACCTCAGGGAGAGCAACAGAGGAGGGATCCCTCTCCCAGGACGGACAGACGTGCAATAGATGCCGTGTGTAAATTGAAAAGATAATACATTTGCAACATAGGTAGTCCAAATGTTTGGAAATGCATGTGTGTATAATAGGAAGATGAATCCACGAGGATATCCATCCAGGACTTATGATCCAGGACCACAGCCACGACTCAAGATCCAGGGCTCGCGATCCAGGACACAGGACCGCAGGATCATCCATGACTCCGGATCCCGGCGTATATAGACACCAAAAAGAAAGACATTTGGGGAAGCTGGGTTAATCGGAACATGAGAGTACACAGGTATAGACAGAGAGAAGGAAGACGTAAGATGTCCCCCGACAAACTAAGCCTATATCAGCAAAACCAGGGGCTGAATCTAATCAGCCCTAACTATAAGCTTTATCAAAAAGGAAGGTCTTAAGCGCACTCTTAAAAACGGATAGGGTGTCTGCCGCCCGAACACAAACTGGAAGCTGATTCCACAAATGTGAAGCTTGATAAGAAAAGGCTCTGGCTCTCATTGTACTTTTAGAGACTCTAGGAACAACCAACAACTCTGCATTCTTGGAACGCAATGCCCTAGTAGGACAGTAGGGTATAATGAGTTCTTTAAGGTAAGATGGCGCCTGCCCATTAAGGGCTTTGTAGGCGAGAAGAAGAATTTTAAATGATATCCTGTGCTCTATAGGGAGCCAGTGTAAGGCAGCCAGAACAGGAGTAATGTGGTCCCTTTTCCTAACTCTGGTTAGTACACGAGCTGCAGCACTTTGAATCAGCTGAAGCGACTTGGTGACTGACTTCTTGGTACACCCTGATAATAAGGAGTTACAATAATCCAGCCTTGAAGTAACAAATGCATGGACTAGTTTCTCTGCATCGTTTTGAGGCAAGATATGCCTGATTTTTGCAATGTTACGTAGATGGAAGTAGGCGGTCCTTGAAATTGATTTTATGTGGGCGTTAAAGGATAAATCCTGATCAAATATAACACCAAGATTCCTTACAGTCTCACTGGAGGCCAAATTAATGCCATCCATAGTTAGTATATCTTTAGATAATTTGTTTCGTAGATTCTTCGGGCCAAGTACAATAACTTCAGTTTTGGTCGTGTTTAACATCAAAAAATGTAAGGTCATCCACGTTTTTAAGTCCTTGAGGCAGTCTTGAATTTTATTTAGATGATTAATTTCATCAGGCTTGATTGATAAATATAGTTGAGTATCATCCGCATAACAATGAAAGTTTACAGAATGATTCCTTAAAATATTGCCTAACGGAAGCATATATAATGTGAACAAAATAGGTCCGAGCACTGAGCCCTGTGGCACTCCATGGCTAACTTTGGTTTGCGTGGAAGATTCATCGTTGACACGTACAAACTGAGAGTTTTCAGATAGATAGGACCTAAACCAGCCTAAAGCAGTTCCCTTTATGCCAACTAAGTGCTCAAGTCTTTGCAATAGGATATCATGGTCGATTGTATGAAATGCAGCACTGAGATCGAGCAAAACAAGAATAGAGACAAGTCCCTTGTCTGAGGCTATTAGAATGTCATTTATGACTTTAACCAGAGCTGTCTCTGTGCTATGATGTGTTCTAAAGCCAGACTGAAAATCTTCAAATAAATCATTGTTTTTTAAGTAATCACACAACTGTTTTGCGACTGCTTTCTCAAGAATTTTTGAGAGGAACGGAAGATTAGAAATAGGTCTATAGTTGGCTAAAACCTCTGGATCGAGGTTGTGCTTTTTAAGAAGCGGTTTTATCACTGCTACTTTGAATGATTGTGGAACATAGCCTGATAATAAAGACATATTCATAATATTTAATAAAGAAGTGCTAATTAATGGAAAAACTTCCTTCAACAGCTTAGTTGGAATTGGGTCTAACATGCACGTTGATGGTTTAGAAGAGAGAATCATTGAATTTAATTGTTCAAGGTTTATGGCTGAAAAGCATTCTAGTTTACTATCTAGTGTAATATTTGAACTTACGTTTCCGGGAGCTGTTGATAACACTATACTGGTTAAAGGCAAGAGGTCATTCATTTTGTTTCTAAGAGTAACAATTTTATCGTTAAAAAAGCACATAAAATCATTACTACTGAGTGCTATGGGAATAGAAGGCTCAATCGAGCTATTGCTCTCTGTCAGCCTGGCTACAGTGCTGAAAAGAAATCTTGCATTATTCTTATTCTCATCTATTAATGAAGAGTAGTAGGCTGCTCTCGCTTTACGCAGTGCTTTCTTATATTCATTGAGAGTAATATGCCAAATTAAACGAGATTCTTCAAGTTTAGTGGAACGCCATATCCTTTCAAGTTGTCTCGACTTTTGCTTTATTTTGCGGGTTTCGGCATTATGCCATGGAGCTAATCTATGTTGTTTTATTTTCCTCTTTTTCAAAGGAGCAACAGTGTATAATTTTATTCGCAGCGCATCTGTAGCACTATCAACAACATGATCAATTTAGGGTGGTGTACATTTTGTATAAGTTTCCTCCCATACATGCAGACATGCTATCGAGTTAAGTATTGGTGGAATCTCTTCCTTAAATGTGGCTATAGCACTAACAGATAGGTTTCTGCTGCAGGAGCTTTTGACTAATGCTTTGTAGTCTAGCAACAGTACTTCAAAAGTTACTAAGAAATAGTCGGATAAAGCAGGATTATGCGGTTCGACTAATAGTTGCTCAATTTCAATACCATAAGTCAGAACAAGGTCGAGAGTGTGATTATAGCAGTGGGTTGGTTTATTTACACTCTGACAGAAACCAACAGAATCTAATATAGTTAAATGCAACAGTAAGGCTATTTTTATCATCGTCAACATGAATATTAAAGTCACCTACGATAATTACTTTATCTGTTTTAAGTACCAAAGTAGATAAAAACTCAGAGAATTCTGATAAGAATTCTGAATAAGGACCTGGTGCACGGTACACTGTAACAAATAAGATTGGCTGCAAAGTTTTCCAGGTCGGATGCGTAAGACTAAAAACGAGACTTTCAAAGGAGGTATAATTTAATTTTGGTTTAGTATTGATAAGTAAACTTGAGTCAAAGATTGCTGCAACTCCACCTCCTCGGCCCACGCCTCGGGCAATATGAGTATTGATATGGCTGGGTGGAGTGGCCTCATTTATGCTGACATATTCTTCATGTCTCAACCAAGTTTCAGTGAGACAGCATATATCAATATTATAATCTGATATTAAATCATTTACCAATATTGCTTTAGATGCTAGAGATCTTATGTTTAAGAGACCACATTTAATCTTCCTGTTTTGTTGCACTGTAGTAGTTGTTACATTTACTTTTATTAGGTTATTATGTAGGTTTTACCTTAAATTGTCCCTGGGCAGACACACACACCGTTAATATTGGGTATTTTATTGGGTTCGGGATTCCTATGGATGACTGCCTAGGAGAGAGCGCAGAGAAGCGTGTAAGACTGCGACTCCGCCTCCTGGTCACTTGTCTATCTTTTTTTAATCTATGGCTCTGTTTTATTTGAACTAACATGGGATACATTGTATTAAATAAAAGGCATTGAACAGAACCATAGATGCCACTTGACAGCGGGGCTGTTCTGTTTTACCCCTTAATGACTATTTTTTTGGAAGTTCAAGTTTGTTCCTGTTCCAACAGTGTTAAAAGATTTTCTGCATGATTTTCGAGTACTTATAAAGTTGAATTAAATTGTACTTATTCTTAACTTTCACATGCATTGTGTTCACAGAAACCTTGCTCAGATCTTGTGCCCTGGGCCTTGGGCAAGTCTTGGTGTGGATGATGTCCAGGTTAGATTTGTTAAAATTATTCTACTGAAGAGTATGATGTAATTGTCATTTTTGACACTTTTGACTTTTCACACTACAGGGCCTACCAAGACAAGGGTTCTCGAACAACTGTGGGGTGTTTGTTTTGATGGTAAGATACTGGATATACAGTATACATATAGTAGTCCTATGTTTCTGTTTATAATAATGTATGCAAATGTATAATGCTTTCAGCATGCTATGCACTCCATTATTGCTCATAGTTTGAGACATGCTGTGATTTATTTATATCCAAAACAACATTCGTGGAGGAATATTATTTGTCAATGAACACCATAGCATCACAACAAACATAATATACTATTTCTTTATTTACAGTACGCATTTTACACTGTGGCAAGAGCCCAATTTGATTTCAATGAGGTATGTATAAATAAGGGTTTAATATTTCAGTTTTTCATTGATATCACTTGTGGATACAAGACTTTTCAGGACATATGTTGTTGACCCATCTGGTTGGGTGCTTTTTATATTCCAAGACAAACATGCAGCAAATTAGGCACTGGTGGTGCCTAGTTCTCCTCAAAAACGTTCCCATGCCATATGTTTCTTTAATTTTACAATTTACATTTGCATTCTTTAAACTATTTGTTACACTGTAACCAGACTATATCATGTTTAATGAATGTTTTTAATGTTTGTCTTTCATTCACCAAGGTCTAAACAAGAGAGGTCGCAAGACTGCAAGAGGCGATGGGAGGAAAAGGCAATGCAGGTAGAAGTTGTTGAATCACAAATGATAAAGTCTTGAACCAGTGTGAGTGTTAAATATTTAACCTCTCTTTGTCAAATATATTTCAGGATGAAGAGGTTGTGAGGTTCGACAAAAGATGCAGGCCATAATTTGAAGGCCGTTGGTAATTGAGATGGGGTCATGAGTGACCGCTGCTGGGGGGGAACTGTTACAATCAGCTGTATTAGGTTCACTAATGCCTAGGGGTGTAACGGTATCCGTATTCGTCCCGTACCGTTACGGTTCGGACGTCACGGTTCGACACATGCAGTCACACGGCGAATACGCCTTTTTTTTTTACGAGTGGGAAAAAATCTGTCATTCAGGGCAGTATCCATTACAGTATTTATAATCCAGGGGGCGGTATTGCGCCTAAAAGCTGTTTGCAAGCCGCCCTTAAACAACAAATGAAGAACAAGAAGAAACACAACAACAAAACGAACAAAATACAAGAAGAAGAAAAGTTAGTATGGCGATTTCAGATAACACACAGGAGCTAGAACCCACCTGCTTCTTTTAAATCAGCTGTGTGGAAACATTTCGGGTCCCTGTGGACTACAATAACGATGGAGTGCGAGTGGTGGATTGGACGAGGACAGTGTGTCGGCGTTGTTCGACAGCGATGCGGTATGCTAATAGTAGGCTAACACACGCCAAACATGCTCAATCATATCAGAAGGCATCACCCAGATTTGCCAATCACATGAGCCCGGCAAAAGACAACAGCAGTTCAACAGCTGATCCCTGCTGTTTAAATCAATAGACATGAAAGCCGAGAGACCAAAATAAATAACGGAAGCTATTGGCATATATATTTCAATGGCTATACGCTCTTGAAACACTTTCTTATTATTTATGATGTAATATTTTCAAGACATTCTTTTTAGTTTTACAGCTTATTGAACCTTTTTGTTTGACATCAGCCATTATAGATAATATGGCCATATGAGTGTGTGTGGTACTGTTTGTGGTTTGTTTTTAACTGTTTAATACAGTTAATTATTCAAAATGTCAGAGTTCCTTATTTTTGAACTGAAACTTGCACTACTGTTCAAAAGTAAATAGCAACAAACCTGGAATTATACATTTGGGACTTTTTTTTGCTTTTTGGAGAGATAGGCGGAGCTGCAGCTGAGAAAAGATTGAGTGTGTGTGTGTGTGTGTGTGTGTGTGTGTGTGTGTGTGTGTGTGTGTGTGTGTGTGTGTGTGTGTGTGTGTGTGTGTGTGTGTGTGTGTGTGTGTGTGTGTGTGTGTGTGTGTGTGTGTGTGTGTGTGTGTGTGTGTGAGTAACGGCTCTGCGGACGTAACATAACGGCTCCACGGATTGGTCCATTTGGACCATTGGGTCCATTTGGGTATGGGCACGTCACTGTACCCTGGAAGAAAACAATGGAAAAAGAGAAATCTCCAACGAGGCGTTCTGGGGCAGCATAGACAGGTCTTTTCTGTGTTAGAGTTTTACTTGCTACAGGGTGTACTTTGAGGGTTTGTGACTCTGCAGACCGTTTACATGCAGAAAAACCTTCATAACACACAAAGGGACGGGCAATAACCGGAAAAGCATGACATGGGACCTTTAAACACTCTAGGGAGGTCTGGGCAAAGGTTCATAAAATACACAAGATTTCACATTACAAACAGTAATATGCATCACTTTGGTTAAACTCTGAAGTAAAAATAGGAAAACAAACAGTATTTTGGAGAAGATGACTAGACAATGGTATACATTCAATAAGCAATCTTTATAAAGATGGTATATTTAAATCATTCACGGAATTAGCCCAATAGTACAATTTGCAACAGAAGGGGAATTTCTGGAAATACTTGCAGATTAGACACTGCTTGGTGGAAAACTATCAGCCGAATGAAACAGATCCAGTAGTTGACTATCTTCAAAACCCACTTAACCATAAGGCATCAATACTCTATAATCAATGTATTTAACTAGCAGCACATGTGATCATTTGAGGATAATCTGGCAGAAAGACCTTGATTGTCAGGTTGACGAAGATACTTGGAAACAGATTCTGACTAATAACGGTAAATATATTTAAAGAAGTAAATTCACTCAGTATACAATTCTACACCGGCACTACTGGACACCATCTAGGCTTTTCAAAATAGGATTAATAAATACCAACATATGCTGGAAATGCAAGAAAGAGATGGGCACATTTGTACAACTCATATGGGAATGTTCTATGGTCAACCCGTTTTGGCAAAGAGTGTTGGATTTCTTAGAGGCATGGGTAGGAATATTTGTGCCACTATCCCCACGTTTATGCCTATTGGGCGATAAAACAGAAATTCCAAGACGAACAAAAAGTGCTCATTCAGTTTTAATGGTTGGGATAACCTCAGCTGCCAGAATTATATTGAGACACTGGAAAGCACCCACCATCCCAACATGTCACGAATGGAAGGCTCTGATGGGTGAAACAGCATCATGAGGTTATGTTGGCAAGAATGAGGGGTAGAGGACCTGTGGTTCTAGGAAGTTGGGATTACTTTGTGGAATACCTGACCTCTAACTAGTAGCCTGACTGACTCTCACAAAAGAATCAAGCATTATTTGTTGTTGTTATTTTATTTTATGATCGCTGTGTCTGATTGGTAATCTTACACCTTTGTATTTTTCTGTTTTCTTTTAACCAGGAACACTTAACTAACATGTTTTGTAGCCTGACCTTCCTCTTTCTGTATGCTGTACCATGTGAGCTATGTACCATATGTTCATAAATAAAAACTTTAATAACAAAAAAAAGAAATAATGAAAATGTGTTTACCAATTACTCGCTTTGTGTTACAGTGAACAGCAACACTGTATCGAACCCTTTTTTCCCATCTTTCTTCCAAGATACACACTGGATTTAGTTATCTTTTAAATAAAGTCCTTGTAAACAACGTTCTTATTTACATTATTTTAAAATCAATTTACCCAAAGCCGGTTATAGATTTAATTTACCGGAATATATGACATTGGTTTGCTGACTGCTAACCACGTTCTTCAAGGATCATGAAGCCCATTGTAATTGTTCTTTGAATTTGGGGTATTTTAAAATTGAACCTTCAATCCTGAACGTCGCCAAGCGCTCCGGTCCGAGGTGTGTGCAACACTTTTTAGTGTCCCCATTTTTGTTGTGTTTTGAGCTTCTTGCAGTGTTTTTTATTTGCTGCATTTGGTTTGTACAGCACTTTTAGTAAACACAGCAAATGTGTTATCAAGTTGGTGAAGATGTTTCTTCATTTGCATTTGTTTTGGAACATTTGTGTTTATATATTTATGTTTTTTAAACTGCAGCGCCTTTCTACTAATTGAAGGGTTTTGGGCCGTTATAGACAATTTGCACCCGTCGGCCACCTTACATCTATTGTGCATTTACCACCACACACACACAAACAAACACACACACACACACACAAACACACACAAACACACACACACAAACACACACACAAACACACACACACACACACACACACACACACACACACACACAGACGTTTAACCTGTCTAGACAGCAAATCTAATGAATGTATTTCTTATTGTCGAGCTGCAGTTTCTCGAAGTGTGTGTGTGTGTGTGTGCATGCATGTGTGTGTGTGTGTGTGTGTGCTTCTCAACCCCTTTCCTCTGTCTCTCCTCTTTTATAGCCTCCCTCCTTTTCTCTCTCACGCTCTCTCCTCCTCTCTGCTTTATGTCTCAGACAGCTTTTCCTCTCGAGCTCTGGGAGGCAAATCATTTTATCACCTCTGTTCTTCCTCTCCTCCGTCTCATTTGTTTTCTTTGTCTCCTTTTTTCTCTGCTCCCTCCATCTCTCTCCTCTCAGGTGTGATCTGTGTGGGGAGTTTCTGTCTAGACAACCGATTATACCGAATAATGAGGGAGGGAGGGGGGTAGATGGAGCATGAAGAAGCAGAGAGGGCGGAGGATGTAAGGAGAGGTGTAGTGTCAGACAGAAAGAGGGGGGGATGGAGGAAATGCAATGAGCAAAATAAGTGATGAGAAACATGACACAAGATATCATAGAAGGAAGGAAAAGGGATTAGAATAGAAGAAGGGGATGAAAAGAAAAGAAAGACAGAAAAACTAATGAGGGTTAAAAGCGGCCAAAGAGGAGAAAGTTTGATTTAAGAGAAAATGTGAAAAAAAAGAAAAAAAAGGAGAAAGTGGAAAACAACAGGGAGAGGGATGTGGAAAGAAAGGAAAATAAAAATAATATAAATTAGTGAACCAGCATGTCCCCGCCCCCCCCCCACACACACACACACACACACACACAAATAAAACAACCACCGAGTCAGAACTGAGCTGCCGTGTGAGGAAACCCTATCAGTCACACAGGCTTTACTGCCAGTGCGTGTGTGTGTGGCCTAGCATTACTATACTTGTGGGGACCTAAATCTGTTTACACAGTCACGTGTGGGGACTCGCCTCCCTTATGGGGACAAATTGGTGGTCCCCATGAGGGGAATCATTAATTTTAGGGTGAAGACTTGGTTAGGTTTAGGGTTAGGGTAAGGGTTAGGCATGTGTTGGTTATGGTTAAGGTTAGGATAATTCTCCAGGAAATGCATGTAAGTCAATGTAATGTCCCCTGAAGTGATGTATACATGGTATGTGTGTGCGTGCATGTGTTTGTGTGTGTCGTTGTGTCTTAGCTGGGTGATGAGTAATCAACGAGTCCCAAAACCTCACAGACACAAACAAGCACACACACACGCACGCACCCCCCCCCACACACACACACACACACACACACACACACACACACACACACACACACTGTACTACAAAAAAGAGAGATGTGAATGAGACAGGCAGCGAGGCGACATACGATACTTTTATTTTGAAAGGTAGGCAGTGAGTCAGCAGTAAAGTTAGATTATGTTAGACAGAGAGACAGCAGCAAGCAGAACATGAAAGTACGAGAGTCAGTAAGACAGATGGTCAGGCAGTGAGACAGCTCACTGTACACTCAATCACTGAAAGAGAGACAGACAGGTCTAAAGGTCCTTTATTAAGATGGACAAGCACACAGTGAGACAGTCAGTTAGACAGGCACTTATATAAGCAGAGAGACAGACAGTCATGCAGACAAACCGGACAGAAAATAAGGCTTTCATGTATTTCTCTCAGAGTTTAACACTGTTTCTAATGAGGCCACTGTGCTTATGAGACAGGGGTCTCTACCAAAGCGGGAATTGTTTCCAAATAATTGTTTTAATGCGTTTTTTTAATCTTGTTTTAGTTTGGGCTTTTGAATTGTATGTTTGTAATGTTTGTATTTTCTTCTTGGGGTAGCTTTGTAGCTCAAAGCACAGAAACATTTAAGAACATACAACAACTACATCATCATGAAAGTGACGATTCAAGTGCATGCAAGCACTCACTCCTTACATTGTTTATAATGAAAGATAAAGAGTTCCAGAGCAGGAACTTTGAACGAGTGCTTTTTGGTGCTCTACAGTTTGTACCTTACCAGAATCTGACTTTTAAGCAAGCAAAGTTGTAAAAATGACCTATAATGCTAATTTCCAGGTTAGTATTTAGTCCCTCTACTGTGATATGTCTCCATGCTTTAATATTCATACACACACAGTGAGCCAGACAGACAGCCAACAGACAGAGAGACAGACTGACCCACAGACACACAGACAGACAGACAGACAGACAGACAGACACACACACACACACACACGCACACACACACACACACACACACACACACACACACACACACACACACAGACAGACAGACAGACAGACAGACAGACAGACAGACAGACAGACAGACAGACAGACAGACAGACAGACAGACAGACAGACTGTCTGTCTGCTCTTTAAAGGGATAAACAGTCAGACAAGATATGATGAAACCTGTCACAGTGGAATCCGATTAGTCTAATCGTACAATGACATAATTTAATCTGTTATACACACACACACACACACACACACACACACACACACACACACACACACACACACACACACACACACACACACACACACACACACACACACACACACACACACACACACACACACACACACACACACACACACACACACACACACCTTCGCTGTGACCTCCTACATCAAATGTATTTGTAATCCTGCCTGAACTGTCACATTGTATTTAAATGGATAGCAACACGTGATTTCCTCAGTGGTGGAATGACAGTTTGTTGGCTGTGTGAACTTGTGTCCACTTTATTCAAAGTCTATTGAATAATAGTTTCTCTCTTTCCCGCTGTAGGTTTGTCAGTGTGAATGATGTGCATTATACTTGCTTTATTTCCCCCAGTTATGCACGTTTTTTGTTTATTTGAAGTGAGGGTGAACAAATAGACGCTGTTGTATGCTGTGCAGATTTGTAAAGACCACTGAGACATAGTTTTTATTTCTGGCTATATAATGTAAAAATGACCTGATAGTACATAAAGAACATGAAGCAGTTTACTGGTAACATCTTGGCCTTGAGTCTTTTTGGAGGAGGTATTCAGTCTGATCAGACTTAAAACTTTTATTTTATCTCTAACTTTGTTATGTATTCACCATTAGACACAAAAGCATATAACTTGTATTTTAAAAATAAATTCTGATTTGACCTCTTGACCTCAATCTCAAAATGTTAATGCTTTGGTCTTGAGTTCTTTGGAAACAGTAATATGAACAACACCCTTGCTTACATGCAACCTAGAGAAACAGGCTTCAGATACAGTCAGGAAGTGTGAATGTAAACATGGAAATATAAAAAATATAAGTTTGAGTTTCCTTTTCTTCGTCAGAATCCTCTCCAGTCTCCCTTCCCTCATTCACTCTTTGTTTACAACAAAATCTCTTCTCGACAGAGGACATTTGTAATAGTCTAGTGCGTCTAGCCTCAAACAGAAGCGGGGGAGTCAGAGGGAGAGGGAGGTAAAGGTGGGGGGGGGGAGATAATGAGATAGAAAAGGGATGAGAGGGAGAGAGGTGGATTTGTTATTCTTGCAGGGTGTTGCACAGACACAGACATTACCTCACACAGTTGCAGAGAGGAGAGGGTGACAGAGTGTGTGTGTGTGTGTGTCTGTCTGTCTGTCTGTCTGTCTGTCTGTCTGTCTGTCTGTCTGTCTGTCTGTCTGTCTGTCTGTCTGTCTGTCTGTCTGTCTGTCTGTCTGTCTGTCTGTCTGTCTGTCTGTCTGTCTGTCTGTCTGTCTGTCTGTCTGTCTGTCTGTGTCTGTCTGTCTGTGTGTCTGTCTGTCTGTCTGTCTGTCTGTCTGTCTGTCTGTCTGTCTGTCTGTCTGTCTGTCTGTCTGTCTGTCTGTCTGTCTGTCTGTCTGTCTGTCTGTCTGTCTGTGTGTGTGTCTGTGTCTGTCTGTGTGTGTGTGTGTGTGTGTGTGTGTGTGTGTGTGTGTGTGTGTGTGTGTGTGTGTGTGTGTGTGTGTGTGTGTGTGTGTGTGTGTGTGTGTGTGTGTGTGTGTGTGTGTGTGTGTGTGTGTGTGTGTGTGCAGCCAGGCGTAGACCTGTTTATACAACCTGAAGCACAGATTTTAGGCAAATGTCAAGCTTTCATCAGATTGAGTTTTCTCAGAAACTCTACTCTAAACAGGTTTCATATAAGTAGCTTTTGCCATAGTTACTTTGGGGTGATTAATATAATGTTACTCACCATAGAGTGGTAAAGTGACAGAGTACTTTTGCAGGATGACCCGGAAGTTAGTATTGCAAGCGTTCCTTCAGCAAAAAAGCCCAGGATATTTCCCATATTTGGAACACAGTACTGCAGAAAACAAGCACGTATGATATTTAAATGTTTGCCCAACAGGATAACCTACACATATTAACACCATCATCATTGAAAGCCTAAATGCAAAAACACAGGGGCTTTCGCCTTTGCAGACCATTTACATGCACACAAACCTCTATAACTCAGTACAGGAAAGAGAAAACCCCCAAAAGCCAAAATAGCATTTGAAAACCACTATTCCTCTATCCTAACAGATAACCTGACACATTTTCGAGACTAAATATCTTGGTTTCTTCTTTTCTAAGGTTACATTTTTCTGTTGTCTTACATAATACAATTATGTAGAAAACATCTTATTGATATGTATTTTATCTTGTATTTATTCACATTACATTTTATATTGATGTAATCCAGAACTAATGGAAAGTAATCAGGTTTCAATACTTTTATATTGTGATACTCAGATTAGGTTACTGATTTTTACACTCAACTAGTTACTTTTGTAAGTAACCCTTGCAACCATGGTTAACACAAAAACATTTCTTACTGCAGCTTGGGTTAGAAGCAAATCACAGTCCCTTTGGTAAACATGTAAAATATTTTGTACGCCCAAATACTGACCCGGCATCATGAGGCTTTTAAGATACTTCTGTTATTCATGTATTATTCCCACAGCAACAAGGAAATGTAGAGACATAAACATATTTCTTGTTTAAAAAAGCAAATGGCTGCAGCTGCAAATGGGTGCCACGATAATGTCACTTTAAAACACATAGCAGAGCTTAAAGGGCTTTTTGCAACAGGACAGCCCAATAATTTAGGAAGCTGAGAATCAAATCATCAAAGTGAACACACAGTATTTATTTGCCAAAGTGACATTTGGTGATACGCAGCTTTACACAGGGAATGTTTAAAAAACTGATGCGTTTGCAGGAGCCATTGAAAACTTGTGTTTGGTATTTCAGATGTAATTAATTGTTCTGCACTTTCAGAGGACATTTGGTTCCCATAAAGGTATACACACAAGAATACACACACCCACGCATACACAACAAGCAGTCACGGAAGAGTGGGATTGCTCAAGCCTGCCGTTTTTTGGTGCAGGACTAAAGTCAGATTAGTGCTAGTCTGTCTGTCTGCTTTCACGGAGAAACATGCTTAATCCCTGTTTAATCCCACCTGCAACGTGATTGGCCACCGCCTAAAACTCTGACGACTATTACCCCGAATCCAGGCATTAGACACAGACTGCCACACACCTAGGCCGGAAAACAGACACAGGAATGAGTTGTGTCAAAGTAAAAACGTACATTTGTTTTGGCAATCCTACATTCGTCTAGCCAATTTAGATTGCATGTCGAATTGAAAGGAATTGAAAAAGAGGGAGAGAAGCAGGAGGATAATCGGAAAGAACATTACAGCGTGAGGGATTTGGATGAGGATAGAGACTCGGAAAGTAAGCAAATTAAAAGGAAAGATGAACGGGGTATAGAGTAAAATACGCAGAAGAAGAGCACAGAAAAGCAAACACAGATCGAAGCCATTTTGCGAAATATGCATCATGGACAAAAAGAGACAAAAATAAATAAATACAAAGATTATAAAGCTAAAATGTGCAATGTAAAAATACACAGCGCCATCGTTTGAGTTTATTTTATGTGACCTTTTTTATTGTCAGACAGCTAAAGGACATCACTATTAATATCTCAATGAATGTCTTCAGTGTTCCTAAATGTTTTCCTTTTAAATCACATTGAATGAATTGCAATACCCATTTGTATTTTGTGGTCAAACTGGCAGAAATATGAGAGAAATAAATACATTAAGAACATGTATTGATCTGGCTTCAACTAGGCCATTCTCTATCCACTTGTGATTGAATTTAAACAACCCATTGCAGAACATGAAGCCAAATTGAATTATAAACTTATCCAAATCCAAAATGTAAATCTTAAAGGGACCTTATTATTCTTTTTGTGTTTTCCCTCTCCTGTAGTGTGCTATATATACTGTATAGGTTTGTGTGCATGTAAATGGTCTGCAAAGGCAAAAATCCCTGTGTTCCCTCCAGAGGGAGTTTCTCTCCCCCACACTCCCTGGTCCCCTCTCCCCGCCTGAAACGCCTCCAAACAAAGGAGTCCATTGGACTCCATTGTTTACTTCAGTAACATAGTGACATCACTATGAAACACTCGCACATTTGTGTGCATGTAAATGGTCTGAAACGCCTCAATAGCTTGGTTTCAGTCACGTGACTTCTACGACGCGCGAAATTCAAGTGGAGGTCAGGAAGTGAAAACGCAATCATTCATCAACGCAGGAATCATGGAGGACACCGACTATGTCAAACAATTAAATGAACCTGCACGCCGCAGATATCGTGAAAAAATCACAGCACACATCGGATACGATCCGTATCAGCTGAAAAAGAGCGACTTTTCTCGTGATTTATCAGATTTGCCCGCTGTCGAGGCGATGGATATCACCAGCTACCTCGTCCTTCATACCTCCTACTACACGGCTAGCCAAATGAAAGCGTATAAAAGCCTGGAAGCTTTAAACTACTTCGTGTGTGGATGGGTGAATGACCTCGGCACCAAAAAGGCATTAAACAAATGTCGCCTTGTTTTTGCCCGGGTGAGTGTTAACTACCTATACCTTCTTACCTCTAAGTAGCATTATTAGGAGACATCTAGCTAGCTAACTTTAGCTACATGGACTCATGTAAGGCAGAGTTACGGCTGTCGCCTTGCCTTCAGCATTAACTGGCCTGTGAGTGTTCTGTGTGTGTATATATATATGTGTAGTATGTGTGTTATGATTACATGTAGGTACTATGGTTACCGCGTCGGTGACGTTGTTTCGCATAGACTGTATATATAATCGGTGGTAACCGAGGCTAACAGTGGGAGCCCAGTCTACCGACTCAACGTCACCCAAAGCGCGAGGGCACCCTAAAAAGTCCCAACAAAGTCCATATTAGACTACAGGTAACTTAAACATGATCAGTATTACTAAGTAAATAAGCATTTAACCACAACCCAATAATACATAAACAAAGCCACAAAAACCAAGTTTGCTAATACCTCTGATGAAGTGGTCGCTGCAGACAAGTGAATTAGACGACTCTGCTCCTCCCGACCGCAGATGTAGGTTTGAAAGTCATTTTTTCCGGCGTTCTTCGGTTAGCTTCTTAAATTGCTCAGCTTTATGGACGACAACCTTCGGCACTCTGTAAAACCTCTTGTTTTTCTCTCGGCCGGATCGATTGGAACAACCGTAAACTACACAACACACCGGCATTTTCACAATGGTAACAGCAGCTAGATCCTCTGTAGAAAATTACTTCCTGACCTCCAATGGAATTTTGCACCAAAGGAACGCAGCGGTGTGACGTCAAGTGAAACCAAGCTATTGGCCTCCTTTGTTTACTTGTTGAATAGTGACATCAAGAAGGAACACTCAAACTTTATTGGCTAACGCTTTAGCACATTGTACGTGATAGGACATCTCTAAACGGTTGACCAATCACAACAGAGCCGACCAGCTAACCAATCAGAGCAGACTGGGCTCTGGTTTCAGACAGAGGGTGAAAAGAGGTGCTGCAGCAGGTATGAGGAAAATAAAGACCTTTTTGAACATTAAAGCATGGAGACATGTCAAAGTAGAGACACCAAATACTGATATCAACCTCAACATTTTAGAATAGGTCCCCTCGGAGAGCAGGTCAGATGAAAGACAACATGAGAAAGTGACAGAAGTTCTCTTACAGAAGTACATACTTCAATTACCTGAGAACTTTTGTATATCCTTTTAGGCTGAAGTGTGATAAATGTAACACTTTTCACCTGAAGGAAAGCAGGATAGGTGAATTTAATGTACAGTACCATGCAGTCAAAAGTTTGGACACACTTTCTCATTCAATGTTTTTTGTTTATTTGAATTGCTTTCTACTTTTTAGATTAATACTGAAGACATACAAACTATGAAAGAACACATATGGAATTATCTAGTTAACAAGAAAGTGTTAAAAAATCCAGAATATGATTTTTATTTTATATTCTTCAAAGTAACCCCCTTTTGCCTTGATGACAGCTTTGCACACTCTTGGCTTCTCTCAGTCAGCTTCATGAGGTCGTCACCTGGAATGGTTTTGAATTAACACGTGTGCCTTGTCAAGAGTCAATTTGTGGAATGACTTGCCTTCTTAATGTGTTTGAGGCCATCAGTTGTGTTGTGCAGAGGTAGGGTTATTGCCAACCTGGTCTCACCAGAATGCGTAACTCCACCACGACTCCTTAACACCGCAGTGCGTGGTGGAGTCATGCACTCTGCTACATTTACGTGCAGGCCCGGACTGGCCATCGGGAGGACCGGGAGGTTTCCCGATGGCCTGGCCTGCTAAGTGGCCTGCTGGCCTGAGGAATTTCTTTTTTTAATGTATGTATTGTGAACGCAACGCTGCGCAAATGTGGGTCTGACTCTGCCTCACAGAGGGTGACTGGCTGTCTACATGATGTGGCCTGCCGACATGGCCACTTTCATACAGATCATACACTAATGCCCTCGATTGGTCTCTGTGTCTCATTCAAGCTCGGGAGGGTGTGTGTATGTGTGACGCGAGCGAGAGAGAAAGCACGCGCACCGGTTACGTGTATTGTTGTTGTTAGCATCTGGTGCTAGCTAGCTGCGCTAACGGATATAATGAGCTGTCAACAAGGTGGGGGGAGAGTCCTCTCCTGTCAGACTGAGAGACTGATAACTACAGCTCAGGTGAGGTAAAGGACTCTGAGTGTTTAGATAGTTAACTTAGTCTAAGTTCTCTGTGGGTCTCAAACGGTTTGGTCACCATTTATGTAAACACATATTTCCATTTGAAGGGGGAGTGATTAGTAAAATATGCATGAATAATAAAAAATAAAATGTTAACTAGGTGAAAAAAGGTAAGATAAACTTGTTGAGAGCTAAAACTAGTCTTTGCTGCTGCCTCAAAGAGGAGCAGGGGGATAGGGGGGAGACGGGTGAGGCTGATTCAGGAGCCCAGACACACTCACAACTATAAATGAACCAAAAACAAATAAATAAACAAGTTTCAATGTTTTTTCATATTGGATATGGTATGTTATTGGTTATGGCCATGTACTTATGATTTTATGATTATTTAAATGTATACAGTTCTGTTTCATATGGGTGTTGTCTCTTTATTTCCCCCTCAAAGTGCACCAGATTGATGCATTTAAGTCCAACATTTAAAAAAAAAAATCTTACCGGGGGAGCATGCCCCCGGACCCCCCTAGAGGATTTCAGGTCCACCTCCACTTAAAATATGTTCACATGGATAGGTTCCTAGATGTGCACAGCAACGCCTAAATAGATTTGCACAGCAACACTGTATATATTGACAAATAAATCCAGGAAAATGGCACAAAAGAATACTGGTAGTGGCCTGGCTGGGTGTATAATTCCCGGCCTGACTTATTGTCCCTGTCCGGCCCTGTTTACGTGTCGCCACCACGCAAAAAACCCCAATGTAAAGTGAATGAGGCTGCTTTGTCGTGTTGCACACACGCATTTCTACAACGTCCAGCAGTGAGCTTTTATTCTATAAAACGTTTTTAAAATCTACTTTATAGCTTGTAGTAACTCACGGGAGGCTTCTTTTATTTTATTTGTATTCATAATAATTTTTATTTTTCGTCAGAATGTAAAAATGACATTAGTTACGAATTTTTGTTCTAAAAAAACAGTGCATTGTGTGTAATACAACTGTGATTTTTATTAAATTAGTTAGTTTTTAAGGAAGGCCAGAGCTTCAGCTGTGTCAAATAGATTGTTCCTTTTAGTTAACGTTATTTAAAAGAACATTATATTCCGATTAGATCATGTCCCCTTTATTGTATTACGGAGAGCAATGTGAGCGTCCATTCCCATTGGATAACGCAGGATTTTACACCCGGAAGTAAGTATTCTCCTTACTGTCGATTGATTTTACAGTAGGCTTGTTTGAGACGCGTTGCAGCTCGCCTCGAAAGTAGACGAGAATAGCCGCTCGCAGCCGGGGGAGGTCTCAAAAAGCTCGCCTGAAATCGGACAGCTCGGAGTCGGCTTCGTCTTCTTCTTCTTCTTTTTCTTCTTCTCTCTGTTTTTTGGCGGATTGCAAACAGCTTGAAGGTGCATACTGCCACCTCCGGAGTCGGCTTGACTCGGTTTGACTCGGTTTGCATTTATAAAGAATGCACACATGTGTTTAATCGTTAATGTCAGATATGTACTAAGCAGCGACGTGCGGTCAGGGGAGGCAGGTGAGGCAGAGCCTCACTTGTCATTCTCCAATGTAACGGAAAAAAAGAATAATAATACAAATAATAATAATAATAAAATGTGTCCACTGATCTGTGTTGTAAATGTGATTTCTGTATGATTCCAATCGCTTTTTATAGTAAAAATCGGCTAATTTGCCAAGCTCCGCTACAACTACGGGGAGCGATGAGATTGAGAAGTGAGGCAGGGACGAGCTCTGCCTCACAGAAGCTCACAGTAACTTGCTGGAGCACGGGCACTAATTTAGCGCGGGCACTTATTTTGTGAGCGCGCTCAAGCCAGTTACTGTGTGGTGAGGTGAGGCACAGATGAGCTCTGCCTCAACTCAGAATGCATCACCCCACAGAAACTGTCTGGAAAGCGGGCCCTAAGCGCATGCCTGCACCATCTCACTGTATGTCACCAATGTAATGTTTGTAGATCCCTTTATTACATTTATCCTCGCCATCCATAGTCTCTAAATAACTTATTTCACGTATATATGATATTTAAGCTCGCTGGTCTCATCATACAACGGCAATGAAAAAAGCACCAGGGGAGGCAGCCACAACCTCTGCCGCACTGAAGGGGGCGCAAGTGAGCCCACAGGTTCTTGTTGCTACTGTTATTCTACGCAGAGACGGTAGACGCAACAACAAGCTAGGCTTTTGAAACTAGAGGAAGATAAGGAGGACTTTTACAAAACAGTAATAAAGATTGTTGTCCAGAAGGATAGCATGGACTTCATCTTCAAGTCAAGGTAAGACCACATTTCTAATGAAAATTGGATCTTACTAAGAGAGAACAATCCAATATTTAGATTTTGGGTAGGCTATCCTTTTGTTGAACGGTCTGTTTAAAATGAATCGAAGCATCAGACTAAAAAAGCTTTTGAAAATAACAGAATATTTCGATTAAAGGTGGGGTAGGTAAGTTTGAGAAACGGGCACGATATACACTTTTTGTTATATTCCATGGAATGCTCTTAACATCCCGATAGCAATGAATATCTTAAGTGCTTTGACAAAAAATACATAAAAACATTTCATCTGTGGAAGCCGTAGTACTGTAAAAAGCACGACCACTCATTTTAGCCGGCCCGGCTAAAATAACCTGCCTGTCAGCCTTCCATCTGTGCACAAACTTATCTCGTGCCCTCATTGGTCATGTGCGCGTTCGTGTGTGTTGGAGGAGGGGCTGTGTATTTTCAAATTCTAGCGCACTCGAGCTGGTTTCTCCAAAATTACCTACCCCGCCACCTTTAAGGTCAAAATATATAATATTTGTAAATCTGACTCTGAAAGAGTCAGTGCCTCACCAGCCATGAACCTCACCGCACGTCACTGGTACTAAGTAAATACATTTGTTCCTGCTCAAGATTAGATTCAACTTTATTGTTATTGCAAATATTACAGGTACTGAGACAACGAAATGCAGTTTAGCTTCTAACCAGGTGCAACAAGCAGTAAAGTGAAAAGTAATGTACACAATACAATAGACAGAATAAAATATAGAATGAATTGAATGATGAATAAACAGTGAGGGGTATGAATACACTACATATCAGTCTGTGAGCAGTATGAACAGTGTGTATGAATATGCTAAGATATATAAAGTATGAAACGGTAAGCAGTGCAAGTATAGTATAAAATACATAGATATGAATCTCATGATGATAAACATTGTGGAACAATGTTGAAAAATGGGAATGGATGTGGCGACGTAAAACTGACACAAAACAACAACAAACTTTTGCCGAGCCAATTGGAGAGCTTCATCAGCAGCACGGGGTAAAAACCACCAATGAGCGCTCAGCTCGAGATACCAGCGAGTCGTTTCCCATCAAGCATTTCGCTTCCGCAGCCCGTGGAGAGGAACTGCGCCGCCTCGCCGCGCCTCGCTCTCAAGGCTGCGGGCGTCTTTGTCCCGCGAGATTTCAACGTCTCATGTAGGCGAGCCTCCAGAGCAAGTCGGACAAAATGACTAACCATCATGCAACGCACTAGCAAGACGTTGATCGAAATTGCGCAGGTCTGCGCAGGTCTCGCTTGTCTCAAACAAGCCTATTGATATCTGCACTACTCATCAACTCAAAAACACAAGATTATCCTTGTTAATTACACAACATTGATTGGTTGAAATTGTGTACAATGCTTTTGTATTTTCCCCTTTCGATTCGGAGAAACAAATATTTTTTCGGGGTTTTTGGATGGCAGAAGACACTACACTACCCAGAATCCTCAGCTATCGTTTGGGACTACACCATGTGCTTAGTTTGACAAACCCTGGTTGCCTTCCGATAATCCAAAAATCAGCTCCTAAATTCTAACCCTATCGTCTATTCCTTGACCTCTGAGTGAAACGTCACGGGGTTAAGGGATAGTGGATAGGAGAATTCAAAAGGATTTAGGAGAAGAGACTGCGGTACTTTAGAGAATCCGAATGCAATTTCACTATCCGACGTGTTTATGATGCGCCAGCGGACGTCATGAATGTGCGTCTGCTGCTGTGGGGAAACTATGGAAACTACAGTTTTCTATACAGCGGACTACAACATGGATGTTTAATAAGAACGACGGACTCATCTAGAGACTCTGCGACTCTGATGCTGTTGTTTTGCTTTATGAACATGGACAACAGAGAAACATATTCTTCATGACCAAAGTTGGAATTGAAATAAAAAGGAAAGTGAAACTTATGATCGTCACCCTCTCCCTCCGGTCCACTAAAGGTGGGGTAGGTAAGTTTGAGAAACCGGCTCGAGATACACTTTTTGTTATATTCCATGGAATGCTCTTAAAGGTCCCATGTCATGGCCATTTCCACTGATCATAATTCCATTGTTGAGGTCTACTAGAATAGATTTATACTGTGCAATTTTCCAAACTCACATTGGTTTCGCATACAGCATCTCTGTAAAGTATGTGTATTCACTCTCTCCACTAAACGGCTCGTTGCAGCTCTTGCCCCCCCCTCCCTGTGAGCCCAGTGTGCTCCGATTGGTCGGGACGTTGTGAATCGCGCTGAGCTCCATGGAGGTGTGATTTCCTTGTTTAGCGATACACAGCGAAACACAGCCAAACTCACCCTGAGCAGACACAAAGTCACAGCCGAAGTAAAAACAATAAGTGTGGCTTGATATTGAGTAAGAAAAAGGTTGATATACGCTGTGAGAATGGGTCTGCAGAGAGAATTTCGCCGCGATCCCAACTGTCTGTTATCAGCCTGCAGCCAGGGAGGAGAAATCAGCAGAGCTGCCTGCACTGAGTGTGTGAGGAATTCCGTGGATTGGTCAATTTGGACCAATCAGCGGGGGCTTAACGTAACGGCTCCGCGGACGTAACGTAACGGCTCCACGGATTGGTCCATTTCGTTCCGGGGACGACATGACATCATGATGTACCCGGAAGAATCAAATGGACAGTGACGTATCTCCAACGAGGCGTTTTGGGGAGGTATTTTCTGTTTTAGAGTTTTACTCGCTACATGGTGTACTTTGAGGGTTTTGACTCTGCACACCATTTACATGCATAAAAACCTTCATAACACACAAGGGGACGGGTAATAACCAGAAAAGCATGACATGGGACCTTTAACATCCCGATAGCAATGAATATCTTAAGTGCTTTGACAAAAAATCCATAAAAAAACGTCATCTGTGGAAGCCGTGATACTGTAAAAAGCACGACCAATCCGTTGGCTAAACGGATTGGATTGCCGCCCTGTCTGTCAGCCTTCCATCTCGTGCACGCACAAATGTATCTCGTGTCCTCATTGGGCGTGCCCAGCGCCATATAGACTGAGAGTGATGTCATCTCCGTTCACTCCAATGGACCACTTGTTTACAGCAATGGCGGATCGTGGAGCCTCTCAATCGTTCCCCGGAAGTTAGCGCCAAGGCTAGCAGAGCTGTAGAGTTGCAGCATAATAGACCGTTTGTGACGGACTTTTAAAGGTAACAAGAAGTTTAAAGATTTATATTGCGGATATTATCAGTACATCTGATTCAAATTAACATGTGTATTAAAGGATGTCAGTGGATTATCCCTAAATTAGTAGATTTAGGGAACGTTTACAGATAACGGATTAAGCTATGATACCGAAGCAAGTTAGCAACACACGTTGAACAGCCTTTTAATTGTAAATTCCGTTCTCTTAATGTCATTTCGTCCAACGTTGTTGAATTAGAGAAGAGGGGCTTCTAAACGGGATTGTATGCGGGGGTGGAGGGAGTTAAATATTAGATAAATAAAACTTTGGTGCGTGTAAGAGTGAGTGTTTTTAGCAGAGCCATATTGTGTCCTTGTGATTATGTTGATTATTACCTGTCTGTATAATGTTGCAGCTCAGCTGATTTTGGATTGATGGCAAAGGGAGAGGGACTTACGTGAGAGTGAAAACACAAGGTAAGTTCAATACTACTGTTTTATATAAGTAAGCATACTAAACATGTATTCTATCACTGTATTATATAAGTAATCTTGTTAGTAACCTACTGTATGGCCAGGGGCGGCGCCAGGGGGGAGCTAGGGGGTGCTGAAGCACCCCCCAGGATTGCCAAAGCACCCCCTAAACACCCCCAATAAATATGAGTTTTTCTTTTTTCTTTTTTTTAATTATTATTTTTATTAAATTAAATCAGAAAAATTATTGATTACATCAATGCAAATGTGAAACAAACAAATGTTTGACCAAAAACATAAAGCCAACACAGGTGATATGATTAGGCCAATGGCCAGCACCCATTTGATTTTTGACCTACCCATAGGCTAAATTACTTTGTGACACTTGAGTGACTTCCTGTTAGCTGGAGCCCCAAATTATTTGCTAACAGCAAAGTGACAAATGGATCGTTTTTTAGTCCTTAAACGTCCACCTGTGGACACTCAATCAAAACCAACTGAAAGCGAAGGGATTCTGCACATAATAGGCCTCGTGAGTACAAGTAGCTTACTTCTGGGTCTCTGTGTTTCATTCAAGCTCTGCTCTGTGTGTGTGTGTGTGTGGCTCGAGCCATTTTGTGTGCGTGCGCAAGCGAGCGAGAGAGAGAGCTCGCGCACCGGTGGGTATCTACCGGAGATCGTTGTGGTTAGCATCTGGAGCTAGCTAGCCAAGCTAACGGATATAAGGAGCTTTTTCAACAACAAGGTGGAGGGAGAACTCTCTCCTGTCAGACTGAGAGTCTCAGATAACCTCAGCTCAGGTGAAGTAAAGGACTCTCAGTGTTTAGATAGTTAACATTAGTCTAGTTATCTCAGTGGGTCTCAAACGGTTTGTTTTAAAAGGGGAGTGATTTGTAAAATATCTATAAAGAAATAGAAAATCTGTTTACAGTTCTGTTTCATATGTATGTTGAGAGATACGGTATATCCATAGATCTCTTCATTTTGCTCTCAAAGTGCACCAGATTGATGCTTAAAGTGCACCAGATTGATGCTTTTAACTTCAATATTTAAAAAAAATCTTTTTAAAAAAGAAGATTTTTCTAGACCCCACTAGAGAAGGTGAGGACCCTCCTAGAGGAGGTGAGGTCCACTCCCCACTTGTAAAAATAGCACTTTACCCCTGCTTACACCTACTGTATATGCCGTGAGCTGATTACCGAGCCTTCATTGTAACAGTCGCGGGTACACTGTGTGTGCGTGTGGGGAGTGTTGCAGTAGAAAATTCAACTGTGGCGCTGGTGCATTAATGGGAAACCCTTAATGTTTGAGCACCCTCTATGAAACGTCAAGCTACCCCACAGCACTCCCTAGAGAAAATCTCTGGCGCCGCCACTGTGTATGGCAGGTGGAGGGGCAGTGATGTTACAGGTGGAGGAGCAAGACTGCAAACTCACAAGACAGAGAAATCAAAGTTTGTTCTCCAGAGAAGAGGTTGATTTCACTTCAATTTTTTATTTCATATTTTCTAAAGATGTGGAAATGGCACAAAAAAAAACTTGAGAGCTGTAACCAAGACAACTGTAACAACATGAGTAGAGAGCCACCAAGGTTTTTCAAGTCCCTCTCTTTCTCCATTTTGCCAACCCAAACTTCCAGGTACATGACGGGACACCTTGCTTATTTTTGTTGTTTGCGCTCCTCTGGCTGGGTGCTGGCAGGTGGAGGGCAGTGATCCCTTCCCTTCTTCCCTCAATCTTTGAGACTAATGTAAGTAGAAGACATGGCACTGTACATTTTCGAACATTTAAAATATTATACCACTTAAAAATAAGAAATATTACTTTTGTTTCTAAGAGTTCATACTTATTATACCTGTGTCACTTTTCACACTATAGCTGTGATCATGAGCTATGGGCTTTGTAGATACAGGTCCCGGGGTGAATCGTGGTGCAGGGGCCCTTCTCTTTTTGACCACAGGGCGATGCACGAAGATGGTGGGTATAGTCTCTGCTCTCAGCCTAGTCTTGCCCTTTTTTGTCTTGACAAACTGGTCTGCATCAAAATGTGCCTGCGGAGTGACTTGAGGTTACTTCACACACAGAACAACTCAGTTTTGTCTGCCCACATAAATATTCCATAGTGGTTGAATACACAGTATTAGGAAACACTTTATACTTACTGGACATGTTATACTCATTACATACTGTATATAAAATATGACCAAGAATGTGAGACAACTTTATAGAAATTCATATCACATCTGTTACTGATGCCATTTGTCATACTTTGTTAAACTCACAAATAATAAAGTTCCATAACTTCAGTTGGGAACAGAGACCACACCTTATCTCCCCAAGGCAATTTCCCATCCAATAGGTGTGCTATATAGGTGTGTATAACCCTTTCTCCTGTCTGTTACTCCCTCTTTCAGCACAAGAACCAGAGGGGGATTCAATGGAGCCTGAATACCTGCACTGAGACCCTCACCTTGCACCCTGAGTCTCAACTCTCAGTGTTTTTCAAGCCTTTCCCTGTTTTTTGTATTAAACAAAACATTAAGCTTTCCCAATGGTGTGGTTTTCGTTTTGTGAAAAAGTGCAAATGCAGTGTTTGTATATAATTACATCACATATTTTTTTGCTGTTGGTCGTGAAATTGCTCCTGCTGACTTGAGCCAGCCATTTTTTCCTCCACTCCGTGTCAGTGGGGAAGCCGTACATTCGTACTCCTTTCTCGGAGCGATTTGAGCATCCCCAGGCAGCACAGCAAACCATGGTGGCGACTAGGAGGCAGCACAGCAAACCATGGTGGCGACTAGGAGGCAGCACAGCAAACCAGGACAACATGGAGGAAAAGGCACAGACAAACTGCATGATATGCTATTCAATGTTTATTGAATTCCATGTATTTGCAATGGATGTTCCTAAAACAACACATTTAACATCATCATCATCATGCTGCTGCTGCTGCTGCTGCTAGTCCTTTGATAGTCACCTGCCGGTCTCCTGTCCTTTCTGAAAGCCATAAAGATGACATTACTCATTTAGATAACTTGTGTCCTCAATTACCATGGGATTACTGAAACTACCATGAATTTAAGAAAATGGTAGAAATTAATGTAATCTGAATTTTAAAGCATTACTTTAGATCCCCTCCCTCTAAATGTATCAATAAACATTAGAAAGTGATGCTCCGGACTACCATACAAGTTTAAGAAGATAATATTGGTTTTAAAGAATTCAAAGCTATAAATAAACAGCAACAGGCTCTTTAACCAAGGCACTGTTAGCCTAACATGTAAACTAGTTGTTCACACTAATCCTAATATTATCACTTAATATTAGCAAATTCTATTTTATTTTTTAAAACATATTGATGTAAATACATACACATATCGATTTGTTGTATAAATATTGCAAATCAAAACCTTTATTCACTAATAATGACCAAAAATCGTAGTTCTATCTCCTGTTATCAATGCATTCACATTGCCCGCCATGAACTTCCGGGGAACGATCCTCGTCTATCTATATGGCGCTGGGCGTGCCATCATTGGGCGTGCATTGCGCGTTCATGTGTGTTGGAGGAGGTGCTCTGTAAGGAAGTCTGAAGGAAGGGGCGGATTCTTTTCGGCTGTGTACTTTAAAATTTTAGTGCACTCGAGCTGGTTTTTGAAACTTACCTACCCCACCTTACAAATGATCCCAATACATATGATTGTATGAACTATGAAAATATCTTAAAATCAATACAAATTTATTTATTATAAACGTTAGTCCTTAACATCTATCACTGTGTATATCACCATTCAAACATCTTTTAAAAGTTGAACAAACCCCACACAGCTCAGTGAAATGTTGACTTTATTTGATCATTTCAGTAAAAACTAACGTTCATATTTCTCTTTTTGATTATAATACTGATGAACGTTCAGAAAAAAGCACTTACCACATACGTTTTAAAATGCTTAATAAGCACCGTAACTTTCATGATATAATTTCTCGGTCATAATCGGTTGTTTCCGTGAACGGCCGACTGTTGAGTGACGGCAAATGCTGCGGCTGCAATGCATTGTGGGGCAGCATTTTCTCCTCTCCTTTCGGTAAGGGAGGTCCAGTGGTTCCTAAGCTAAAGGAGGTTATAAAGGAAGTTTGAAACCTCCTTTCCTATCATTTAGAGAATTGGAACGGCACTTATCATGGCTGCCACTGAGGGACTTCCGGGTCATTTCACTTGGTTAGGAAGGTTCCTAAGCTAAATGGACTATTGGAACGCAACCCCCGAGATCAGTCCTCAAGCTCTGTGATTGGTTGACCTCCAACTGCATTCCATATGAAAAAAAAAACGTTTCGTAAAAGATAAAATCATACTTTATTCAGCAGTGCTTGCTTTACTCTTTGAAAGTCATCACATGAATGCATTGTAATAAATGGTTTGGCTGCATTAAATATATTACACATCTGTCGTAGTTCTTTATTTATCTACAGAGATCGGGCTCAGAATAGACCGGAAACTATTTTACCGTTCTGTTTTAATTTCACAATAAAGTTAGTAGTAATAATTGTTTTTGATATTATTGTTTTTTATTAACTACTAGACCGCTGGGTCATGTTAAGACCATCTTTTCTGTGTTGCTGTGGGTTTTTTCCATCGCTTTTGTGTTACAAATATCAAAACAATAACATAATATATCCGTCTTAAACTAAACCGGAAACAGCAGTATATTTTATTTTGTTAAGTAAACTTGACAGCTTTTTAACCCGCACCACCGACTGGTTAAAGCACGTTATTACATGTTTAGAGTAATGCAATGCAGGTAGATTGTGTTGCTTTTTAATGACTGTTTTAAAATGCCTTTTTCTTAATGTCTTTTATTTTTGTAAAGCACTTTTGAATGTGTTATATTTGATGAAAACATTTAAATATTAAGAGTAGGCCTACATACACAATAGTGGGAAAGTAGAAGGTCAATGATACAAATATAGAATAGAAAATATCAAGAAGGTACTGTAAGTGATCTCTACAATAAAACAGTTTAGTGCCTGATAGGAGGATGTGCAAAACAGACAAACTAATAAGGCTTTATTTAAACATTAAAGAATACTTTAGGTTAAGGTCTTCTTTCAAATAAGAAAAAAGCTTTGGGGGTATCTATCTACAGATAAATATTAAGCCTGACAAAGTACTTAACGTCTAATATATTGCATGGTTTGTTGTTGGACTTGACAATCAACTTTCCTGCAATGTTAACTACACTGAACAAAAATATAAACGCAACACTTTTGTTTTTGCTCCCATTTTTCATGCGATGAACTCAAAGATCTAAAACATTTTTTATATACACAAAATAACCATTTCTCTCAAATATTGTTCACAAATCTGAAACAATCTGTGATAGTGAGCACTTCTCCTTTGCCGAGATAATCCATCCCACCTCACAGGTGTGGCATATCAAGATGCTGATTAGACAGCATGATTATTGCACAGGTGTGCCTTAGGCTGGCCACAATAAAAGGCCACTCTGAAACGTGCAGTTTTGCTTTATTGGGGGGGTCTGGGGGGGTCCGAAAACCAGTCAGTATCTGGTTTGACGGGTAGGGGTAGGGGTAGGGTTAGGGGTAGGGTTAGGGTTAGGGTAATGTTGTGAATTGAGTGGCCCATGGTGGTGGTGGGGTTATGGTATGGGCAGGCGTATGTAATGGACGACGAACACAGGCCACTCGATTCACAACATTACCCTAACCCTACCCCTACCCCTACCCCTCACACCAGATACTGACTGGTTTTCGGAGGCCCCCAGACCCCCCCAATAAAGCAAAACTGCACGTTTCAGAGTGGCCTTTTATTGTGGCCAGCCTAAGGCACTCCTGTGCAATAATCATGCTGTCTAATCAGCATCTTGATATGCCACACCTGTGAGGTGGGATGGATTATCTCGGCAAAGGAGAAGTGCTCACTATCACAGATTTTTTCAGATTTTTGAACAATATTTGAGAGAAATTGTTATTTTGTGTATATAGTTCATCTCATAAAAAATGGGAGCAAAAACAAAAGTGTTGCGTTTATATTTTTGTTCAGTGTATGTTGAAGCTCTTATTTTAACCAATATTATACGTATTAATTATACTCTTATAAGATGTATGTATAGATAGAATAATAAATGTGCAGAATATGACAGTTTAATGGTGGAGGTACACACATATTGATAGATGTCTTGTAATGCACTGTTGAGGAACCTGTGACCCAAGTTTTTCATTCATTGCATAACTACACCGTAGTTGTGTATAATATGATATGTCAATAAACATTAGAAAATCTTGAAATCTTGAAAGGGATGTGCAAAATAGCCATTATATACCGTTTTTAATTAACTATTAGAGAATAACGAGTAAAGAATATGCTTTATAGGGATCTGCAGATAAATGTGTAGTCTTCTCAAGCTCCAATCAGCTAAATGCAATGTAACGTAAAGTGAAAACCAAAGTCCTCTTGCTCACCTTGATCAAGGTGGAAGATAAAATGATTTACCCTAGGATACATTTGTTGATACTGTTTTACCTTTTTAGAGCTACATTTCATGTATTAAATTCTTTAAAAAGCAACGCCAAAATCATAGCGAGGTGAATTTCATTTAGCTGTTCAACTTTCTGGGTCTAGGTATTGTAAATGTTGTCTCACTGTAACACTTACCAAGTACAACAGAGAAAAACACAAGTCATTCAACATAGAAAATGAACAAAATGATCCTGTAGTCCAAAAACATGTCACCACAATGTAAGAGAGATAACTTCCACGCCCAAAAACAACACGCTGAAATAACAAAGCCATTACAAATTGCACTATTAATCCAAGCAGTTAACATATGCAGATAAGTCTATTTTTTATTAACTCTTTATTCTACAGATTCAGTATATTTTTTAACAGGCAGCCCTATTCAACATAATTCAGACATTACATGAATTACTTTTTTAGAGGGTTGTAATAAAAGTATATAGGAGTGCACCTTCCTGGATGCTTTGTAACTTGAAAACCAAAGTCCTCCTGTTATCCGGCAGTCATCAGCTGCAGGAGGATAAAAAAGATTGCCTCCGTGATAAATGTGTTGTAAAACCCTGTGTCACACAGCTGTGCAGGGTTTTGGCATCTGATAAGCCTCCAAACTCAGGGAATTATTGCTCAAACCGGCCTTTCTGGATTGTATTTCATCTTCCTGAAACAACATGCCCCTCCAGCACAATGCCACTTAGAGTCTGAACAGCAGAAAGACAAGGATAAATGGATCCACTCAGTCAGAAAGAGCGAGTCCTGAACTCAGTGATTCACCCACTTCAGTCTTCAAAGATAGGGTGCGATAAGGAGAGAGGAAGAGACAAAGAGTGACCACACCTGGTGTCCGTTTGGTGACTCAGCCTCTTTTTAGACGGAGAGCTGACTCACTGCCAGCTCCACTATCAGAGTCTGCAGCCTGACATCACACACAGGAGCTCTCACTGTCTGAAATAATAGAAGCAATTTTTACTTAACACCCAGAACAGTTTGATTTACATCGCAGGTCAGAGGATGCACCAAGATTCAGTTAAAATGATGCAAAGAGAATATTTTGAGATGCATTTCATTTCATTCAGCAGACGCTTTTATCCAAAGCCACTTTAAGTGCAGTCAACCATGGAGATACAAACTCAGAGCAGCAATAATCCTGCACATTAGCATAAAAAACGCTGAATTATTACAAGTATTAATGTCAGTATATCATTTTTTTTTCAGTTTTAATTTCCAACACACACATAGTTGTGCAAAAACATAGAACATAAGTTTAATGCTCCTTTTTTTAAATGGCCAAAAAACACTGAGCATGGATTTAAACAATAATTACATTACATTGCATTTAGCTGACGCTTTTATCCAAAGCGACTTACAATAAGTGCATTCGACCAACAAGATACAAACTTGAAGAAAACAGAATCATATAAGTACATCAGGTTTCATAGAGCCAAAACATTTCAAGTGCTACTCAACTGGCTTTAGATAAACCAGTCCTTTGTTAGTATATAAGTGCTCTGTTAGTAATTCTATCGTTCAAAGTGGAGTCGAAAGAGATGAGTTTTCAGTCTGCGCCGGAAGGTGTGTAAGCTATCTGCTGTCCTGATTTCAATGGGGAGCTCATTCCACCATTTTGGAGCCAGGATAGCAAACCCACGTGTTTTTGCTGATGGGAACTTGGGTCCCCCTCGCAGTGCGGGTGCAGCGAGCCGTTTGGCTGATGCAGAGCGGAGTGCACGTGCTGGGGTGTACAGTTTAACCATGTCCTGGATGTAGGAAGGGCCAGATCCATTCGCAGCATGGTACGCAAGTACCATTGTCTTGAAGTGGATTCTAGCAGTTACTGGAAGCCAGTGAAGGGAGCGGAGGAGCGGAGTGGTGTGGGAACATTTAGGAAGGTTGAAGACCAGACGAGCCGCTGCATTCTGGATGAGCTGCAGAGGTCGGAAGGCACATGCAGGTAGACCAGCCAGGAGGGAGTTGCAGTAGTCTTGGCGTGAGATGACGAGAGCCTGGACCAGAACCTGCGTGGCTTTCTGGGTCAGCTGGGGACGTATCCTCCTGATGTTGTAAAGAGTGTATCTGCAGCAGCGGGTTGTAGCAGCGATGTTTGCAGTGAAGGACAGGTTGTTATCTAGGGTCACACCTAGATTCCTTGCAGTCTGAGTCGGGGAAACAACAGAGGTGCCGATGTTTATTGTTAGGTCAAGAGTGGGACAATCTTTTCCCGGAAGGAAAAGCAGTTCAGTCTTGTCAAGGTTGAGCTTGAGGTGGTGAGCAGACATCCACTGAGAGATGTCAGCTGGACAAGCAGAGATGCGTGCGACGACCTGGGTCTCTGAGCGGGGAAAGGACAGAATTAATTGGGTGTCGTCAGCGTAGCAGTGGTATGAAAAACCATGCGGGCTAATGACAGATCCGAGCGAGTTTGTGTACAGGGAGAAGAGGAGGGGATCAAGGAAAGAGCCCTGAGAGACCCCTGTAGTTAATTGACAAGGGTCGGACTCGGACCCTCTCCAAGTTACCCTGTAGGTGCGGTCTTTGAGGTATGAGGTGATGAGGGAAAGTGCAGAGCCTGAAACTCCAAGTTCTTGGAGAGTGCGAAGGAGGATCTGATGGTTCACCGTGTCGAATACAGCAGACAGGTCCAGAAGGATGATGACAGAGGAGAGGGAGGCTGCTTTAGCAGTGTGCAGTTCCTCAGTGACAGCAAGGAGGGCAGTTTCTGTGGAGTGACCTGCCTTGAAACCAGACTGGTGTGGATCAAGATGGTTGTTCTGATGGAGATAAGCGCGTTCAAGTGTTTTAGACAGGAATGGGAGGAGAGAGACAGGCCTGTAGTTTATAACATCTGACGGGTTGAGAGTGGGTTTCTTTAGGAGAGGGTTTACTCTTGCCTCCTTGAGACTGTTTGGAAAGTGACCAGAAGTTAGAGAAGTGTTGATGAAATGGGTGAGAAACGGTAGAATATCAGGAGCGATAGTCTGAAGGAGGTTTGAAGGGATAGGGTCCAGAGGACAGGTGGTAGGGCGGGCAGAAGTAATGAGGGTAAGAACCTCACTTGGAGAGAGAGGGGAGAAGGAGGTTAGTATGTGGGTGAAAGGAGGGTCTGGTGACCCAGCGGTGAGTAAAGGTGAGTCAGAAAAAGAAGAGCGAATATCATCAACCTTTTTTTCAAAGTAGTTAACAAAGTTGCTTGGAAGAAGGGAGGAGGGGGAAGGGGCTTTTGGGGGGTCCAGGAGGGAGGAGAAGATAGAAAATAGTTTTTTGTGATTGGAATAGGAAGATTGGATCTTATCTTGAAAGAAAGTGCTTTTTGCTTGAGAGATCGAAGCAGAGAAAGAGGATAGGAGAGGCTGATAGGTTAGGAGGTTGTCAGGGTGTTTGGATTTCCACCATTTCCGCTCAGCTGGCCCGAGGCCCTTCTATAATAATGGTTATAGAAGGGTATATACCACTCTCTAATCAGTTTATTATGATTATTGTAATTATTGCTATGATGATGATGATGATTATTATTATTAATATTATATGTGGATGAATTAAGTCAGGAAAAAATAAGAAAAAAAGATAAATGGCCAAGTTGGTTTTCAATCTATGACTGATGATATGTGGATGTAATTACAGCAATATTTATTTAGGTACATTTATTCTGAAAATCCTACTTAAGCCACCTGAAATTCAAATGTTTATAACATTACATTGTTAGCATCCTAATAATCTAAACTCAGGTGCTGAACAACAGCTTGTTAGTGTTTGTGAAATCAGAAATATTTTAAGATTAGATTCTTTCTTCCAGTGTCTCACTTCATGCAGTCCAGCACCTGCAGGACCAGGGGAACGTGATGCTGTCCTCCCTGTGTTCAGGCCGCTGGGTCCAGTAGGGGGAAGCAGTGGCCCAACACACTGGGTCATTCTTGTGTAGCTGATTTATGAACTGGATAGACTGGTAGAATAGTGAAAACTTGGTTGAATGCTTAATTATTTGGACAATTCTGTTTAAATTCATGCAACACTTAAATATATAAGGGCAATTTACAAAATGAAAAAAAAAGAACTTGAGTTGAAATTGATGAGCTTTCCTTGAAGATTGTTCATTAATTTATTATTTAAAAAATAAATAAACAGCAATAGGACATTGAAAAAGTATCCTCAGTCCTGTGTTTTAGATACTTGTAATTTGGTTGTTTCGGAACATTCATATTGTTTTAGCCAATCTTTATGTGTTTTTATGTGCAAACGGTAGAGTCTTGTTACACTTTGAGGAGGACCTTGAAGCTCTGATTTGTCTCAAAGGTCTGAGGTTTGATCCCCTCTGCAGCTGTATCCTCCTGGGACCCGTGGAAAAAAAGTGTCTTACAATTTCCTTTTTTTGTGATTTCCTACCTATTTAGGGTTAAAAAAACATCTTGCAATTTAGAATTTTATTTTATTTAAAAATGTTATAGTATGTCCACTGTAGAGGACGTCGGGACCATTTTAGTTTGAAAAGACAGCCAAAATTAACTGATAGACTATGTAACGTATTATGGTTATAGAGTGATATTAATACAGTAATACATTCACCTTTATTTAAAACATAAATAAGTCATTGATCTGAACATTGCTGTTTATTTGGTCAATAAAAAACTAGTTTGGTTTTTGGTGAATCTTTCCAGATCTTCAAAGACTTTGAAACTTTCAATGTAGTGGAAAAAGTACCTCATTGACTCCAGTCAGCACGGGCTGTAGGGTCATCTTGACTAGTTTTATGGATGTGGCCTCCATTTGACCATGCTCATAGAAACAAAGCTTGCATTCCTGAGGCAATTCTCATTTTGCATGGCTCCACTTAAAACAAAAACAACAAGAAGACATACGTGCTACTCTTGGCCCACAGAGGGCCATGTCTTTCCAGCTCATCCCTATCTGTCTCTCTGTCTGTATCTGTGCGCTCATGGAGCCTCCTGCATCTTTCCCCCCCTTCTTCTTGACCCTCTTCTATCCCAGGTGTGAAATCTTCATCTCTCTCATCATCTGAGAGCTCCAAATCTGAATCTCCCTGAACTATCTGGTACAGAAAATGTCTGCTTCAGTTCTATTTCGTATAAGGCTTCGCCCTCTAAGGCTATCGCTATTGGGTAATCCCACTGCACGTGTGCAGCACTGACAGACTTATTCCACGCCCAGCTATGACGTGGGCCCCACCTACGGCCTCACTTCCGTATAAATAGGAAGTAGGCTCGACCATCTGCTCCCATTTTTCTTCAGCTCTCCGTTGCAGAAGCACTGGCCCTCTGGCCCACAGACAGCGGAGAGTGGACGCTTTCGCTGCTGCGGCCGAGGATGATTGGCTAGTCCAGGAGTCTTACTCCGTGGACCAAGCCCTTGATTTATGGGATCCGAGTGGCGGGCAGCAGTCTGGCGACTCCTTCCCCTCCATTCACGGATCGCCATGGGGTTCCCCCGGCCCCATCCTCCCTCTCCTCCGGACGGGGGAGACAGGGCGGGGGCCCGGTGTCAGCCCGTCATATGAGTTACGACCGGCTGTGGCTGGCTCGCTCCAGGGAGGAAGCGGCTTTACACAGACGATACAGGTGAGTCCTGCCGGGGATTGGAGCACGCAAACGCGGCTCTCACTCCCCAGGTGTCGTGCATTCATTATGTCCGTCTCCCTCTGGCCCACAGACAGCGAAGAGCGGACGCTCTTGCTGCTGCGTCCGAGGATGATTGGCTAGTCCAGGAGTCTTACTCTGTGGATCAAGCCCTTGATTTATTGGATCCGAGTGGCGGGCAGCAGTCAGGCGACTCCTTCCCCTCCATTCACGGATCACCATGTGGTTCCCCCGGCCCTATCCTCCCTCTCCTCCGGACGGGGGAGACAGGGCGGGGCCCGGTGTCAGCCCGACAGCCGAGCCTATAGGTTCGGCTGCCGGGCTGACACCGGGTCACCGGGTCCCTCTATCCGCCATCTCGGCTCTGCCGTCGATAGGCGGTATTCTCCAGGAAGTCCCGGAGATCATCTGAAAGGCAGCCGCCTAATGAGATCTCCCCGTTCCCCCGGTTCAGGAGAGCTCTCCTCCGGATGACATAAGCGGCTGCCTCATAGCCTGTCGGTTATTAGGCAGCAGGGCTCGCGGCACAAACCGGCTGTCTTTAAAACCTGTCGGTTGATTAGACAGCACGGGCTTGTTTCCTATGTCACAGATATGCCTCCACACACCGCTCATTCCTCAAGCGGCTTTGAGCGTGAACGCGCCTCAATGTCCGGTTTACGAGCCTTCTCCTAAACGGCGACATGATGAGAGCCGCTGTGCAATACAGCGTGTGGAGGTGCATAAGCCAGCTGTGGTTAACCTGTCGGTTAACAGACAGCGGGGCTCGCCGTTTGAGCCGGCTGTAACCTGTTGGTTAGCGAGGCAGCAGGGCTCGCGGCACAAGCCAGCTGTAATTAACCAGGCGGTTATTAGACAGCAGGGCTTGACGTTTAAACCTGATGCTCCTAACCTGTCGGTAAGCAGGCAGCACGGTTTTTTCCTCTGTCCCAGATGTGCCTACTACACACGGTCGTGATGAGCCTAGGGCTGTTATTACGCACTGTGTGAATAGCACTGCACACACCTCCGCTCATTCCTCAGCAGGTTTGAGTGTGAACGCGCCTCAATGTCCAGTTTACGAGCCTTCTCCTAAACAGAGACAGGATGAGAGCCGGTGTGAGATGCAGTGTGTGGAGGCCCCCTCGCAGCTTTTCGGTCCGGGCCCCTCTTGGGTTGCTTCACGGGCAACAGCGGCGAGGGCTCTGACGTGGCTCGTCACCATGACAACCACAGCACATCCAGAGCATGTCGCGCGCTCTCAGAGTATTACTCAGAGTGGCGACGCGTGTGTTCGATGGACAGATGGATAATAATAAGCAGCAAGGCCCACCGGGTAAGCCGGCTGCCCCTAACCTGTCGGTTATAGGCAGCATGGCTCGCTGCATAAATCGGCTGTCTTTAAAACCTATTGGTTTTTAGGCAGCTCGGTTTTTCTCCTCTGTCCCAGACCTACCTCCTACACACGGTCGTAATGAGCCCACGAGTGCCATTATTACAGTGTGGACAGCACTGCACACACCTCCGCTCATCCCTCAGGGGTGTTGAGCGTTAACGCACCTCAAGGTCCGGTTTGCGATCCTTCTTCTAAACGCGACATAATGAGAGACTGTGTGACATGTTTTTTGTTTCTGTTCACACCAACCAATGACTTTGGGTGGTATATTTTTATTTGTATTCAGGATTAGGCTTTGGAGAGTCCAGCTGGGCAGTAAAACGTGTCTAACATGCAGCTATAAACTGAAGCAGACTCATTAGAGAGTTGAATCAGATGAGACACGCTGTTACAGTCTCGCCTTATTGGTCCCTCGGGCCTGTCAATCAGGGGGGTGATGTAATGCTGTCTGGAACACACACACACACACACACACACACACACACACACACACACACACACACACACACACACACACACACACACACACACACACACACACACACACACACACATACACACACATATTACTTCAGGGGACATATTACATGCATTTCCTGGAGACTTATCCTAACCTTAACCATAACCAACACATGCCTAACCCTAACGCTTAACCTTACCCTAACCCTAACCCTAATCCTAAACCTAACCAAGTCTTGACCATAAAATTAATGATTCCCCTCATGGTGACCTCCATTTTGTCCCCATAAGGGAGGTGAGTCCCCACACGTGACTGTAAACAGATGTAGGTCCCCACAAGTATAGTAATGCTAGGCCACACACACACACACACACACACACACACACACACACACACACACACACACACACACACACACACACACACACACACACACACACACACACACACACACACGACACACACGAACACTACAGACACACACACTAATACGTTCAATATTTTGAGAGAGTAATACCGAAATACAGTTTCAAAGTCCAAAAGACCTTCGTTCAAAATTGTACTTATTTTACTTGTAAAAGTACACAACTACAGAGGTGAATAATATACATTGTTTTATGAATTATATGTATTGATGCCTAGATTTGATATGCTCCCATCTAGCATCTAGCTTATGAATTTTAACAAGCAATCAATAAAGTGTTATCTTTAACTTCTATTTCACTTCAGCTGTCAGATACATTCTGTGGAATTATAACATTGCAGGAAATGGAAATACTTTATTAAAGCATAAGTCTCTTCAAATTATACTTAAGTACAGTTCTTGAGTAAACGTACTTAGTTTATAATGCATTAAAAGACTGGATATCTATACACACTGTTGTATAATGTATTTATATATAAAACATAATATATATGTATTGACTTAGTGTTTAATGTGTTTTGCCTGCATGTCATTAAGGCATATTCTGCTGATGTGGCTTATATTATGGCCACATATTTTGTCACATACATATATGATACGCTGTTTTCATGTTCTGTCACAAGACATGAAGCTACACTGAAGTACAGTCCACCCTTATTTGGGCTTTCATTAGAGACCGCCACAAAATGGGGGCGAAATTCTTGCTTATACCTATATTTTTTTCAAACACTCCTCAACTTCACAATGGAAGTAAATAGGGATATACCTCATTCACACCAACGCAACTCCGGTTCAAGATCCGTGCTAGAGCTTTTCAGTTTCAGAACCGGTTCTTCGGTTCAGCTCCCGCTCTGTTCACACCGCCCAGAGTCCGACTGGTGCTGCGTCATTGCGTCATCGTTTGCGTCATGCTTCATAAAGCCAAACCGCGCGGAAACCCCTCACAGCTCACACCGACAACATCAACAATGGCCGATTGTGTTGAAGCGCTACTCGTTTTGGTTTTGCTCTGTCGAAACGAAATGGAAGAAATGGGACGACTTTACTACCAACTTTACAGTCGTTACATGCTACATTCAAAACTGCATCAGTTTCTCCATCGTTGTGTACAAGCTGGATAAAACGCGGGCTTTTTGTTGTTGTTCAGGAGTTGATCCCGCCCCTGCCCCCGCCTCGACGTAAGCGTGACGTATGCGGTGCTTTTGCTCTAGCCGGACAATTTTTTGGTGCTTGAAACAAACCGGATTCCGGAGCTAAGAGGCTGCTCCGCTGCGGTGTGAACAGGAAAACCTGGTGCTTTTCAAGCTGGTCATTCATGGATAAATGCAAAACTTTGAACGTCTGTTGGCATGTCATCTTGTCATTGGAGGATGTTCATTTTCAAGGTCTTGCAAGAACAGTCCTTTGGCACAAACTTTCCAAAACTCAAAGATATTTAGCAGAAGAGAATGTTTTGATTTGAAGGTCTTGGGTTATTTGAAATAATTGGCTATTGTTTTTAATTGGCTAATTGATTAGATGACTTATCGTTGCAGTTCGATCTGCTGTTGCTTTAATGAGCTCTCAGCAGATGTAGACTATTGCCTACATCACAATACAAAAAGTAGATAATAGTTGCTATTAGTGCCTTTTTTATGTTCAAAACCTTGCATTTTGTAGGACTACAGATTAGTGAATTACGCTTAATCAAAAAAATTGACATGTCATCAAGTTCATGCAATGGCTGCTGCTGCCATTTTTGCACAAAAATAGCATTGAATATGAAATAATGGCGATTATTTTTGAATGACTTTATCAATGAGTTGACTGCCAAAAAGACAAAACTTAAAACTGGAAATGAGGGAATGATTCAGACAGAGAGAGAGAGAGAGAGAGAGAGAGAGAGAGAGAGAGAGAGAGAGAGAGAGTGCTTGCTATCAGCATCATGATTAGATTTGAAAGCTTGTTTTTTCTTAATGGATAAATGCAAAACTGGATGTTGAAGTTGAAGTTTAAATGTATAAAATAAGAAAATGTGTTTGTGTAAGCTGGTGTCTATTATGTCCGAAACCCAAAGGAGATCTTTAAATGCCACCTGAGAGAGCCATTTTTGCACAAATAATTGCTGTTGAAAGTCCTTTTTGATTGATTCATCGACTAATAATCGTAACTCTACTTTATTTTTAATTCATCTGTTATTTTATCCTCTTCCATGTATGACTTCGCAGAGTGAACATGTTCAAAGAAACAAGTGGAAATGCTAAAATGGCAAGTGGAAATTGGAAATGAGAGACAGACCCAGACAGAGAGGAGGGGGGAGGAGGGGGGAGGGAATGCTGCAGATACGTCAGGAGGAAGGCATCATAAAAGATTACAGTTTTTGTTCTTTCTTTTATGCCATTGGATTTTGAAGTTTAAGGTCTTGAATGTACAGAGTGGGAAGGTCCTCTGAGAAAATATGTGATAGAAATGCATAAAATATTTGTCATGTTTAAAACCCAAATATGTTTGGATAAAGGAAATCTTTATAGGCCATCAGAGAGCCTGAAAACAGCATTTTCTGCTATTTCTGCAACAAAAAACACTTGAATAATGAAATAGTCACCTTTCATTTTGATTGACTAATCAACCAAATAATTGTAACTTTACTTGAATGAGATTTTCCCAAAAGATATGTATAAATAAAACTAAATTGACTGAAATTGCTTGTCAAAGATATTCACATTAAGGAAATATAGGCTATCATAGAGTTTGAAAACAGCATTTACTGCATTTTTTCATATACTTAAATGTTTAAAGCGTTAGTTTAAGTGTTACTTAATTAATTGACTAGTCGACTTGAAGTTATACTTTATTTGTCTTTATCTGCTGTTCCTCCTCTCCTCATTTTCCAAAAAGGCATGTGGAAATTGGAAATGAGAGACAGACAGAGAGGAGGGGGGGGGGATGCTGCAGATACATACGCTACATCATAATAATAGAAATAGAGTTTGTCTTTCTTTAGTGCCATTGGATTGAATTTAAAGCTTTTAAATAAAAAATAATAATATATAAAATGTAATTGTTCCTCATGTTTTATTTATCTGTATGTTCTTATTTTCTAGCCCAAGGTGATGTCTGTATGCCTAAAACCCAAATATGTTCAGATAAAGGACATCATTAGGTTATCTTAGAGTCTGTAAACCAAATGTTTGCAACAAAATACTTTAATTATGAAATGGTCAGCGATCACTTTGATTGACTTATCGACCAAATAATTGCAACTCTATTTTATGCAGGATTGTGATTTGCCAAAAAGATATGCATGAATAAAACTAAATTGTGTGTCTGAAAACAGCAACAAAATGGCCTACTTTGATGATTAAAGTGTTATTGTTCGTCAATTCATCGACTTGTAGTGATACTTTATTTGTCTGTAGGCCTATCTGCTGTTTGCTCCTCTCTGTCGGCTTTGAAGGGATTGTGTTTGCTAAAAAGGCAAGTGGAAATTGGAAATGAGAGACAGACCCAGACAGAGAGGAGGGGGGAGGAGCGGGGGAGTGACACTGAGAAATCCCTGGAGACAGACAGAGAGAGAGAGAGAGAGAGAGAGAGAGAGAGAGAGAGAGAGAGAGAGAGAGAGAGAGAGAGAGAGAGAGAGAGAGAGAGAGAGAGAGAGAGAGAGAGAAGCAGACCGACGTCCGTTAGTAGTTTACATCTCTAACGGACGGAACCGGACATTTAAACTAGTTTCAGCGACATGTTTTTAGCTGAGCTGCGTTCAAACTACATGTAGCCTACCCGGCTGTACCGACACTTCTGCTGTAGGCCGACAGATAGATAGGCAGATACATATATACATTTCGGAGGAAGAGGAGGAGAAACCGGAGCGAGGAGGAGGAGAGAACCGAAACAGGAGGAGGACGACGGAGAGGAGACCCTAGGAGGCTGGAGAGAGAAAAGGGAGGATTTTTTGGGGGGGAGTTTGGCGTAGTGTTGTTTTTTGGGCTCCTCTCCTCCAGCCTTTTCCCCTGTCTGGAGAAAAAGCCTAATGGTTGACTTCAGGAGGCTTTAAATGAACTTGATGGGTGTTTTAAACGCCACCGCCAATGTCTCCTGTACATGTAACTGCAAGCGCTACACCTCCCTCCAGAGCATGGAAATCAGTGAGTAACTTACATTCACTTTTCTTGTGTTTTTCATTCACTTTAGCTATGTCTGTAAATCGAAACTGTCAAGCTACACACTCGTTTCTGTACTTGGGCTCCTCACAAATACAGAAAGAAGGAGCAAATTGTCTTCATTTAGTTTTTTGGGTGTCACTTTTTGCCATAGGCGATGTCGGGCTGTGTTTCAGTGACATGAAACATCACAAAATGTGTCCACTCTTTCATTTTGAATCTAGTAAATCGTGTAGGTGAGCTGAGTATGTGTTAACGTTGTACAGCTTGTGTACAATTCTGTTCATGGCGGCCCATGAACTGGGGCTCGGTCCCCATGCGGAGGACCCGGGTTCGAGTCTTGTTCGGGTCCTTTTTCTGTGTCATTCTCTCTGTTTCTACCCGTTTAAATTCTGTCTCTACAATAAGATTGGCCAAAAAAATATTATGTTAGGTCACATGCTAGCCTTTTTAAAATAGGCTACGTTATGTTTTCTCCTCAGTGAACCTTTAACCCGTTTAATAAGGCTTGATTTTGAACTTGAGCCAAAACTGCCAGCTTCCCATCTCTTTTCTTACAGCCGGATTGTTTAAACAGCATTTGTTGCGTCATTAATATCATATCCATGTTTATTATATCTGTTTTGTTCACTTTGAAAGCCTAGTTTGACAAAAAGTGTTATTTTTCGGTTGGGGTTTGGCAGCCGCTGGCGTTGTGTCTCATCTCAGCTTGCTTCATTTGAACATACTCCGCCTTTCCGCTGGGTTTTAAGGGTAAAAATACAACTTTAAGTGTATTTAAACTACCAGGAAGTTACAGTTGAGGACATGGAAAGCTGGATATCAGAGGAAAAGGTGTGTTTGTTCGGTGGGAAAGGGGGGAGTTGGAAGTTTTGTCGCCGCTTCGTCATTCGAGCAAAGCCAGACGGGTGTCTAGCCGTCTGCCCGCGCGCGTGCGTATGTGCGCGCGTCCACGTGCATGTGTGTGGTCGCATCCGGGAAATCCTTGTGTATGTGTTTTATATATGAGTGTGCTTTTTGGTGTGTAACTGTGTGTGCTTTTTGCAAGGCACTTCCCGGGTTTGGAGTGCTAGGAAACACACATGTACAGTCACAACACTGAAAGGTCATCTAGATGAAAGCTGTGTGTGTGTGTGTGTGTGTGTGTGTGTGTGTGTGTGTGTGTGTGTGTGTGTGTGTGTGTGTGTGTGTGTGTGTGTGTGTGTGTGTGTGTGTCCAGCTGAGGTCAGGAGCAGGGCTGACTCATGAGTGTTCTTTTCCCCATAATGACCGCCTCGCTGCACATTATCCCTTACATATTCAATCACTTGCATATAGACTCTTATTGCACTACATCACTTTTTTACAATTTTACAATTTTTCTTTTTGTATTTACTTGCACTATTTTTTCTGTTTTATTTTGTTGCACTGTTGGAGGAGCCTGTGACCTAAGATTTTCATCGTCATAACTACACTGTAGCTATGTTCGTATGACCAATAAAAGCCTTGAATTTAAAATATTCATAATAGAAGCACGCCTTTTTGCTCACAAAGCAAGAGGACTTCATGTGGGTTTAGTTTACACAGCTTAAATCAAGACTAAGAAACATGTGCCTCACCATGGTATGATAAATATCAATAAATAGCCAACTTAAAAAAAGTTTTAAGATGATAACATGACTTCCTGTCTCTTGAAAATAGAAGCATGACTCAATGACTCCTCGGCCTGTTTTCACAACATAAGATCTATTTAGAGGCTACTTTTATTTGCCGGTTATGTAGATATCTTGACAGGCTTATTATTATTTTCCAGTCTTAGATTTAGAGGAGAAGGTAATTGAGAACACTGTGCGTAATGTCTTCCTCTCATTATGTGTGGGATGGGTTCACGTGGGTGTCATCAGACATTTACTCACCATGCAGCTAACTTGAAATGACGCTCTGTCCTCAGTGAGCCTCAAGAGACCAGGTTAAATACCAGTAATAACATAATATGTACTAGTCTTTTTGAATTCATTATAGTTTAGGTATAGTTGTACTATAAGTGAGTGTTATTTAAAGTATTCTAGTAGTAATAGTTGGATGTAATAGTAAAATAACTTGTTGTTAACTAGTTTTGCAGAGTTATACGAAGAGCTTAGCTCCTCGAAAAAGCTAAAGAAGCCTGGCTTTAAAAGTTTTTGAAAATGGACATGGGTCATTGAATGCACCAACTGCCTTGAGAAAGTGTGACAATAAGCAACCTTTAAAGGTCCCATGTCATGGCCATTTCTACTGATCATAATTTCATTGTTGAAGTCTACTAGAATGGATTTACATTGTTCAATGTTCCGAATCACATTGGTTTCTCATACAGCACCTCTGTATAGTATGTGTATTCACTCTCTGTCCTAAACGGTTTGTTGGAGCTCCTGCCCCCCCTGTGAGCCCACTGTGCTCTGATTGGTCAGCTCGCCCACTCTGTTCTGATGAGTCTACCACCGTTACAGCGGAACATCAGTGATTATGTGTTACAATGGCGTTAGTTAGCAACCAGAAAATGACACCAGTAATGACAAACAGATAAGAATGCTGCGTGTTGTCTGGGTGCCGTGTTGGCGGGACGTTGCGGAGCTCGCTGCTGTGAGGAGCGGACAGTGTGAGCTGGGTTACTGGGGTCGTTTCCTGGTTGCTGTGTGGGGTCTGCGAGACAGCGAGACACTGCGGAACTCAGCCTGAGCACACACACACACACACACACACACACACACACACACACACACACACACACACACACACACACACACACACACACTGGGTATCGTTACGTCACTGTACCCAGGAAGTAAACAATGTAAAAAGAGAAATCTCCAACGAGGCGTTCTGGGGCAGCAGAGACAGGTCTTTTCTGTGTTAGAGTTTTACTCGCTACAGGGTGTACTTTGAGGGTTTGTGGCTCTGCAGACCGTTTACATGCATAGAAAGCTTCATAACACACAAGGGGACGGGTAATAACCGGAAAAGCATGACATGGGACCTTTAACATGATTCAGTTATGCTGTGTCATTGAATTGAAGAAAACTGCCTGAAAAGACCTCACATTTGATGTTTAGGAACTTGAAGCGATGGGAACCCTGATTATCTCTATTATTAGCAATGCCACATGGCTAATGGCCAAAGGTATGACAACTCCAAGACATTACAAACCATCAATCTGCAGCTCTCAAAAGTCTTGTCTGTTCTTGTTTTAGCTTTGGAGTTTATTCCAAAGATTGTATTGCTACACAATAAATCATCACAATGTCAATTGACAGGATAAAAATGTGCAAAAGACTACGATATTGCACATTAAGTATACTGTAGTAAACATTTTTTGCCTGATACACATATAAGCCATTTTTATTAAAACAATCATTCAACTTGCAATGTGTTGTATTTGAGCAGAATATTGAAAGCAACAGAAAGTAAAGTACACTTTAATCAGATTATTCATTGCAATTGCGATATTCAACACATTCCCATATTTCTCTTCACTCGGTGCAGCCCTAGTTGAAGTCAGTTCTTCCTCACCAAACTGGAAAAGCCATTTCTTTTTCAACAGGAAATGCTTTCATGTTAAAACATGAGAGGGAACTCTCCTAACTGTTGCCGTATTCTTTTTTGGATTATAAACACACCTTTTAATTTGATAGTGAATGTGAGCAGTCATAGCAATCAATGAGTGAAATACACACTTAACACAAGAGCAATACAGAATGCAGACGCAGTTCCTCAGTCAGAACGCAGACATGATGTTTAGTCTGGAAGACAAAGGGAGGGAAACAGATAAAACAAAGGAGGAGAGAGGGAGGAAGGAACAAGGTGTCAGCAAAAGAGAAACCAAAATAGGCAAAAAGAGAATTTCTAGGGAGTTGCAGATTGTGTAGGAGTTGATAGAAGCTACGTTTGGAGGCTAACGATGCATCGGCTCTGTTTATGAAGCCAGATTATGTGTAAGGTGTTTGAGCTGTGCTGGACAGTATGCAATGGAGTGTGACAGGGAGGATGAAAGACACAGGATAATCCACGTTATACACTTCAGATGTGCTGATCAAAGGACGATGTAGCGAGAAAAAAGACAGGCAGGCTTCCCTGTTAAAAATAGGTCCATAACTTGGGAAAACAGCTATGCTTTGGTCTCAAACATCTGTTATAATGTTAAATGTAGAACTTGAACAACAAAAATGACCTGTAAAAAATGAAATCTAAAGCATTATAGGGATATAGCTGCTTTATTAATATATCTCTTAGCTTAAAATGAATAGCTTTTATGTTTTCATTATTAAGTGTGGAGAGGCACCTCAAATGAACATGCTGTCCCTTTAACTTAAAAGCTAGGATTTAGACATTCAATATGGCATATGTGATTTTGTAATTAGGGTGTCTCTTAATCTAAACAAAAGAAAGACGCAGTTTTGTTGCGTTGTGGAGTTTATCATTTATTAGCTTTTCCTTGTTAGGATTCTTTAGTTGTTCTATGTCCAGGACGTTTTTGACCAGGAGCCGAATTATCCGTAGAGTTCTATAATGCTGTTTGGTGGACAAAGTGGGCTGCTAACCAAGCTACCGCCAACGTTAGCTCAGTTTGTTTCTCTGGTAACTTAAGATCCCTGCGTCCGATAACTCAAATTCTTCACCCGGGTAAAAAACAGAGCTATAAACAGACATTATAATTTGAAAAATGTTACATATTCTACCTTTAAATGCTTCAAAGTCCTTGAATTAAGATAAATTCAGACTTCCCATTTTTGTAAAGGCACTACAAAGACTCTGACTCACCTCAAACCATCATTTACCGTCTCTGCCGCACACCGTCCCTCATCTGGATCTGTGAAGTTGTAATTGCAGGGTTACATATACCTGTTACCCTCTGACATATATGAGCACACACACACACACACACATATGCAAAAACATCTGTTCTGAGCGGCAGACATCGCTAGTCAAAGCACATGACATCAGCATTACTCACAGGCTGGCTGTGTGTGTGTGTGTGTGTGTGTGTGTGTGTGTGTGTGTGTGTGTGTGTGTGTGTGTGTGTGTGTGTGTGTGTGTGTGTGTGTGTGTGGTGAAGTCATCGCTTGTATCAGTTCATAATAATCATTTCCTACCAGCAGCTTGTTTCCTGTACATTTGTACAGCAACACCTTCACAGACTCTCTCTCGTTGGCCAAAATAAACGTTGTTGGACCGTGGTGTGTGTGTGTGTGGAGTTCAGCTGGAGGGTAGCTGTATCTATTTGGATTATTGAATTGGAGGGTAGAGGCAGAGTGTTCCTGGACTGTGGCGTCGGGCACAGGAAGGACATGCTGTGAGCCTGTGACCGGGCATCTGGATCTGGCAAACACACATTCCTGCGGTGGTAAAGTCACAAGTTTGATCCTCACAGCAGCCCGTATACCCATGAGCAGGACACTGAACCCAGACCTGACTTGTTCTTGACTTGTAGTTGTACGTTTTTTGAATTTTGAATTCTAACACAAACACAATATGGATTTGTGCAAAATTCAAATCACAGGAAGCACAGTTGTTCTGAAATGCTAAATATGTAATAACATTTTTTTTATATGTCCCAACCTATCACCTTCTAAATACTAAACACAACATAGTTGTTTGCTACAGATAGTCTCAAAAAGTCACACCATGATCATTTAATAAATTATTTTCAATGATAATAAGAATTATGATAAAAAGTTGTAATTCCTTTCAATATCTTATACCTTTCAATACCTTTCAGAATCATATCCCAATCGCAATATCAGTCATACAAATTGAAATAATATTTTTTTCCGAAATCATTGAACCCTATTTCAAACCCTATATCAAGTTAAGTTCAACCTGAAATAAACAGAAACAGCAAGATATATTCAAATTTGAATACATATAGGGACTGGAGCTTTGTATTTCCTCTGTCCATGCTCAGACACCAGTTTGCAGAGAGCATGTTAGACAGACACCAGGCAAGTCTCACTGAGGCCTTCTGCCAGGTGACACAAAGCAGTAATGTTAATTAATTACAGTGAGTGTTACACCAGCCAAAGTCAGTGGGTTCACCTAATGATCTGCACATTGCTAACAAAAGGGAACAAGAGCCGCTTTCACACCAAGTACTTTGCCGTACTTAGTGCCCAGTAGGGGTGTAACGGTATACGTACCGAAATTATTCGGTACGGGCCCTTCGGTTCGGTACAGGTGTGTACCGAAGTGTACCGAACGAATATAACGTTAAACGTAAAAAATTGAGAACGTGAACAACTTTTTGGAAGTAATCTCAGGTGCTGCGTCGCAGCATTCAGTGTAATTTGCTCACATTGGGTTCAACGCGTCATAGAGCGACCAAGTCATTTCATTGGACGAGAGGCATACTAGAGAGCTGGTCACAGGGATGCGTTCAAATGTAGTCAGTAATTTGAGGAACTGTCGAAATGGCGAACGCAGATAAAGTTGAGCTCGAAAATCCTCCAGCATAATTGAAATCTCCGGTTTGGGAACATTTTGGTTTCGCAGTTACGTACAAGGATGACGGAGACAGGTGGACCGAACCAAAGCTGTTTGTCGGCACTTTTCAACAAAAATTGGTTACGCGGCTGGCAATACATCAAACTTGAAAAGGCATCACCCGATCGTGAATATCACCGGTACCAAAAGACTGAAGTGCAAACCCAACTCCCACTAGCATTTAAGCCTCCACCACTCGCAAAAAGTTCAGACCCAGCCAAAGCTATTACAAACGCCAAATATCCTTATGTTGCCATGTTAGCAAAGCGCTACCTGGCTGTATCTGCTACCTCTGTCCCTAGCGAGAGGGTGTTCTCCACGGCAGGAGACATTGTTAGTGCCAGCAGATCTGCCCTTTCGGCAAGCAATGTGGACAAGTTAATTTTTCTTTAAAAAAACATGAAAATACAATGACAAGCAAGTCATAATGTCAAGCTGGCTGCTTAGGTACTAGTACAGTACAGTTCAAATACAGATTATTTCAGTTCATCGAAATGCTGCACCTTAATGTTTATTTTATTATATTTTGTATTTATTTGAGTGAATATTCACAGTTTAATAATAATTAAAAACCCAAAACTAATATTTTATGTTTTGTGAGTAGCCTACTAGTAGCCTACAGTAAAGTTCAAATACAGATTATTTCAGTTCATCGAAATGTTGCACCTTAATATCTATTTTATTATATTTTGTATTTATTTGAGTGAATACATTATTCACAGTTTAATAATAATTAAAAAACCCCAAAAAATATTTTATGTTTTGTGATAATTTTTTCTGCTGTACCGAAAACGTACCGAACCGTGACCTAAAAACCGAGGTACGTATCGAACCAAAATGTTTGTGAACCGTTACACCCCTAGAGCCCAGCACTTAGTGCCAGCACTTAGTATCCCCATTAGTTCCCTGAGGGAAGATTACGCAAATGAAGCCACTGACGCCACTGCTTCTTCTTCTGCTTTGGGTTTACTGGCAGGCCGCAAACCACTTCACGGTGTATACTGCCACCTGAAGTCCCCGTCCGGAAGTCCCCGGAGTTGGTGCGCGGGGCTAATGCTAATAATGCTAATGCCAGCAAATACAATGGCTGCTTCACAAAACTTTTCAGAGTTTTACAGGGCGTGGTTTGCAATTCGCCCAGCCAATCGAAATTGATACTTTTTCTCCCCAGGATAGTACCACCTCTCTAGCAGGCACTAACAATGGGGGTAAAAGTTCTCGGAACTAAGTTCTCTTTTTGGTGTGAATGCAAAATTCCAGGCACTAACGGAACTAAACGGGAAAAGTACGGGTAAAAGTACGGGTAAAAGTACTCCGGTGTGAACGTGCCTAAGGAAATACTTATTATTTAGTTAATGCAGGTATTTCATTAACTGGAACCACATCCATTGAAAACAGCTATTCTAGTTTGACACATAAGACCATATCATCCACTTTATGTATGTACAAAAGCACCAGGAGTCAACAATATTTACTGTATTTTTAGCTTGAAAAGTCACTCTTTCTTTCGAAATCAGATTGTCATGTGTCATTCTGTCATTGTCATGTGTCACTCTACAAAAACATCACTCTCCACATCCTGTTGAAGCTGCAGCTCCATGTGACACAGATGATGTTTAATAATCATGATAAAAAACAAGACCTATCCAGTTCCACTTTTCACAGCTGTGGTGCAGAACTACATCCTGAGGCAAGCTGCGTGCAGCAGTTTGTCTTTGATCGCTCCAACTGTAATAGCCGTACCAAAAGCTTCTTTTACACCATTTAACTGAGATTACGGTCATAAACGTGTTAACACTGTATCTTCGCTTAAACAGGGTGACCTTAAAGACAAAGGAGAGAAATATTCAATTTGGCACATAGTGTAACTTTGGAAGTGTTGTTTGTTTACAGCTCTTTTGGACAAAATTGTAATTGTATTCTTGTGTTGAATATCATTCCAAAACGATAAGTATTCAAGGGATAAGCTGTCTTAAACAGAAGCAATACTACAATGTAAAAATACTCTCACCGGGTTCCTGCAGATCATTCAAATTCTCAATAGGCATTCAATTAATTCATAAAAAAAGATGGTAAATATAGGCCGTAAAATGTCTTCTAACCGTCTTAGAAATGCTAAGACATGGGGAATGTGATATGAGCTAATTGTTTTTCTTCTGACCTAGACTTGTAAAATATGACAATATATTATATTATAATTATATTAAATCAAATGCCTCTCGTATTAACTTGAATTGAAAACAATTGCTCATACATTTGACTCTTACATTATATTCTGAATATTTCCAGTAAAAGTAGGAATTAGACCTCAGAATCAGAATACCTTTATTCGTCCCACAGAGGGGAAATGTACATTTGTTAGCAGAAAAAGAGCCAAAGACAGCTTAACGTTTAACAAGAAGTATAAAAAACAGAACAAAATATTAAAGATAACATTTTTGTTTTTTTTAAATAAAAAGAATTACACAATTTACAAAATACAAAAATACACAGCCTGTAACAGTTCTGAAGATGTAGCAGCCATATTGCACAGTTATTCACGGAACATATATATATATTAGGGCTGTCAAACGATTACAATTTTTAATCAGATTAATCACAGCTTAAAAATTAATTAATCATGATTAATCACCATTCGAACTATGTCTAAAATATGCCATTTCTTTATGTATATTGTTGTGGGAATGGAAAGATAAATGAAAGAAGGCGGATATATCCATTTAACATACAGTATGTATGTTTATTATAACATTTTTCTGCATGTCAAAATGAAAGACAGCACACACACCTATCAATCATCAAACCGTGGGGTCTTAATTCATTACGTGTTGATTTCTATCAACACAGGGGGGGGGGGGGGGTGATCTAACCGCCTTCTGGAAAAGCTTCACAAGTACGTCGGTATGCAAATGCGCTTTGTGACACAAGTGACGGTAAGCATTTCAGATTGTTGCCGCGCATGCGTACCTGCGTACCAGTTATGTGCACCTACTACAGCAAAAGTATTCTCCGTCGGGACTTCCTGCAACAACACCACGCCGTTATCTTGATTCTGATTGGCCAGAAGACATTATCAAAGATGTTCTATTGAGAAGACGATCACTACGTGACAAAAGTTTTCAAAACCGTTTCTGGTCTTCGGTATTTCCAGACAAGTGGCTACTGAAATCAATCTTACTAACTGCTGTCTGTGCAATTTACTCCGCGCGAGTTGGCGGACTTTATTTTGCTTACTTTAACATCATTTTTCATGGTGGGGCTAAGCCATTTCTTGGTATGGGTGTAGCCTACCTCAGCCATACCCTGGCGCTGCCACTGGTGGGATGTATGGGGCGGGCCATTCTGCACATGCGTTGAATGCGTTAAATATTTAAACGCAATTAATTCAAAAAATTAATTACCGCCGTTAACGCGATAATTTTGACAGCATTAATATATATACATATATATATATATATATATATATATATTGCACATATTGCACATGATTGGTGTTTAACAACAAGGGGTGTTATAGTCTGTGTTGTTGTGTGTGTGTGTGTGTGTGGACCTATTTCAGATAATAATAACTGATGCATTTAGGGGTATATAATATTGTATCTGGGAAAAGTAGGGATACATACTTATAACCAGGGCTGCACATAACTGGTGCGCAGGTGCGCATGCGCACCCCCGCAAAAAAAAGTGTATTCGCAGAGAAGTGGCTACAGGATGTAGGCTGGCTCCAAACCGATGACGAGCGCACTGAGATGTGGTGCAAAATATGCAGAGAAAATACAAATCTTGCTGATAAAAGCAACGCCTTTTAATCTAGGTTGTACGAATTTTAGTCATCCAGCTTTTGAAAAGCATGAGAAGAGCAAAGAGCATGTGAAGATAGCTGACAAGTGCAACCAGGATAAGACCCCCAATCGTTCCCTCGACAGGTGGCAGGAAGACTCAATGAAGAACAGCGCCAAGCTCTGAGTAATATGTTTCTGTTGGCCTTTCACAAAGCCAAACATGCACGTCCTATGCATTCATATGAGGAGGCCATTGCGCTTCTCAAGAGGCTTAAAGTTAATGTTGGGACTGCTTATTATTCGAGAGAAGGGGAATCCCGCATCATGGAGACCATCGCACAGGCAATCAGTTCAGAGTTGTATGAAAAATTGAAGGCAGCTGAATTGGGGTGTGCTTTTTGATGGATCAGAAGACATAACAAAAGTGGAGCAGGAAATTGTGTACATTGTGTCAGTGGGTAGCAAGGGAGAGTTTAGCTCAGATTTCCTTGGGTTCATTAATTTGGGTGTGAAACGAACGGCACAGGACATAACAGACGGGCTGGAGCAACTCTTCCATGCTTGTGGCTTAGGAGATGAGTGGAAGACGAAGTTGGTTTCTGTATGCACAGACGGAGCTGCAGTGAACGTCAGAGTTTACAACGGGGTCGTCCCCAAACTGCTTAAACTGGTGGCGATTGGGGATTCCCTTGTGCATATTCTGTGTACCGCCCACACCCTCGAGAACTGTGCCAAGTCAGCTGATGGCATGGTTCCATACTGCGAGACATTTAATAGCTGCGTTGTCAAGCTGCTACACTTTTATTTGCAGAAAGGGGGCACCAAAAGAACAGAACAACTTAAGATGATATGTGATGAGAATGGCATTGCCTTTGTAAAACTAGGAAAGTTTCACAACATTAGATGGTGTGCATGCAGACAAGAGACTATTTTGAAAATATGGAAGCTATTACCTGCCATTCAATCTCAAGTGGCTACAAGTGATGACAGTGACCTAAAACATGTCTGCACAGAGCGTTTTAAGTGTTTCCTAGCCAACATGCTTGACACTGGAAACTAGGGATGCTCCGATCGCCAATTTCGGGGCCGATCGTCAGTATTTCATGCAGCTCACTGATCCAGTAATGAGTGACCCGACAGTGAAGAATAAATATATTTATAACTAGTTTAGCTTGTTCCAGAGGTAGATAAAATAGCTAAGTGTGTTAGGTCTAACTCTTAGTGTGTGTTTTGCTCCGCTCACCGGTCCAGCGGGCGGAGCTGCAGGATTTCTGCTTCACACACGTTGCATACCGCTATTTTACTGTCTTTTTCGGACACCTTAAAATAATGCCAGACCGGTGAAGCCATTTTGGCGAGCTTGTTTTGCCGCACACAGAGAAAAGTGTCATGTATTTTACGTCATGTGATCGGCTCTCCTGATCGGCATGTTTAGAGAGCACCGATCGATCGGTAGAGAGTGAGTATCGGCCGATCTCGATCGGTGACCGATCGATCGGAGCATCCCTACTGGAAACATTTTACAGTTCACCTCCCTCAAGTTCCAGCAAGATAATTTGACTATTGGTGAATGCAAGGATGAGCTCATGGTAGCTATCGGACAGCTGACACTTCTGCTTGACAGTGAAGGCAAGTACAGGAAAGAGAGTGTTTCAAATGCTGATTCTGACAGGGACAAGGTTGATGTATTGAGAGGTCTAATTCAGGAGTTTGAAAGCAGATATGAATCCCTCAAGTCATGTGATCCATTTTTAATGTTTGATCCTTCAACTTGGCCTAAAGAAAAAAAAGATCTCCACAGTTTTGGCAACACAACACTGACTGACATTCTTCAGAAATATGAGGCCATCCTGTCTATCGACAGAGACTCCGCTGTAAGAGAATGGATGCTTTTAACCTCTTAAGCCCTGAGCCTGTTTTTCAGGTTTCAGGCTCGAAAATGCCACTAACACAACAAAGACTATATCTTCACTTCTAAAAGGGGTAAATTAATAATCTTTTCTCTCAAAGCAAGGTTACATCTGTGAGTTGGATGTAGAAGTGTCAGAATCAATATAGATGTTTTTATTTTAAAGTAAATTCAGATGGAACATAGTAAAAACATGTAAATTCTAATGTCCGCCTAAAAAAAACCCATTACTTATAGTAAAAACCACCCTTGAATGATGGGTTAGTAGACTAAAAGCTTTAGGAATCCAAACTATAACATATAATAAGTACCCTGTATTAAGATTGATGCAAAACAAGTTACATTTGACCTTTTTAGAGAGGTTTAGAAAAATAAAGTCCAGGCGGACTCACCTCTGGGTAATTTGGGAACCATCAGTTCCATTTGAACTTTTTCACTGTAAAAATCATTTTATTACTTTGAATTTTCACTATAGGTATTCATTCCATCCAAATACAACTGTTGTGAAAAAAATAAAAAATAAAAATAAAATATAAGAACATACTCTGTTATCCTCTTAGGCAAGGCAAGGCAAGTTTATTTATATAGCACTTATAGGCCCCACGGACCGAAATCGCGTCATTTGCAGGAAACAACGTCTAAAGAACCTTACTATTTAATAAACTATGAATATTTTATATCCATATAACGGGAAAAAAATCATTTAACTGATCTTTTTCATTTATTTTTTCAAAAAAACCACAATGCTAACAGTGAGCATCTGAATTAGCCCCGAGCGAAAAATGCTAACCTATTACTGCACCGAAAATCACTCCTAGCTCCCTTATTACTTATCCTAGCTGCACATCCAACACATCGTTTTTGATCGTAAAGACACAGAATCTAACGGTGCCCACCTCAACACTGAAAGATACAAACTTGCGACGTTATCAACAAAAACGTACATCAAAACAAGTGGAGCTAGGTACTAGCATGCGCTAGGCTAATGGCTTACCTTCCTCTTTGCCTGGTCTAAACTGGTCTTCAATGGCATTAAAACGATAAAAACGATGATGTAGTTAATTCATAGGTTAATATCCAATGTGGCTGTGTCCCCTTTGAAATGTTCTGATAATCTATAAGCAATAAAACTGCAATTCCGTTATCTGCTGTCTGCTCTGTGCTCCGTGTGCTCCGTGTGCTCTGGGTTCTGCTGTAATGCCTGCTGTGAGTAGTAAACAATAAATGAAGCCGCCTGCGTAAAGTACTTAAACTGGCTGGCATTCTTTATACTTTACGCAGGACCATATCTCTGGAACCCATTGGTCGATTCGTGTGATTTACACCTTTTTCTTAACCATCAGAACCAATAGAATCGATGGGCAGTTCCCAAATCAACGTAAAAATTACCATAGCGGACTTAATAGAGAAGCGAACAAAGCATATCTGAAAGTGCAAGCCTGGACGGCAAAATGTTATACCCAGTATATTGCCATAAATATGATGAAGGATTATCAGTCAAAATTTCTACGTGACACAAAGACATTGGATTACCCTTGAGCGGCGTTTTTATTCCGGTGAACACAACTTTTGATCACAAATCAAAAAAGGTAAGACGAAATTATTGTAATATTTTTGAAACCGGATGTTGTTTACGTTCTCTTTTCTGGCTGATAGCTCCGCAATTCGGGGGCGTACAGTGATGATATTATATGTCTGGAATCTGTGGAGTCTCAGCTTTAAATCGTATATCTTGTTTGTGCAGTTACGATAAGTAATAAGGGCATTTCTACCGTGAGTGCTGTGCAAAATCCGTTAGCATTAGTTAGCATTTTTTCGCTCCATGCTAATTCAAAGGCTTGGTATTACTCTTGTGTTTCTTTTAGCTAAAAATGGTTCACATTGTCAGTTAGCGGAGTTTCTTAGCGTTAAAAGGGTATGGAACATTAATAGTTTCAGAAATGTTAAGAAGCCCTGAGACATAGTCTCGTAAAAAAACTGTGGGGGGGGTCCACTGGGGGGACCCTCGGGCTTAAGAGGTTAAAGCAAGCAGGAAAACGCTTGGCAGCGTTCTCTGTGTATGACTTGGTCAACATAGTGAAGACAAGCAATCCAGAAAGATACTCCAACATTCATAAAGTCCTGCTGTTGTCCCTTACACTGCCCTTGAGCAGTGCTTCATGTGAGAGGGGATTTTCACATCTTAATATAATCAAAAGCAAGTTCAGATCCTGCCTGTCAGACTCTCGCCTCTCATCCCTGATGCACATCCACTTGTCTAAGATGATAACAGAGACTTTCGACCCAAAACCAGCTGTTGACTTGTGGATGCAAGCAGCTAATCGCAGACTCAACCAGAGAGAAAGTAGTAGGCCTACATCATCAGCTACCATGTCTGACAGAGAGGAAGACAGTGAGGAGAACAGTCAGGAGGGTAGTGATGACAGTTTGTAGGATTACTGGTCGTGCTAATGTTGTCTTGTGTTCACCTCTGCATGTGTGTCTGTGTTCACCTCTGCATGTGTGTTCAGTGTTCACCTCTGCATGTGTGTTCTGTGTTCACCTCTGTGTGTTCAGTGTTCACGTCTGTGTGTTCAGTGTTCACCTCTGTGTGTTCAGTGCCGTGTGTCTGGCAAATAAAGACCCCCTCAAAAGTTACGGTTTATTTCATTTTAAGGATGAGCACCAAGCAACATCTCCAGGTGCTCCTTTGAGAACCAGGGCAATCTACCCCTGGGTATAATCTATAATAATAAATCAAAATCTATTAGTACAATATGCACTTCCAAAATATGAAGATGTGTAGATGTATAAAGTATGGAAACACTTAAGCAAAGTACTTCTAAAGTATATTTTCCACCACTGGGGTTAATAGAGAGATGTTTCAACAAATCCATGTGAAAACTGAGTGCTCCAAAAACAAAAAGGGAAATAAGAGTTCAGTTCTGACATATTTCTCAAACATGGCCAACAGTTACTGGGCGGTGTTTGTGTTTCTGCTCTCGGTATTTTAGTTCTCAGTGATTGCTTTTCTTTCTTTCTTTCTTTCTTTCTTTCCTCTTGTCTTTCTCTTGTTTCGTCGCCTTTTCTCTCTCACTCAGTGAATCATGGAAATTAAATGATTGAGTCTGTTCTGGCAGGCCTCCTAGACTTATTATGTAAACTAGGGATGCACGATATTGGTTTTTTGAAACCGATACCGATAACTTCCTGCTTCTCAAGACCGATACCGATAACCGATAATAATATAATATATATATATATATATTAAATGTACCTGTAGTTTTTGCACACCTGGTGTTAAAAAAAAGACTAGTAGTGAGCAAATGACATGAGCATTACTACTATGAACAAAACAAAGCCAAGAACAGTTTTGACTCTTCAAAGTGACCATATTTATTTTCCCAAATAATAATAATAATAACTTTATTTGTATAGCACCTTTCATACAGGGGATTGCAGTTCAAAGTGCTTGACATCAGTACAAAATAAGACATAAAATCAGTGTTCTTGCCTTTTTCAAAAGCCTCGTCGATAGGTAAAAGCCCCGGTGCCTTTGCAGCTGGCTTTGGATTCGCCGCTAGTTTAGCAGCGCAGGCGTCTTCGTACGCTTTTAACACACCATCGTAGCGAAGGCGATGTTTCAGGTGACTAATCAGGTTGGAAGTATTATAGCTCGTTGCCTTTTTCCCTCCTCGTGGAACTTCTAACTCTGAAACTTTGAAATAGTCCCATACTACCGACGACATGTTTGTTTACTGTCCTGGCTTCACGGCCGCACACCATTTACCTCACAGCCAGGCATGAGTTAGGGAGCGCTGGATTTGTGAAAAACTCCCCTCTTCCTAAACCACTAATACCACAGTACTGGCAAAACGGGAGGAGCCGAGTGAAAAACAAGCGCCCCTCATCCCAATCCACCCACACCGCAGTATTTTTTTCTTTTTTTTTACCCAAAAAATATATTGTATATTATCGGGGCTATTAATACTTTTATCGGGTTTATCGGGATGACGTCATAATTCCTAATATCGGACCGATAATTATCGGGCCGATAATTATCGTGCACCACTAATGTAAACCTCTCTGTCTGGCTGTGTGTGTGGGTGTGTGTGTCTGGCTGTGTGTGTGTGTGGCTGTGTGTGTGTGTCTGGCTGTGTGTGTGTGTGTGTTAGGGCTGCTCAATTAATCGTATTTGAATCGCTATTACGATTATGGCTTGCAACGATTACGAAAACAACGTAATCAAAATAAAACGATAATTATTTTATTGTTTTATTTTTTTTTCAGTTGAGTTATACTTAAAGTTCAGGGTAATCAACTGTTAAAAACATACTGTTCACATTTTTATCCAATAAATTGATGTTTTCAAAGTAAATGGATAATCGTTTTTAATAATTGTGATAATAATCGAGATTATGATTTTTGCCATAATCGAGCAGCCCTAGTGTGTGTGTGTGTGTGTGTGTGTGTGTGTGTGTGTGTGTGTGTGTGTGTGTGTGTGTGTGTGTGTGTGTGTGTGTGTGTGTGTGTGTGTGTGTGTGTGTGTGTGTGTGTGTGTGTGTGAGCACATGTGTTATTCTGCGTTTGTCTATTCATTTCCTGTCTGTGTATTTGTGTTGTGATATTCAGTTGAGGGAAGGTTTGTTAAATGATATTAAAACGTTGCTCTACATGCCTGCCGTTAAAGAAAAGGCGGTGTGTTAGGTATTCTGTGTGTTTACAGAAGCCTGAGTCCATAAAACCTTTTGCCTTTTGTGTTTTAAGTTTTTTGTTCTTTGATTGGATTGACAGCTGGCATCGTCCCAGAACCAGAATCTCTTTAATCCTCGTGTAGGATAAACAGACAGTAATTTGTCTTGGAAGAAATGATTTATCCACCATAAGTCAACTCAGCTGCCTCGCTTTGTTTGCCAGTTTTTATAGCACATGACACTGGGAGCGGCCCAGTGCAGACACTGTCTTAGCACGTCAATAGTAGCATTTCTAGTTTAATGTCCTTATCCAGTGGTTGACTGTTCTTCTTTTGTCATTATTTTGTCCTAAAGACAATCAAATAGTGCAAGAATGGGTCCTAAAACATGAAAGCTGATTCAGCATTTCACCACTTTTGTTTCCCTTGTTTCTAACATTTTCTTAACATAATACAAACAATTCTAGATTTTCAAGTTTTGTTCTACGACATAAAATCTGTCAGTAAACTCTCCACTGGTGAATGTCAGAAATGTTCTAGGTGTCATAAAAAACGCTGTTGCTAACAAATGGATATATGAGACTACTAAACATCATCACGCCAAACATTAGCCACCTTTAGCTTAGCGGTGGTGTTAAGTCATGTGACCGTGACATTGATTTGATGCTTCAATTACTATAACAGTGGTCTTAATATGTTGAGATTATGTTGCTGAACATACGGTAGCGTGAAAGTATCAAAAACGTTTGTGTGTCACAGATCTTATTTTCTGCTAAATTCCAACAGGAAATCGAAAATTCGCTTTAGTCGAGGGAACCCTTGCGATGCAAACTTCTTTGTCTGCCAAAGGAGAACAAACGTTGCTATTTGATGTCATGTGTGCGTGCAATTCTCCCCGTTTACTCATCACTACAGATGGTAACTTTTACAAAATGTGATAAAAAGTCATTGGTGTGAGCATGTGTTTATAAAAAACAATTTTCTTTAAAAAGCATCCCATCACAAAAGTTAAAGGTCCGCTCATTATGTGTGGGAAACAAAAGATTTCACCTTCTTTAGTTCTTAATTTCAACCTCTTTCTTTGGCATTAGCAGCAGAGGCTCTTTGGGATTGTAGCATTATGAACTGCCCACCATGGCAACTTGGTAGAAGTACCAGATTCCTTAGAAACATATTCCTGAAGATGTCATTAAAATCACCCCTACGTCTATTAGTCTGCTATGTTAAAAGCTCTTTCCTGATCTCATTTCTTCCTTGCTTCCTTCCTCCCTTCCTTCCGTCTTTTATTCCTTCATTCATCCTCTCAGCTGTTCATTGTTTCTCGGTCTAGACACAAAAAAAACACGGGAAAAAAAGTCATCATGGTGACATATGCATATATGTAGATGCATGCACCGTGCTGTGCATCTAAAGGGTCAAGGTCATCTTCACTCTGGGGGTTGTGTGTGTGTGTGTGTGTGTGTGTGTGTGTGTGTGTGTGTGTGTGTGTGTGTGTGTGTGTGTGTGTGTGTGTGTGTGTGTGTGTGTGTGTGTGTGTGTGTGTGTGTGTGCTCTGTGCATATCATCTGCATACAAGACAGTGCTCAGCTGAGGCCCTTGGACCCATATTGTCCCATTAATTAGTCTGAAGTCGGCCTATGTGTCTGTCTCGCAGTGTGAATAAATCCATACAAAGACTGTCTCCGCTATAAATAAAGCCAATGACTGTCTGCATAGAGTGTCATGCGACAATGTGGAAAAGATCGGTTCTTGTTTTTTCATTAATTGCAGAAAAAAATCCCTGCAGTGCTGTCTGGTCTTCTAAATACTTTGATTGTAGTCTGTTTACGTAGCTCAAAACAACTGCGTCTTGTGTTCTCATTAATGAGTCTGGCACAGCGGAACTTGGCGTAGGATTGTCTACTTTCTAAATGTTCACATTAACATCTGATTACATTGAAAGGAAAAAGTGTTTTGGCTTTTGTTAATTAGTCTACTCCGTGAGAGCTTATTGCACCTGCTAATGTGGAATAGATCGTAAATGTAAGGACGACTGTTGAAAAAAATAGGTATTTTTTAAAAGTCTTACAGGGGTTTAATCTAAAGTTGGGCAATGTAGTGATGTTACATGGGGTTAGGGTTAGATATTGTGATGTGAGACCGGATATTGTCTTCGATGTAGGTTTTTGTGTGGTTGTAGAGGCTGCATGACAGTAAATTGATGCAATTTTTCTGAATTTACCAGACTTTTCTTGCTTATTCAGGGTTTTTTCTAAACCCGGGAAACAGGGGCGCTGCACCTTATTACTTTTGGCGTGCCCTTCATACCAAAATGCTGATTTCCCCCCTTAAAATGTTAAAGTGATGCCAGAATACGATATTTCAGTTTGTCAAAAACGGTATAATAACTACAAAAAATTGGAAATCCTGTCAAATAGACCCTCAGACGGCATAGACAGCTTTGTTTTTACAGAGCTGTGACGTCCCGTTGTTGTTTACGTCCGCGGCGCCATCTTTTATACGGGCGCCATGTTCTCGCGAGAATTGACATATCTTATACAAGATCAGCGCCAGAGTATTGTCCTCATACAATATTTTTCAGAATTAAATATTTAGCAGTAATTTGGATTTAAATGTCACTATGTTAATATTTTTTGAAAGCATACACGTCAAACCCAAATTTTCTTTCGCAATATCAAATGCTTTTGGTGAAAAATGTAATTATATATGATTTTCGTCGTATCACCTAGCCCTAGCTTGAACTGACATAAGATGATCAACTGTTTGATATTTTATTAAATTAATAGATTAACTATTTTGACAAAGTCTTAATTATACCTGCCTAGTATCTTTGCAGTAAATGACTGTGATGTTAAAAAAAGAAACCAGGATCTAGTCTGAACAACAGTCATCTGCCATTTGGCGTTTTAACCAAAATGGCTTCCATTAGTTGAATCCAGAATGCGGTGCTGCAGTTTTGTAGGACGTTGTTTTTGTCGTTTAGAAGAAGCAGGATGAACGGTGCTTGAAAAGACAAAAATGTTAGATATTGAAGTAGTTTACCTTGAACCAAATGAAGCTGCTTGCAAAGTGCAAAGAGTGCACTTTCAAGTGATTGTGCTGTTGGTAAAGCTCTTTAGCGGCTTTAAGGACCATCTGTTGTTCCTTTTTAATTAGCTGGTTTAATGGGAAAGAAGCAGGGTGCTTTTAGAGGATGTTGGAAGAAAACGTTGCCTTCAAATGTATATTTATTTTATGTTAATTCATTTATTTGCCGGCCAGATGAAGACATCCCGTTTGCCAAGAAATTAGAAACAATTCCCTTCTGCCGTGTGCAGGGGAGAGCACATCATGGCTATTACAGATTCAGATATTCAGATATATGTATGTAAATGCTTGTTGTGTTGATGGGGGATTTTTTTGCATATGAAACCAATGTTGCTGTGCATCTGCAGTGAAGGTGTTGGGGGGGCGGGGGATCTGGGGGGGCAAAGGTCAGAGGTCAGGTCAGGAGAAGGCAACAGAGGGGGAGGGTGAAGGGTCGGGGGTTGGTTTTGGTGTGTGTATTTGTAAGTCATATTTAGCTATACTTTATTCGTCAATTCTTCAATAGCGCTTATTTCAATGGTGTTGTTTTTCATACAGTTACTCAAATGTGACCCCGAGTGTTTGAACCTCATTACATTTATTGATTGCATTGATTTGTTCACTTGAATTAGCTTATTTCATAGAGTGGAGATATATGGAGGTGTGTGTATAGATGATTAGAAGATTGTCCATTTAAAGTCTCATTACTGCCAGTAGCAACTGACAGTCAAGACCTCATTTTTTGTACTACATGTATGATTTAAAAAGTATAACATTTGATATTTATAAGCATGTATTCATGCATTTTTCAACAACTATAACTCCTTCTGTGGCCTCTAGAAATGAAGTCTGTTGTGTGGAAAAAGCTAATAATTAGAATTTTGTAAAACACAATTGCAATGATACAAATTATGAGTGTGTAATTATAGACAAATATCCTTATATCTCTTTCCAACTACATTATTATCTTTATTATAAACTGTTGCAGAAAATATATTATATATTTGAGCTGAATGTGCAGATGATCTGGAGTCTTATGTTGACACGTTCCAGACACGGTGACATACATATCATATTTGATCAATATCTCATAAATGCATCTTACATCACGAGACATCACTCAGTCAGCTGGTCTGCTTCTGGCGGCGAGACCCAGTCTAGACAAAAGACCCTTGAGTCACACACACACACACTCACACCCCCCACACAGACACACACAAACACAGATGACATAGACCTTCATGACCATGGGCTTGACCCATACACACACACACACACACACACACACACACACACACACACACACACACACACACACACACACACACACACACACACACACACACACACACACACACACACACACACACACACACACACTAACACACAGAGAGAGAGAGAGAGAGACTTGAAGTCAGGACGGTGTCTGCCTCTCTTTGCCCTCTGGCCCATAGGAAACAGCTGGGACCACAGCATTTGCATCCACACGCACACACACATACACTCTGACCCCGCCTCCTTGTTTATATTACTAAAAATGATCATTATACATTCAACTATTCCAACACACAGACACAATACACCAGGGTTATTATAAACACCCAGCGAGACACCAACCGAGCTCTCCATCTCAGTGACAACAACCCCCGCTCTCTCTGACTGCCACACACACACACACACACACACACACACACACACACACACACACACACACACACACACACACACACACACACACACACACGCACACGCACACACACAGAGGGTTGCGTCTAGACAGAGCAGCAGGCTAGAAACACAAACATTGTATTTGATGTGCTTAGGACACAAAGACCATAAAAGTGCACATCAAAATGAAATGTTATCACAATAATGCTGTTGGTTGTGGTATGCTTTAACTTTTCCTCATGTCATATACCTTGAAATTATAAAATGACAGCCAAATTGAACACTTATTCTTCACATTTCTTGAGTTGTGGCCAAGATTACTTACACAATCAACTTGTTATTTCTAAAAATATAACTTTTCCGCGCCTTCTCTGTCTGTTTTCTACACTCATTTGGTCAATTAAAGTCGAACAACAGAGCTTTTAATTCTAAATGAATACATCTGAAAACATCTAGCTTAAGCTCATTCACAGCAAAACATCTTTGTGTTTTGGACCGCCTGTTGGATAAAAAAAAAGAGTTCTTATGAACCTTTGTAGGAAAAGTACTGCGGTGTGAAAGCGCCTAATGTTTTAGATCAAAAAGTATCTAATTTAGAAAGTTTGAGGAACTTCTCAAAGTGTAACTTTCAACACAGGGTAGAATAGCGTCTTGTTGCAGGAAGTTAACTTAAAGCCAACTCGTTTCTTGCAAAAAGAATCTCCCTTCACACCTGCACTGACGGATTCTTGGCACCATCAGAAACACAATCGTGTCTCGCAGTGTGTCCAACAACCTCCCACACCTCGTGGGTAGGACTTGCCAGCTGGCACACACACACACACATACCATGTATACATCACTTCAGGGGACATTACATTGACTTACATGCATTTCCTGGAGACTTATCCTAACCTTAACCATAACCAACACATGCCTAACCCTAACCCTTACCCTAACCCTAACCCTTACCCTAACCCTAATCAAGTCTTCACCCTAAAATTAATGATTCCCCTTATGGGGACCTCCAATTTGTCCCCATAAGGGAGGCCAGTCCCCCACATGTGACTGTGTAAACAGATTTAGGTCCCCACAAGTATAGTAATGCTAGGCCACACACACACACACACACACACACACACACACACACACACACACACACACACACACACACACACACACACACACACACACACACACACACACACACACACACACACACACACACACTCACACACACACTCACACACACATCTCTACATATGAGGCCCATATTGTGTTGTGCTTGTTTGCCATCCATCCATTAAGCCTTCATTACTCAACTACAGATGCACTCATGGTAAACATTCTGACACTGATGCCACAAAGAAATGCTGAACCTAACTTCTACAGACTAGCAATAACAAATCCCAGGTGTGTGTTTTCCAGACGTCACATGTGATAAACGTTGACTTGAGCACAAATTCTGTTTTTGGTATGTAAACCGCTGAAATTCCAACATGAAATACCCTGACAGTTAAATAGTTTTGCTTCGCTGCGCCGCCCTCGCTCAGTCATTATTTTTGTTTAAACTTTCTCCACTATGCTTGATTTGAACAGCTTTGTCACAATGATCTTGTTGGGTGTCTGCTAGGGATGTAACGATACCAAAAACTTACGGTACGATAATATCGCGATAACAAGTCCACGGTACGGTATTTATCGCGATATTGAATAATAAAGGGGGGAAAAAATGTAAACAAAAAAATTTCAATACACATTTTTTTTACTCGGAAAATGTTTCTTTATTAAATAATAAATCTGATTTGTACAGCATTTTAGTAGGATAGCAGTATTGTCAAAAACAAAGTGACAGTAACAGACTGGAACAAGAAAACCAGTGTTTTTGTACCTATAGTACTACCAAACAAAGTAGGCATTTTCTTTGTGCAACTGCATCTCACAAATAAACAAGGACATTTAATAATCAGACCCTGCGATAAAATAAATCAAGTTTCACTTTAGTTTTTCAAGTAACTCAACTCAAACTCACTAGTCACTCACTCAGCATCATCAAACAGGTTTTTAGGAATATGAGAATGTCCACATTTCCAGGTATTTATAAGCTGGGATGTTTGGGCGTTTACAATATCCCCTGCTCTGGAAAAGACTCTCTCGCTTGGTACTGATGTTGCTGGGACAGCAGGGGTCGCGTTAACCTAATATTTTATTTATCAATGACGGAAAAATCTGAAAGCAGTCTGTCATTTTGACAGATTAGAACAAACTCGGAACAGCGCCAACGTTTCCCCGCAGCGAGGCTCTGGTGTTATGCCGTGTTATGCATGCCCTCCAAAAGGAAATGATATAGTTTCCAAACCGTACTTTGCCGTACAGATCAACACATGTCTGGGAGGTTTTGCTTTACGCTGTGCGCGCTCCCGCGAGGTGCATCATGCACACACGGCATAACACCGCCCCCCCCCCGTTGACAGTTCACGAGCGTGCTCTCTCGTGAACAGTACATGCTATGTTATAAAGCCGTGGAGGGCGGGAGTTTATAAATCAAAGAGTAACCGCCCTTACGGGACGCTGTAATAAGTAAAGCGAACGCACCCGCAAGGACACCTGGCCTCCTATTGGTTGAGGGATTTTGACAGGATTGTTGCACAAATGTTTCGAGCGCGCACAGAATAAATCTGAGAGCAGAACAAATCTGTAAGTGCAAGCGTACAGTTTGAGCAGAAGCAGAGCAAAGTGCAAGCAGGCACTATTTGAGTGCAAGGACAGGGTTTGAGGGAAATAAATCAATAAAGTATGCTCTCAAATTTAAATACCACGCTCTTGAATAAAGATAGGGAATAACCCCCATATAAATACGATGTCCTTTTGTGTTCTGTTGTTTTATGTTCATGTTGTAACCTACTTGCTGCCATGTTGGACAGGTCTCTCTTGAAAAAGAGATCGATGATCTCAATGGGACCATCTGGTTAAATAAAGGTTTAAAACAAAAAAAAGTGTTTAAAAAAAAGAATATTTTTTTTTAAAAAACATTTTTTTTTTTTTATCGCGGTAGATTTTGTCAGTCTCACGACGGTATTGGGACGTTTATTTACCGCAATACCGCGATATTCGGTATATCGTTACATCCCTAGTGTCTGCACAGATTTGTTTTGTCTAAAGTAGTGGTTATCTCTCTCTCTCTCTCTCACACACACACACACACACACACACACACACACACACACACACACACACACACACACACACACACACGCAGAGACACAAAAGGGAGGGCGAGTTGGTTCATGTGAGTGAGTCTCTGAGGAAGAACAGCTCTTTTCAAAGCCAGGTGTTTCTGCTGTTTCCGGGGAAGCGGCTGAAGCTTGAGTTGCTCCATAGAAACTAAATGGTGAAACAGAGGATGTTCAGGAATAAAGGATTCACATATTTGTTTTGTTGATGAGCCTTTTGAAGGCACGGTGTTGATGGACAGACGGAGAGTCGAGGATATGAACCAATATAATCCTCATCTCTTTCAGAATGTATGTAATGAGTCTGAAGAAAACATGTATGAAAAGAAGTGTGTCTTAAACTTAGATAATAATGTTGTGTATAGAGTAGTGCAATGATGACGTATTGTTGTACGTCGACCCGGAAGTTAGTATCACAAGTTCTCCCTCGACAAAAAGCAATGGGATCTTTTCCATTGGATTTTGGAGTATTGCAGAAAATGAGATCTGTGGCAAACACACATTTATAATATTTACATGTAATTGAATCAGGATATCTCCACAATCTTTGAAATGCAATAAAGACAAAAGCTAACAGTATAATCAATCAATCAATCAATCAATCAATCAATGTTTATTTATATAGCCCAATATCACAAATGTTACATTTGTCTCAGTGGACTTCACAGTTTGTACAGAATATCAGTATGACAATACGACACCCTCTGTCCTTAGACCCTCACGTCGTACAAGGAAAAACTTCCGGAGAAAACCCACAGTTTAAAGGGGAACATGGGAGAAACCTCAGGGAGAGCAACAGAGGAGGGATCCCTCTCCCAGGACGGACATAACGCTATACACAGACTATAGGAGCAGGGTCACATGACTTCACGTCCCCAACGCAGAGCTAAGAGCGGCTAATGTTTGGCGTGAGACGTTTAGTAATCTCATATTGTCACAAACCTCTGTTTTTAATACACATACTGTATAAGCTTCAGACATTCACGAGAGGGGTGTTTACTGACGTATTCTATGTCGTAGAATAAAACGTGAACATCCATCTCTTCAGCTTGTGTCAACCACAGACCTTATTTCAGGCGTATAACCAAAAACAAATTAAAAAACTTTGACTTTGAGACAAGAGAACTGGCAGTGCTAAAATGCTTACTCATTTCCAGATTTTAGAACTCATTCCTGCACCACTCCTACTACTCTAAACTTTTAGTCCTTTGAAGCGATGTCCACCTGTGACAATCACTCATCGTGAAACCATGCCTCTACAAATATTATTCCCCTACAACTGAATTGCATCAAGTCTCCGGGAAACGTAAATGGAACACAATTACAAACTGTAAAAACCTTACTTGGTAATGTTTAGCAAAAACCTCATGGTTCTGCTTAATTGAAATCTAACATAATTCAAACAAAATCAACTTTTACTTTTGGTTAAACACACACACACACACACACACACACACACACACACACACACACACACACACACACACACACACACACACACACACACACACACACACACACACACACAGATAGGGACTAGGGGTCAGACATTCAAAGCCTTCAGACATTGTTGTGTCTAGCCAGGTGTGTGAGTGGGTGTGTGTTGCTGTGTATGTGGATGTGTGTGTGCGAGTGTGTGTTTAACGACTGGCTGAGCTGGTTTGGCAGAAAACACTGTTTGGATAGGGAGCATGTATGGCTCACACACACACACACACACACACACACACACACACACACACACACACACACACACACACACACACACCTAAACACACACACACACCTGCAGCTTCAGCATAATATAACTTGTCCTTGAATTTGTTTTAGACTAAATTCCTGCGCTGCATTATTAAAGCACATTCTGTTGTAGAAGAGTCATTTTAGACCTTCAACTACAACAGAGTTTTAGGAGTATTACATTAAAATACTGGCTGTTTAAAAGTTCTTCAGAATGTGTTTCATGGAACAGAATGTAACTGTGACGTACACATAGACATACATGTTAGAAACCTATTGTATTGAATGACAGACTGCAGTGAATTCCTTACTGACCTTTCATTCAAACCCATGTCTAACATTTATTTAACCAGCTGCATGTCCAGTCCATAAGTCAAGTTACTTGAATGTGACATCAAAGACTAGACGCTAGTTCAGTGTGACTTAGCTTTATGTCTGCAGCTGCTAGTCCATTCATCGATCATTGAATCAACATGAGACGTATGGACAAAGAGATTCATGTCGAGCTGCAGAGTGTATTGACAGACTAAAGTATTGACAGACTAAAGTATTGACAACAATGTCATATGTTATGTGAGATATGGCAGGAATGCTCCTCAAACATGTTGATTTCCTGCTTTTCCCAGATGATGTTCATGTCAAACTGTCTCTATTTGGGTTTTGGACCTAAAAGAGACATTCAAAAACTTTAATTTATAGAAGCTGAAATGCACATTTCTCCTGATTTTCTTTAATGTAACAAATAATCTGCAGTTTAGGAGCATTTAATGCAACCCTAAAGAACATGTCACACAGACTTTAGTAAAAGCATTTATCTGTTTATAAATATGAATGTGTACTTTTGTAAAGATAGTATACATTCTTGTGACAGATTTAGATGTCTTTGCAGCAGGCTGCAACTGCTAATGATGACTGTTATGTATATCACATTGGATCATAGCCATTATACACACACACACACACACACACACACACACACACACACACACACACACACACACACACATATTGGACTCTACATGTTCTCACTGTTTCCCTTGTTAACAGTAATGCAGATTGCAGCAGTAGGTGTGTCGTTTGCTTTCGTCTCTGTTTTGCCTCTGAGGGTTTCTGATGTCAGCCCAAACAGACTTCTATTATACTCTCATTTGTTTTATTTATTTACTTGAAGCACAGCCAGAGTTGTGGTTCCATTAAAACTACACACAACACAACTCTCCCTTTGTGTTTAATGTGTCATTCCTATTTTTTTTAATAGATGGCAATGCACATGTTGACTTAACATTCAAACTGTTGTGGCATTTGTCTTAAGTCAATTTTATTTTACAGAATTAAAATCAGAATAGTGGCAGTTGCTATATTTATTACACAAATATAAAACATGATTTATATTAACATAAGAGGTTAAAAAAAGAATGTGCAAAAATATATAATTAAAATGAAATAAAGGTATTTCTACAAACATAGAAAATGTAAGTAAATTATTTTGTAAGAGTCAAAATAAAGTAAAAATTTGATTTGTTGTCCTCAGTGCTGGAATAGAAAAGTATATATGAAGGTAAGTGAAACATCGAATCAAGTATGTTTTACTTACTAAAGTATGTCAATCGTTTCTTAACATTACTTCAAGTTACCTATGGAATGTATTAAGTGCTTATAAAATAGTATTCGTCATACAAATGCAAAACCAACAATAACATGATTTTATATTCTACGGAAGAGGATTAGGGCCACATGAAAATAAATATTGGGATGTGAAAAAAACATCTGAGAATTTTATCTCAAAATTCTGACTTTTTTCTCATCCCCACATTTTTTTTCACGTGGCCCTAATCCTCTTCCGTAATATTCTGATATCAACAGGAATACCTTGTTTGAGCCATGCTAGCAGCATAGCTAAATGTCTGTTATCCCTCTTTTTAATGTGGATTGTGCTAACCTGTAGCTAATTAGCCGACATGATCTTAATACTCATGTAAATGCACTGTAACCCATGTTAAAGACAAGACTGACGTTTGAACTCTAACATTGTATTTCATATTCATACCAGAGTCAGTGACCCACTCACAGTTAGCGTTAGCATAGCTAGCGTTCCAGATGGGACTCACAGTTTAACATGGGAGTTCCCTGGATTAGCACGCTACATTTAGACCAATGCTCCACTCTCCTCTGATCTACTCCATTCACTCTACCCAGATCTCTTCTGTCATGCTTTACATACGTCTACTTTCTTCTTTGCAATCGTTTATTTATTTTTTTAAATATGGTATATAAGATTTGATGCAAGAACTTTAGTAAATATGTTTGAATTGTTTGCATGTGTTACCAGAAGAGCCTTGCAATCCAATGTGGAAAAGGCCAAATGGTCATAAACCACTTTATTAGCCACTCTAGTTAACCTTCAAAACATGAAACGATGAATGATAATATCCGGACACACTGATAGGTGAAATATCTATACTCGTGTTTTTATTCATGACTGCCTTGTTTGCCTATGCCTGCAAGATGTTATTATTAGAATTATTGTGACTATTTTTTCATCCTTCTTTTCTTGTGTTATGTTTCGTATTCAATTCTGTACGTTTGTTGGGTATTTCTCTTTCATTTTATAGGTGAAATACTATCAGCAGTCTACGGTTAGTTGACTAGAAGATGTATACTGTCAGATATAAATGCATCTGCTGTCTGAGATGTTGCTGAATATGTCCAATTAGCACATGATCAGTGAATTAGACAAAACATGACATTTCCATCTGGTTCTTTAATCTTTTATAAAGTGTTAACCCTAACCCTGTTTATTTCCCAGACAATGCATTTCACAATTTCCCTTTCACAATAATAAATAAGATTGACTGTGATATAGGACTGAGTTAGCTGCCTCATGTCTGTTAAAGTCAAACGTGTCAGTGTGTCGTTCACACGAGACTTGTTGGAAATGGACCCCCTCTCACACACTCAGACACACACCTCCCTCTCAGTTTTCCCACTGTTGGAACCAGTAGTGGGAGTTTTGTGGACCAAAGTTCCCACACTTGTTGGCTGCACCATTAGTGTGTGTGTGTGTGTGTGTGTGTGTGTGTGTGTGTGTGTGTGTGTGTGTGTGTGTGTGTGTGTGTCTGTGTGTCTGTGTGTGTGTGCGCGCGCGCGCGCGAGCCCCCCCCCACTTCCACCCCCTATAGCTTTTCTCATGGAAATTGGCAAGCAAGCAAATTGTGTGCACCTATGACCTATAACTCTCTCTCTCTCTTAAACACACACAAACACACACACACACACACACACACACACACACACACACACACACACACACACACACACACACAGCTGTCTGTGCTATTTCTGACTACCAGACTGCAGAGTCATCCCAGGACTGAGAGAGGAGAGGGGGAAGGGAGGGAGGAATTAGCAAGCTTCTCTCTCTCTTCCTCTCCTTTCCTCCTTCCCTTTCTCACTTTCTTATTTTTACCTTTATTAATCTCTCCCTTTCTGTCTCTTTCCTTGTCTCCTTTTTCCTCCCTCCTTGGGATTCCATCAGAATCATCTTTATCAGGGGGTAGATTGGGTTTTGCTCTGAGAGTTGCCTCATTTTCGAATGAATTAAATCAGAAATGGTATATAAACTTAATAAATGTTTGTAAAAATGTGCACATCGTACAATATATAGTGCGTTGTATTAATATTAATAAGATGTTGATTCAGTTTTTGTTTTTTTTAATCTTTCCATCCACCTTTTCTACTTATTCCCTCTCCAATATTTTCAGTTTGACCTTTGTCTTAAGCCTTTCCTTAAAGGGGACCTATCATGCAAAATGCACTTGTGTACGTCTTTTATACATGAATATGTGTCCCCGGTGTGTCAGGGAATTCACCAAGTGTCAGAAAACACAACCCTTTTCCTCCATACCCAAATCTCTAAAAACGGGGCTGCAACGGATCTGATACAGACTGATCCAGATTTGAACACTGTCCTGACGTCAGGACGGTGGCGCTACGGCTATTGGTCAATTCTCCACCTATCAAGGGAATGAGAGGTTGGGCCACGGCCGGCCGTTGCAATAGTATGAAGCTGCAGCGTCGGAGACAGCAGTTACAGGACCGCACTTGTAGAACCCTATATATACAGTCTATGGTAGAACCGCACACACAGGTCCGACGGAGCACGTGACGGCGGAACGTGACGGAGCACGTGACGGTCAACGCACGTTCACATGAATGTTTATATGTATATTAAACAAACAACACTGTTAATTTAGTTTTGGGTGACGAAACAACACTTTTAATTTAGTTGAGAATTTAAAAAAGATAGTCTTTTATATGTATATTATACAACACTGTTAATTTAGTTTTGGGTATGTTTTTGTAAAAAGAAAACAACACTGTTAAACACTGTTCCTTCTACAGTATCATAATTCTCGTTTCATTATTATTATTAATAAATCAAAGGTGTCTTCGAAGAGGTGCTAGATTACTGAAAAACAACTGTTAGTGTGTTCATGCACCAGCCTGCAAAAGATAAACAAGCAGTTTGACCGAGAGGCATTTCAGTTCAGAATACATTTTTATCTATTTTAATTTCCACACTGTGGGGGTCTGCTGTCAGGCAGTTTTGGCAGAGCTCATATTATACGTCAGTTGTATATTATTGTTATTGCCTAAATAATCCAGTATCAGTCAGGCTGTTTTACCTTTGTGTAATAACAGGAATACAGAGTAAAATGTGATATATTGACGATGCTTTAAATAGCGTTGTAGGTAAATGTGATTTAAACTAATTGTTCCTTGTGTCAATTGTAAGAAGAGCTGTAATTCCCCGCCATTAGGTAGCCTTAGCTAGCACTGATTAAATGAAGTGGATTAGATTCACCTTAATTACCTTAATTAACAAAGTGAAGTTTAGCATCTTAACAGCAGTGCAGAAACAAACATCAATTAGTAGATATAAATAAGATATTATATATACGGTAAGCAGTAAATATATTCAGCAGGGAAGTATACAGCTGGAAGAATGATACGATTACAGAGTACGCTTTAAATCGGATTGGTCAGTCACTGGGGGTGAGGCGGGGTCTGCTGTTTCTTCACTGGGGGTGAGGCGGGGTCTGCTGTTCCCTCTCCAGGGAGATAACCTGTCGTGGCACTCTGAATATTGGCTGAAGGGTTCCCTCCAGCAAGCTTCTGGCCTCCAGAGTCCAGAATGCAAACCTTTGGCCATGCCTTTGAAACAATAAGAACAAGACGTCATCTAAAGTATTGGCAGTAACTGCAGTGGAAATGATATACCGGTCGGCAATTTAATCCACATCTGTGAATGGTATACCCTTAAACATAAGAACATAGAATTGTAGTATTATTATTTTGTGGTCATATTATTTAAAAGTGTAAAATATGAATACCAAACATCTGGATCAAGTAACTGGTCACCACAAACAAATCATAGGACTTGTTTTGATTTATTGCTCAAATGGAACTGATCATAACATTCAGGCTGCTTTTAATGCAGACACATTGCAACCCCATTTGCATTTCACAAGAGAATGTTTGCTAACTTTACCTTCATGGAGAACTGCACGGTGGAAGTGGCTCTCTAGATGGCTTTTAACCTTGCTGTGTTTGGTTGGAGAGAACAAACCAGAGACACAGAACGGGCAGTGAAAGTCGTTGCAACAAGTTGTGCACCGTTGAAGGTCCGGCAAGGATATCCCCTCTTGGATTGAAATATGCATCTTGAAAAAGAGAGAGCCTAATTGGTCAAACTGAACATTTTGAAACAATTTCACAGACAGACATAAATTAGGCCTAATTGTTAGATTCTGGCACGACAGATTCTAACCTACATAATAGGCCGACATAACTGACTAAAACACCTCATGCAATATTACAAAACATGTCAAAATGATGAGACTGTCTGATAAACAGTAAACAGGCAGTCAGCACAGTGAAGATTATTTACAATGAATTCAAATTGTAATACAATGACTATTAAAGAAGCATTTACACTGAAGACAGAACTTAGGCTACTGCTGATTTAATGTAGCGGACGCACAGATCATATTGACATGCTTTTGTCATCCGTTGAAGTTTAATTAATTAGCTGACTATAATTAATTATCAGGGTTGGGAAGTTTACTTTTTTAAAATGTAGTAGGTTACAGATGAGTAATTACCCTGTTAAAAATGTAATAAGTAACTTGACTATGTAACTATTTGTATTGAAATTCTAATGTTAATTATGGTTATTTTATGTTTTTTGTGAGTCACTTTGGATAAAAGCCTCTGTCAAATAACATAACCATAACATACGGTTTCATTAAACAAATAAACAAAATGGTTAACAGTTGGTTTTGCAGCGAGTATGCTCTATATATATATATATATATATCATATACTAACAGATGACATTTAGCACTTGTTGCTTGTATGGCTGTCCAATTCAATACAACAGAATAGTTGTTAACTTTAAAAAAAAAAAACATGATTCACATTACTCACACTCTTACTGTAATTAGTGATTAAATTACTCAACTATGACACCTAGTTGGGCTTGCCAAAATCACGCTAGTTTCATTAAACAAATGATCAAATATGCTAACGAAGCTAATGCTTTTGCCAAAAGCTATAGCTAACGAATAGTTGTTTTTAGAGACTTTAATACGGTTAGAAGCTATCATAAGCTAACAGATGTTTGTTTGTATTGCCTTAACACTATCATAGTTAATGTTAGCTAATCACACTTCATTTCAAGACACCGGAATTGTTATTAATGTTAAACAAATAAAACTTTAAAAGCACTTCACATTACTCACATTCTCTGCGTTGACGTTCACATTCATGTGAACGTGCTCCGTCACGTGCCGCCGTCACGTGCTCCGTCGGACCTGTGTGTGCGGTTCTACAAGTGCGGTCCTGTAACTGCTGCCGACGCTGCAGCTTCATGCTACTCGGCCATTGCTGCTCGAAAGCGCTGGAGACACTGTAGTACATATGCCAGGCCTGTAAGTGGCGCTGTAGTCTGACACAAAAGCAGCAAAGAAGACTTCCCTTGCATGGTTGCCATGGTTGCCCTTCTGTTTATTCTCCGCTGTGGCTCTTGTTCTCCCTCCCCGAGGCAAGCGTTTGCGCCTCCTGCTTTAAAACAACTGAATAATGACTCTATATAATCATATGTAAGGGATAATGTGCAGCGACGCGGTCATTATGGGGAAAAGAACACCGACAGGCTGATCAGGAGCCCGACGCGAAGCGGAGGGATCTAGATCGGCATGAAGGCACATTATGCAATGTGCACATTATCCCGCTTATTACATGGCCACATTCTTAACAAAGTAACGACATGACTCCCAATATTAATTGAAATGGTTTTATGGATTTAGAAAATGATTTTATTGATTTAAAAAATAGTTGTATGTATTGATTTAAATTGACATGCATCCGCTAAGAAAAATAGTCCGTTGTACTTGTTACTGTTTGAACTAACGTAGAAACGGCAGGAACTGCTTCAATAGTGTTTTTGAGGAGCATTTTAATTACAGATTTGAAAACATCGTTGCTTGCTTTAAAAGTAGCACAATTCATTATGTCAAACCTTTGGAAGTATCTAGATATCCCTGCCCTAATGCCAAAGGTACTGGCAACTCCCCTCTCCTGCAGGGGGGCGTGGTCAGCTGCAGCTCACAGAATCAGCCCCCTGCAAAAACAGGGCTGGAAAGAGCAAATAGAGCGAAATGAGGCATGGCTAAAATGCAGGATCTGTTTGGTATTTTGAAAAAAAAACTATATTTATATACTTTATATAGGTATGGCCCTACAATATATTGTTCAAATATAGCATGATAGGTGTCCTTTAAATGGATGCATGAAGAGGAGTCACCCTGTCACGGCTTTGAATGTGTCTTATATATGAAATGTTTTGTCGGACAGTGTGTGACCTTATAGATTCAAACTGTGAGTGTTCGCTTTCATTTTCGAATAGGGGACTTTCTACATTTAAACATGAGGAAAATGTGCCCCCTGAGAGAAGGCATAACATCATTTGGCAGATAAACAATAATAACTCAAATATGATTCTTCCTTTTCAAACTGGTATTTGTAGCAGGAAGGGCATTTCTTATTTGTTATCTCTCAACATGTTTAGTGTGTTCACAAAACGTCCTACAAAGGGATGCAACAGGTCGGTGCTTTTCTACTTGCTGACACGTTGAAGTATTGTGAAACGTTTGGAGTTCTTTCATTGAATCAGCATAAGGAGAGACGTCGGGCTGATCCTCCTGTCAGACAGACCCCTGCTGAGACACTATGTGATTAAGCTGTAATTACTGCCGCTGTATAAAACCATATGTGATTTGGGTAAAGCCTGTGATTATACAGTCAAATAGATGTAGTGACTGAAGGTCTGTGGCTGAGTTAAGGTGAGTCAAGGCTGGTGCAGCAGACAGATGTGGAGACATGAACACACAACTGCTTATAATATCAAATCAAATAACTTCTACAGTCTTATGAATGTCTCTTAGGGCTGCTCACTGCGCAGCATGATTATAAGCTGCTGCCTGATACACATTTCGCCCACATGCTCTTCCTCCATCAGTTCCTCATCCTTCAGCACTTTATTATCCTTTACTTTGCCTTGCGTTTTTTAGGTGATTAAGAAGAAAAAAAGGTTTTCAGGGACTTTATGGAGCTAATAAACAGACAATGGATTATCTTTTATGTTTATTTTTTTCCGTGTTCAAAGTAGACATAGATGATTTCAAGCATTTTGATCTTACTCGTTTTTCTTTTTGTATCTGTATGTTGACTGTGCTGCACTGAAAACCCTGAAACGTTGACTTTAATGAAATGTATTATGTCAACAGATTTCACATAACTGCATTAGGTTAGTTGAAAGCAATGAAATCAAGTTGAAATCAAACATATCAGGTTCAACTTCATGTTATTGCTTTCAACTAACCTAATGCAGTTATGTGAAATCTGCTGACATAATAGTCAACGTTTCTGTTTTTTGCATTATTACAATCTACTTTTTGACGAGCTGGTCATATTCCAAATGTACTTCCTGTCTCACTCTCTTATTCTCCTGTTAGTGCTTTCATGTTGCTGCCTAGTGTAGAGGCTGTGGTCTGCTTTGTCATGTTTGATACAAAACAAATGCACAAACCATGACTGTCCTTCTGCATAAAGAACAGCATCTGCGTGATGTTTTCTCATTTCCAAAGCTAGCATCCCTTCTTCTTTCCTTCCCTCTGTCCTTCTTTCTCTCCTTCCCTCCTCCCTCCACATGCATCCTTCCTTCTTCCACTTCTTCCTTCCTCACTCATATCTTCCTCTTTTCCTTCCCTCCCTCATACTTCTGACCCCCCTTCTCTTTGTCTGTCTGCTCATCCGGAGCCATCTGACTCGGCATGACCGCCTGTGACCTTTAGCTGAATGCAGGTGGAGGAGGAGGAGGAGGAGGAGAAGGAGGATAGACTCAGAGCAGGCCACGGATGACAAATGAGCTAATTGCTTTGGATTAACCGTGGAGTGTCTGCCTGCCTGCCAGGCTTACAGCCTCCTCCTGTCTAGACACACCGCAGAGGGAGGGAACAGATCAGCATGACGAGAAGTGAAAATGTTTTAATGTTATTTTCTGTTTGTTGTTTTCTTCCCAGTTGCACTAGGCGAGTGTAAATCCTGTCAGATGAGGTCAGTAATCTGCCCACAGCATGAACATGTTTATTAGAGAGGTACACAGGCGATTTGGTATTTCACTTCCATAAAGTCGGGCACTCTGGAGACAGATTTAAAGTGGAATCAGATCACTTTTTCACCCCCCCAGCGTTTCCAAGTGGTATTATGTGTTGCACTCTTTTTTTGTTAACTGCTGAGCCACCAACAACAGAAGACAGGCTGAATTTCCAAATAAACTTCCAACGCAGGCAATGATAACATATTTTATGTCCATGGAATTTCATATAATCAAGAAGGTCAATCTACTTGTTCCTATGCAATATGGCTAAGGCTAGCAGCTAGGGCTGTACCCGAATATTCGGTCGTTGGCCTACTATTCGGTTTTCAATTTCGTTATTCGAATAACAATGGGTTATGTTTTTTATCGCACGTTGTCTGATTGTATAATCATATGCGCCGTTGCTAGAGTCTGTTGATATGCTCTCCAAATGAACAGCAGCATGAAAATAACCCGCGGAGGCTACGGTACAAATTGCCGGGATTTGCCTTTTCCCCCCCCCCTTCATTTCTGACCAATTGTTGAACAGCATTTCCGTGCACATGACTTGCGTTTAAAGTTCATAGTCTGTTTGAATTTTTCCTGTGTGAACGCAAACCGAACCTTCTGAAAAATGAAGGTCCCCCCCCCCGCGTACACCGAATATTCGCTGCTGATTACTACCGAATATCCGGAGCCCGGAAAATGGTATTCGGGACAGCTCTTCTAGCAGCTTGGCTACTGTCCAAAAAAATAAACATTAATCAGAATCAACAACAAAACAGAAACCCCAAAGACAAACCCCCAGTAGTATTAGTAAGAAGACTGTCTTTATTAACAACTGATCAAACTTAGTAGAAATACACATTTTATCCCCCTACCTATTTGGCTTCTTTGGGTCTTTCTTTAATGGTGTTCTTATCTTGGGTAAAGTTTCCTCAAATTGTTCCCCTAACTTGAGGATAGCTGGAGTTTCTTCCTATTAAAATGCCCTGTGGTAGGTAATACTGCAGTGTATATGTCTAGGGCTTTTATTGTAAAAGAGAGATTGCGACCCAGAGGTAGAAAGATTGTAAAGTGAGGCCAATGTGGAGCCAGTGATGGTGTCACCATTCTTCAACTATTGTGCAATCAATATTAGTTTTATAGTAATAAGTTAAAGCAAAACATTTTACCCATTAGTCGCTTTCACACCAAGTACTTTGCCGTACTTAGTGCCCAGCACTTAGTGCCAGCACTTAGTACCCCCATGGAACTAAGTACAGATCGCGTTCACACCGGAATAAGTTCCCTGAGGAAAGATTACGCAAATGAAGCCGCTGACCTCACTTCTTCTTCTTCGGGTTTACTGCCAGGCCGCAAACTACTTCACGTTGTATACTGCCACCCGAAGTCCCCGGCCGGAAGTCCCCGGAGTTGGGGACTGGCTTCAGTAGAAGCTGCTGGGACTCCCAGCAGCTTCTACTGAAGCCTTCCGAGTAAATCGCCAGAACGCCGACACCTCCTCATCTCCACCGCTCCCATGTTTTATTTTGTGTTGCCATAAGTTAGTCTCTCTCCGTTGGTGCGCGGGGCTAATGCTAATGCTAATAATGCTAATGCCAGCAAATATAATGGCGGCTTCACCAAACTTTTCAGAGTTTTACGGGGCGTGGTTTGCAATTCGCCCAGCAAATCGAAATTGGTACTTTTTTCTCCCCAGGATAGTACCACCTCTCTAGCAGGCACTAAAGATGGGGGTAAAAGTTCTCGGAACTAAGTACTCTTTTTGGTGTGAACGCAAAATTCCAGGCACTATCGGAACTAAACGGGAAAAGTACGGGTGAAAGTACTCCGGTGTGAACGCGCCTATTGCCACTTATAAAAAGAATGGTCGAAATTACAACAAAAGGCGGAAATATACTCAGACCTTTAGCTCCTATCAAACTTAAAACTACATATCTAGGGATGGGTACCGAGCCCCGGTATGAAACGGGCCCCGGCGCTGAATTATTAAAGACCGTGGTACCGTTAAGCTCCGACGTTAGCGGTCTTTTTATCGGTACTGGAGACATGTAAAAAATATATGTTGTATGTATTATTGCTACACAAACATTATATTGCAGTTTTAGTGTCGCCAACTCCGTTTCTAATATGCAAAAAGACTGCAAAATGCTTCTATGATTATTTTTTGTATTTTCGATCTCTCTCCCCCGCCTGCTTGCGAGGGGGCGAGGCAGTTTACACACACGCAGCTGCTACATGCAGCAACACACACACACACACACACAGAGGAGATGGCGGAGAGAACGCGCTCCGAGGTGTGGTTAAACTTTACCCGTCTCGATGCTCGTTGCCTAAAGTGCAATAAGAGTTTAGCATGTAAGGGCGGTAACACGAGCAATTTGTCTAAACATATTGCAAAAGTGTACCACATTCAGACGGAGGAATGCACCGTTTTTGACTGTCTTTCTAGTAGCTCTGTAGCCCCATCCACGAGTAACGTTTCCATGTCAGGTATTATGTATGCTAGCAGCAACACACAGAGTTAACTCAATTATACAAACATGGATTAATGATTAGAGGCAACTGAGTTATTTATTTTGTTAAAGTTTCAGCTATTCTGTTTACAATTCTTTCATCACATTATTTAATACGATTTGTTAAAGCATTGTTGTTTCTTTTGATATGAAATATTATGTATTTAATTTAAATAAAAAGCAATGTTAGTTTTGTTCACAATTTGTTTAGTTAGTTTACCTTATTTTTTTCTCCAAAAGAACCGATAAAAGTACCGTTAAAAGACCGGACCGATAAGCGGTATCGATAAAAGTAGTAGTACCATTAAAACCTTAACGATACCCATCCCTATACATATCCCATGATGCAAAATGTACGTGTTTTCTTTGAATCTAAACAACATTTCCAATAAATACTCAGTTAATCAGTACTTAATAACAAAAGAGGAACAAGTCAGAGATGCTGAGTCAGCAGAATGTAGTGAGAGTTCTCAGTTAGTATGAAATAAGACATGACTCATGACCTTTCTGTAACTCTGCAATTCAATTCAGGGGGAAAACAACAAGTCAGTGTTCCGTGGAAATTCCAAACAAAGTGAGAAACTGTCTTGATCACACACACCACAGGACACACACCTAGTGCAAGTGAATGATGCTGTTGTTAAATGAATAGAACCTTTGCAGAAGAAACAATGAGTCGGAGAAAGGAATCGTTTTGCAGTCATAAAGAATCATTATGTAAATACTGCAGGCTCAACATTCAGTTTATAAAAGAAGCTAAAGAAATGTAGGCATTCAGTATTTATGTATATTTTGCTAAATGAACTGGCTGTTTACATTTTTGTGTAAGATGTTGGTAGAAATGAAAGGCAGTAAACCCTGAATGCAGCTTGGCTCAGTGATAAAGAAGCAGCATTTGTGTGTGTCTGCACTGAAGCGTGTGCTGGCCTGAAGGACCTTTTCACTGCACAACACATTTGCTTTTAAAATGATTTTGGCAGGCCAAAAACACTGAAATGAAGGGAGAAGAATAAATCCAGGGAGAGAAAAGAGCTAGAAAGGCAGAGGAAGAGAACAGAAAGTACATTTGTATTCCTTTTGAAATGATTTTGCCTTAAAAATGTGCTAGAATATTACACCAAAAATGCTGCTCTGCCTTGCTAAAGTGTAAGAAGGTGTTGTATCGATATTATTATGTAATCATGATTCACTTTCTTTTGGAAATCCACTTTCAATGTGCAGAACGTCTGGATAGAACAGAGATGATGTCTTGTTAGTATACAGAGATGAGGGGGGGGGTAAGGGCGGAGGCAATAGAGAGAGAGACAAGGGGGGGCGTGTAAAATGAGAATGGACAAGAGGATGTCTGCTCATTGACCCCTGACCTACACACACACACACACACACACACACACACACACACACACACACACACACACACACACACACACACATACCATGTATACATCACTTCAGGGGACATTACATTAACTTACATGCATTTTCTGGAGACTTATCCTAACCTTAACCATAACCAACACATGCCTAACCCTTACCCTAAACCTAACCAAGTCTTCACCCTAAAATTAATGATTCCCTTCATGGGGACCTCCATTTTGTCCCCATAAGGGAGGTGAGTCCCCACACGTGACTGTGTAAACAGATGTAGGTCCCCACAAGTGTAGTAATGCTAGGCCACACACACACACACACACACACACACACACACACACACACACACACACACACACACACACACACACACACACACACACACACACACACACATAGATGGTGAGGCTGACATCACAGTGTGTTTAACTGTCTGTTCCTTTAGCCTTTTAAAACAACAGCTCTCTTTAATAAGCAGAGGAATGTGATCTGTTTGCTTTTCATTATTCTACTGTGTTTATGTTTCATTGTCTGTTATTTCCTCCAAACTCTCCTTACCCCTTTCCTTCCTTCACCCCTCTTTCACCCGTTGTCCTATAATATTTCATATAATGAAGACACTTTTCTTTGTTCTTCCTTTTTTTGAAGTGGATGCAACATTTTTCTGGAATTAAAAGTGGAAGTTGGAAAGTGGAAGTGTGACTGTCTGATGCAGGTTATGACCTCCACAAGCGCAGTATAGTCATACTCAAAGTGTGTGTGTGTGTTCAAGGTTCAAGGCTTTTATTTGTCATACGTACATAGCTACAGTGTAGTTATCTCAATGAAAATCTTAGGTCACAGGCTCCTCCCACAGTGCAACACAATAAAACAGAAACAGAACAAATTGTGCAAGTAAATACAAAACAAATAGTGTGTGGGTGTGTATTTATGTGTGTGTGTTTGTCATGCTAACCTAGCAACAGTTTACATATCAACCCTCATGCATTAAAGCTCCAGACGAGTCCTTGTGAAAATTCATCGGCTATTTCTGTCATTACTTCATAATAGAGCTGACTGAATTTAGTTTGAATTAGTTTTTACGTCCATAGCTTATTTGTAGACATTGTATGATGTACATGATACACTACCTCTCTGTCAATGTATTGGCACAGCATTCTAAGCAGAGAAGTGGGACTGTCCCTTTAATAATCTTGACCCGGGGACGTCACATTAAGGATTTCTATAGTGGATCACATTAGAAAACAGCCACAATAAGATTGAATATCCATGTTTGGGATTATTGTCGATATCCTCACATAACTGACTTGAACTTGAACTGTCGAGCGTTACAAAATACATGAAATATCGAGTAAGAAAGAACAGGAACAACTTTTTGCTACACTTTTTTATAAATTATCATTAGGCCTTTTATTTTGTTTTTTTATGTATGCAGTTGGACCTAATTAATTGGGTTTCAACAAGCTGATGTGTCCTATCTATGATGCAATACAAATATCATTTTGATTATATTTAATAACAAATAAAGTGCTTTAAATGTTATGTTTTTAAAGCATGTTATGTTTTAGTGCCATCTTAAAGGTCCCATGACATGCTTTTCCGGTTATTACCCGTCCCCTTGTGTGTTATGAAGGTTTTTCTGCATGTAAACGGTCTGTCAAAAACCCTCAAAGTACACCCTGTAGCGAGTAGTAAAACTCTAACACAGAAAAGACCTGTCTATGCTGCCCCAGAACGCCTCGTTGGAGATTTCTCATTTTCCATTGTTTGCTTCCTGGGTTCTGTGACGTGTGAACACCCAAAACAACAACAAATGACCGGATTGGCCCAAATGGACCAATCCGCGGAGCCCCTCACACACCAGGACCCCTTGGCTAACTAACAGGGAGTCCCCATTGACTTGCATAGAGCTCCCTGAACACTGGTAATAGACGAGTTGGGATCGCGGAGAAATTCTCTCCGCAGACCCATTCTCACAGCGTTATAAACCTTTTTCTTACTCAATATCAAGCCACACTGTTTTTACTTCGGCTGTGAGTGTTTGTGTGTGCTCAGGATGAGTTTCGCTGTGTCTCTCTGTATCGCCGACCCGGAAACCTGTCCGCTGCTCGCAGCAACGAGCCTCGCAACGTCCCGACCAATCAGAGCACACTGGGCTCACAGGGAGGGGGGGCAGGAGCTCCAACAAGCCGCTTAGGACAGAGAGTGAATACACATACTTTACAGCAGGGGTAACCAACAGGTCGATCGCGATCGACTGGTCGATCTTCAAAGCCTTCACTGTCGATCCCTAGCATTTAAAAATAATAATAATAATAATATTTTCCAAAGTAAAAATATTTTCCAAAAAAAAAATATTTGCCAAAAAAAATAAAAATGTTCATGCTCTGGTTGGTTGTTTAAACAAACGTTTTAGACCTAGCTCTGGTTTGTTGATTTGAATCACGCACAGGTCATTTTACAAACTCCAATTGGTTATTAGATATGTTGACGTCTATGAATTGCTGCATGCAATTGTGGGTGGGGTCATCTTGAGGAGTAACTTAAACTGTACCAAGTTCTGCTAATCTTTAACCAATGGCTGAGGGTCCGGCGAAAAATAAATCAAAAACGTATTATTTCCACCCGGAATGGGAGCATGAATTTCTTTTCACATCAGCGAAAGAGAAGACTATGCCTCATATGCCAACAGGCAGTAGCCTTGGAGAAACGGGGCAACCTGGAGCGCCATCATGCGAGCACCCATGGTAAATTCAAAGACTCATATCCACTCAACAGCGCATTAAGAACCAAAATAATTGATGAACTGAAAAGAGGACTAAAAGCACAGCAGTCGCTTTTCATCGCGCCTACAGCAAAGAGCAATGCAGCTACAGAAACGTCCCTCCGGATTAGCCATATTTTGGCTCAGCACAAAAAACCATTTACGGATGGTGAGATGATTAAAGAAGCAATGAGCGCCACAGCTGACGTCTTGTTTGCGGATTTCAAAAACAAAGAGGACAAGGATAAAAAAGTGTACCACTTGGTGCACCTACTGTAGCCAGAAGAGTCGAGTCATTGTCCGAAGATGTATCCCAGCAAGTATTAAAAGACTTGTCTCTCTCGGAATACTTTTCAGTTCAATTTGACGAGTCTACCGATGCCACAGACACAGCCCAGCTAGGTGTGTTTGTCCGGATGGTTTTCACGGATTTTACTGTCAACGAGGCCTTTCTTGCCCTTATCCCATTGAAAGAAAGAACCAGGGGTGAGGATGTGTACAAGGCATTCAAGGACTATGTTCGTGAGTACAAGATTCCCATTCATAAAATAGTGTCCTTCACAACCGATGGGGCACCAGCGATGCTCGGTGTTCGTTCAGGATTTGTTGCGCTGTGCAGAAAAGACCCAGACTTTCCACCATTTGTAAACTATCACTGTGTGATACATCAACAGGCATTGGCAGCTAAAGCAATTGACATGTCACATGTAATGAATGTTGTTGTTAAGATTGTCAACTCAATTCGCGCAAAAGCACTCCAGCACCGGCTATTTAAGTCTTTATTGGACGAGCTCGACTCTGTGTATGGAGATTTGATCCTTCACGCAGATGTAAGGTGGCTCAGTCGGGGCAAGGTGCTCCAGCGTTTTCTGGATTTGCTGCCAGAGATCATCAGTTTTCTGAAGTCGAGGAACGAGGAGTATGAGCAGCTGTCCGACGATACTTGGTTATTGGACTTGGGGTTCCTTACCGATCTGACTGCAAAACTCAATGACCTTAACCGAGAATTGCAAGGGAAAGACCGAGAGCTTGGTCACATGATTAGCGCAGTGGAGGCATTCAAAGTGAAGCTCAGTTTGTGGACCACTCAGTTAAGACATGCGAGGCTGACACACTTCCCAAATCTTGAAAAGGTGTCACAAAACCTCACAGACAAAACTGCTTTTCATCCTGAACAATTCTGCGCCCATTTGAACAAACTGACATCAGAATTTGGTGCTTGATTTGTGGAGCTACAAGACATGGGGCAAGTAGTTGGTTTTGTATAAAACCCTTTCCTCAGCGTTGACATTGAACAGCTGTCAGCTAAAATGCAGCAGGTGTTTACATTACCTATGGGTGTTGATATGGAGATCATTGAAATGCAAAGCGACATTGAATTGAAGGCCAGAGCAAGAGATCAGGACTTTTGGTATCCACTGATTGTGTCATGTGCGCTTAAACTGAAGGCCTACTTTGGCTCCACATACTTATGTGAAACGGCCTTTTCACAAATGAAAATAATTAAATCCAAGTATAGAACTTGTATGACTGACGCACATCTTGCTGACTGCCTCCGGCTGGCAATCACTAACTATCAGCCAGATTTCAAAAGGCTTACAGATCATGTGCAGTCACAGCAGTATCATTAAAGGCAGGCTGATAGAGCAACTTGAGCGTTGAAAATATATTGTGCATTGAACAGAGAAACTTAATATGGATTACATTGAACTGTAGGCTAATATCTGTACATGTGAATATTACTAATTGAACTGAGAAACTAAATATAGTGCATAGAACAGATACTGTAAATATTAATAGTTTGTATTGAACAGATATGCCTACCGTAAATATGAATATTGTACATTGCACAGATAACTGTTCATAACTGTGTCTTTCTTTGTGTGCATCTTTACACATACATTGAGCCTGTTGTAACATAAATTGATTGCAAAAATAAATATGACGATGAATAGTCTTACTCCTAAGTGGGTTTTTTGGAAGATATCGGATTGGTAGATCTCGGTTTACATTTTGGAATAAAAAGTTATCTTGGGCTTGAAAAGGTTGGTTACCACTGCTTTACAGAGATGCTGTATGAGAAACCAATGTGAGTTTGGAACATTGCACAATATAAATCTATTGTAGTAGACCTCAACAATGGAACTATGATCAATAGAAATGGCCATGACATGGGACCTTTAAGGGTTTTGAGCATATTCTGTTAACTATCATGATAATATTTTTAATTGAATCTAATTCTTTGTGTGATTAAATACCATGTGTTATATTAAACACATTTTGTTGTTTTTGTTGTATCTTTCCCAAGTACTGAGATCCGTTTTCCTAAGTTTATTGTTTTAAATTCCTTTATAATCACACGTCTAGAGAAGTTAAAGCTCCAGACTCCCCCCCCCTCTCATCATTATTCAGTCCAGCCCTCTGACCCATCTGTGTCTCCCAGACGCTCCCACCACTCCCCCTCTTTCCTCCCCCCTCCTCACATTGACCCCTTTTGTTCACAGCTTTTGGGAGGGGGGGGGGGAGTCTGGTCAGCTGTTTCCTCACTCTGTGTGTGTCTGGACACTGTGGGAATGTGTGTGTGAGAAAAAGTATCAGACAAAGCTCTGTGCAGCTCAGAGTGTGTGTGTCGCCCGGCAAGGACACACACGCGGTGCCGCAGTATCCTCAGGACATGTAGTTTGGACTTCCAGTTTGAGTTTCTTTTATTTATGTTGTTTTGTGTTTTGAGTTGTTTGGGGAGCAGAACATCTTAAGGCTATTATCACAGGATTACAAACATCTACGGATTTAAGTCTTGGTGCGAGTGAAGGTCTTTGAGAGAATATGCAGCCTTCACAAGGCACGCACAACCATGACGACTGTGTTCAGACGCAGCTGTGCGGTGAGAAAACGACTTTCTATTGGATAACTTGGGATATCTTTAAACCTAGGGCTAATGTGTTGCTGCTTTATTATACCTGTCAAGTTATTTCTCTTTTTTCATTTAAATGCATGTTGTGTAGGGTCGGTCAATGTGTTCATTACCAGCCAATCAAAAAAGCCAAATAGTCCCTGGCTTCAGCTTCTTTAAGGTGCTGATATAAATCAAATATCAGTGAAGAAAATAGTTGGTCAGACGAAAGAAGGAGTGTGAAAACTTCTTCCTAGACTTTGGGACATTGTGTGAATGCTGTTGGGTTTAATACTTTCCTAATAATCTAGTCTGCAATTACAGGTTGGGCAAGTTGTCAAAGGAAATGAGATGCGGAAAACGATATGTTCTGGCATTTTTGCAGAAAACATATTTAACGATTATGATCATCAGAAATATTTAGCAAGTCTTTTTCTATCTAACTATGCGATTAGGTGTCTAAGGACCTCGATTAGTTAAGTCATATCGTTGACTAAATTGTAGTGTTTCTGAAATAACTGACTTTCCAGTACTAGATTCAATCAATCAATCAATGTTTATTTATATAGCCCAATATCACAAATGTTACATTTGTCTCAGTGGACTTCACAGTTTGTACAGAATATCAGTATGACAATACGACACCCTCTGTCCTTAGACCCTCACATCGTACAAGGAAAAACTTCCGAAGAAAACCCACAGTTTTAAAGGGAAAAATGGGAGAAACCTCAGGGAGAGCAACAGAGGAGGGATCCCTCTCCCAGGACGGACAGACGTGCAATAGATGCCGTGTGTAAATTGAAAGGATAATACATTTGCAACATAGGTAGTCCAAATGTTTGGAAATGCATGTGTGTATAATAGGAAGATGAATCCACGAGGATATCCATCCAGGACTTATGATCCAGGACCACAGCCACGACTCAAGATCCAGGGCTCGCGATGCAGGACACAGGACGGCAGGATCATCCATGACTCCGGATCCCAGCATATATAGACACCAAAAAGAAAGACATTTGGGGAAGCTGGGTTAATCGGAACATGAGAGTACACAGGTATAGACAGAGAGAAGGAAGAAGTAAGATGTCCCCCGACAAACTAAGCCTATATCAGCAAAACTAGGGGCTGAATCTAATCAGCCCTAACTATAAGCTTTATCAAAAAGGAAGGTCTTAAGCGCACTCTTAAAAACGGATAGGGTGTCTGCCGCCTGAACACAAACTGGAAGCTGATTCCACAAATGTGGAGCTTGATAAGAAAAGCTCCACATTGTGATTTGACACCTTTAATATTGAATCTAGCTCTGCTGTGAAAGTCCAGTTTGCATTCAGTGCAACGTTTATTTGCATGTCAAGAACTTTAGTTTTGTTTGACATTCTGTTTGAAACCCACTTCTTCCTCGTGTTGATCATGTGACCAGTTGTGTGGTACTTCAGTGTTTTCCCTCTCTACCAGTTCGGGATGTGTTAACTTTGGTATCTAATGTGTTGGTGTGACCTGGTGTTGTGAGTCTCATTGCAGGTCCGGTTGTTAAAGTACATTATGAATGAAATGGCTTGCCTTGTATACATGTTTGAGAACCATGCGTGAATGGCTAAACTCATAAAAGGTTATGACTGAGTTAGAAGAGTCAGCTGACTGAGTGTGTGTGCCTTCATGTTGTGTAATGGTCAGAGGAACAAGAGTGTGAGAACTGTGTGTGTGTGTCTGCTTTATGTTCTGCTGTCTGACTGGGACCTGACCTCTGCCCGCTCCCTGTGAAAGAAAAGTGTGAGAAAAAATGCTCCATAAGGGGGGGGGGATAAGGGCAGACTGCATCTAAACAAAGCTAGCCCTGTCTGCCTCTGTGTGTGTGTGTGTGTGTGTGTGTGTGTGTGTGTGTGTGTGTGTGTGTGTGTGTGTGTGTGTGTGTGTGTGTGTGTGTGTGTGTGTGTGTGTGTGTGTGTGTGTGTGTGTGTGTGTGTGTGTGTGTGACCTCTGCATAAGGACTACATCTCTGTCTGGACTGTGTCTGAAAACCTTTCTCTCACACAACATAGAAACATATGTAGTTGAATGAACATTTGACAATGAAGCATGTAGAATCACACTATTTATTTATTTATTACAGCTTTATTGCCAGGTAGTTTTAAGCATACACAAATTCAGTTTTCTTTAAAAATAACTATTTTTAAATCATTTAAACAACTATTTAAACATAAAGAAATACCCAAAATGAGTACAATAAGAATATGACATTTTACAACTACAAAATAGATACCGTATGTGCAGTATATCAGAATGTACTGAAGTAACAGTAGGCAGGGATATGTTTTTTTTTACCTGAACCAAAATCTTAATCAGTGATTTATAAAACATCAAAAGTAATAGTAGTGTAAAAATATGACATTTTAACTGACATTTCTGTAATACATAAATAAGGTGCCATAGAACATAATTGTTTTATGTCATAGTGTTTCCCCTTCATTTTCATTTTTTTTTTAAATGCTATAGCTTTACATTAAGCAATATGTTTTCTGTGTCTTTCATCTGATGCTGTAAAAACAAAACATTATTACTTTATGTGAGCCCACCAATCAAAAGGTATGTGGTTTCCCAGCTATTTCATTCCACTTGGTGATGTGTCCTTGGGCAAGAACTCACAGTGTGTGTGTGTGTGTGTGTGTGTGTGTGTGTGTGTGTGTGTGTGTGTGTGTGTGTGTGTGTGTGTGTGTGTGTGTGTGTGTGTGTGTGTGTGTGTGTGTGTGTGTGTGTGTGTGTGTGTGTGTGTGTGTGTGTGTGTGTGTTAGCAACCACGAGCAGGTGGCACCTCATGGCATCCTCTCTCTCTGTGTGGATGTGTGTGAGTGGGTGAAGGCTGACATTTGAGGGGTTGCAAAACTGGAAAAGCGCTGTTCAAATGTAATCCATTGGATTGGATAAGGATAAGGAAAGATAAGTTGGATAAGGAAAGAAAAGTTCTAAAAAAAAAAGAATTGTCTATTGTATGAGGCAAGAGACAGAAACACTGCATCCTACAATTCCCATAAGGCAACTGGATAGAATCTTAGAGGATCTTCCTGCTTTGGAGTTCCCCTGAATGTTTGCGCCCAGCTTGTAAAGTAGTCCTCTGTTTTGTGTCGAAGCCCAAGTGAAGATATTTAGATTTTCTGATTTTCTGACAAAACTCCTCCTACTCCTCAGAAGACATAAAGCTGAGTTTAGGACTAACCACAACACATAAACTGACCTCCATCTCTGTCTCTGATTGGTTGCAGCCCAGCTGGAGTTCGTCCAGATCCTGGTGATCGTGGTGGTGATGATGGTGATGGTGGTGGTCATCACCTGTCTGCTGAACCACTACCGCCTATCAGCTCGCTCGCTGCTCTCCAGACACGCCCCCGCCCGCAGGAGACACCTGCCACTGGCCAGCGTGAGTCATACACACCTGAATAAGAGGGGGAAGAAGTACTCAGATTTGATACTGAAGTGAAATAAGCAATACTATGTAATAATACTCATAAAATATAAACATGCACAGTAGGGTGGTCCTTAGTGCCATGTGCATTTCCAAATTCATTTATTTGAAGCTCCAACCACCGGAATTCGTTATGATAGTCAAGTTATTCAAATTCCAAAACCATTTACCCCTCCCTCATCAACCTTGAAGTTTAGCCTCAGTAGGGTGGTCCTTAAAATTGAAAGTGGGAAAGTCTAAGCTCCAACCCCTATTCCATTAGTCAAGAAAACTCTTCTGGTGAATGTTTTCCTCAATCTGACAACATGTACCCCTCCCTCATGGACCTGGGCTGCCACACCAGCAGCACGGTGCTGCAACTGAGGCTACACTTCAAGGTCGATGAGGGAGGGGTACATGTTGTCAGATTGAGGAAAACATTCACCAGGAGAGTTTTCTTGACTAATAGAATGAATTCTGGGGGTTGGAGCTTAGACTTTCCCACTTTCAATGTTAAGGACCACCTTAATGCACAGTCAGCAAATTGCCCTCCCTCTTCAACCAGTTTTGTTTTCCTGTACCTTGACTGTATTGATGTTGAATGAGTTGAACAAAATCCACCACTTAACACTTAATGTCATTTATCAACATTCATCAACACATCTCTTTCATATCTGTTTAGAAATTGATTCCTAAAGTAGATTCAATTTCATATGCTTAATATCTGCAGTGTAGTTTATGCCAAAACAAATCTTAAATTGTGTTGATAAAGCAACTTGCTGTGCTATTTCTTTGGTATCAGATTAGGTTCATGTTTAAGTGTGACCAGATGGCTGCCTTTTTTTAATAGATGCATAATGATGGAGGAAAAGTATGAGTTAGAATGAATTCCTGTACAAAAACTGGTCATTGGGTAAGCTTTCATAGCAGATATGAATGAGTCATATACAACTAACGTTGGATGTTTAAATATATGCATTACACAGAATTGCATATTAAGGCTGAACAAACATGGAAGCATGAAATGAAATCAACAATGAAAGTAACAGCCTGCATCTGTATGTTGTATAAATGAAAAGCTCAAATATCACTAAAGAAACATTAAATAACTTAACATGACTCAAGGAAAACATAAAAGCAGTGCTCCACTGTGCAGAACGAGTACAAAAGGTGTGTGTTCAGGGTTTTAGTCACAGTTTCTACTGAGAGACAGAATCAGAAGAAAGCAGAGTGATCATAGTTATTAAACACCGCCGCAGGCTAACGCTAACACACTGACTCATTATTCATTAAGGGCCACAGCGAGCTAGCAACGACAGTCAGGACACACACACACACACACACACACACACACACACACACACACACACACACACACACACACACACACACAGAGCTCCTGATAAGCTCAGGGGAGTCATTGTCCTAGTTCATTAGGATGATCAGACTGACACACATACAGGCAGACAGACAGGAAATGTGCCGCCTGAGAATAAAAAAAGTGACAAAAGTTGGAAAAGTTCCTTCCAGACATTGTTTATAGAAGTTAAAAGCTGCTTTTGTCAATGGTTACAATTATTGTTTTTATTTGAACAATTATTTAACGCTGGCATGTCATGCATAGGCAAATCGTTGATTATTGTGCAGGATATAACTGATCATATATAAGATAAATAAATGATAATCTCTATTGTTCTCTCAGGAGGGGAGTCTGTGGTCTTCTGACGGCACGGGGACAAACAGTGGTCTAAATGAGGTGAGGCATCTTTTTGACTATATCTTTATTAAACAAGGAGCATGTTTACAAATACATTCATCACAAAAAGCAAAGAGATGATTTAAGCTGGATTTAGCTATAAGCTTTTCTATTAAATGATAACAGTAATAAGCAAAATCAAACAGTTCATAATGTAGCAGTAACATGACATCCTTCCTCTTCACAGCACCAGGTGTACAACCCCCGGCCCCCAGACAGAGGGGCCTCGTCCTACCTGCAGCGGGACCCCCAGCCTCAGCCCCAGCGCTTCCAGCACTCCTTCGCCCCGACGCGCTTCCAGCCAACGTACCCCTACCTGCCGCAGAGCCTCATCGACCTCCCACCCACCATCTGCCTGTCGGACGGGGAGGAGCCCCCACCGTACCAGGGGCCCTGCACGCTGCAGCTCCGAGACCACGAGCAGCAGATGGAGCTGAACCGAGAGTCGGTGAGGGCCCCGCCCAACAGAACCGTGTTCGACTCCCACCCTCTGCACCCGTCACGCTCCTGTCTGCAGACCAGGTGACTACAAACATTGATCATGTGTTGACCATACAGCAGTGCAGGGACGCTGCATGTTTGGTTGCCGAGTTAGCATAAAAAGGGCTGATTCCAAAGAGACGAATGGGATCTTTCCTTTGGATTTTGGAAAATTGTAGAAAATGATCTATATGGCAAATTTATGATTATGATACTTAAAGATGGGTTCAGCAGGATAATCTCCACATATTAACACCGCTTTAATAATAGTTGAAGCATAAATGCAATCTTGCCCTTGTAAAAAGCTAAATAAGGCATCATCACATGACTTCACATCACCGTAGCTAAGCTAAAGGCGGCTAAGGTTCAGCGAGATTACGCTTCCTTGTCACATTTAGACAGTTGCTAGCAACCATAACTTTTAAGACGTGTAAAAGCTTTACACATTCACCAGTGCGGTATTAACTGTAGGGCTGTACCCGAATATTCGAATATTTGTTCGTTGGAGTACTATTCGGGTTTCAATTTCGTTATTCAGATATTCGTTGTTTTTTTTGTTTTTTTTTGGTAGCCGCGCTGCACTGCGGCTACCAAATTGAATTTATTAAAAACTCCAATATCAACGTAAGAGCTTGTGCCTCTTCGGGGAGTGCTAACACTTAACCATAAACGTTATCGTTTACTCTCTCCATCTTTATATGTAGATATGACTCTTCTCCGTTAATCTCCGCCACGTTGTTTCCATAGCAACAACAACTTCCTGTCAACAGCGCTAACTCTCCTTAAAAATAAAAGCATGTCCATAAATAGGAAGCCAAGCCAAATTACACTTAAGATATACAACTGCAACGAAAGTAACAAACACAATGCGATATCCTTTTCAATTTCAAAGAACACAAATTGGTTTATTTACATTAACAAATAAAGTTCTATAAAACAGCAATACTGTAGAATAACAAAATGAATGCCGTGAATAAACCACAATACACGTGTTGAAGCGGTTCGCTGCTGATTACTACGCTCGGTTTTGTATTTTTCTGCTCCTACATTTGGTTTTATCTTCTTTGTTCTTCACCCATCAGACTTATTCCTGACCCTTGTTGTTTCCCCCCCAGTCTGCAGGCCCCTCCTCCCAGCATGCACTCTGGCGTCAGTGTGTTGGAAGCCCAGGAGTCCCGGCATCAGAAGCAGGCCTCTCGAGTGGAAGGAGCCCCCCCGACCTACAGCGAGGTGATCGGGCACTACTACCAACCGACGTCCCTGCCCCCCAGCCACAGCCATCGGACTGTTTCCTCCTCACAAGCCCCGCCCCCCTCCTTCATACACGGCCTGCTGCGACCTCCACACCCGCAGCAAGGGAGCGTGGACAACAGGAACGCCAGGAATACCAAGGAGAAATCCCAGAAGCCCCAGCAGGTGTGACAGTACCGCTTCCTTAAAAAAATGAAAGAATTGATTTTGTCTGCTTGGAAGTGGTCAGTAGCCAATGAGGAACAACGTGGTCAAAATCCACTCTGATGGTAATTTGTAGTGAGGTCAGTTTCCCCACTTCATGGATCTCCTTTAGGTAAGAACACATGGAAACCACATCACTCCTGCAGAGCACAGTGGCAGGAGAACATCTGGCACTTCCTGTTCCACACTTCCTATTTCCTGTCTGAGGAGCACTTCAGATGATGATGTCAGAGAAGAAGGGCAGAGGGTGCAAAGGGAAGCCTCCTTCTTCCCTTGACGCCTCCCTCCTCCATTAGACTGATCGTACTAGTCTCCATTCTTTATAAATATTTTCTTGTTTTGTTTGTTCCTATAGAACCTTTTGTTTGTTTGTCTTTTTCGCGCTTACAAAAAATCTTTCTACCCAGGCAAATGGCGAAATGTTGCAATCTTCTTGGTTCTTCCAGGTTTTTGTTTTTATTTCCTAGTGATAATCCCCCCCTCGCTGCTTTGACTCCATTATGTTCTTTGTCAAATGTTAGCTGCAACTCCTGCATCTGGCTTTAGCTGTATCACTGGGACACGTTAGCACGTTAGCATATTTCCAAGAGTTTAGATTTAGTTAGCGTTATCTGAACCTAGCTTAGCCGTCATAGCACATCGCTAAAAGTCCCCGAGCTAAACGTTTCTGCCTTATATCGACCGATGCAGGAGTTGTCACTAAAATCCTTTTTTATTTTATGTTTTCTAAAGAAGGTTTGCACAAAGTTCACGACTGTTCAACACAGAAAAAAGGAATCTGCAATATGATGGATAAAGGAGAAAACAGAGAAAAGTAGGGGTATTTTTCTAAACTTTATAGATTCTTATCGTTAAGATATTTATTTTCTGTTTTACATGTTGTCTAGTTTTAGAAAAAGGAAACACCATGAATCTGTTGGGGTGCCAACTTTCACATTTTGCTACATACATGTATTACATTTTGAGTTTATATACGAACACACGTATGCAAACGGAGAGCGAAGTTAAAAGCACGAATTGAGAGTTATTTATATAAATGCTGAAAATAATTGCACTATTTTTTAGTATGAGCAGATGGAACGTGTGAGAGAGACTTTTACTTTGAAGGAGCTCTGTCAAGTGAGGCGTAATATAAAAAGAGAAAACGTAGATTTACCAGAGGGGCGGTGCACAGCAGCATGTATCACGGAAACACATCACACTCTGACTTTGGATCAACCGACTCGGATACATTACCGTACCATTGATATCAAACAAATAAATCCCTCATTTATGCAAATATCCGAGTCCTGCGAGCCAACCACGAGTCAGCCTTCAACCTGTTGGGCCCAATCAGAAACTCTGCTTGTAGTTCTCTCTCTTCCTATTGGCCGAATCGTTAGCCAATCCCAAAGCTGGCTGTCGCTGTCTCGACCAAAACGAGCCTCCAGTTTTCTCACGTTAATCAGACTTTTTTACAAACAAACGTCTGACCTAATCTCGACGCTGTGTAATGTAACAGGAGAGTAGTTTAATCCTGCTGTGTTCTCTTATTTCATGTTTGGATTATTGAGTGAGAAGAGAGAGATAATGCAGATCAAAGTGACACCTAACGTCCTCTTTGTGTTGCGTTACTTAAGGAAGGAAGCCATTTCGCCCTAGACGAATGTTACGCTGACTGTGCGTTGCTGTGGCCACACCAACGTTTTCTTTTTAAATCTGTCTTTTGAACGTACACACACGCTCCCCTTCTGGTAAGGTTTTCTCTGTTGCAGGCATCGCTGAGCACTTTACTGCACCAGGAAAGAGTCAACAATCTTCTGTCAGCCAGCAGCAGCCGATAAAAGCTACAGTAGAAACCTTTCATATCGTAGGATAGACTTTAGACCCACACTTGAAAAGATGCTAAGAGTTGTGCTCCAAGACTTTAAATCCCTTACAACAAATGGAACTACCTGGAATCAGTGACTTATTATCATCCAGACCTGGGTATCAAAGAGTTTTCATTCCCATACAATGAAGAGTTTCAGTACCATGACAAACATAAAAAGAAATACGTTTGTGTTTTTATACAAAACTCTTATTCAAACATCTAATTAGTAAATTGATTTGCACCATAACAAGATCAAAGTTTGATACTCAGTCTGTTATTTGATGTATTCTTTTATTTGACTCCCTTCCTTCCTTGGTGGATATTTCCCTCTTGTAGCATAACTCTTAGTGTTTAACGCAGCAGAAGATGAGTTGTCTCATATTAAACACACTGAAGTGTTGAAAAGTGACACGAGTGTTTGCAGCAGCTCTTCTTCTGTCATCTCTTTAGGAGCGCGGGACTAAAGGTCAAACTAACGTAGGAGATTAGGACGTGAAGACATTTGTAGTTTTTGAGTGTTGAATTTAGTTTATTTGAATTGTTGTTGATGTGAGGCTTTAGTGTCCAGTCTTTATGCAACAGCGCCCTCCGCAGGGACCCAACCAAACCACAGCCAAAACTCCCGAAGCTGACTCAACGTAATTTAGTGGAAGAAGAGAGAGTCAGAAGGCCAAAAAAGACATTTTATAATCTGAAGCGGTGAGTCCTTTAACACTTTGACGTATTATTGTCATAAGGTCTATCTGAAGGATACACGTGTGGGACTCTAATATCTCTTTCTTAACAACAATGAACCCTCATCAAATTTGAATTTTTTTGTCCCTGTTTAAAAAGACATGGAAGTACATTTACAAAAATCCTGAATTGAACGGTGGAAGTTAACATTCCTGTTGTTGAACTCTGTCTCAAACTGCTGCAATACAGAAAAAAGACAGATCATCAGAAGTCCTTTCTTTGACTCTCTTCCTCCTTTTGTTCCAGTGTGATGCACGGTATATATCACAATGTAAAGAAATCAATCTCTTGACCCAAAGCAGCTAAAGGAGTGACGAGTGGATCAATCAGAATATAAATCACCTCGTAATGAGAGTATAAGCCCCCAAACACAAGTTTAGATAATTTATTAACCCTTCTTCCCTTTCCTTTTATTTCCTTTCCCTCCATCAGTATTATACTTGTGTTTGGACCAGGTGTTTCCTCTAGAAATTGTTTGGGTCCCTGCAGGGTTGCACCGGGTATCAAAAGGCTGGACAGGCTCTGAATAGGGCGTCACAGTAGAAATAAATAGTAGAAATAGTGATCGTTATTTGAAATAATGTGCCTAAAGGGTGCATGAGAAGTGAAACCGTGTAGAATCAATCTCTCGCTTCAGGGAAACCTGCGCTGGCTGACGATTCAAAACAAGACTGGAGGAGAGATGAGGGAAAACATAAGCCACACTATAACTAACTCATCATGTGCTGCCTACACACACACACACACACACACACACACACACACACACACATACACACACTCACACACTCACACACACAAAGAGGAGATAACAATTGATTTACTTCCAATGGGTGATTTATTCATATACACTGAAAAAACGGAAATGTTGTCTTTTATTAAATGTAATGTGTCAACAGATTTCACATAAGTGTATTTAATTAAAGTCAACGTTTCAGTTTTTTCAGTGTAGAAATGATCATTTAGGGGGTTAAGTATTCCTTTAAGAGGAGTCGGTTGAGCTTAATCCACATTGAATGTTGTTCAAACACGAAATGTATCAGGTTTCTGTCTCCTAGAAATGTGTCAAATCCAGCAATAATCTGTGTGTGTTTAAACTGGGACACAACTCTTTGATTTAAGCCAGCGTGAAGGCTGAGTGCGTGCGTGTGTGTGCGTGTGTGTGTGTGGGAAAGACCCTGGGAAAGACCTCCAGCTATCTAGACAAAAACTAAACAAACACACACAGGTGCACCATCACACACACATATCTTTGTTATTGTGGACCACACAAGAAAACAATGTATCCAACACCCACCCACGCACACACACAGTCCCCCTCCTCCTCTCTGAACGAGCTCTTCCTGTTACCTAGCGATGCCTGCTGTCCAATGACAGAGCTCCTCTCCCCCAGCCTTCGCTCCCATTGGCTGGCTGTTTTTTTTCGTGGTCTCCTTGGAAGCGTTTTTATTTTTGTTGCTATGTCGTAAATGTGCCTGCCTGCGCTGAGACGGGCGAAACGTGAGTGGCTAGTTTTGTCAATCATCCCATGCCACGCCTCCTTACTGTCTCAGAGGATGCTGATTGGATGATGATGATGATGAGATTGAGGATGATGAAGATGTTTTTGATAGAGCGTTGCAATACACCTACTTTTTGCCTTTTTGATAATATTAGTCATATTTTAACGTAGTGTTCTTAAATGTACGTTTTTTATTGTTGTTGTTATTATTGTTGTTTATTCACTTGAGAACAAAACCATTTTTCTTCGATCCATTTTCACACCATTTTTTTCATTTGTTTTGGGGTGTAAAGCGACCTACCACAGGAAAGCTGCAGATGATTGAGAGGACGTGTAAATACAACACTTCTGTTTTCAAAGTGCCATTTGTAGTTTCAAGAGCAACCCATTCGTGCACTCCTTTCATTCAGTCCTGAGGTCAAAATGCACTCATTGCATGTAAACAGGAAGTGCGCTACTTCCTGAATCATCGGCTCTCCTCCCCCGGCCAGCGTCTACATGTGTGCCTTCTGCTGGTGGGGGGGGGGGGCGGAGACTCCCCTCTGCAATGACCCCCTCAATACTCTGTAATAATACGGTTGCCTTTTGACACCAACAGCACCAACATATTCATCAAATACTTCAAATAACACGGCCAGGACGTATGGAAGTCTATTCAGGGCAGGGAAATATTAAAAAATGTTTAAATGTGATGAATGACACCAAAAAAAACGATACATAGAAACTCTATTGTTGATAACTTGGGAAAAGTGAACATCTGTAAATCCATTAACAATGCATAAGCAAACATCCGCTGAAGACGTTTTCTATAAAAGCTCACAAAGCAGCACAGAGTTGGTGGATTGTTTTTGATAAGAAATACTCAAAAAGAGGATTCATAAGGGGAAATTGTGATTTTGAAAGTCAAAACTACTAGATTTGCAATCTTTTTTACTATGTCATAATATTGACAACAACAAAAGTTGCATCTTTGAATTAGTATCTGATACATTTAAGTATTTCATTTATTTTATTTGTCTTGCATAAGATTAGCTTTGTTTCTCTTTTCTTGGCACAAATGGGCTTCCATAGTAATACGAGTTTCTTATGCTGCGTTCCAGAGAAAGTCGGACCCTTCAAACTTGTTATTTTCCACATTCTTTCATGTAAGGTTGAAGTAACGATGACCTACCAGTGCAGATGTGTATTGTGTTTCCGACATGTAATGGAACGCAACATAAGAAACAACGTTACAAGTGAAATACACAGAAATAAGTGTCTGGCCTCAAACACATTAAAGACATGTCCAAAGAAGGAATCCTCCTGAACCCGACTCTTGGACAAGAGTTACACCTGACTTGAACTTTCTTTCTTTTTCTTGGGTTAAACACTTTGCTTTACAATTTCCATTTTCTCCAGTTCCTGTAACTCTTAAAAAGTCTTTGAGTACACAATAACACACACACTTGTTTTAAAGAGGAGCGGTGCTGGAGAAAAGAAGGTGCCTCTTTGAATCAGCGCTGCGCAGCGCCTTTCCTCTGACAATGTTGAAGGAAATATACAAAAAAACACTCTTTTTTTGTTGCAATATGTGTGCATATTTAAGCAAAACCTCAATATCTTACAGGGAGTGACTATTGTAGAAGTCTTCCACCTGTTGTTCACTTTGATCCTGCAAGCATCTTCAAAATGTAATGTGGGACATGTAGTTCATTCTGGTTTCAGTGTAGAAAAGGTTCATCCTTCCTTCCCCTGAAGTGGAAGGAAGGTGGAGTTGAAATCTGTTCACAGCATGGCTCACACTCTTATATACAGGCCTACTTATCCTCAATGGTAATAACTGCTTACTTGTGTATTAAAACCTGTTCTTTTATTTATATTGGGTGGTCTACGTGCTGCAAGGTTTGTTATGTTGTTGTTTGTCTTCTGTTTGTTTCAAACTGAAGACAATGGTTTATCGTTGTTGTCACAGAACATGGTGTGAATCGGACACATTTCAGTTAGCCTTCGATTTAAAAAATGAATAAAAAAGTTTTATAAATATGTCCACGTCTCCTCCTGGGTATTTATTTATTTTATTTTAAATATGAGTTACATTAACATACAAAACATTGTTTTCGTTATATAATACTTTTTTCATTTTAAAATGTAATATGTTTATGGGGTTAGTGTCTGTAATATTTGAGTCTATAGGGGTCATTTATTCAATTTTAAATATATACAAGTTGCATTTAGTCGAAATATTTAAGTTTACTTAATATTCATTTATACTATTTAATATATAAATAAAAAGGTACAATTAACTGAACATATATGAGTTATGTCAATATATGTATAAAGGTGACATTCACTGAAAATATTTGAGTGTACTTTATATTTATTTTAAATATTTTTATATATATTTAAAATGAAATATATATGGATTTTTGAAATATATATATATATATTATATATATGTATACTCACTGGCCACTTTAATAGGTACACTTGTTCAACTGCTCGTTAACGCAAATATCTGATCAGCCAATCACATGGCAGCAACTCAAAGCATTTAGGCATGTAGACATGTTCAAGACGACCTGGTGAAGTTCAAACAGAGCATCAGAACGGGGAAGAACAGAGATTTAAGGGACTTTGAACGTTAAACGCGCTGGTCTGAGTATTTCACAAACTGCGGATCTACTGGGATTTACACCGACAACCATCTCTAGGGTGTACAGAGAATGGTATGAAAAAGGGGAAATACCCAGTAAGTGTCAGTTCTCTGGGAGAAAAAGTCTTGTTGATGCCAGAGGTCAGAGGAGAAAGTCCAGACTGGTTCAAGAGGATAGAAAAGCAGCAGTAACTCAAATAACCACTCGTTACAACCAAGGTATAGAAGACCCTCTCTGAACCACAACACGTGGACCCCTGAAGAAGATACAGCAGCAGAAGACCACACTGTGCCCTTCCTTCAGCTAGGAACAGGAAACTGAGGCTACGATTTGCGCAGGCTCACCAAACTGGACAATAGAAGATTGGAAAAATGTTGCCTGGTCTGATGAGTCTTCATTTCTGCTGTGACATTCGGACGGTATAGGGTCAGAATTTGTCATGAGAGCATGGATCCATCCTGCCTGTATCAACGGTTCAGACTGGTGGTGGGGCTATGATGGTGGGGGGATATTTTTTATTTGCATACTTTAGACCCCTTAGTTCCAGTATATACTGTATATACCGTATATCAGGGCTATTCAATTGGCGGCCCGCGGGCCAAATCCGGCCCCGGGGTGATATTTACTGGCCCTTTGAGTATAATGTTAAAAAGTAAGCTACTTTTTTTTTTGGATAATTTTTTTTGGGACAGAGTGCCTTTATTCCAGAGAGTGTGTTAAATTGAGATATAGAGGGGAAGACATTGCCAGAAAACTTCGGCGGGCTCTGGTTTCGAACCCACCTAGTTACTGTAGTGACAACCCACCTACTAGCTACTGTAGTGACAACTCGCCTACTAGCTACTGTAGTGACAACCCGCCTACTAGCTACTGTAGTGACAACCCACCTACTAGCTACTGTAGTGACAACCCGCCTACTAGCTACTAGTGACAACTCACCTACTAGCTACTGTAGTGACAACCCACCTACTAGCTACTGTAGTGACAACCCACCTACTAGCTACTGTAGTGACAACCCGCCTACTAGCTACTGTAGTGACAACTCACCTACTAGCTACTAGTGACAACTCACCTACTAGCTACTGTAGTGACAACCCACCTACTAGCTACTGTAGTGACAACCCGCCTACTAGCTACTGTAGTGACAACCCGCCTACTAGCTATAGTGACAACCCACCTACTAGCTACTGTAGTGACAACCCGCCTACTAGCTACTGTAGTGACAACCCGCCTACTAGCTACTGTCGTGACAACTCACCTACTAGCTACTGTAGTGACAACCCGCCTACTAGCTACTGTAGTGACAACTCACCTACTAGCTACTAATGACAACTCACCTACTAGCTACTGTAGTGACAACCCGCCTACTAGCTACTGTAGTGACAACCCGCCTACTAGCTACTGTAGTGACAACCCGCCTACTAGCTACTGTAGTGACAACCCGCCTACTAGCTACTTTAGTGACAACCCGCCTACTAGCTACTGTAGTGAGTGACAACTCACCTACTAGATACTGTAGTGACAACCCACCTACTAGCTACTGTAGTGACAACTCACCTACTAGCTACTGTAGTGACAACTCACCTACTAACTACTAGTGACAACTCACCTACTAGCTACTGTAGTGACAACCCGCCTACTAGCTACTGTAGTGACAACCCGCCTACTAGCTACTGTAGTGACAACGAACCTACTAGATACTGTAGTGAGTGACAACTCACCTACTAGATACTGTAGTGAGTGACAACTCACCTACTAGCTACTGTAGTGACAACTCACCTACTAGCTACTGTAGTGACAACTCACCTACTAGCTGTTGTTAATATCAGTGTCTCGAAAACACATGTTGGCGACTGAAAGACATCCAGTGTTTGGTCTTTTCCGGAAGCATCCTACAGTGTCTCAACTGAAAGAGGACCACAAACACACACAAAATATAATACAATTTTGAGATTTGGGATATTTATCTCCCATTCTTTCACTTTTTCTGACATTTTCAACACCAAACATGTCGTTAATGTCTCTGTTTAGTGAACTACAGCAATCTGAAAGCCTCTACATTATTTATATCACACTTTATCAGTAGAAAAATGCAGGAAATGACTTTTTTAATGCAGTATTTTCTGATATATCGCGCAACACAAAGATATTTCGCTCTGTGCAAACCTTTGACTCTAATATGTCATCAACATGAAACAAGAATATGAACCTGGCTTTATCCAATGTTCACACAAGAGTTCTACATCCTGACACATCCTTCATCTACACTGTCTCAACTGAAAGAGGACCAGAAACATATTAAAAAATATAATAAAATGTGGAGACTTTGGGATATTTATCTCCCATTCTTTTACTTTTCGGCATTTTACAGACCAAACATGTCGTTGATGTCACTGTTTACCAAACTACCACTTTTTCTGAAAAATGCATAAAATGATGCAATATATGTTAAATACATGGTTTATACATGTAATTACTGGGGTTCCATTTCTTCTGATTACCTGATTTGGGCGTGCACATTTGCCGCGCGCAAACCTACCTCTTTTGGATTTGGAAAGGTTGGCATGTATGTTACTGTATCTGAAGCTCTTAATATGATTGCTCATATTTCAAGCCATCTTTTTCCCAGCCCCTTGCTTTGGATCATTTTCATCAACCGGCCCCATTCCAAACTAATTGAATAGCCCTGCCGTATATATTAGTTACATCAGCTTACTAAACGATTTCATTTAAACAATAGATGGGTACATGTTGTGTAAAATGTTTATTAGGTTATTGTTTTAGCACTGAAAACATTTCACTTTAAAGTTTCACTCGTTTTTAAAAATGATGTTAACTTAAATAGTTTATTTTTTGCGCGTTTGTCTGATACACGTTTTTTTGAAACTCTTTTTTTTACAAACCAAACAATCAATGAATTAAAGGACACAAATATTTACAAGATAAATCCATCATACAAATAAACATCATTAAATAGCATTATTATTTTTTAAATAGATGTATAACATTAGGGGACACTTTTCTATATACCTACCTACTAAAGCAGATTTGAAAGGTATGCAGGCCTTTTTATAATGATTATTTTTATAAAAAATAAAATAATAGATACATTTGCAACCAGTGCATCACTAATACTACATTGTAATGTTTGTATTACATACTTGTACTGAGTAACATTTGAAATCCAGGAATCGAAATAACATTTGTACCACTGTCCCCTCTGCTGAGGAACAACCAGCAGGTGGCGCTCTTCTCTTCTGTTTCTCACTCTGACTTACTGTTAGGCCGTTTCTCAATCTCGAGGATTCTGGCTTCCAAGCCAATATTTCAAGGATGCTACGTCATCGAGTGCCGCCGAAGGACTGTTCCAATCTCCAGCATACTTGGAATTCCACCGAGGCCGCGTCCTTGGTTTGGGGGAAATTTCGAGGCTGCACATGGGTAGACTTCGCGTCCTTAAAATCCCCACAATGCTTTGCGCACGGACCAATTTCAAAAACCCTTGAGGAGAATGGCTGAACCGACGCAGCACACATTTAAATGTAAGTATGTAGTGGCCAGTGACGTGCGGTGAGGTTCATGGCTGGTGAGGCACTGACTCTTTCAGAGTCAGATTTACAAATATTATATTTTGACCTTAATCGAAATATTCGGTTATTTTCAAAAGCTTTTTTAGTCTGATGCTTCGATTCATTTTAAACAGACCGTTCAACAAAAGGATACCCAAAATCTAAATATTGGATTGTTCTTTCTTAGTAAGAACCCATTTGCATTACAATGGTGGTCTTACCTTGACTTGAAGATGAAGTCCATGCTATCCTTCTGGACAACGATCTATATTACTGTTTTGTAAAAGTCCTCCTTATCTTCCTCTAGTTTCAAAAGCCTAGCTTGTTGTTGCGTCTACCGTCTCTGCGTAGAATAACAGTAACAACAAGAACCTGTGGGCTCACTTGCGCCCCCTTCAGTGCGGCAGAGGTTGTGGCTGCCTCCCCTGGTGCGTTTTTCATTGCCGTTGTATGATGAGACCAGCGAGCCTAAATATCATATATACGTGAAATAAGTTATTTAGAGACTATAGATGGCGAGGATAAATGTAATAAAGGGATCTACAAACATTACATTGGTGACATACAGTGAGATGGTGCAGGCATGCGCTTAGGGCCCGCTTTCCAGCCAGTTTCTGTGGGGTGACGATGGGGGTGACGCATTCTGAGGTGAGGCAGATCTCATCTGTGCCTCACCTTACCCCACAGTAACTGGCTTGAGCGCGCTCACAATATAAGTGCCCGCGTTAAATTAGTGCCCGCGCTCCAGCCAGTTACTGTGGGTTTACGAGAGGCAGAGCTCGTCCCTGCCTCACTTCTCATCGCTACCCGTAGTTGTAGCGGAGCTCGGCAAATTTGCTGATTTTGACTATAAAAAGCGATTGGAATCATATATAAATCACATTGACAACACAGATCAGTGGAGACATTTTATTATTATTTAGTTTTTCTTTAGTTGTTTTTCCGTTACATTGGAGTATGACAGGTGAGGCTTTGCCTCCCCTGCCTCCCCTGACTGCACGTCGCTGGTAGTGGCGTAGAACATGTGTTGGTAAATATGTTACTTTGTTACATTTGTTTGTTATCACCAAAAATGTGTTCCGTGAAAGTAAAGCAAGTTCATAATTAGATAGACATCGTGAGGTATTTATTTTCGGTACAGTTTATGTTGAAACCGTTAGAGAGAGTGGCACACTTGTTAGCCTGTTCCATTCTTCTTCGTTTTCCGAAGCCCTGGCTTGGAAGCATACTGGCTTTGTTTCTGAAGGAAGTGACTTGGAAGTACGCGACTTCCAAGCCAGCATCCTCGCGATTGAGAAACGGCCTTAGAGTTCTGTACCTACCCATCATTCCTTGTGTTGGGTTGTTTCCTGCTTTCAATTAAGAACACTTGAATTTCATTTTATGAGTTTTACATTTTAATAATAACATCTAAAGCAGGGGTCTCCAACACGTCGATCGCGAGCTACCGGTAGCTCGCGGGCAGCTTTTCAGTAGCTCGCCGCTCGATTATCGATTATAGCGTAGTAAGGTTGCTTCTTGATTTTTCGGCCGCGGCTGGACAATAAAGTGTTTTTATTTTAGAATTGTTTCTGTCACACAAATATAAAATTGGTCCGTGACGCAGAGATCAAGGAGCAGATGTGACAGCGGCACAGCGACAGCACACACGGAGCAGTCTGCTTTATCCAGCAGCACCAGTCCAGAACCAACAGCAGAATGACCCGCTCTGAATCAGTCCGCGTCGCTGCGGCTCAGAGACACACAGGGAGGGATTTGTGTTTTTTTGTGGATTCAATCAAGTCTTGGATTGCAGAGTATGAATGTCCTCTTGCTATTTTCAGTTGATAAATACGTGTGTAAAGTTTGTGAAGGCAGGAGGAAAGCTTCCGCGATCACCGTCTCCTCTCCGTTCCTCCAAACCCCGCCCCCTCCTGAAAATAATGAGTGACAGGCTGATAGTGACCTGATAGAAACTTTAATATTCACTTAATCACTGATTGAGATATGATGAAGCTAACTTACTCTCATACATTCATTGGATTTATGTAAGACAGAGAATGTAAGTGTGCACCCACATGCACTATTTTTGTTTTTATATGCTGTTGTAAATACTCCTGCCTGCTGTGTTCAGACTCAAGTCATGTGATGCCACATTCAGGACATTCAGTGTCCTTTCTTTAACAGAAGACCTTTGCTTGAAGCTGCAGCTAGACTGCAGAAGTATTAGTTTTTTGTTTTTGAGGATGGAAAAATGTCACACACAGATATAGGGAGGCTAGACCTATACAATTGATTTATTATGGTTTATAATTTAATGTCAAGACGAAGAAGAAGAAAATATGGCTGCACTGTTCAGTGTCAATCCTGTGGAGATGGAGATGGAGGTTATAAATCTCCAAAATAATGTTCAGCTGAAGTCTCAGCAAAACTCACAACATTTCTGGAGCCTTGTAGACCCAGAAAACTATAACAACATCACCAAGCAGCACTGAACATGTCTGCTTTATTTGGCTCTACATCCCTTTGTGAAGCAGTTTTTTCTGACATGAATGTCATGAAATCTAAATACAGAACAAGACCGACTGATGAACATTTAAATGACTCTATTAAAGTGAACCTAAGTGGGTCCAGTATACACCTCTATGGTGGACTCCATGCAGCGCCATTCATCTCACTAACTGTAAAAAAGAGTAAATGCACTTATTTTACACATGTGCCATAAGATGCTTGCAAGGTGGTGATTAAGGCGATGTATTTACTATGTGGGCCATAATAAGAAGTGAAAACATTGTATTTTTCTCTTGGACATTTATGTGAATCTTCAGTGATGTACTTACTATGTTGTCCATATTAATATGTGAGAAATTGTCGTTTTTACCTTGATGTGAAGTTAAGATTTTAGATAAGCTTTAGGTATTGCAATTTCACACGTGTACAAAAGTATTTTAATTCAACTGATGAGTGCTATGTGAATAAATGTAAGCGATGCGATGCAAGTAGCTCTTGTGTCATAGTCTGCTCCATCATTCAACAGTAGTTTTCCATTCACCTGTCTCACCTGTTTTCCACACCCACTCGTTAGCTCACTCTCTTTCTCTTCTGCACCCATTAGTTTATGCCAGTATTTAAACCCGCACCTTACACACACACTCTAGGCCAGATTGTTCTGTCACAATCTTAAGGAGAACCCAAATGCAGCACTCGAGAAACCAAGGAGAATTGGTAATAAACTTTATTGGAGATTCCACTGGATCTGAGGAATACCAACCGAGCAGTTTAACGCACTGGAGGACAGCGGGCAGAAGGTGAGTCAGGGACAGGCAGAGAGTCAGGGAGTAAGCGAGGCGGTCAGCGTAGATACAGGCAGGGTCGGATAACAGGCCAGACAGGATAGTCGAGGGACAGGCAGGATCAGGGAACAGGCAGAGCAGGCAGATCGAGGACAGGCAGGGTCGGAACCGGGTAGGCAATCTGGTATACAACGCGGGAAAGACAAGCATGAGGCAAAGTACAATCTGGCAAAGAGTGTGTGTAAGGTGCGGGTTTAAATACTGGCATAAACTAATGGGTGCAGAAGAGAAAGAGAGTGAGCTAACGAGTGGGTGTGGAAAACAGGTGAGACAGGTGAATGGAAAACTACTGTTGAATGATGGAGCAGACTATGACATCTTGGCCACTTTCATTTTTTCAAAGTAGCTCTCAGGTGGAGAAAGGTTGGAGACCCCTGATCTAAAGTATAACGACTACCTTCTTTATTTTTTGGATTTGAGGATCAAAATCAGTTGCTGATCATAACCTAAAGTCCTAGATTAAAAATAAGGTATTTTGGCATAAAATAAGCTTTTTACTTCACCTCAACAAAGTTTTATTTATAAAAATGATTTCATATTTTTTCCCTGAAGCTGGATTTGATATCCAATCACCTCTGAGCATGTTACAAACCAGAAGAAGATGATATATTCAGAGTCTCAAGAATCTGACTTGTTTTTACTGCCAGGTTTTACTGTTCATTTGACAGTTTAAGTCTCACTGATCATCCCCTTTAAAGCTCAGTGTTATGATCTTTGGATATTAAATTAGTTTCTTCAGATGAACTGAACCGGTCTGACTTGTGACTTCAGAATGTAATAGCTGTAATTATAGTGAAATATTTTCGGCTGACGTTCAAACGCGTCACTCAGAGAAGAGCATGAGTAACTAGAGAATGCAATTCCCGAAGAAATTGCTAGTGGGAATGCTTTATGCTGAAAAGCTGACGCTAAACTGCTCTGCTGAAATGTAATGTGTAAGAAGAAAGTGAAGAATTTAGATTGAAATGATACATGAACACTGGGGGCTTGAATGAATCTCAAACTGGCTGCTGTCACACCCATTCTCAAAAGACCTGGACTCACACCTGACATCATGTCCAACTTCCGGCCCATCTCAAATCTCCCCTTTCTGTCAAAAATACTTGAACGTGTCGTTGCCTCACAACTTAAAGCCCACCTCAGCTCCAATGATCTCTTTGAGCCATTTCAATCCGGTTTCCGATCAAACCACAGCACAGAAACAGCTCTTCTGAAAATCACAAACGACCTCCTCCTCTCCTCTGACTCCGGCAAGCTGAACATCCTCATCCTCCTCGACCTCACCGCAGCATTCGACACCATCAACCACATCCTGCTGTCCCTCCTCGAATCATCACTCAACATCACTGACACTGCACTCTCCTGGCTGAAATCCTACCTCACCGACAGACATCAGTTTATCAACATCAACAACTGCACCTCCTCCACTGCTCCTCTGTCCCAAGGTGTCCCCCAGGGTTCGGTGCTTGGCCCCCTCCTCTTCATCCTCTACATGCTCCCCCTTGGCAAAATAATTTGTCGCCACAACCTTCAATTTCACTGCTACGCCGAAGACATCCAACTTTATATCTCAACAAAAACCATCACCCCCACAACACACTCCACTCTCACCAACTGTCTCTCAGAAATAAAAGCATGGATGCAAACAAACTATCTCCAACTGAACAGTGCCAAATCAGACATCATCATCATCGGCCCCCCATCCCGTATCAAAGACATCCAGAATTTCAACTTCACCATTGACAGCCACACTCTATCCCCCCCCTCACATCCGCAACCTCGGAGTCATCTTCGACAGTCAGCTCAAATTCAACCACCACATCAATCACATCACCAGGACCGCCTTTTTCCACCTCAAAAACATTGCCCGTCTCCGCCCATCACTCTCCTCCTCTGCTGCTGAAACCCTGATTCATGCATTCATCACATCACGACTCGACTACTGCAATAGCATCCTCTACGGCATACCATCCAACCTCCTCAATAAACTCCAACATATCCAGAACTCTGCTGCCCGCCTCCTCACCCGCTCCCGAGACCACATCACTCCCGTCCTCCAGAACCTCCACTGGCTCCCCGTCCGTCAAAGAATCAACTTCAAAGTCCTCCTGATTACTCACAAAGCCCTCAACAATCAGGCCCCCCCCCTACCTCACAGACCTGCTGCACCACCACACCCCTTCCCGCTGCCTCCGCTCATCAGAAGCCAACCTCCTATCCATCCCCACCCGCATCAATCACCGGACCTGGGGGGACAGAGCCTTCTCCGTCGCTGCCCCCTCCCTCTGGAACTCACTCCCACAACCCATCAGAGACTACACTGACCTCACCACCTTCAAAAAACTTACAAAAACTCACCTCTTCAATCTGGCTTTTAATGTGTGATTGTTTTTGTATTATTTGACTTTAACTATATATTTATTTGTTGTTCCTTTATTTTATTTTATCTTCACTATATCTGTAAAGCGTCTTTGAGCACCTGTAAAAGCGCTAACAAATTAAATCTAGTATTTTTATTATTATTATTGAATGTGTGAGGATGGGAAGAAAAGAAAGTAAAAAGGCTTGGAAAAGCAGCAGAATATTTGTACTGCAAACTTCTGAACTAACTTGATGGCGAATGATCTGTCGCCATGCCAACGGCATTTGATGACACCCCATAATACGCTTAGATGCGTTGATGGCTGCATCGTTACCAAACCTGTGAAGTTTTGGGGCGTTTGGAGCAGTTTCACTGAAGTTATGAGAAAACAGTGTTTCATGGCGAGCATTTTGCATTTGAAGAAATCTCAAAACTGTCCCGTAGATGTCTTCACGGCTGGACTGTTAGCACACATGTGAAGTTTGAGCACTTTTTGAACATTTTCATAGGAGTTATAGCGACATCATGTTTTATGGCGAGGGATTCCATGGAAACGGCATTTGGTGAGATCTCAGATTTGGCGTAGAGCTGTTGAGGCATGGACCGGTGATATACAAGTGAAGATTGGGGGACGATTGGACCGTGTCGAAGGGACCAACAGTGACATCATGTTTCATGGCGAGTGGTCTGTCGCCATGGCAACGGCATTTGATGACACCCCATAATACGCTTAGATGCGTTGTTGGCTGCATCGTTACCAAACCTGTGAAGTTTTGGGGCATTTGGAGTATTTTCACTGAAGTTATGAGAAAGCCGTGTTTCATGGCTAGCATTGTGTTGCCATGGCAACGGCATTTGAAGAAATCTCAAAACTGTCCCGTAGATGTCTTCACGGCTGGACTGTTAGCACACTGCTATCTGAAGTCTGCTGCTCTGAGCATGTCAGTTGGAGTGATGAAATCATCGTGTTCCATGACACAGGTGTTTATATTTGAGCTAACGAGGTGTCCAGAGATCAAAGGTTTCCATTGTTCTGAATGAGAGATAAACCTCTTACATGTGAACGTTTTGTGGAAGAACCGTAACAGATATCTGTGAAATTTCAAAACGTGAAGCATGTCAAGGAAGTTGAGTATCTGAAGTGTAATTTGTGTGTACTTTCGGGTTAATAATGTGGCCTTTTTGGCAGTTTAACTAAAGGTGTGCGGCTGCTGCTGTGAGGAAATATCAGCCTGAAATTACAATGGACTTTAATGGAGGCATGTTGAAAGTTGTTGTCACTTCATGCCCTGAAGAGGCATTTTGTTTAATTATTTTTTGCTTAATTATTTGTCATTTTTCAAGCTACGAGATGTTTTCCTACGTTTGTCATGAAAAATTATGTCTCAGGAATGTAGGGTTTGGGAATTATGGCAGTTTAAAAAAAATATATGAAGGAAAATCTCAAGATTTTCTACCCTCTAGCTGTGACATCACACACTCTAGTTAATGTTAAAATGTGAAGAAAACCTCTTTACCAAGGTCTGAACAATGTTTAATATCTCTAAAAGTAAGAATCAGATTTAAAAGTTGTTTTGGACGAATAATGTCAGAAAGATGTGTAACATTTTAAAGTTGGAATGAGGTTTCTGAGTGAAAGTATGAAGGAACAGTTAGCAGTTGAAGTCGCATGAAGATTTGTTGAAGTCTGAAGATTTTCTCCATTGACTTCAATGTTAAAAATGTGATGTATTATGGGATGTATCTCTGGAATTATGAAAGTTATGAATGAGAAAAGTAATAGCCATCGATTCCCGACCGAGCTGAATGTTTTGATGTTTGAACGGAGCTTCTGCGATGTTCAATGCGGGAGAAGAAGCGCGAAAAAAATAAGTTGGCGGAATAATAATAAACTTTTCGTGCGTAGAATTAGTGGGAATGCTGTTAACAGCATTCCCACTAAATAATAACTGTATGAAAATAATTTAATGCATTCCTCGTAGGCGTTGGTGTGACTGTGACTGTTGGCTTGGATGACAAATAGAGCGTCTTTGTGTCTTGAAAAGTGCTATATAAATTAAATGTATTATTATAAAGTAATTAACCCTTAAGAGTCCCTTAAAAAAAACTTATTTGTTCCTAAGGCCATAAAATGCCACCAATGAGCAGCCCCACGTAAGCCTGCAGTTCCTCTGTATCCATATCTCACCACTCTGCAATTGACCGTCTCCCATGCAGGTTTGTCATGGACACAATATGCTGCAGGATGTCATCTGTCAGCAGCAGTGCAAAGCTGGATGCCGGGTCACTGATTCGGGTGACAGCATAGTGTGTTGGTCCCGGGATCAAACTTCTGGCTGCTGGGACGTAGCGGAACGTCTCAGTGTTTGTGGGAGACCAAAACACTTTACCATTTTTTGAAGTCCATCCTGCAGCTGCTTCCTCCAACTCCCCTCCGCTCTCAGTTTCAGATGAGTCTGAGTTGGACTCTAGCTGGTCTGTTCCCACCTCTGAGGCATCCTCCGTGGACTCTGAGGCCTCTTCTGTGTCAGCCTCAGAGTCCACGGAGGAGGATGAGGAGCCATCTTCGCAATCAGAGTGCATGATGATGTCCAGAGCCTCCTGTGTGCTGTAATGCCTTGCCATCTCCAAATAGACTACTCCTGCACTAGTAATACTTATAACCATTGCTTTTTACATTACATTGCATTTAGCTGACGCTTTTATCCAAAGCGACTTACAATAAGTACAATCGACCAGGAAGACACAACCTTGAAGAAAACAGAATCATATAAGTACATCAGGTTTCATAGAGCCAAACATTTCGAGTGCTACTCAACTGGCTATAGATAAGCCAGTCCTTTATTAGTATATAAGTGCTCTCTTAGCAGTTCATTGTTAGTAATTCTATCGCTCGAAGTGGAGTCGAAAGAGATGAGTTTTCAGTCTGCGCCGGAAGGTGTGTAAGCTTTCTGCTGTCCTGATGTCAATGGGGAGCTCATTCCACCATTTTGGAGCCAGGATAGCAAACTCACGTGTTTTTGCTGATGGGAACTTGGGTCCCCCTCGCAGCGAGGGTGCAGTGAGTCGTTTGGCTGATGCAGAGCGTAGTGCACGCGCTGGGGTGTACAGTTTAACCATGTCCTGGATGTAGGAAGGGCCAGATCTATTCGCAGCATGGTACGCAAGTACCATTGTCTTGAAGTGGATTCTAGCAGTTACCGGAAGCCAGTGAAGGGAGCGGAGGAGCGGCGTGGTGTGGGAAAATTTAGGAAGGTTGAAGACCAGACGAGCCACTGCATTCTGGATGAGCTGCAGAGGTCGGATGGCACATGCAGGTAGACCAGCCAGGAGGGAGTTGCAGTAGTCTAGGCGTGAGGTGACAAGAGCCTGGACCAGAACCTGCGTGGCTTTCTGGGTCAGCTGGGGACGTATCTTCCTGATCTTGTAAAGCGTGTTTCTGCAGCAACGGGTTGTAGCAGCGATGTTTGCAGTGAAGGACAGGTTGTTATCTAGGGTCACACCCAGATTCCTTGCAGTCTGAGTCGGGGAAACAACAGAGGTGCCGATGTTGATCGTCGGATCAAGAGTGGGACAATCTTTTCCCGGAAGGAAAAGCAGTTCAGTCTTGTCAAGGTTGAGCTTGAGGTGATGAGCAGACATCCACTGAGAGATGTCAGCTAGACAAGCAGAGATGTGTGCGATGACCTGGGTCTCTGAGCGGGGTAAGGACAGAATTAATTGGGTGTCGTCAGCGTAGCTTTGTGTAGCTTAGCCATTTTAGGCTAATTTAAAAAACGACAATTCAAAATACAACTAAAAAGGAATATCTTCTGGCAAGTTTGAGCAATATTCATTCAACACAGCCATGGCATGGACATGAAAACCCGAATGGCTGAAAAATTGCCCCAGCGACTGATGGAGATTTAAAGGGATAACTGGTCCGCTTTTCAAATCTCTGCGCGTCCCTACCAAGCTGGTTATAATACAGGAAGGAATCCAGAGCTACCAAGTAACCGTTAAACAATAATCTACTTTAATGGTAATATGACAATGCAATACAATCAATACAGTACAAATTCAATAGTTATCTTTGGGATCCCGAATTTACCTGATGATCACTTGAGCCAGCCAGAAAAGAGGCTGAACACAGCGTGTGTCTGTGTTTTATACTTGTCTTACAATGGGATGGGAGGAGTTATCTGATCCTCCCTTTTGGACCTCCTTGATTGGCCGCCCAAATATCACAAACACCTCAGATCTTAAGTTTCCCCAATCACTGTAGGTCAGCCATTATCTCTAGATCTAAGATGGATGCCAACCAAGACATGCTCTTACCCTCCCCCATCTCCCTTTGTTCTCAAACACATGTCAACAGGCCCCAACTCCAGCTCACAGTTTTACACAGATTATTTCCCATTTAAGCTTATTCATAGTTTGCTAACATGAATACATACAAATATTTCACTTCAATAGGACTCTTAAGGGTTAAATTCATTATTATGATTGTATTATCAGGACAAAATGTGTGTTGGCGAAAGAGCAGTGTTTGTTCAGACTTTTGGCAAACAGCAGTGGATGTAAATACATTTCTTTTTTACAGATGTTTGAATATATAATTTGTCTCTTAAAAAAAAGAAAAACTTGTAGCATATTTTTTCTATTTTCATCCAAATTACCACTTATTTATATATTCATTTCTTCATCTTGTTTCCCCTCCATTTCCATACTTGTAACTCCACTTTATTCATCATTATTACTTGGTATTGAAAGATTGAAGAATTGAAATCCCAGTTAAGGATCAACAAAGTAGATCTAATCTAATACCATTACCCCGGGATTCCACCGGGTCCGTCTGCGCTGCGGTTTTGGTCCGACCTCCTCTAGAGCAGTGTTTCTCAAACTTTTTCATACCAAGGACCACCTAACTAATAAAAAAACACTCGCGGACCACCTAACTCCACAAATATCCAAAAACACATCGTTTTTTACAAATCGCCTGAAAATGGTACAAACAAGTGGCAACATGTGTGATGAAGGTGCTTATCTGGGCTATATCATGCAATCGAAAGTGAAACTTAAGCTCGTTCCATTGCGGAGATATTCCCGCGAGAGTGCGGAAAACTTAAATAAATGTATTTCTTTCAAATGTGACATTTTACCAATATACTCACGGACCACTAGGGGGCGCTCACGGACCACCAGTGGTCCGCGGACCACACTTTGAGAAGCACTGCTCTAGAGTCATATCCCACTGGGCGCGTTTCAGAAGCATTTCAGAAGCGGAGCGTCTTGCCTGCCGGCTCGCAGTTTTTGTTGATTTGGGCATATTTCCTGGACTGGCTACTTTGTACAGACAAAGTTAATAATAATTGTAATATCCCAGTTATAAACGACATGAATCAAAGATGTGTTGCTGTATTTTAGTGGTAAAAAAATGCATTCATCATCATAATTATTCTATATATATATATATATATATATATATATATATAATTTACACAGTGCCTGTAAACCGGAGGAGAACGCTGGCATTTCTCCTCCTACTTGAAAGACTATGGAGGCATAGGGTCTGCAAATTAGTTTATTTTGGGGATTGGCCGGATGCTCTGACCGGTCCACTTCCTGCCCGGTGCCTCTGCAACGCCTCGCGGTGAAAAATATACTTGAATCCTATTTTGAGCGGAGCCCAGCGCCGAGACGCTTCTGGGACGCTTCTAGCCGTAACGCGGCGCGTCTGGTGGAATAGCACCCATTGACTAGAGTGGCCGTGAACTCTGCGAACGCCGCGGCGCAGCAGTAGCACAGCGTCCACACGGCGGAGTGAGGTGAAGCTTGTCGGTGGGCGTGTCTGAAACTCGACCAACAACCAATCACATGAATCTCCCGCCCCGGACACACAAGCACGCGGTTTCATTGGCTAGAACTTGAACTATTTAATTTAATTCATTTCATTTCTAGTGCAAAAAAAAGTTGACTGTATTCCCTTACAGTTACATCAAACCAGATGTAATCAGATTACTTTTTCATTTAAAAAAAATCTGGATTACTAGCAGGATTATTAATAAAACTTCTGAGCAGAGAACATGTTTTTGATACTAAATATCGTGTTTTTCTCTTTTAGAAATGAATCAGGTTACATTACTTGTGTATGTTGATACTCAGAGAGATGACATTACTGAATAATTAGTTTTTTACATGAAACTAGTAACTGATAAAACTATTTAATAATTCTCCCAACCTTGCTAATTGACATATTCCAACATAAAGCTTAAAAAACAGTCAGTAGTGAATAGGGGAGGTTTCATGGTGATGAGTTTCAATGTTTAACCTATTCATCATAGTGTAAGCAAAACTAAAGAAGTTTTTCTCAAATGTAGTTTCTTTCTTTTGCTGAGGCGGAAACCTCCACTTCAGCAGCTCTACATACACCAAATGATCCAGTTCCATTCCTATCTATATTCTGAAGCTTTTTAGAGAGGGCTAAAAACCTTTTGCAGCTCATTTTGTTGTACTCTCAACCTGATTTCCAAATGTTCATTGTATCTAATGCATATATAAATATGCCTTACATGTAATAAAACAAAGTTATAAAAACCTTGAAAATTGCAAAGAAAATATGCCAGATAAACTGAAGACTGTAATCTCTTAGTGAATGAGCAAATAACCAGCAGAGGTAGATAAGAAATGTGTTAAAAAAAACAGGCAGTTTGAGACACAAAGTAAAAATCTATTTCTGCATGCATGTGAGATAATCATTTCCATGCCTCTGAAAAACAAGAACATTCAGCAGCTCTGTGGAAAACACCAGGAGTAAATCATTTCTAACAACAGTCAGAAAAACAATCCTAAAAGCAAGTGACATATGAGGGTTTCTTCACTGTGAAGTCACACATTGAGAGGTGAGGAGAGCTGCAGTGTACGGGGTAAAAGCAGAAACATGCAGGGAACAAGACGTCCTGCCAACATACACGTTTATAGAGGAATTTGAATTATGAGGACTTCACTTCCCATGATTCATAAATGGGACTTCTATAGGAAACAGTTTATCAAAGTTCAAATGTAATTATTAGAGTTTTAATTGGTCAAGTTTAATATTTTCTTGATTTTACAGCGGGGGCATTTATTTTATACATAGATTAGTTTTTATTTATTTATCATATAGTACGGTGGCAGACAGGTGCAAACGTCATACGACCAATATAACTTACATTTTAGGTAAGTATAAAACAACAGTGACAGTTGGCTAATTTTGATATCCCAAACGTCAAAAAGGTCTCCGGTCCCAGCTGTGCGAGTCACTTTTTGTGTCCCCGTGTCCATTGTGTTTTGAGCTTCTTGCAGTGTTTTGTATTGGCATCGTTTTGGTTTATGCTACACTTTCGGTTAACCCTGTGCGTGTTCCTTCATGTTGGCGAATGGCTTCTAAATGCTGCCCACGTCTTGTCAAGGTATCGGAGATGTTTATTCATTTACATTTATTTTGGTACATTTGTATTTTTATATCGGCCTCATTTTTGAAAGTGCAGTGCATTTCTTTTATTAGAAGTGTTTTGGGCCCTTGAAGTGTGTTTGCACCTGTCGGCAACTGCAATATTCCCTCAAGTGCACTTGAATGTGATCAACGCAAAGACATTGTAGAAATATTATTTCTTTCTTAAAATAATATATTCTAGAAAGATTATTTAAAGACTCAATATCAGGGGAAAATAAGATAAAGATAAGATATTTTGCATTGTACTGTATGAGGCCTTTTCTCAATCTGCATTCACTATGTGCAATTTGAATAAACCTGGAGCATGATTAAATATATGTATGTGCATGTTGAATGAAATATGTTGTTGGGAAAATACTGAATGTTCCTTCTATATCAGAGTAGCACATGATAACAGAGGCCCTACATAGCTGTGTACATAGTTGGATGTATGACTACATGGATGGCGCTCATGAGACACTGTGTTGAAGTTATAGCTACACTGAAAAAAAAAGGCCGTTGGATTAACATGATTTTAACATGGAAACCGGTTGCACACATGAAAAACATGTGTACTCAAAACTATTCCATTATGTTAAAGACACACAACTATGTTATGTCAAAGAAACATGAAATTGTTATGTTCATTTGAATATTTCCTTTAATATAGGTATATTCATTTACCCTATGTTTAACCAACATGACTTTTTTATGTTCATTTTAGGCTTTTAATATGCTCAGTATATTTAACTTGTACCTGTTAAAGCAACATGATTTCTTTATTTAAGCTTCACTGTAAAAAGTCTGTTGGACTTAAGTAATAAAAAACATGGAGATCGGTTTCACATATTAAAAACATGTGTACTCAAAACTATTCCATTATGTTAGAGACACACAACTATGTTATGTCAAAGAAACATGAAATTGTTATGTTAATGTGAACATTTCCTTTAATATAGGTATATTCATTTACCCTATGTTTAACCAACATGACTTTTTATGTTCATTTTATGAGGTTAAATTGTTAACATAGGTTCAGGAGCATGTCCACGCCTAAAACTCCGCTTCGAACCACGGCCACCCCTATTTATATCCGGCAAAAACTTCCGGCCACTGCTCGTCTCCATCCTTTCAAAGACTGACAGGCAGACCGTGATTCACGCCGCGCGTCGTCACGGTTCAAACAAGCTAAACGCTACCACGAGAATATTCTACTCACCATGAATCCCGAACTGCTGATCAACTCGCCGGAGTCAGATGAAGATCTCTTCGACATCGGCTACCCGCCATCCTCGGGTCAGCAGTCGGATCTAAGCCAAGCATCCGAACGGAGCCGCGTGCGCTCGGCAATCAGTGTCCCACACACCAGCCGCCACCGCTCCCACTCAAGCTCCCCCAACGAGACACCTCCAACTCCAGACAGGTCCCAGGCTTCGTCTACTCCGCCAGCGAGGGCAAACAACCGGGGCCACAACAGGCACAGCCAGCTCCAATCTCCCCACCAACGGCAGCCTGCCCCATTAGCAGCCCCCGGCCACTCGCAGCAGCGCACTCGACATGCCTCGCGGACGGAACTCAGGAGGTGGACAGTCATTCAACTCCAACGTTCCCTGAAAGAAAACGGCATCCACTTTCACCGAAATGACAACAAGGCTAGACTGTTCAACCTCTACAAAGCCTACAGCAGCACAACGGCAAGAACAACGACACACACAGCTCTTCCTGCTCCAGAGCCAACCACCGTGCGGCGCGCGCGCACCACGGGTCGTGACGTCACAGGCCTCCGTCCTCCTCCTCGGACACAGCCCGACTCACCAGCACCCCCAGGTCGTATTGCCCTCTGTGCCTGCTCACAGGCTTCACGAAAATCCCCTTGCACATACATCCCTTCATCCCTCCATCCCTCATCCCTCCATCCCTTCATCCCTCATCCCTTCATCCCTCATCCCAACATCCCAACATCCCTACATCCCTTCATCCCAACATCCTTCATCCCTCCATCCCTTCTTCTTCTCTACCTTCAGTGACCCTCGCAGTGAGCAGAGGCTCCGGTCTCTCTCTCTCTGACCCTCGCAGTGAGCAGACGCTCCGGTCTCCCTCTCTCTGACCCTCGCAGTGAGCAGACGCTCCGGTCTCTCTCTCTCTGACCCTCGCAGTGAGCAGACGCTCCGGTCTCCCTCTCTCTGACCCTCGCAGTGAGCAGACGCTCCGGTCTCTCTCTCTCGACCCTCGCAGCGAGCAGACGCTCCGGTCTCTCCCTCTCTGACCCTCGCAGTGAGCAGACGGTCCGGTCTCTCTCTCCGACCCTCGCAGTGAGCAGACGCTCCGGTCTCTCTCTCTGACCCTCACAGCGAGCAGACGCTCCGGTCTCTCTCTCTCTGACCCTCGCAGCGAGCAGACGCTCCGGTCTCTCTCTCTGACCCTCGCAGTGAGCAGACACGCCGGTCTCTCTCTCTCTCTGACCCTCGCAGTGAGCAGATGCTCCGGTCTCTCTCTCTCTCTGACCCTCGCAGCGAGCATGACGCTCCGGTCTCTCTCTCTCTGACCCTCGCAACGAGTAGACGCTCCGGTCTCTCTCTCTGACCCTCGCAGCAAGTAGACGCTCCGGTCTCTCTCTCTCTGACCCTCGCATCGAGCAGACGCTCCGGTCCCTCTCTCTCTGACCCTCGCAGTGAGCAGAAACTCCGGTCTCTCTCTCTCTCTGACCCTCGCATCGAGCAGACGCTCCGGTCCCTCTCTCTCTGACCCTCGCAGCGAGTAGACGCTCCGGTCTCTCTCTCTCTGACCCTCGCAGTGAGCAGACACTCCGGTCTCTCTCTCTCTGACCCTCGCAGTGAGCAGACGTTCCGGTCTCTCTCTCTCTGACCCTCGTAGCGAGCAGATGCTCCGGTCTCTCTCTCTCCGACCCTCGCAGTGAGCAGACGCTCCGGTCTCTCTCTCTCCGACCCTCGCAGTGAGCAGATGCTCCGGTCTCTCTCTCTCCGACCCTCGCAATGAGCAGATGCTCCAGTCTCTCTCTCTCTGAACTTTGCAGTGAGCAGACGCTCCGGTCTCTCTGTCTCTGACCCTCGCAGCTAGCAGATGCTCCGGTCTCTCTCTCTGACCCTCGCAGTGAGCAGATGCTCCGGTCTCTCTCTCTCCGACCCTCGCCGTGAGCAGACGCTCCGGTCTCTCTCTCAGGAAAAATAATACAAATAATAAAATAAACTTCGCTAGCCAAGCCGCCGGCCGCATCAAGCAGTTCAACCAGTTCAACCAGTTCAACCAGGGAACATACCGGGGTGCTCCGGACTCCGAGCGTTACTGCCGCATCTTCGCAGCACGCGCATCCCTCTCTTGCCAATTATGCGGAGCCCCCCCCACCCGGCCTTAGCATGCTTAGTCAGCTCTCCACCATCTCAAACACCTCACTCACTATCCTCTCAATCACGCAAGGCCTCAGACTTTAACCGTCTATCACCCGCAGGGAGGCAGGATGGCGTGCAACAATTTCAATGACCTAGGCTGCTCTTTTTCTAGCTGCCACCTCATGCACATCTGCTCTTTCTGCGGCGGCGCTCATGCCAGGAGCACCTGCCCTCACAACCCAACTACATCAGCAGATCGACTAGCACGGCACCTCAGCACACCAGTCAAGATAAACAACTATCTAGCCTCAGCGAATCATCCAGATAGTCTGTTTACTTTCTCACCAATGGCTTCACCCATGGTTTCCACCCAGGCATAGCAATACTGCCTGACACATCTCACATCTGCCACAACCTTCAGTCCGCTTTAACAGAACCTCACACCTTCGACACCTTACTGGCCAAAGAAGTCAAAGAAGGATTCATGATAGGCCATTCGATAGTCCCCAAACAACCACAGACTCCCCTATGTGCTCCATCTTCTCGACGACTTTCTCACGGTCACTCCACCATCCTCACCCCCCTGCCACGGGCTGAGCACACTCATACAAATATTTTGCAGACCTTGGCATTCCTCTGTCTGAAGAGAAAACCTCAGGGCCTACAACCTCCATTGAGTTTCTAGGCATCACCCTGGACTCAATGTCTTTCTGGGCTTCTCTATCCTCAGAGAAAGTACAGCGCATGACTCTCCTCTTGCCAAACTACTTACAGGCAGACAGATGCACGAAACGGCAGCTGTTAGCCCTCCACGGCAAACGACTCTCATATTCACACTCCGGAGTAAAACGGATCAGCTGGGAATTTCTTTCCCCATCCACATCTTCCGCCTGAACTCGTATCCCAGCCATACGAGCCACTAACCAAATACCTCAGCGCAAGGTACGATGCATACACAACGCCTCAACACCCACTCTTTCTCACCGAAACAGGGCAAACGGCCACACGTTTCCGGTTCCAGAAACACTTTCACAATGTGTTGCTTATTTTGTGGACATGGTCAGAATACTATTCGAGCCATTCCTTCCGCATTGGCGCAGCGTCCACAGCAGCTAGACCGGGCATCTCTTATCCAACCATCTAGGCCCTTGGCCACTCGTCATCCCAAGCGTATCACGCTTACATCCGCAACAATCTCAATGATCTCAGACACGCACACGCTTAAGTCAGCTGCTTTAATCCGACTCTTTTGGGAGCCCACGCAGATCATGCCGGAGACGGAACCCCCACTCTGAGTCTCCCACTGCACGGACCACAGCTCGTCCTCCCAGATCATCCCTTCACCCCCCTCATATCATTCACATGTTACTTCAATAAACGTACAAACATCACATTGTTGTGGCGTGGTTCCTGCTAGTGAAATTAGGTTAAATTGTTAACATAGGTTCAGGAGCATGGCCACGCCTAAAACTCTGCCTCGAACCACGGCCACCCCTATTTATATCCGGCAAAACTTCCGGCCACTGCTCGTCTCCATCCTTTCAACCCACCCTCCCTCTCCCTTTCTACCCATACAGTTCCCCTTCCGACTCACACCGAGCGATACATCCATCCATCCCTTCTTCCCTCCCTCAACATCCCTACATCCCTACAGCCCCCCATCCCTCATCCCTACATCCCTCAGCCCCACATCCCTCATCCCTTCATCCCTCATCCCTTCATCCCAACATCCCTCATCCCAACATCCCTCCATCCTTCATCCCTCATCCCAACATCCCCACATCCCTCATCCCTCCATCCCTCATCCCTCCATCCCTCATCCCTACATCCCTCCATCCCTCATCCCTACATCCTACATCCCTCCATCCCTCATCCCTACATCCCTCCATCCCTCATCCCAACATCCTCTGCCTGTCACCATTTATATTTAAACTGTGCATATTCACATACTGCATATACTAACATTTTAATTCCAGGTATTGTCTGGGGGCCCATAATCAGCACACGCAGATCATGCCGGAGACGGAACCCCCACTCTGAGTCTCCCACTGCACGGACCACAGCTCGTCCTCCCAGATCATCCCTTCACCCCCCTAATATCATTCACATGTTACTTCAATAAACGTACAAACATCACATTGTTGTGGCGTGGTTCCTGCTATTGAAAGGCTTTTAATATACTCAGTATATTTCTGTACAGAGCCACATGAATGTTTTGTTTAAACTACATGCTATAGTTTTCTGTTTAATCTACCTAGTGCTCAAGGGGTACATAAGATTATTTATTTCATGTGAATAGAGGCATTTCGTACATTCTTCTACAGGATCCATCCTAATCTCTTATATCTACAGCATTTATCACAACATTTTAAAACAAATAGTCAATAAAGACAAACACATTTTTTTACAAATTAAAACAAGAACTGACATTTTGAAGTAGCGCAATTAGTACATTCTGAAACACATGACAAGTGGTACATTCTGAAAACACATGACCCCAGGAAAAACACAAATTTCTGAAACATGCAAATCAAGCAAAAAGCATGAGCAAAGGAAGTGCAAGACAGTTGTATCGATGAAAGTCTAGTATGAATGCTGTAAAAGTGCACAATGGTCCATGGCAACAGCTCACTCAAACAGTTTGTTTTTAAACGCTTGGGCTTTCTTGGAGAGCATGTTGCCGTCTAGCTCCATTAACATTTGCTGGAGCACTTCGAACGTGCACTTCAGTTTAGGGGGGTAGTTCAGGTTTATTGCACACATTAGTCCAAACGGCATGGTAGCAGCTAATGCAATGTTGTCCACATCAGTTAGTAGGCTACCTGTTGGCCTTCCAGGACAATCTGTCCTCTGGTCTCATCTGTCCTCTGGTCTCATCTGTCCTCTGGTCTCATGGTGGAATTGTGTTTGACAACATAAAGGCCCACTGTAATCCTCTCAATGGACCGCAGAATGACGTCTTCATCTTCTGCCTTCAGAGTGCACAGTCACAAAAGGAACAGAGTGAGATCTAACAAATCAATACATATATATACCCATTACTAAGTCCCTGTGTTTAACAAGTACATTTGGTCAGATTTCAGTACTTTTAAGCCTCCTTGTTATCTGATATACTCCTGTCTGACCTGATAAAAAATGTTTCATTTCCTGTATCCGTTTTAAATTAAAAGCCCTCTAGCTTTTCAGTGTAGTCTGGCTATTAAACAAAAAACAGGGATGTTCACATACTTTAGGCTATATAATATGTGGTGTTTCAATAAATCCATATTTTAACGCCCAACAAAAAAATCAAAAGGTCAAATATTACTTCTGCTGACCACAAACTCTCTCATTGAGGTGCACACACAGCCCCTTGAGTTGACAATCCCGGCCTAAATCGACATCTTCAACCTAAGTGAAGGGGAATAAGAAAATAAAGAATCTGTTTTGCTCAATGAAATGTTTACACTATTGACTAGATGTATAATTTCCTTAAAATGAATTCTTACTTGAGTCATGTTTGACATAATACAGTTCAGACGCTGGCCTATCTGTCCTCCTCTCTTCTCAAAAACCTTCAGAAGTTTGTCAGATAGCACATCCAGCTGAGAGAGAACTCTTGATTGGAGGGGCAGGGTTGTTATGCGCTTAAACTCTGCATTTATCAAAGAAAACAAAATATCACAGTCATAAAAATCATGAAATCATTTCATTTTCTAATGATGTTATGATTATAGTTGTGTGCTTGCCTCAAAACGATGCAGAGAAACTAGTCCATGCATTTGTTTCTTCATGGCTAGCTTATTGTAACTCTTTATTATCAGGGTGTACCAAAAACTCAGTTAAGTTGCTTCAGCTGATTCAAAATGTATTGACCAGAGCGCGGAAAAGGGACCACATTACTCCTGTTTTGGCTCCATAGTAAGAATAACTTTTTATATCAAGTACGAACAACCAGGTTAGACTACATTACATTTCATTTAGTTTACGTTTTTTTCCAAAGCGACTTAAAATAAGTATTACTGTAATATAAGTCTACATATAAGAAACACCCTTATAGCCATTTCAACAAACAAAACATTATCACTTTTGTGAAGGAGGCTTTATCACAGAATGTTTGGCTTTTGCCTCTCACTTTCTGAATAACTTTTGCCTAATAAATCAGAAAATGTGTATATCCCTGCAATGTTTGCAGTATGTAAATGTTATGAATAAATATTCAGAAATTGTCAGACTAATACCAGTTTTCAATTAGTTAAAGATCAAGTTTAAATTAATCAAGTAAATCACACAAAACATTTGAATACTCACCATTTACTACAGAGCCTTTGGAACAATGTTCAAAGGAAGGCTGAGGTCAATCTTCTCCACACCAATTACCTATTACAGAAAAACATATTTGAAATTATTTCATTATTCACACACAAATAAAACAAAAATGTTCTGCTCCTTAAAGGCGACATTTACCATTTAATTATGTACCTTTACGTTAATATGAACCGACTTCGGCCGAGATGGGCGCCTCCAGTGTAAAAAGCTACAGTAGCCTATGCAATGAGTACAACTTTATACGGAGCCATACACATCAGCGTTGCGAGCTCATTTCCATTGGTTTCAATGGAGACGTGCACTGCAGCAGCGCGCACCGCTCGTCATGTGACAAAGAACAACCAATCACAACCGAGAAACATCTCAACTTCCGTAAACACAAGTGTACGGCAAATATGGAAGATAAGTTCATTTCACAGCGGGTGGATCGTCACCCTTACTTGATCTGTCCGGCATGTCCCCATATTCATGGTATGTGCACCGCTGCTAAAATGTAACACAATCATTAATATCCTCCACTTTCCAGTATCAAGTGTCGCTTTCCGGGACACACCCCCACACACAATATTGTGTCTCTCTGTTTTGATCTGTGTGTATTTACGGTATTTACATGAACACAGAGCGGATCAAAGCAGAGACATAAACACAGTTTTTTAGGGAAAACACTGCGGTCCCACAGACAATATTGTATCTTTAACAATCAACACCTTAAATGGGTAAAGATGGTCGCTTAACGTAAGGTAGGCCTACAACCTGCATCAGCGCCCCTAAAATCGGCACAAGAGTAGACATGCAGAGCCGGACCGACGCAGTACAGTTCTACACCGCCTGACAGCATGAACAATCATTTAAAACAAGATGTATAGACATGCAAACATGCCGCAAGCTCATCCATCATCTATGACTCCCCCCTCCCCACTGAGCTCGGTTTAATGTGCATAACTTTGGGCAAGGTTCATAGTTTTAAATCAAGCAACAGTCGAACTTACGCTCTACAAATACTCACAGTATAAAAAAACACGCTAAACACAAGTCAATCAATATAAACTCACCTTATGATTTTCATGGCTTTATCCTAGCTAACACCAGTGAATGACAATGTTTACAAATTGACAGCTGTATTTACGTTGCTCGTTGTAACGGCAAATGTGAACTCTGCTTTTTGCAAACAATGCGTCGTCACTAGCAGGAACCACGCCACAACAATGTGATGTTTGTACGTTTATTGAAGTAACATGTGAATGATATTAGGGGGGTGAAGGGATGATCTGGGAGGACGAGCTGTGGTCCGTGCAGTGGGAGACGCAGAGTGGGGGTTCCGTCTCCGGCATGATCTGCGTGGGCTGATTACGGGCCCCCCAGACGATACCTGGAATTAAGGTGTTAGTATACGCAGTATATAAACATGCACCGTTTAAATATAAATGGTGACAGGCAGAGGATGTTGGGATGAGGGATGGAGGGATGTAGGGATGAGGGATGAGGGATGAAGGGATGAGGGATGGAGGGATGTAGGGATGAGGGATGAAGGGATGAGGGATGGAGGGATGTAGGGATGAGGGATGGAGGGATGTAGGGATGTTGAGGGGATGGAGGGATGAGGGATGTGGGGATGAGGGATGTTGAAGGGATGGAGGGATGGAGGGATGGAGGGATAGGGGGCTGTAGGGATGTAGGGATGTTGAGGGAGGGAAGAAGGGATGGATGGATGTATCGCTCGGTGTGAGTCGGAAGGGGAACTGTATGGGTAGAAAGGGAGAGGGAGGGTGGGTTGGAAGGATGGAGACGAGCAGTGGCCGGAAGTTTTGCCGGATATAAATAGGGGTGTCCGTGGTTCGAGGCGGAGTTTTAGGCGTGACCATGCTCCTGAACCTATGTTAACAATTTAACCTCATTTGTGATAACCTGTAACTATGACGAACATTTGATGACATTTGATGACATTAAATAACTTTAAATAACTTTTACCTTGTAGAGATGTTCTCGGGACAGAACCAGCTTACTCCTCCGATGCGGGAAGAAAAAATTGTAGAACCCCTCCCCCCCTCCTTTGTTTAAAAAAGAAAAAGCTTCACATTTTTAAAAATAAATATATTTTGCAATTTTTTTCTGCTTTACATCTTGTCCATTAAAGTGCCATATTGTTCAGGTTCAATTACGAAACTATTAAAGTACGGGTTTGAGTCCGACCATATTCATTTGTGAATAAAATATTTGTAAATAATAATTAGAAGCTGAGAAATCGGCTGCAGAGCAAGCTGCTGACGTATGTGCTCAGTGGGCGGAGTTACAGAGACAAACATAACTTTTTTCTTATTTCTTAACATGATTGAGACTTATAGAACGTACACCCCTCAAGATTAACATAGTTCTACATGATTGATTCATGTTTCGACGAGAAACATGAATAAATTATGTTTCATATATTAAATGCATATTTGCAAATTGAACAACCCCACTTTCCCCTTTTTTTCAGTGTGGGAACTATTTGTCCCACGCAGCCCTGTGTGTGATGGGCTACTTCCATTCTTGCAAGTTGTAATGTTTTTTGTTAGTCACAGTACGCTGTTTTTAAGTCAAAGTCTCCATGCACAGATTTGTTTTTGGAGGTTATGCATAACAAATTCCTTCACAATCTGCCGCTGTGATTATTAATCAGTAAAGCGGAGTTGAGATCCTCCTCTGACGTAACAGTTCCTTGACTGAGTGATTTCTTTGTTTTGTCGGCACAGCAGTGTTTTCTGAAGCCTTCAATAAAAACATTACAACAGTAACATGGTTCATGGTACAGAGCTTCCAGATCCCAGATAGAGTCAAAAACAAATCAGTGATGATTAACTTCCTCTTTATCTGCACGTCTTACACAACCGCTGCAGTGGACTAGTGCCATACAGTCTGTGAGCAGTGCACAAACATGAGGCCTCAGACACACACAGTACAGATAGTGAACACAGCATTCAACGTAAATGTGATGTTTGTTTGACATGTGTGGCGCTTTTGGGTGTATAAACTTATCATGTGTTTAGGTAGCATTGTAGCCAGATTGGACATGTTAAACTACCGAACCAGAGGATTCAAATGTTCATATTTTGAGGAAATGTTTTAATGCGATCCATAACCACAAGAAGAAATAGGTGTAAATGTGTAGTTTACATGTATCTAAATGATTGACTGACATACCTTCAAATATATCCACATAGCTTTGTTGCATGCTGGGTATGTGTTCATATGTGTGACAATTTAGTAATAGCGTACTTTTACAAAGTTCAATTAGATGACAGCAAAACTAAGAACCAGCTCATATTATGCATTAAAACCAAAGGCTATAAGCTAAGCTAATTCAAACCTGGCTTACTGGTGCATTCGAGTCAAGGAGCAGGAGACAAAACGCTTTGCCTGAAAGTCGCTTTCATCAACATCCAAGCTAACACCAAGTATACTGTAAGTGGCTTGAAAGAGCTCTTTTTGAATTTCAATCTAATAAAAAATCAGTTCTGTAAATAAAGGCCCTGCACGTCTTCAAGTGATTACAATTGTGTTTTTGTCATCAGACTTTGAGACTGTGTCCCTCGCTTTAATTGCAACTGTAGAGCCGATGAATGGGAGTCGGAGGCGGTGTGTTTAATATGGAACTCCACACTTTATTTTCCATTTACTCAGACACACAAGAACGTACTAGCTGCATGCTACTGCGAAGCTGGAACCACAACAACAGGAAACCAGAAACACCAAGGTACCACCCACTAACCGGTCCGTGGAGCAACACTACATCGTGTTCCCCGCCCACAACAATACAACTGGAAATTATGTCCCTTAATGCTCCGCCACAAAAGCCCCCCCAGAATTCACCCATACACAAAATCCGTGCGGCGGGGAGGAACGACAGGCCGACCACCACGACTTCGGAGAACGGGAGCCGGGGAGTCGACCCCTGCAGGGGTGGTCGATGGGAGTTGTGGGACCGGAACCGTATAGGCCCCAGGTCGCCTTCGCTACTGCAAGTTTGGAAAGGTTCAACCGTCGGGCCCTGGCGTAGACTGGGAGTCGCTCAGTGGTGACGTGGTGCTCCACCCCATGCTTGGTGGTGGACGCAGAGAAGGTGGGCAGGTCCGGGAACTCGGCCAACAACATGAGGTACTTGTCCGCACCTGACAGTGAGCCCGACAGACCACCGTACGCCACCTTGCCAAGCGTACACACAAGGGAGGAAAACGTTAAGGCATCAACCAATCGTTTGTTATTAACGTCCACCAGGAGCCTGTGAGCACACAAAAGATCTGCCCAGAGGAGGAGAAAATAAATGTCTGCTGTGACGAAGTCCCAGTTGAAACGCTGCCCCCCAACACATAAACTCATAGGCCTCATGCCATAAGTGCGGATGGGGCTGTCGACCAAGAAGATACAAACTTGAAAACTTTTAGATCCTTGTCTCGTGCTACTGTACCTGAAACGATAAACAACAACCGGGATACAATTTAAATAAAATATGTTTATTGATTTGATTTCAATGTTAAATTCAATATAAAAAAAACAGATTACAATACAACAGTTCATAACAGATTCAATTGGACAGTTCATAACAGATTCAATTGGACAGTTCATAACAGATTCCAATACAACAGACCAATTCAAATACAAAATCACAACAGTACATCTTCTGTAATTATATGAAAGTAAAAGAAACAAAACTGATCCTGGAGGCGATATTTTCGTTAGAACATTTAACATTAAACGAGGTGCTTTCGAAAAGAAGTATATGTGGTCTCTCTCTCTCTCTCTCTCTCTCTCTCTCTCTCTCTCAGATTCTGGATTTCAATTTGTTGTCTTCCATTCAAACTCCGTCAGATCCAGGAATCTGTAGATACATTTGAATTATATTTAGTTAACCCATCCAGTGATTTCAGCATTCTGTACTTTTATGCAGATGGCCAGGTGAGAAATGAATAAGAAAAGCCAAACGACCACTTAAAGAGCAACTTGCAGGTTACCCAGATAGCAAAATATGAGTGAATCAATGTTGAAATATGGTTAGGCAGAAATATTGAATCCATGTTGAAACCCGGACATTGAAATTAAACAGAAAGCGCAAATTGTTTTAATGTTGAATAAACGTTGGACTTTCAACCATAACTGACACTATCAATGTTGATTCAACCATCATCTAAATAGGAATCTACATATACATTTTAGTTGATTTTATATTGAATCAGTGTTAAGAATCAATATTGATTCAACCATCATCTAAATGGAAATCTAAATGGAAAACTTACATTAAAATATTCAACTTTTCTAAGCATACTGTAACACATTAAAAAAGTGAATGTTTTTCACCAATGACTTTTCTGCGTATAGGTCTACATCTTAACAGACCATTAACAAGTGCAACATCAATACTGTACTGAATGAAGTGGTCCAAACTTGTAAACACACACTACACCATGTATTGTTGGCAGACGATTGTTATTAGCTTGTTCAAAATTACCTTGAATTACCATATTTCCCAAAATGTATGAAATCAAACTAAAAATGACATAAAACATGATTTTAATATTCAAATTTATTTTAGAAAACAGGCAGCAATGCGTCCCTGAGCAAGACTCTTAACCCGTTATTGCTCCCCAAACGCTGTGGAATAAATGCAGAGGACACATCGTATGTGCAAATATACAGTGACACAAGATACCCCCATAAAAAGAGGGTGTGTAAGAACCATTGATGCAACTCCAAACAAGAACAGCCTGAAGCTTCAAGTCTTCCATGAAGGCGAAGCTGTAAACATTTGACTTATTTTTGACTGTAAGAACAACAGTCTATTGTCCATGAAAGAACAGTATTGTCTATGAGGCGGTAACCTTTGTACTGTATGCACAAGGAAAACACATTAGAGTGTGGTGGGGTACCCTAAGTTGGACTTGCGTTCGTTTCACTTGTGTTCGTTTCACTTGTGTTCCTTGGGATGCCTCCCTCGCGCTCTGGAGCATAACGAAGCCACTTCTTCACAGTTTCACTGAAGCCATTGTGGGTCAGCTTGCGGTCGAACTGCCGAGCAGCAGCTAAAAGACAAGATTACAAAAATAAGCGTGAGGAAGAGAGAGTGTGTGTATCCCATACAACTTCTGTTATAATAAGAAAATCACTCTCACTCTGTACAGTAACACAAGCTACAGTCAGCAGCCAGTTTGCTAAAAGACTGGACTGGAAAGAGGAGCAAACGGCTAGCCTGGCTCTATCCAGGTAATAACATTTGCATCCGAGCACCTCTAAAGCTCACCAATTAGGTTGTCTTTTTTTGGTTTATTTCTTATAGCTTCACCATCACCTGATTCCAACCTAACCTTTTTTGTTAGATTAAGTTCATGCTTTATTCTTCAACAGGGGATTACAGAGAGACATGAAACAAGGGCAGAGAAGAGACATAAAATACATTATAGGAGTTGGATTCAAACTCGGTAGTTGGTACTATATGGCTCACAAAGAGCATAATTATGTTCTGAATCACCATCAGTCACACCTCACTCCCTAAATTTAAGCTAATAAGTAGTTTACAGGGGAGGAAACTCACCAAACATGCAGTCTTGTATTGCCGGTTCCTTGAATGGCTTCTTGCTGCTGCAACACTTGTCTTTCTTTCCAGCCTAAGGCTAAGACGTTAGTCAGAGCAGTTGCCAGCATCCGTCTGATCAGGTTCTCTGAATTGGTGCCTCCTACCAGAGCCAGACGAGCAATCTAAATCAGACGAGAGAAACAAATAGGCCACTGCTTTAACTGTTGTATTGAGCTACGTTCTGTGGGACATACGTTAGAAACAGCACAACAGCACTCTTATTTCATACACAGAGACCAACTTTGTTTTTTATACACTTGAGACACTGATATTCCAGCCCATGTTATTCAGTCAAGTTCATGCCAGTCGTTATGTTTAACCACTTTAACCCTGGTGTCCCAATTTTTGTCATGTCAATATAAATGTTAGATGTAAATGTTACTACAATTATATGTGGTTGAGTAGCTAAGATTAGAATTATTTGTGGTTGAGTAGCTAAAGGGCAATAACTAAGCACATTTTGACCGCACTGATATTATCCACATTTCATAAATGAATGCAGTTCAGTCTGTCAAATTACCATCTTTTGACGGACTGATTCATTCTTCAGCAATGATTCAGCCTCATTGAAGTCGTCTTCATTGGCGATTGGCAGCTGGATGGGGAACATATGGGTTGTGGCTGACCCTGGTCCCTGACTACCAGCCGGGGTCAGGTTGCCCTCTGCCAACTCATTCTTGATGAACTGCACATCTCTGGACAGGCCCTTTACCACCACAAGTACTTCAGCGAGCATTGAAGTCATCTTCTGGATGGCAATGTCTTAAGAAAAATATAATTGAAAAGTGTAAAGTGAGAATTGAAAATAACCTGCAAATGACTCATGAGGAATTACACTAAGTCTAATAGACTTGCCTTTCAAAAGCAGCCTGGTGTCATCGCCGTGCATCTGTGTGGTTCCATCTGTAAAACGCAAACATTCTGCACACATTTTGAAAGGTTATTAGGTGTGTGTGTGTGTGTGTGTGTGTGTGTGTGTGTGTGTGTGTGTGTGTGTGTGTGTGTGTGTGTGTGTGTGTGTGTGTGTGTGTGTGTGTGTGTGTGTGTGTGTGTGTGTGTGTGTGTGTGTGTGTGAATATATTGTGATCAAGTGTTTAGTCAGTAAAAGGGGTCTTCCCTTCCCTACAGCTCTTTGGTAAACAGAAAAGGCATTTCCAGTATCCTATCAGGAGAGAGAACTCATACAGATTAATTGAATACACAGGACCACAATGGAAACAAGCCCTCAGGGCTTTTTGTTATCCTTGGCTTTTAGCATTATTGTATAACTGTGCCCCTGTACTTTTTTCAAATTGTTGATAAAGTATTCAATCAAAGAGGGCAGATGAACAAAGAAGAGAGCAATGATCATCATCAGAATATAGAGATTTAACCTTTTCACACACACACACAGATCAAAAAATGTCTACAAATGTTAGATGATCGTCTTGTTCACTTACCATTGCAACCATGATCAGGCACTGACTGCATGGGATCAAACTGGTGGCAGTTTCCTCTAAAGAAGTCTAGAGGAGGGAAAAACAAATGCTGTAACATTTACACAAAAAACACGACTAGTGTTATTTGATTTGTCTGAGATATTACTTTACATTTTAGTAGTACATTTTGTTCATTAATGAGGAATACAATGGCATACCATTTTGTGCACGTTGTGGGGGTGTACTGCACCGAGCCGTATCCCATTCCCGATATCCCTGTAGAAACAAAATCATTAGTTATATTTCACTATACTTTGGGATTAGCAACATAACCTGATGTTCCAGCATATTGTTGTCAACTACCACAGGATGTCTGAACACAAAATCTGAATTGTAAGTCATACATATGTCAAATAGTATTCATTGAGTTCTGTGTCCCCGTCTCTCAAAACGTTAGTGTAGTGAAAGAGTAGGGCATCATACCAGTACTTGTACTTGCTCGCTGTGGGGCCTGGAGCTGTGGGGCCTGGAGCTGGTGGTAATGGGCAGGACCAAATCCTGACATCCCAGCTGAAACACGCACTCAAGGATCAAGGTGACGTCCATAGCCGACGTGCTGCTCTCCTCCCTGCCTGGATTTCTGCATGAGGATGACTCCAGGTTTCTGAGGCTGTGGCATGTAAGTCAGCATAATAACTGTTTTGAATGTATGTGACAGATCATCAAAAAATATAGTTTATCTTATAAATACACATGCACACACATGCACACACAGACACACACATACACACAAACAGACACACAAACAGACACACACACACACACACACACACACACACACACACACACACACATGAACAGACACACATACAAACAGACACACACACATAGACAGACACACACATGCACACACATAGATACACATACACACAGACACACACACACATACACACACAGATACACACACATACAGGCACACACATACACATACACACACTTACACACATAGACACATTTCCTTACATGGGAGGTTACAATAGTGTCATATGCTAATAACTTTATTTCCTACTGTGTGTTTCAGCTGGGATGTCAGGATTTGGTCCTGCCCATTACCACCAGCTCCAGGCCCCACTGCTCCAGGCCCCACAGCTACAGGCCCCACAGCGAGCAAGTACAAGTACTGGTATGATGCCCTACTCTTTCACTACACTAACGTTTTGAGAGACGGGGACACAGAACTCAATGAATACTATTTGACATATGTATGACTTACAATTCAGATTTTGTGTTCAGACATCCTGTGGTAGTTGACAACAATATGCTGGAACATCAGGCTATGTTGCTACTCCCAAAGTATAGTGAAATATAACTAATGATTTTGTTTCTACAGGGATATCGGGAATGGGATACGGCTCAGTGCAGTACACCCCCACAACGTGCACAAAATGGTATGCCATTGTATTCCTCATTAATGAACCCAATTTACTACTAAAATGTAAAGTAATATCTCAGACAAATCAAATCACACTAGTCGTGTTTTTTGTGTAAATGTTACAGCATTTGTTTTTCCCTCCTCTAGACTTCTTTAGAGGAAACTGCCACCAGTTTGATCCCATGCAGTCCGTGCCTGATCATGGTTGCAATGGTAAGTGAACAAGACGATCATCTAACATTTGTAGACATTTTCTGATCTGTGTGTGTGTGTGAAAAGGTTAAATCTCTATATTCTGATGATGATCATTGCTCTCTTCTTTGTTCATCTGCCCTCTTTGATTGAATACTTTATCAACAGTTTGAAAAAAGTACAGGGGCACAGTTATACAATAATGCTAAAAGCCAAGGATAACAAAAAGCCCTGAGGGCTTGTTTCCATTGTGGTCCTGTGTATTCAATTAATCTGTATGAGTTCTCTCTCCTGATAGGATACTGAAAATGCCTTTTCTGTTTACCAAAGAGCTGTAGGGAAGGGGAGACCCCTGTTACTGACTAAACACTTGATCACAATATATTCACACACACACACACACACACACACACACACACACACACACACACACACACACACACACACACACACACACACACACACCTAATAACCTTTCAAAATGTGTGCAGAATGTTTGCGTTTTACAGATGGAACCACACAGATGCACGGCGATGACACCAGGCTGCTTTTGAAAGGCAAGTCTATTAGACTTAGTGTAATTCCTCATGAGTCATTTGCAGGTTATTTTCAATTCTCACTTTACACTTTTCAATTATATTTTTCTTAAGACATTGCCATCCAGAAGATGACTTCAATGCTCGCTGAAGTACTTGTGGTGGTAAAGGGCCTGTCCAGAGATGTGAAGTTCATCAAGAATGAGTTGGCAGAGGGCAACATGACCCCGGCTGGTAGTCAGGGACCAGGGTCAGCCACAACCCATATGTTCCCCATCCAGCTGCCAATCGCCAATGAAGATGACTTCAATGAGGCTGAATCATTGCTGAAGAATGAATCAGTCTGTCAAAAGATGGTAATTTGACAGACTGAACTGCATTCATTTATGAAATGTGGATAATATCAGTGCGGTCAAAATGTGCTTAGTTATTGCCCTTTCGCTACTCAACCACAAATAATTCTAGTCTTAGCTACTCAACTACATATAATTGTAGTAACATTTACATCTAACATTTATATTGACATGACCAAAATTGGGACACCAGGGTTAAAGTGGTTAAACATAACGACTGGCATGAACTTGACTGAATACCATGGGCTGGAATATCAGTGTATCAAGTGTATAAAAAACAAAGTTGGTCTCTGTGTATGAAATAAGAGTGCTGTTCTGCTGTTTCTAACGTATGTCCCACAGAACGTAGCTCAATACAACAGTTAAAGCAGTGGCCTATTTGTTTCTCTCGTCTGATTTAGATTGCTCGTCTGGCTTCCTTGTTGTGGAAATCTTAAGCTCAATACTCGGGAGTACAAGTCAGAGTGGTTAAACAAATAAATGGTGAAACAAACAGAGTTGTCTTTCTGGTTAATTTATTTGAAGCTTCAAATAACATAAAATGCAACACAGAGACACAGGTCTCACAGAGTATAAATAATCTGCAAGAGTTGATACACAGTCATCCATTTCCCACATCAGTCAAAAACAGTTTTCTTTTATCATCTGTTCTGCCCAATAAATTTACTGGGCAGAGATCTGATTCTCCGGTTCGGCTTAGACCTCATTTTTCCACAAATGAGGGTCTTAAAGTCCGACAGCCATCTCCTACGATTGTTCAAAAACTGGCATTTGATGATAAAGAACTGGTGAATGTGTATCAATGGCTACTGACATATCCTGATTCTCAGGCGTTGTTGCGTTTGACTGATCAACGTGTTTTTCCACCTGCTGTGTTCATGGAGACTTCTTATTTGCATTGTACTGCTAACGTTGTTGATGATCCGTGTAAATACTATGATGAGAGTTTTCTGTTAGAATGTGTGAATGATGAGCTCATGCTTAAAACTATGTATTGGAGTTTGCTGCGCAGAGCTGGTTCCTGATACACTCACACTCACACCCACACAACACAAGCTGTGTCAAATCCCAGGGGCGGTCCACACATTTCACTAGCCAGGGGCCCCACTGATAGATAGAGGGATTTGGGTCCAATCGTTAAAGATTGGGAGTCAGTCACTGATTGGGCACCTACACACACACAATATGTCATGTACTCTATGTCACGTGACATGTATAAGATGAAAATCTGCACGAACGTAGCCGTTCTGCGCACATTGCTGTTGGTTGAGGAGGATGACGTTGGTGATGCCATTTTTTCACCTTTACGGGTAATTCTCATATCTCTGAGCTTCCTGCCGCGCTTTCAGATGTGCCATACTCACTCTGGGCAGCTCACAGATATGACGTAGGTTTAATGTCCACGTTCCGTCCAAACCCCAGTACCCATTGAAACGTGAAGCTGTTGATGGCATTCGGCCAGTGTTTACCGCTCTGCTTAAACAAGGGGTAATTATTCCGTGTAACGATTCACCGGTCCGCACTCCAGTGTTTCCTGTCAAAAAGATCAGAGACAAACCTCCTGACGAGTGGAGATTTGTCCAGGATTTACGAGCTGTAAATGCAGCTGTGCACGGCCCGTGCGCCGCTCGTCCCAAATCCTTATCTGATTCTTTCCCAAGTTCCAGCCTCTGCAGCATTTTTTACTGTCATAGACCTCTCAAATGCATTTTTCAGTGTCCCTGTACACAAAGACAGCCAATTCTGGTTTGCATTTGAATATGATGGTAAACCTTACACATTCACACGTTTGTGTCAAGGCTACTGTGAATCTCCTACTGTGTACAACCAGGCATTGTGTACAAGTTTGGCCTCTCTTCAAGTTTCTAAAGGCACTGCTCTCATCCAGTATGTTGATGACCTCATGATTTGCGCACCCACAGCAGAACAGTGTGAGGCTGATACTATTGCTTTGTTAATTCACCTCGCTGACGAGGGCCACAAGGCCAGTTTGTCAAAACTCCAATATGTACAAAGAACAGTTACATTTTTGGGTCATGTCATTTCAGGAGAGGGGAAAACGCTTTCAGATAAGCGTATTGCATCATTGGCTGCTCTGCCAAAATCCTGTCACTAAGCGACAGATGATGTCATTTTTGGGTTTTTGTTCATACTGCAGGTCATTCATTCCAAACTATTCTCCAATCGAGTTGCCACTGCGCACTATCACGCACGTCAATGGTTTGAAACCTACAGATCACCTTATATGGACACCGGAAGCCGACGAAGCCTTCATTAATATGAAGCTGGCTCTCCAATCCCCACCGACTCTAAGTCTACCTGATCACACCAAACCTTTCACTCAGGCAGTGGATGAACGACATGGGTGTATGACCTCAGTTCTCCTTCAAGATCATGGAGGAAAACAGAGGCCTGTTGCCTATTTCTCCTCCAAGCTAGATCCTGTAGCTGCTGGCCTGCCTAAATGTCTCCGTGCAGTAGCTGCTGCTGAGAAAGCGCTCAACTCCTCACGTGACATTGTGGGATATGCACCTTTGACCCTGTTAGTTCCACATGCTGTTTCACTCATCCTCTGTGAACAGAGAACATCACACCTCTCTGCTGCACGTTACCTCAGGTATCACACATGCCTGTTGGACATGCCTAATGTTTATGTCAAACGATGTAACACTCTGAATCCAGCATCTCTTATGCCTTTGCCTGAAGACGGTGACGAACACGACTGTGTTGCCGAACTTTCCATTGTGTGCACACCTAGACCGGACTTAAAAGACGTTCCTCTGACAAACGCTGACCTCATTTTGTATGTTGATGGGTCTGCCTTTCGCGACCAAGGGGGCACTAATCGGGTGGGTTTTTCTGTTGTTTCAGATTCTGCTGTACTCCGTTCTGGACCGCTTCCATGTCACCTCTCAGCACAAGCAGCAGAGCTCATCGCACTAACTGAAGCCTGCACGTTTGCAGAAGGCAAAACCGTGACTATCTACACTGACTCACGTTATGCTTTTGGGGTAGTACACGATTTTGGGGCAATTTGGAAGTGTAGGCAATTTCTGAAATCTGATGGCAAACCAGTACTTAACCATGTACTGGTTGCAGGCTTACTAGACGCCATTCTGCTCCCATCTGAAGTTGCAGTCTGTAAATGTGCCGCACACGCAAGCAGTACAGACCCAGTTTCCCTAGGAAATGCGTCTGCTGACTCAGCCGCAAAGGCAGCTGCTCTGATTCCTCTCGCACCTCACGCACACTCATTTGTTAAAATCCCTGTCTCCTCCTTCACTGACAAAATGTCATCACTGACTTCCATGCAGCAGCTAGCTACACCAGTTGAGAAGGCTCAGTGGAAGGCTGCTGGGGCTGTGTTTGACCCAACCTCCAGCATCTGGGTTGGTCCAAATTCCAATCCATGTCTCCCAAGACATTTCTTCCCTCATTTTGCTAAGTTGACACATGGGTTAGATCATGTGTCAAAAGGGGGGATGTTAGAGGCTATCAATCAGGAGTGGTACACAAGGGGGTTCACAGTAACAGCTCAAAAGCACTGTGAAGCATGCCTAATTTGCATTATGCAAAATTCTGGTAGACCAGTAAAGGTTACAGGACCCGGAGCACATCCACCTCCCACCAGGCCATTTGAGCACCTAATGCTGGATTTCATTGAACTTAGCCCATCAGAGGGTAAGAAGCACTGTCTGGTGGTGGTGGACATGTGGTCCAAATGGGTTGAAGCGTTCCCAGTAAAAGCACAGACAGCAAATGCTGTGGCAAAGGCACTACTGAGGGAAATCATTCCTAGATGGGGACTACCAGACAAAATTTCTAGCGACAACGGTTCACATTTTGCTAATGAGGCCATTACGCAGATAGGAGAATACATGGGGCATGGACATCAGAAAGCATTGTGCGTATCATCCACAGAGTGGGGGTGGGGTGGAAAGAGAGAACGGCACAATAAAAAACAAACTAGCAAAATGCTGTGCAGACACAGGTCTGTCATGGACACAAGCTCTGCCCATTGTGTTGATGTACATGCGGATGCGGAAAAGAAGGAGGAGTCAACTCAGCCCATTTGAAATCCTTTTTGGGGCTCCTCCACAGATTGGACTCAAGGCTCCAGGATGTCCTCTTCCCTCCACAACTTTGTGTGAGGATGCTATGTTGTCATATTGTGTTAACCTATCATCCACTTTAGCAGACATCCGACGTCAGGTAGCCGCAGCCTTACCTACCCCTGCCACTGGTCCACTTCACCATCTCCAACCCGGCGACTTCGTGCTGGTCAAGGATTTCCGTAGAAAGAGCTGGAAATCCAATCGTTGGCAAGGTCCCTACCAGGTGCTTCTCGTCACCCAGACGGCGGTCAAGGTCGCTGAGAGAGCTACGTGGGTCCACGCCAGCCACTGCAAGGTCGTAGTCACAGGAAAGGAGAAACGGTAGAAACGGAAGACGACAACAAGTGACGTGTCCTAGTCACCAACGGAAGATGACAACAAGTGACGTGTCCTAGTCACCAACGGAAGATGACAACAAGTGACGTGTCCTAGTCACCACCAGCACCACACTTGCACTACATACACCAAAACAAAACACACACTACACACAAGGTGTCACGAGCGAGTGCCAGCTGAGCGGTTCCATATGCTCTCTGGTTCCTCGTTTGTGTTATCAGTGTGCGGAGTCTGACTGTCCGTGTCACAAAATCGACCAAGGGAATACACACACACACCCCATGGAGCATTCCCGCCTCGTGATGGGGGCTCGCCTGGAAAGAAGACAACGCAACCGTGAGCAATGTGGAAAGTGCGGATACTACTGGAGAGCCTGGACAATCATAGAATGGTTCCTCTGCATACTTGCCGTGATGGTTGTGTTAGGACTGGTCCTGTGTTTTATGTATCCATGGTCAGCACACAGCATGTCAGCCAAAATCGAGGTATCTAAGAGGTACATGGGGAAAGCAGGGCGAACCACATGGGCAGAGGGGCTGGTCAAGACAGGGATTGGTAACATTACTCTAAGGGATGGGGAAGATAGCACAGTGCAGTTAGACCCGTGCGACTACATATATTGCTCCGACCCTAAGAAACTGGGGTGGGCAGACGCCTACATATGCTATGTCGAAGATGACAGTCACAGCGCCACTCACTGCTCGGGGGGGTGGTTTTTTGTTTTATGGACCACCGCGTACACCGATTGGGGTTATTCCCTATGGGACGACAAAACAAACATCAAAAGGAGATTTTCTATCTCCAAGGTCAATTCATCGAGCCCCGTTATCCTGTTGCAACTACAGGCTGCCCGGATATCAGACAGGGGTTATTATGTTGTCTGTATGTATGTATCCGGCGCCGACCCGTGTGGCGCATTTTACATAGACATCGCGCCCAAAACTCAGACCCCCTTGCCAGAGAGAAAGGATAAGCAGCCTTTGACGCAACTGTTGACATCCATAGGTACATCTACATTTCTAAAACTTAACCTATACATAGGCAATAACGACCATAGCAACATTGATGTGGTTCAGATCAGTAATGGGATCACCGGTAACGTCTGGTGGCACACTCTGAGATCATTCTTGCAGGCCGCAGGACAAAATGGGTCATGTTATGCATGCACCCTTTTCCCCCAGGACTCATCAATGTCCGTGCCAGTTCGTCCGCGCTCTCTGACCCAGGTTGAATACCTCTGCGCGTTTATGGCTATGACAAGGCCCATCAAGGGTGAAGACCGCGTAACCGAGTGGCGTTATGCCAGGCCGCTTCCCCCACCATGCACTAATCGGTCTAACTCCCCTTTGCGTGCATCTACGTTCGATAACACATACGCAAAGTACCAACCCGTGAGCCATGTGCACCCCAGTCATTTGAGAGGGATGAAACACACACTCTGCATCCAGAGAGTGTACCACAAGACGTCTCTTACACCACCTTATTTTTCCCTAGGCACTACTACTGGTTGTACTCGTATCCTACGAAACACGTGCAGTTACGGTGCTTACAATATCTCGTATTGTCGCATATTCGGGGTCTCTGGAAGAATCCTTTCTAACGTAGCATTCCCTGATGTTAAACATATTTCCCTCCAACTGGCCTGGCCCAGTGATGCTGGGTTCAGCGCGCCACAAGATTACGTTTGGTTGTGCGGCGACAAGCTCTATCAGGTTCTGGCTCCCCTCTGGATAGGTACATGTACTCTGGTGGATTTGAATCCAGCAGTCACTGTCCTCACGTCCTTAATGTACACGACACATCATTACCCAGAGTTCCAACACCCCGACCACCACAAGGTAAAAAGAGATCTGACGTCCGCTGGAGCTAAATTCATTGGCGGCCTGTTCCCATGGTGGGGCACAGTAAACAATGCCCATAACATAGATACCTTACACGTTCGGCTAGAGAACCTCACTTACGAGACGACGCAAGGCTTCCAGGCATTGACTCCATTCATAATAGCCTCTAGGAACATGCTCATGCAGCACCAATTTGCTCTTGACCTTTTGTTCGCCTCAAAGGGTGGCCTGTGTCATGTGATCGGTGACTCATGTTGCACTTACATCCCCGACGCCACCCAGAACATCACGGCCACCGTGCTGCATCTTAACAACCTGTTAGCCGACATGAAAGCGGATGACATATCCAACACAGGGGGCTGGGACTGGTGGTCCTGGCTTACATCAGGCGGGTGGGAAGCATGGCTGGCTAGGATAGTTACACCCGTGGCGATCATTTTCGGCCTATTAATCAGTTGTACCTGTTTGATTATCCCAATACTGAAGAAGTGCGTTTCCAACATGGTATCCTCAGCTTTCGTTCAGTATACTACTATTCCATTACACGACAATCCTTTGCTCCACAGTGAGATAGACCAGATAGAATCAGAAGAGTCTGATTCCGACACCACAATGTAATCCATGTGAATCCTCCTTTTGTGCTTACATTATATTGGAGTCTGTCCTCCACAAAAACAGCCAGTTTTCTATGATATATTTGTGATGTGTTTACTTAAACCAGCGATGGAGTGTATTCATTGATGTGTTATATCAGTCTATCCTGTCATTTATTATTTTTCATTGATCAAGTATGATCAAAAGGGGAGAATGTAGTGGAAATTTATTCTTGCGTATATGCTTAAACCAAATGCTTCTCATAACATTGTCTGTGTCTACCTATATGTGCTGTTTTATTCCCAAGCGCTTCAAGGCCACATAGCTGATTGTTTGGACTAGGGTGAGACTCACACAAAGTCTAAACAAGAACGTCCCTGGTTCTGAGACACTAGCTACAGCTCAAGGACAGGGGTCTAATAACAATGAGACCTTGTGAAGACAGATGTCTGAACTTTCCTCCCTTTCTCTCTGTATATAAGCTTTGCTATTTTATTATATCTGCGCACACTCTTGCAGATTATTTTATACTCTGTGAGACCTGTGTCTCTGTGTTGCATTTTTATGTTATTTGAAGCTTCAAATAAATTAACCAGAAAGACAACTCTGTCCGTTTCACCATTTATTTGTTTAACCACTGTGACTTGTACTCTCCAGTATTGAGCCTGAGATTTCCACAACAGAGGCACCAATTCAGAGAACCTGATCAGACGGATGCTGGCAACTGCTCTGACTAATGCCTTAGCCTTAGGCTGGAAAGAAAGACAAGTGTTGCAGCAGCAAGAAGCCATTCAAGGAACCGGCAATCCAAGACTGCATGTTTGGTGAGTTTCCTCCCCTGTAAACTACTTATTAGCTTAAGTTTAGGGAGTGAGGTGTGACTGATGGTGATTCAGAACATAATTATGCTCTTTGTCAGCCATATAGTACCAACTACCGAGTTTGAATCCAACACCTATATTGTATTTTATGTCTCTTCTCTGCCCTTGTTTCATGTCTCTCTGTAATCCCCTGTTGAAGAATAAAGCATGAACTTAATCTAACAAAAAAGGATTATATTAATTATTAAATATAATTCAAATGTATCTACAGATTCCTGGATCTGACGGAGTTTGAATGGAAGACAAAAAATTGAAATCCAGAATCTGAGAGAGAGAGAGAGAGAGAGAGAGACCACATATACTTCTTTTCGAAAGCACCTCGTTTAATGTTAAATGTTCTAACTAAAATATCGCCTCCAGGATCAGTATTGTTTCTTTTACTTTCATATAATTACAGAAGATGTACTGTTGTGATTTTGTATTTGAATTGGTCTGTTGTATTGGAATCTGTTATGCACTGTCCAATTGAATCTGTTATGAACTGTTGTATATATATCTTTTATGAACTGTTGTATTGTAATCTGTTTTTTTTATATTGAATTTAACATTGAAATCAAATCAATAAACATATTTTATTTAAATTGTATCCCAGTTGTTGTTTATCGTTTCAGGTACAGTAGCACGAGACAAGGATCTAAAAGTTTTCAAGTTTGTATCTTCTTGGTCGAATGCACTTATTGTAAGTCGCTTTGGATAAAAACGTCAGCTAAATGTAATGTAATGTAAAAGTGGGTAAAGATAAAACTGCAGTAAGATACTGTTTTAATGCATACACTACTGTAAAGTTATACTGTATAAACTACAGTAATGTATTTTTTTTTCACAATACAAGTATTGTATAATCACAGTAAAATATTGTTTTTGAGATTACAGCAACCTACAAAATTACAGTAATGTTTGTACTAGTGTTTTCCTTCTTAAAATGTTTTTTAAATATTTTGAGATTTGGTTGAGCAGGGTATACTTGTACTTTTACTAGTCCTTTATTAGAGATGTGTCTGTTGTTTGTGTTTATTTTTAGTGTCAGGATGGAACCCTTGTCTTTTTCTCTGCAAACAGAATCTATCTACGGGTACAAATAAATAACCTGAACCTGAACCTGAAAATAAAAATACAGCACTGATTGTATTACTGTAAACTAAATACAGGATCGCTACTGTAAAGTAAAAAATACAGTACTGATTTTATTACTGTAAACTAAATACAGGATCGTCTTTTATTTTGAAACTGTACATCAGAATGTCCTGATTTTTTCTAAGTGACTAGATGGGGTGTCCTGCTATCACCCTGGAGTGAGATGAGTCTTTGATACTGGACAGTTTTTGTTTTATTCCCATCTAAAAACAGGGATGATAGCTCATGAGACTTCAAATGTATTTTATTTTGAAACTGTACATCAGAATGTCCTGATTTTTTCTGAGTGACTAGATGGGGTGTTCTGCTATCACCCTGGAGTGAGATGAGTCTTTGATACTGGACAGTTTTTGTTTTATTCTCATCTAAAAACAGGGATGATAGCTCATACAATAGAGATTTCAAAGGTCTTTTATTTTGAAACTGTACATCAGAATGTCCTGATTTTTTCTGAGTGACTAGATGGGGTGTCCTGCTATCACCCTGGAGTGAGATGAGTCTTTGATACTGGACAGTTTTTGTTTTATTCTCATCTTAACACAGAGGCAGTATTTCCAGGACTCTACCGTAATGCATAGGATATTCGCGCACCGCAATATCACGTGCGGGCTGGCTTGACCAGGTTTTCCCGAGTGGAGGCTGGCTTGACCGCAGTCAATCCTCCGTGTTTGAACCTCTTAAATCGCTGCATAGCCGATTTATTTGGACTGGATTATCCCAGAGAGTCTAAAGATTCTTTATAACACAGTTTGAGATTTGTGAAACCTTTCTTCTATTTGTGAAAATTAAAAAAAGGGAGATTTCAGTGCTTTTTTCGCATCCTGACCACATTAGACCAGGTCCTGATCTAAAACCACTAGACCTACACTCATCAAATCTGGACTGGATTATCCCAGAGGGTCTAAACATTCTTTATAACCCAGTTTCAGATTTGTGAAACCTTTATTCTATTTGTGAAAATACAAACAAGGGAGATTTCAGTGCTTTTTTTTACATGTAGACCACATTAGACCAGGTCCTGATCTGAAACCACAAGACCTACACTCATCAAATCGGGTAAGTATGGAAAGCTAATTAAGGAAGAATAAAGTCTTTACTTCTCAAATTTATTATAATTTTTTGTTGCAAATAAAAATTCAACAGATAAGTAGGTATACTTATATAAACTTAATGTATTTACAGTTGCAGGCAAAACATTTCAACAGGAAATTAAATATAGTCTATAACTAGCATTGTTCAAGTTTACTTTAAGCAACAAGCTTTGTTTGCCTAATTACAGTATGTCATCTTGAGTACTAGGATTGCTTGGAATGTGAAAGACATTACAAGATTAGAAAATAACACTTTGGTAACAATGGTATGAGAAAGTTGGTTCATTGTAATCCTGTTTTCTCTCTCAGAAAATAATTGCTATTCATATTTTGCTTTAGGACAAAGCAGCAGAAGCTGTTCAAAGTGGATGAAAGACTGAAGGTTAGCCTTTTTCTTTATCTCATGAACCTGAATTCCTTTAACATCTCTTTCATATTTTTGTTTGCTATGAAACGGTATTTAAGATACGAAAACTTTGTAGCTCAAGAATTATCACTTAAATGAGGAGACTTATTTTTATTTATTTATTGATTTGTTTAGCAGGGACAGTGCACATTAATTAACATTCCTGTAAATGTGCCAGAGTTAGCCAAGAGGCTATTTTTCATCTGTTGTCCCTGGACAGATTTTATAAGTGAACCTAAAACAAATTTCATTTAAACAAGTAAATACAATCAAATTAAAACATGCAACATACATTACTGGAATACTTAAATAAATAAAAAGACAGAACAATAAAACAAAACAAAAGAACATGTTGTGACGACCCCTCCCCCCTTCTGCCTGTCTGTGCTCCCTGCCTTGCTGTCCTCTGGCAGGTACTGGGAGTGTCGTCCTGTTTGTGCCCGCCCATCTAGAGGCGGAGCCTCAAGAAGGCATAAAGGCTTGCCCAGCTGGGAGGTTCACTTTCTGATCCTGATCCTGGCCTGCTGCAGCAACCTCAGCCTTCCACCTGTGTTTGTATTTTCACAAATAGAATTAAGGTTTCACAAATCTGAAACTGTGTTATAAAGAATCTTTAGACTCTCTGGGATAATCCAGTCCAGATTTGATGAGTGTAGGTCTAGTGGTTTTAGATCAGGACCTGGTCTAATGTGGTCAGGATGCGAAAAAAGCACTGAAATCTCACTTTTTGTATTTTCACAAATAGAATTAAGGTTTCACAAATCAGAAACTGTGTTATAAATAATCTTTAAACCCTCTGGGATAATCCAGTCCAGATTTGATGAGTGTAGGTCTAGTGGTTTTAGATCAGGACCTGGTCTAATGTGGTGAAGATGCGAAAAAAGCACTGAAATCTCCCTTGTTTGTATTTTCACAAATAGAATTAAGGTTTCACAAATATAAAACTGTGTTATAAAGAATGTTTAGACCCTCTGGGATAATCCAGTCCAGATTTGATGAGTGTAGGTCTAGTGGTTTTAGATCAGGACCTGGTCTAATGTGGTCTACATGTAAAAAAAAGCACTGAAATCTCCCTTGTTTGTATTTTCACAAATAGAATAAAGGTTTCGCAAATCTCAAACTGTGTTATAAAGAATCTTTAGACTCTCTGGGATAATCCAGTCCAGATTTGATGAGAGTAGGTCTAGTGGTTTTAGATCAGGACCTGGTCTAATGTGGTCTACATGTAAAAAAAAGCACTGAAATCTCCCTTGTTTGTATTTTCACAAATAGAATCAAGGTTTCACAAATCTCAAACTGGGTTATAAAGAATCTTTAGACTCTCTGGGATAATCCAGTCCAAATAAATTGGCTATGCAGCGATTTAAGAGGTTCAAACATGGAGGATTGTTCGCTCAGCGCTGTAAATTAAATGTCCCTTAACTTTCCCCTTAACTGCCGAATCGGATGCTCTGAATCGGAAGCCAACTTCAGCGTCGTCCTTGCCTTGCCTTGCCTAAGAGGATAACAGAGTATGTTTTTATATATATATATATATTTTTCACAACAGTTGTATTTGGATGGAATGAATACCTATAGTGATAATTCAAAGTAATAAAATGATTTTTACAGTGAAAAAGGTCAAATGGAACTGATGGTTCCCAAATTACCCAGAGGTGAGTCCGCCTGGACTTTATTTTTCTAAACCTCTCTAAAAAGGTCAAATGTAACTTGTTTTGCATCAATCTTGATACAGGGTACTTATTATATGTTATAGTTTGGATTCCTAAAGCTTTTAGTCTACTAACCCATCATTCAAGGGTGGTTTTTACTATAAGTAATGGGTTTTTTTTAAGCGGACATTAGAATGTACATGTTTTTACTATGTTCCATCTGAATTTACTTTAAAATAAAAACATCTATATTGATTCTGACACTTCTACATCCAACTCACAGATGTAATCTTGCTTTGAGAGAAAAGATGATTAATTTACCCCTTTTAGAAGTGAAGATATAGTCTTTGTTGTGTTAGTGGCATTTTCGAGCCTGAAACCTGAAAAACAGGCTCAGGGCTTAACCCTCCGGTATCATTCGATTGGACTACGCAAATTAGTCATTCGAGACAAAAATGTCCACTGCAAAATGCTTTGATAAAAACATTATATTAAAAGGTTTTTTTGACAACTTTTTTTGGGTTCAATCTTTAAAGCAACTTCTGCCCTAATAGAAAATACCAAAAATGTAATCATTTTCAGGATTTTAACCCTTTAAATGCCATTTTGAATACAGGAAACCGCTGTTTTTTTTCATGATGAAAACAGAGAAAATGAGTTATTTTCCAAAAAATACATATCTGGGGACTGGCTCTTTTTTTTTTTATAACAGTCTTGGATATGTCAAAGATTAGCAACAAAATGTATTTTTTTGCATTATTAGTTTTTGCACAAAATCAGATTGAACAAAAAAAGTTACAAATTAGTCATTCGGGACAAAAATGTCCACTTCCAAAAACTGCTCTAAAATGACAACAGATTAATATTTTTAAAAACTTTTTGGGGTTAAATCAACTTCAGTCCTGATCAAAAATACCAAATGTTAAATTATGTTCAGGATTTTAACCCTTGAACTGCCAGTTTGAAAACATGAATTTGCGTTTTCTATGAAAAACATGCACAAAAAGGCAGTTATTTTCCATATAATAAATGTTGGGGGGGTCGGCTTTTTTTTTATCACAGTCTTGGATATGTCAAAGATTAGCAACAACATTGATTTTGGTGGATAATTAGTTTTTGCACAGAATCAGATTAAACAAAAAAGTCACACATTAGCCACTCGCGGACAAAAATGTCCCATCCACTCCCATTATAACCACATCTTTTGATCTCTCCGCCATACCGGTATAAAATCATGCATTTTGTAATGTCACGGTTTTATATTGGAGGAAAATAGTTCAATTTGTCCTTTTTACTCTGTCACCAGATGTGACATTTTACCATTGAATTACATGCTTGTCATTTCTTGGTTTCTTTGCCTGTTGTATAATGGGGCCCTGCCAGCCATTGGAATACATGTATGCAACTAATATGATGTAGGTGTGTTGGTATGGATGTGGAAGAGTGGTATCAGCTGAGAAATGTGTGTGTGTGTGTGTGCGTGTGTGTGTGTGTGTGTGTGTGTGTGTGTGTGTGTGTGTGTGTGTGTGTGTGTGTGTGTGTGTGTGTGTGTGTGTGTGTGTGTGTGTGTGTGTGTGTGTGTGTGTGTGTGTGTGTGTGTGTGTGTGTGTGTGTGTGTGTGTGTGTGTGTGTGTCTGGATGTACAGTGTGTGTGCACAGAGACAATAATATACAGTAGATTTGGTTTACAGCAAGTCGCAGTTTTCGCCTCATATCTTTCTTTCTTTCTCTCTCTCTCTTTCTCTCACTCCCTCATTCCCAAACTCATACACACTCTTACATATTAAACCTCCTTATACCTTGTATGTGTGTGAGTGATTGTGTGTGAGAATGAGACAGGAGTAAGTGTGCTCTCATGGCGTTTTGTTTTTCTTTTGTGCTGTTTCATGTGTCTTTGAGCCCTGAAACCAAACCTCTGGCAGCAGGAATGTAGCGCGGCATTTCCTCGTGAGAGGGAAACCAGATTTGAAAATGTTTTGATGTCCACCCACTGCCATGACGGACACGATCCTATGCAATGTTTGCTCAAACACCTGTGGCATCAACATCCCTCCAGTTTGCCACCGAACGTCCCCCATGCAGGTGTGTCATGTCGACAATACTGCTGATAATCTCAGGGGTAAAGAATAAATCAAAGAAGGATTCCACGTCATGAATTCTTATTTATGCCACTCGTAATGGCATAACGTGTGGGCCCTGAAACCAAACCTCTGGCAGCAGGAATGTAGCGCGACGTTTCCTCGTGAGAGGGAAACCAGATTTGAAAATGTTTTGATGTCCACCCACTGCCACGATGGACACGATCCTCCGGATAGGATAGTGCAGAGGAATGTAGCGCAGCTACGGTATGGGATCCTCTGTGTCCTCTCCACTTTCAGGGGAAGGGTCGGACGAAGAAGGATCAGACTCCACTACAAACTCCACATCAGATTCTCCTTCTCATGTTTGGCAAAAAAGTGTTTTATCTTTGTGCTGACTCCTTTCAAGCACAGTTCAGATCCACACCAGATTCTCCTTCTCAGGGTGTTTCTGTTTCAGAGGATGAGTCCTGCAGCTGAAGTTAGGGGCTGCATGAGCAGAGACCTCTTGTCCCACAGAGAAGCTCCTCTTCATCTTACTGCTTGTTGCGTATCACAGGAATGAAATTACCAGCCAGCCAAACTACACATATTTGAAGCTTTGGCTTTGCAGCCAGGTGTTTTTATTTACTTCAAGGAGTGTATGTATCGCGGTGTATGTCTACTTGACATTATCAAAGGACTTTGAAGTTCAAACTATTTAAAACATCGAGGTCAAGCTGGGTCAAGATCATACATCTGTTTAACTCAAAGACACATGAAACAGCACAAATGAAAAACAAAACGCCATGAGAGCACACTTACTCCTGTCTGATTCTCACACACAATCACTCACACAAGGTATAAGAAGGTTTAATATGTAAGAGTGTGTATGAGTTTGGGAATGAGGGAGTGAGAGAAAAAGAGAGAGAGAAAGAAAGATATGAGGTGAAAACTGAGACTTGCTGTAAACCAAATCTACTGTATATTGTTGTCTCTACACACACACTGTACATCCATACGCACACACACACACACACACACACACACACACACACACACACACACACACACACACACACACACACACACACACACACACACACACACACACACACACACACACACACATTTCTCAGCTGATACCACTCTTCCACATCCATACCAACACACCTACATCATATTAGTTGCATACATGTATTCCAATGGCTGTCAGGGCCCCATTATACAACAGGCAAAGAAACCAAGAAATGACAAGCATGTAATTCAATGGTAAAATGTCACATCTGGTTTTTACAGTAAAAAGGACAAATTTAACTATTTTCCTCCAATATAAAACCCTGACATTACAAAATGCATGATTTTATACCGGTATGGCGGAGAGATCAAAAGATGTGGTTATAATGGGAGTGGATGGGACATTTTTGTCCGCGAGTGGCTAATGTGTGACTTTTTTGTTTAATCTGATTCTGTGCAAAAACTAATTATACACCAAAATCAATGTTGTTGCTAATCTTTGACATATCCAAGACTGTGTTAAAAAAAAAAAAAGCCGACCCCCCCAACATTTATCATATGGAAAATAACTGCCTTTTTGTGCATGTTTTTCATAGAAAACGCAAATTCATGTTTTCAAACTGGCAGTTCAAGGGTTAAAATCCTGAACATAATTTAACATTTGGTATTTTTGATCAGGACTGAAGTTGATTGAAAGATTTAACCCCAAAAAGATTTAAAAAATATTAATCTGTTGTCATTTTAGAGAAGTTTTTGGAAGTGGACATTTTTGTCCCGAATTACTAATTTGTAACTTTTTTGTTCAATCTGATTTTGTGCAAAAACTAATAATGCAAAAAAATCCATTTTGTTGCTAATCTTTGACATATCCAAGACTGTTATAAAAAAAAAGAGCCAGTCCCCAGATATGTATTTTTTGGAAAATAACACATTTTCTCTGTTTTCATCATGAAAAAAAACAGCGGTTTCATGTATTCAAAATGGCATTTAAAGGATTAAAATCCTGAAAATGATTACATTTTTGATATTTTCTATTAGGGTGGAAGTTGCTTTAAAGATTGAACCCAAAAAGGTTGTGAAAAAAACCTTTTAATATAATGGTTTTATCAAAGGATTTTGCAGTGGACATTTTTGTCTCGAATGACTAATTTGCGTAGTCGATTTGTTACACAGTGAATTAAAGACCGATTTAAAAAATTGAAATTGGAATTCCAAAATAGATCGAGAAAATAGCCTTGTTACAAAAAATCAGGCCATTTGCACCAACACAACCAAAGTTATTGCAAAATGAAAAGTGAAAAATGACCCATATGGACAAAAACGTCCACAGTGATACCGGAGGGTTAAGAGGTTAAGCAGTCTAACTGTCATTGACAAGCCATCTTGGTTAAAATTGTATCATATTCTGTCAACTTCTCAACTCCTTTTTATTTGTTGTCCCTCCTCGTACCAATGCTTAGTTAGCTAGCATAGCTAACGTTCCAACACTGATGCTTACAGTCACATCAAGAAAACCAATTTTACTGCATTAACTGATTTTCCTTTTCTTTCACTTTAGGAGAAGCCAAAAGCTCAACCTTGAGATAAAACTTAATCTCATCTGGAAGTGTAGAAGAAGCACACCACAAATGTTGCGTGTCATGTTGCAAATCTTAAGCTTTAAACGTGTTGTTTAACACCCTGTTTTCTTTTTCAAATCGTCCAAAAAGACAAACATTCTTAGTTATAAACACGGGGGAAATGTATTGAATTCAAACACGGGTTATGCTGGTTATTGGTTATGTTTGGGATGTTTAAGATCATATAAGGTCAAAATAATGATGATCCATACATCAAGTCATGCACGTAAGTTAAGTAGTCTCATAAATAAGTCATGGTTGATTTTGGTTTCATACAGGACACAATCAGCTGTCTCCTGGATTTTAAGTTTCAAGTTTTCTTGTTCGACCCTTGAATATTGTTATAAGGAAAAGAGCAATTAAACCCAAACACAGGAGTCTGCAGGTAGAGGGAATCAAAGAAAAATGATCTTAAAGGTCCCATGTCATGGCCATTTCTACTGATCATAATTCCATTGTTGAGGTATACTAAAGCAAATGTATAATGTGACATTTTCCAAACTCACATTGGTGTCTCATACAGCATCTCTGTATAGTATGAGTATTCACTCTCTGTCCTACACGGCTTGTTGGAGCTCCTGCCCCCCCCCCCTCCCTGTGAGCCCAGTGGCCGTCTGCGAGACAGCGAGACACAGCGAAACACAGCCTGAAACACACACACAAACACCCGCAGCCTGGCTGGGAGTTTGTGTGTGTGCCCAGGCTGAGTTCCTCTGTGTCTCGCTGTCTCGCCGACCCCACACCAGTGAGCCCTAGCTCACACTGTCCGCTCCTCGCAGCAGCGAGCCTCGCAACGTCCCACAGAGTGTGTGTGTGTGAGAAAGTCCGCGGATTGGTCCAAACGTAACAGCTCCGCGGACGTAACGTAACGGCACGTCACTATACCCGAAATACGTCACTGTACCCAAGAAGTAAACAATGGAAAAAGAGAAATCTCCAACGAGGCGTTCTGGGGCAGCATAGACAGGTCTTTTCTGTGTTAGAGTTTTACTCGCTACAGGGTGTACTTTGAGGGTTTGTGACTGCAGACCGTTTACATGCAGAAAAACCTTCATAACACACAAGAGGGCGGGTAAGAACCGGAAAAGCATGGGACCTTTAAGTCAGAACTTTGCAGAAGCAGGAAAGGACCTATTCTGCTCATTTTCAGGTTCATATTTGTATTTGGTGCCTCTCCTGGGACATGTCTCCATGCTTTAATGTTCAACAAGCTCTTTATTGTTCTCATACTGCCTGTGCTGCAGCACCTCTGTTCTCTGTCTGAAACCAGAGCCCAGTCTGCTCTGATTAATGAGCTGGTTCGCTCTAATGTGGTTATTAAATTCAAACTAAGCTCAGGTGAGAAGAGGATTGGGAAGAACTCTGGAAGCAGGAAAAGACTAACAAGGTTGATGTAGAGCAGGTGTGCAGGGTAAAGGCTCAGGAAGGCAACAGGAGAATCAGCAAAAAAGTCTACAAACCAGTCTAGTCTTGACTGAATGTCTATGGGACACATAATATATCAGAAATAACAATGACAACAGCAAAATGACTTAATAATTGACAACACTTTTATTGTCTTCTCCCTTCTCTGGGGTCTCAAGATGGCCCCAAAACAGAACCACGAGAAACCAACAGTGTATAAAAATAAATTAAGAATACAAACAGGAACAGAAAACGACATGTACCCTATGTTAGGGGGTTAAACAACACTGGAGCTAACATGGACTTACAGTATTTACTCTTTCTGTGCTCTACAAGTCCACATGGCAATGACAGCGTGATGTGCGCTCATAATAAGTTACTATTAAATAGTAGAATTCAGAAGTACAGTAGGGCAATATATTAGAACAACAGTTTAAAACAAAGAGCTGTTACAACAGTAAGGGAAAGAAACAATCATGGAAAGGAAACATTTCACTTGGCACATTCTCTCATACTGTTAGCATAGTGAGGAATGTTTCTGACTACAATTTCTTTCTACACTACAATTTCTGCAAGTTCATATCCTTTATCTTATCTTTAAAATAATTGTCCTTGGGGAAATGTTGGAGGATTATAGCTAACGAAAACATTGAAAACAGTCAAAAAGCTTTAACATTAAAATAAATTATCTGAGGACAATTGTTCCCCTTTCATGTAGTTGTAAGACTACACCGACTTCAATGATAAGGATACTATATTATTATATGTCTTCCTGGAACTCAAAACGTTGTTCTAGAGTCACTAGAAATCTATTACAATTTCTGATATGTAATTCTTGAATCAATAAACGTTTGCTTTAGAATATCTGGTAAGTCTTATAGATTCACTAGAAGTCTTTATTCAAATGTCTTATATTTTGTTCTAGAATAACTCAAAGTCTGTTCAAGAATGTTTGATAGAATTACTAAAAGTCTGCTCTGGAATGGGTAATATCCGTTATAGAATTTCGAATTTTTTGTGCTACTTCAGATTTGCTGAAGTGCTGTTCGCTCCCCCTCATCATCACATCTGCTTCACTCTCTGCTCCAAGAGCTCCAGCTGCCGGGCCACCTCGTTGGGCAGGTCGTCGTTCACCTGCGTGGTGAAGTACTTCCTAACATCGGCCACCTCCCTCTGCCAGAACTCCTGATCCAGGGAGAACAGCTGGCTGAGGTCCACCTCCTCCTCCAGGCCCTGGAGGTTCAGGGAGTCGCAGCATGGCAGGTAGCCCACCACGGAGGGCATGGCGCCGGCCTCTCCATTCAAACGCCTGAACATCCAGTCCAGAACGCGGATGTTGTCTCCGAAACCGGGCCAGAGGAATCCAGCGGTGGGACTCTTACGGAACCAGTTGACGTGAAAGATTTTGGGGAGCTTGGCACCGGGGCGGTCGGCCATGCTCAGCCAGTGAGAGAGGTACTGGCCGAAGTTGTAGCCGAAGAAGGGGCGCATGGCGAATGGGTCGTGCATAATCATCTTGCCTGCAGAAAGGAAGGGGGACAAGGAGCAGAGATTGGTACATGTCTTAAATATGTATCACCAGAGATTGCAAAAGTACACACATCCTTTACTCAAGTAGAAGTACAGATACTCATGTTTAAAAATACTCTGGTAAAAGTAGAAGTACTGACTAAACTTCTTTACTCAAGTAAAAGTAAAGAAGTATGGCCTTTGAAATGTACTTAAGTAAAAAGTACCCATAACTAGCAGCTGTTTTAAAGAGTACCTGACCTCCCTTTATATTAATAGAACAATAATGTCATTGTTAGCTAATGAATGTTTCCATGCTGAACAACGGCAACATGACAACGTTTCCATTGGTCCCTCTTCTTTAGAGAAGACCAGGAAATGATGGATACACGGATCGTGTTCAAATCAATAGGCACGCAATGACTAAAGAATAATGATCACGCCACCAAACACACATTCAGACTAAAGGAACCAGCCTGTTTGGAAAATGAGAGAAGTAGAAAGTACAGGTATTTGTGTTCAACATGTAAGAAGTAGAAAGTACAGGTATTTGTGTTCAACATGTAAGAAGTAGAAGTAAAAACTCGTCAGAACAAATATGTGGTGGAGTAGAGTACTGATACCAGAAAAATGTACTTAAATAAAGTAACAAAGTATTTGTACTCCACTACTCCCCACCTCTGCGTATCACCAGGCACATCAATTCATCTAGAGTATGCAGTTTCTATGCACGTTGCTCAAACATGGATTTAATCAACTTCTCGGCCTTTGAAGGCTAGTCAATGTCCAATCAAGCAGCCTTTAATGTCCTCATGGTGAGTAAACTCCCTAAAATGCATTGAATGGAGGTGAGATAAATAAAAAAAGCTCTCTTGTCATGAGAATGATTAGATACTGACCTTTGTGTTCGGCTGCAGCGGTGGACTCTGACCTCATGGCTGCTCCAACAAACACACCGTGCTGCCAGCTGAAAGCCTCGTATACCAGAGGGACACCTGAGCGGAAGAATGGTCATTTATTAGATTCATATTTTGTCATCATTTTCTCACATCTCATTATATCTTCTTTCAGTCCTTTCCTTTTGTTAATTCATTGATCCCACTGCATACTGTTTCTATCTTTGCTCACCTTCTGGCCTTCGTCCTCCGAAAATGATGGCCTCAATGGGGACTCCCTCCGGGGATTCCCACATTGGGTCGATAATGGGACACTGCCCGGCCGGAGTGCAGAACCGAGAGTTGGGATGAGCGCAAGGTTCGCCTGGAAAGAGAAAGAGAGACATGAGGGTAAACTTTATTTCTCAACATTCTTATCTCCCTAATGTGTGTGATGTTCTCTAGCTTGTCTTGTTGCTCTTTGAAACACCAGTTTGATAACTACTCCTGTATCTCTTCAGTGATTTCTTTGAAAAACACAAAAGCTACCTCAGACCTTTGGTCCACAGGATGGCACTTCTACAGATTGGATCATCTAAACCATTGGCCCTTCTAATGAACTTCCTGGTGTTTCTAGACTATGTTGACTTTCCTTATCCCACCTACAGTCTTTGCAATGCCCTCTGTTTTCTGCAAGCACAGAAGAAATAATAATGAAGTTAAAAACTCTTACCATCCTCTGAGCTCCAGGGCTTGTTCTTCCAGGAAGTGATGGTGACTCCTTCAGGAAGTGCCTGGTCCATTCCCTCCCAGTACACGCCGCCATCACTGGTTTCCGCAACATTGGTGAACACTGTGTTCTTAATGATGGTCTCCATGGCGTTGGGGTTGGTTTTGACTGAGGTGCCGGGGGCAACTCCGAAAAAGCCATTCTCAGGGTTGATGGCACGTAGGTTTCCTAGAGACAGGGAACAATGGAAATAATGAGTGTTAGAATTGATAGTTTGTATTATTATTATATTTGCCAAGGAGGTTATCTTTCTGGTTCAATTAGTTGGTTTGTTTGTATCTCAGGCAGGATTAGGAGAAAACTACTAGCCCAACATTGGTCCCAACGAATGGTACAACATTGTCTAACAAAGAACCCATTACATTGCGAAGTGGATCCAAATGACAGGATGTCTACATACATCATGGATTCACTTATATAATCGGCCTTAGAGGAGGTCCGCGCACCATGAGTACCTTTTCAGTTTTAACTGTAATCCTATCATCCCAAATGGGATTAAATGAGCTTCTCAAAGTCTTGAGTCCCTCACCTTGGTCGTCAAACTTCATCCAGGCGATGTCGTCTCCCACACACTCCACCTTCCAGCCGGGCAGCGTGGGGCAGAGCATGGCCAGGTTGGTCTTCCCACAGGCGCTGGGGAAGGCTGCTGCCATGTACTTTTTCTGCCCTGCAGGGTTGGTGACACCCAGGATCTGAGGAGGAGAAACATTCGGTTTAACAAGTTGTTGTGGGAAGTACTTATAATGATATATTGTGAGGTTTTCTTCAGATCTTACCAGCATGTGCTCGGCCAGCCAGCCTTCTTCCTTGGCGATGCATGATGCGATGCGCAGAGCGAAGCATTTCTTCCCCAGAAGGGAGTTTCCTCCGTATCCGCTGCCGAACGAGACGATCTGCCTGCGGTCCGGGATGTGAGCGATCAGCGTCTGCTCCGGGTTACAGGGCCAGCTGTTCACCAAGGGCTCTGCAAGACAAAGGGTTTACTTTAATCAGTGGATAGCATCAGTGGAGGAGGAATGTTTTACTTAATTTAGTGTCCTAGTAGAACTTCAACGATAAGACAAATTTGTCTATTCAATCGATTCATCGTTAATGTCAATTTTCATGCAAAATTGGCAAAATATGTTGTAACGTCATGCTTTTACCGTTAGTAAATATATTATAAGTAGTACTAGTGCTATAGTATCTATAATTTATCAAAATAACCCAAAAATTACTAGTTATTTTTCCGAGCCTTAGTACGGATGCATGCATGTAGTTAGCTGGATGTTGTTTTGATGTTGTGGACGTACTCTTCAGCGGCAGAGGACAGCCGACGGAGTGCAGACAGCGGACGAACTCTCCCGTCCCCAGAGCGGAGAGCACAGACTTCCCCATGCGGGTCATCACTCTCATACTGGCGACCACGTAGGGGGAGTCGGTCAGCTCCACCCCGATCTTAGAGAGGGGGGACCCCACTGGACCCATGCTGAACGGGATCACATACATGGTACGACCTGAGGAGAGAGAACATTTAAATGATACCTTAGTTTCAATGAGGCTGTGTGCTTCACTACAGATGAAATGTAAAATATTGACTTTCAGGAACCAAATGAACACATTTTGCAGTGAATTACCCTTAAACAACCATCCATTTCCAAATCTACACACCGATTCAAGTATTAAGGAAACATGGTTCTGCTTTGTTCTACCTTGGGAAGGGGAATCTTAACCATTTTAGACTTTTTGGAGAGATCTGTGCCTCTATTCACTTGTTCATCCTGATGTGTAATTTTGTTCTCTGTGTTACCTTTCATGCAGCCGGGGAACCTTTGGGCCACTGCCTTGTCGAACTCTTCAGGGGACATCCAGCGTCCCAGCTGGCTGACCCCTCCGTCCAGAGGGGTGGGCACTGTGTCCCTCTGCTCCCGGGTCACAATCACCGTCTTACTCTCCACACGAGCCACGTCCCTCGGGTCGGTCCTGGCCAACCAGCTGCAGGAAGAGGAAGAGAAGGGTGAGACTTTTTGTCTTTTAACTTTCTTTCATACGTTCGCAAGATTGGTACATTGAATTTTGTCCCTGTGTTTGCAACAAGAAGTTGTAGCTCAGGAGGTGGAGTTGTCGTCCACCAGTGGCTCGGAGGTTGGAGCCCCAGCCCCAACAGTCAACATGTGGAAGAGTCTTGGCTGAATGTGTGTGAATGCTAACTTGAAACTTCAAAAGCACTTTGTGTAGTCGCAAAGACTTGAAAAGCTTTACGTCTATTTACCTTTGACTTTTTATGCTGCTACTTATTTATTTGAACAATTAAAAAAAAAAATTGTGTAGTTATTTGATGTTAATTACCGTGTGCTTGCCTCTTTATTCATTATTTTAGTTTGCCTTTCATCTGCTTAAACCCTGAGTTTTTTTATTCCTTCCTCGAAAGGATTACTATTTCAGATTTATCAGATTTGGGATTTTTTGTTTTTTGCAGTAGGATGAAGCAGAATTGCTAGTTACAGTAACCTGCCTCCTGTTCACCTGAATGTTTGTGTGACAGCGGCTGCTCGTCCTGAAGGAGCTGGACTTTCTGGTTCTTCAGAATGCCGACCTTTCACATGGGTGTTGTTTATTTCAACAGCTGATGATGACTTACTCTTGCACACTGTCTCTAGGAACAACAAGACCATGCTCTCTGCCAACTGCTTTGGGTTTCCTCTGTCTTTGTTACAAAAGCCACCACAGCCACATACTAGCTGTTGTTCTTATTTTTCTGTAGATATTTGTTTGAAATATTATTTATAATTTTTAAATGAGTATTCATGATTGATCTGGATAAAAAAACGTAAGATATGAGTTACATTGTTGTAGTGGCAGCTTCGTTTAACTTATTTATCATGTGTAAGTATTATTCCTGTTGTAAAAATCATTTTGAAAAATAAATCCGACAGAAAACTGACATTTTAGACAACTGAAAGGGTTCAAGTCTGCTGATGTTTAGAGTATTTGCTTTGTGGCCCCTGTCTCCAGAATCCTCTGAATTGAATCCCACCCACCAGTTCTCATATTTGCGGAGCTTCTTGATCAGGCCCTGCTCCTCCAGCTGGGTCAGGACGGCCCGGTTCTCCTCCTCGGAGCCGTCACAGATGTGTAGGGCCTCGGGCTGGCACAGAGTCACGTTCAGATCCACAAACTCCTTCAGGGCCGGGCTGAGGGCGCTCAGGTCGCCCTGCAGGACCCTCAGGCTGCCCTGGTTCTTAGAGGGGAGCTGAGGAGGCATGCTGCTGGGAGCTGGAAGGCTGGAGGGTAGAGAGAAGAGACAGGAGGAAGAGTGGAGTCTGGGGAGAAAATTCAGGGGGGAGAGGAAGAGTAGACATAGAAAGGGGCAGAGAAAAGTTAGCAAGATGGGACAAGGAGAAGAAAAGAGAGGAGAGGTGATGGAGGATGGAATAATACATATGGATATAGAAAAATAAAAGGAACAGAGAGAAGATTTAAAAGAGAGAAAGAGGAATAAAATTTAGCACATGAATACAATTAAAAAGTGCTTTTTGAGTATTATACACTTTGTATACATAGTGCACTTTACTATAGTCCTGTTAACAATAACGTGATATATTATTTTTGTATAATGATCATTGTTGGAATAAAATAAATACAAAAATAAATAAATTATACATTTTATCTTTAGAGCAAACTTTAATGTACTCACTATTTGTATTTACAGGTCAACAATATCATTAAAAAGCAAATACAGATAAAAAGAAGCCTGAGATCTGAGCGTAACATTGGAAATGACTGCTTCACTAAAAGTTGAATTAAATGTTAAATAAATAAAAAACTGCTGCAGCCTTACTGTCCAACAGAACCCCCCTCCTCATCAGATACCCTCCTCACATTACACAGTGGAAACAGAAGCGTCAGGTTACCTTCAGGAGTGTGTGCAGCAGAGCCTCTTCAGCGGAGCCTCATCAGATGAAGAGCTGAGGACTGTTTCTCCTGAGTGAGTTGTTTCTGCTGACAGAGTTTCTCTCTTTATACCCGGGATATCCCACAAGGGGGGGGGGGGGGGGAGGGGGAGGAGGCTTGTCCTCTGAGCTATTTGCATGAACCTGTTGTTCCATGCTGATCTAAAAAACACAGTGTCGCAATTAATCATTTATCAGCGTGACGTAACGTCTTCATCACAGAACCGGTTCCCTCTGCCCGGCTGCAGAGAAACCAGTCAGTCAGCCCATCAGAATACTTTACTGTCCCTGGGGAAATGGAGTTTTAGGAGCGTTGCTCTTTAGAAACAAAAACAAAAATTAGGATGGTACAAAATATTTATATAATAAGTTAAAGTAAGATGTGCAATTAAAACATAATATAAAAATAAAATTGATTAGAGACAATTATATTGACATAAAAATATAAGTGACATTTTCAATCAAATATTTGAATAATTAAATTAAATACAAATATTTGTATAAACATAAGTAAAATATGTATTAAATAAAATAGAGGACACCTTAATATAAATAAAAAATATTAATTTGCAGAACTGTATCCCTGTTCTGGAACTGTATTACTATTTTCTTACTTATAGTATCCCTAATAAGCAGCGTAGCATCAAGACACATTTTTATATCAGAGTATTTCTATGTTGTGGTATTTGTACTTTGCTTTAGATCTGAGTACTTGTTCAAGACAGACAGATTTGACCTCAGCACTAATGCCACTACGTTCCTCCATAAAACACTTTTAGTCATGAAAGGAAAAGCCAGTGATAACGTGTGTGTGTGTGTGTGTGTGTGTGTGTGTGTGTGTGTGTGTGTGTGTGTGTGTGTGTGTGTGTGTGTGTGTGTGTGTGTGTGTGTGTGTGTGTGTTTTTCACCAAAATCCTCATGCTTCCTTTTTGATGTGAAAGCAACCCGATTGAAGTTAAAACGCCAGTAAAAAGTTGAATTTATACCAGCCTGCCCTCCTACAAAAGACAACCATATAGGTTGATTGTTCAGCAGCTTAATACGACCCAGAGTCACGTTTTAAAGTGTAGCACCTCTAGTAGCACCTCTAGAGTTCATTGCAAACGCTCTGGAGGGTCATTTATTCACAAATAACCCTCTCTGGAAAATCCTAAATTGTCAGATAGTTTGGCCATTAAAATGTTTTTTATTAGATTTCTAGCGAGAAGTGTATATTGTACTTTTAGAATCCACGTCCAGTCGATGTGTAGGATCTATAGTTTGATAGATATTACGAAGATGATTTGAGGTCTCGCCAGGAGAACGTGTATATACTACATCTTTCTCCTATTCATTTATATTGACGGCAGCTTCCATGTAAAGTTAGCGTGGGTGAAAACAGTTTTTCCGGTCTCGAAGTTTTCATAATAAAACCGGATATATTCCCCTCACTGTCAAATGGTTACACAGTGATATCTGCATTACTCATCCACTAAAAAACATCAGTTTATCCTTGTTAATTACACAATATTGATTGGTTTAAATTGTGTACAATGCTTTTGTGTTTTTAACCTTCGATTCAGAGAAACAAATAGTTTTTTAGGAGTTTAGACACTACAGTTTCCAAAGACACTACACTACCCAGAATCCCCAGCTATCATTTGGGACTACAACATCCGCCTTGCTTTACAAACCCTGTGATTAGTCATCAAGCCCTGTGATTGGATGTTGGAGTGGCAGTGCGACAAGGTTACGCTGAGCGTCAAGCAGCTCTATGAAATGGAATGGAACCATGGCAGACTTTCCAAAACTGGACTCGGACGGGTCCAGTTTGGGAACCCCTCTATGGCACGTCTCTACTGGGAATTGTAGTTTTAAAAGACGTTTTCGTATTTCCCACAATTAGAAGTTGCCAGTATTAAACTGTGTACACCCTGGAGGTTTAGGGGATAGGAAACACATTGGTGTTATCCAATTTAAAACATATAATTAATAAAGGGGTGAATTAATATACCCACATGACACCTAAGGTCAGAAGAGCTTTATTTAACAGCTGGTCTTATGTCTGTGACCCCTCCTGTTGTTAATTGATAAGCCTGAAACATGCACTTGTCAAGGTTCAGAGGCACATTTTGCAAATATGGCAGTAGCTATCGATCATCTTAAGATAAGATATACTTTATTGATCCCAAGTTGGGAAATGTTTTTGTTACAACAGCATACTACTTTGTTCTACTCCACTACAATTCAGAGGTTAACCTGGTATTTTTACTCCACTACATTTATTTTAGTTACTTTGCAGATTCTGATTAATGATGTGAAATATAAACAACCAGTCAAATTCAGGGAAGGTGATTGTCAAGTGCCAAAATAAACTATGCAATATATTGGACGTTAAGTACTTTGTCAGACTTAATATTTATCTGTGGATAACCCCAATGTTTTTTTCTTATTCAAAAGAAGACCTTAACTTAAATTATTCTTTAATGTTTAAATAAAGCCTTATTAGTTTGTCTGTTTTGCACATCCTCCTATTAATATCTTTGGACGTCCTCCACTAGCTGTTTTATTGTAGAGATCACTACAGTATCTTCTTGATATTTTCTATTCTATATTTCTATCATTGACCTTCTACTTTCCCCCTATTTTGTATTTAGGCTACTCTTAATATTTAAATGTTTTCATCAAATATAACTTATTCAACAACAAAATTCAATAACGTGCTTTAACCACTAGGCGGCGCGGGTTAAAAAAACAGTGGTGTAGTTAATAAAACATAATAATATCAAACATAATATTACTATTAACTTTATTGTGAAATTAAAACAGATTGATAAAGGAAAATACAGTTTCAGTCTCTCGATTTGAAGCTTATGCATTATGCCATGAACCTGTATAGACCTGTAACTCAACTGCATGAGGAGTTGGAAAATCAGTAATATCTTTAAAAACTACAAGTCCCTTTCTATCAGCTGTGCACCGTTATGGTGTAAATACAGACTATCTACTAATTGGATCAAATATAAAAGTCAGCCGAATTAGTGTTGATACTGCAAGGAGACGTATTGTGTGAAGAGAAATTGAAGATGTTGTTTAATTGTTGATATATTTATGATCCACGTCACGTATTCAGTTTCGGCGGCATTTCTTCCAGTTTGTCCAAAGGTCTTCTAATCAGGGCTCTATAAATAGAGAACTACGGCAGATGTGTAATATTTAATGCAGCCGAACCGTGTATTTCAATGCCGTTATGTGATGACTTCCAAAGAGAAAAGCAAGAACACTCGGAATAAAGTATTATTTAATTTTTTTTTAATGTTTTCCGATTTCATATCGCATAAACACCATATCCCGACGTGCATTGCGTCCACCATCCAGGATTATTGGTATAGTTCAATGTTTTAGCCTATCAAAACCTCTGAAAAAAGAAATGTGTCTCTCAGAATCGAAAGAGAAAAACCTATGGGAAAAACACAAAAGCATTGTACACAATTTAAACCAATTAATGTTGTATAATTAACAAGGATAAACTGATGTTTTTTAGTGGATGAGTACTGCAGATATCACTGTTAAATCATTTGATCATTGGTTTTATTATAAAAACTTTGAGACCGGAAATACTGTTTTCACCCCGTGAGGGTTGGCCAAATTTACATGGAAGCTGCCGCATATACACGTTCTCCTGGCGAAACCTCAAATCATCTCCGTAATATCTATCAAACTATAGATCCTACACGTCCACTGGACGTGGATTCTGAAAGTACAATATACACTTCTCGCTAGAAATCTAATCAAAAAGCATTTTAATGGCCAAACTATCCTACAATTTAGGATTTTCCAGAGAGGATTATTTGTGAATAAACGACCCTCTGTAACGTTTGCATTCAACGGGAGCACTAGAGGTCGAAAACTTTAAAACGTGATTATAGGACGTATTAAGCGCTTGAACAAACAACCTATTTGGTCGTAATAAGGGCTTGAACAATCGACCTGTTTGGTCGTGTGAGTTGGAGGACTTGTTGATTTATACACTGAATTTGTGATGAGACCAGGTAGAGCAAAAACTCCTTATTGTGTTGTTAATGCTGCAAACTAGATCATTGCTTAAAATGTACAGTAATAATCCTATTGAGTATCAATACACAACTGATAGTTGGTCTTAAGAGACCACTGCAGTATTATCAGTTTCTCTGGTTTTACTATTTATAGGTTTGTGTTTGAGTCAAATAAACACATATATATTTTATTCTATAAACTACTGACAACATTTGTCTTTGTTTGAATTCATCAGACACTGGAATGGAATGGCTGCCATACACCTAGAGATTGAGATTTAAGAACAATTTGGAGTGGTCTCTATTTTTTTTTTTTAAATGTATCTTATCTTTTTTGTTGTAGTTTAAAGGATCATGAAACCCAATTTTCCTCGTGGATAAATGAAGTATTTATTAATCAAATGAAGTATTCTGAATCTGATTCTGAGTATTGCACAGTTGATGAATTCATGTTATATAATCTCTGTCCATCAATTATGAAATATGAATTAATAGTTATATGAACTCTCTCTCTCTCTGTCTCTCTCTCTATGAACTTTGACCCTTATCACTCTCTGATGTAAAGTCAGGGTAGGTGTGTGACATGGGCAGCGCCTCGCTCTGATTGGCTGATAGACGGGGGCTCGCCTTGTGACTAAGGTCATGCAGGGGAACGTGTGTGCGCTAAAATGTACAGTATTATTGATTTCAGTTTTAAAAGTAGTAGGACTAATGCCAACTGTAGTTTAAAATAATGTATGTTTTCTGTGGCTAATATCCAGAGAAATGATGTGTGTTCTAATGAAAACTTCAATTAAGATTTTTTTTTCTTTCTGATAGGAAAGAAGTCAAAATATCTTGTCAAAAACAAAATTAGGAAATATGAATCATAATGATGGCCTTGAAAGATGATGCATTTCACCTGAATAGAAGACGTTTTTGTTTTCCCTTTTCTATATGCTTTGAAACACTGATCAGGCGATGTTTAAGTTCCTCGTTGCGCCTGAACTCGACATCCGATACAGCAGCCAATCAGGATCTGGATCCAGACTCAACGCTGCTCAACACAAAGCAGCCTGCATGGTTCTGTTGTGGCACCCAGTTACATAACGCCCTGCTCAAGTGTTTATGAACAATATACTGTAAAGACAATGCTCAACAGTCAGCAGTCATACAGCTCAAGGATCTTTAACCCTGCCGCTAAACTGTAAACACTCTCCTGTTGTTCTAGCGTTTGTCTTTACATTCAAGAGAGACTTGGAGAGGTCAGGTTAGCACTTTAGAATACAATAAAAAAGGTATATATTTATAGTGAAATAGTTTTTTATATCCAAGGAGAATATACATGATTTGAAGTTCACATCCATCCACATCCAAAAGCTGGATTAAGCAAGCAGACCACAAAGGGGAGAAAAAGAAGAGAAACCGCTGTCCTCACAGACACTCCTATAACAAATACTCGAGGCTGAGAAAAAGTCTAACGCAAACAAGTCTAAAGCGAAGAGAAATTAATTTCTGCAAAAAACCCAAACCCAACAACAAGAAGCAGAAGATTCAGGACTCATCTGATGAAGATGAAGCTCAATACTGCATTGTGTGCCTGGAAAGCTACTCCAGGTCCAAGGAGATCTGGCTGCAGTGTTGGTCCTGTAAAGCCTGGGCACACAAGGATTGCACAGATGGAAGTGACATTTACACCTGCCAACTGTGAATCAGATAAATTCCATCTGATGTTCTGTTTTAAGTTCTGTTCATTGTTTGTTGGAGGATGTGTGAAACCCCATTCAAATCTTGTTGCCTTAGAATTTGACAGCTTTCCCTCTTTTTTGACATGTAGTGTGAAAAAAGGTAACCGTTATTCACATGTTACAACCGACCCTGGCATGTGTTACAACCGTCCCTGTACACTGGGATGGTTTTAACAGTTGAGTGACTGTATTTAAATGCATTTTCCAACCTGTACTTATTTCATAAAAACACTTAAATACATTGTTTCAGTAGTTGACACATTGAGAATGTATAATATAGCAAAATGGCTATCCAAGTGTAAATATTTTTTTTACTTATTGTTACTGTCCCTGTTCTCCCTACAGACAGTGTCATGATCTTAGTGTTATGTCACGGTTTTAGTTTTGTCTGTCTGGTAATGGGTTTTATTTTGCTATTCTGTTCTCCCTGTCTCTTGTCTTCCTTCCTGTGTTTTTCCTCCTGTGTCTGATTGTCTCATTGTGTTCACCTGTTGCCCTTGTGTTTCTGCCTCCCCTTCCCAGCTGTGTCTTGTCCTGTGATTACCCTTCTGTGTATTTAGGCCCATTCCCAAACCGCCCCCTACACCCTACCCCTACCCCTCCGTTTGCGCGTTCACGCGGAGGGTCCGCCATATTGAGGGCTGTTCCAAAGCAACGAGTGTGGAGGGGGAGTGGGCTATCAAGCCCTCAAACAGCGAGTCTGCAGTGGTGCTGACTTGAGACCGGTCTCTACCTGATCGGAGTCACGCTGTGTGTGTCCGTCAGGAAACACGCTGTTTACAAGTAGTTCCAGCAAACATCTGCTGATAAACTGCGACGTTAACAACCTCATAACCTCATATGTTTTTAACTTAGGATCACCTGTGTTTAGTCTAGAAAAAGGTAAATGTGTGCATTTTATTATAAAGTTGTGTATATTTACAGACCGTTGCAAAAACTAAGAAGCTTATACACATCAGGTTTAAAACTAAAAGAGCTTTGAAACACAATGAAAGATGTTTGGAGTTTTATTTGAGTTATTCATTTAAACTTTTTGTCTAAGAGATGCTGATTTGAAACCGTTGTTACATACAGTTACGGCATTTCCTGTTTCTGCCGGAGAGAGGGGAGGCCGTCCCAATGCTTGCTGCTGTATTTACTCCCTCCATCTGACAGGAGGGAGCCTCGTTGAGCTGCGAGTGTGGCTACAGACGGAGTTCACTCCGTCACGGAGGGGTAAGGTCGAGGGACTGGTTTGGGATTGGGCCGTAGTCTTGTCTTCCCCTGTGCTTCATGTCGGTTCGTTGTATTTTCTCACTCTCCATGTTTGTCACTTACCTCATGCTACCTGTTTATGATTCACGCTTTTTTTGTTTTTTTCATGCCAACAGCTTTATTTAAATAAAGCTCGCTTTTGTTTTGAAATCCGCTTCCCTTTTTAACTGCATTTGAGTCCTAATATTCCCGGATTTTGACAGAACGAACCAAACAACTATGGAGCCAGCGGATTTTTATTATTTTGACTTGGATCTGTTTGATCTAGATTACTCTCTTCGGTGTCATCATGCTGAGTGGAGTAGAACCTCGGCTAGAAGGGACAAAGAGGCTGTCCTCAAAAAGGCACACATGGAGGTGGCCAACATGCCATGGTTGAGGAGCTTGTTGCCTGAATGGCTCAGAGTTTTTTCGCGGAGCCCTGAGGGCCAGTCTCCATGCTTGGACCCTTTCTCGGGATCCCGCCTGGCGTTTGGAGGACCACGGATTCCCCAAAAGATCTCTAAGAGACGCAAGGCCAGGATTCCAGCCCGTGCTCCAGCGGTTCCGGCCCCAGTGCCGGCCCACACAGCCATGGTCCCGGTTCCAGTGCCGGCCCACACAGCCATGGTCCCGGTTCCAGTGCCGGCCCACACAGCCATGGTCCCGGCTTCAGTTCCGGTCCCAGCAGCCATGGTCCCAACTCCTGTTCCGGCCCCAGCAACCATGTTTCCGGCTCCAGTACCGGCCCACACAGTCATGGTCCCGGCTCCTGTTCCGGTCCCAGCAGCCATGGTTCCAGCTCCAATACCGGCCCCAGCAGCCATGGTTCCGGCTCCAGTACCGGCCCCAGCAGCCATGGTTCCGGCTCCAGTACCGGCCCCAGCAGCCATGGTTCCGACTCCAGCTCCCCATCTCCTGTTGGCTCTCCGGCAGACGCCAGCCCCCTGTGTCCTATCAGCATTCCGGCCGACTCCAGCTCCTCGTCTCCTGTTGGCGTACTGGCCGACTCCAGCTCCCCGTCTCCGGTTGGCTCACTGGCCGACGCCAACCCCTTGTGTCCTGTCGGCATTCCGGCCGACTCAAGCTCCTTCACCGTCGGGGGTCCCGCCGACTCGAGTCCCTTCTTCATCGGGGGTCCCGCCAACTCGGGGGTGCCGCCAACTCAAGTCTCAAGTCCACTCTCAAGTCCCTTCTCAAGTCCCCTCTCAAGTCCTCTCTCAAGTCCCTTCTCGAGTCCATTTTCAAGTCTCCTCTCGAGTCCCCTCTCAAGTCCCCTTTCGAGTCTCTTCTCGAGTCTCTTCTCGAGTCCCCTCTCAAGTCCCCTCTCAAGTCCCTTCTCAAGTCCCTTCTCGAGTCCCCTCTCGAGTCCCCTCTCAAGTCTCCTCTCAAGTCCCTTCTCAAATCCCTTCTCATTTCCCTTCTCTAGTCCCTTCTCAAGTCCCAACTCATGTGCCAACTCCATGTCCTGTGCCATTGGGGGTCCAGCCGACACCTGTTTCATCGGGGGTCCTGCCAACTCCATGTCCTGTGCCGTTGGGGGTCCAGCCGACACCTGTTTTCTCAGGGGTCCTGCCAACTCCATGTCCTGTAACGTTGGGGGTCCAGCCGACACCTGTTTCGTCTGGGGTCCTGCCAACTCCACGTCCTGTTCCATCGAGGGTCCAGCCGACACCTGTTTCGTCTGGGGTCCTCCCAACTCCATGTCCTGTTTCATTGGGGGTTCTGCTGAGGGTCCTGCCGACACCAGTCCTTGCTCCATCGGGGGACCCACTGACACCAGCCCATGTTCCGTCCAGGGTCCCGTCCACGCCTGTCCCGCCAGGGGTCCCACCAGCTCCTGCTCTCGATCCCAGTGCTCCGGCGATCCAGCTGACACTGGAGGGTTCCCATTGCGGCGTACGTCGTCCTCCGGGGCTGTCCCGACCCCCTGACTCTTCCAGCCGCTGCCTTCGCCCTCATGCCCGGCCTCCTGAGTTCGCCCGCTGTGGCCTTCGCCCTTTCTTGAACTCTGCCTTGCCCCTGGGCCGTCCACCCGAGACCCCCTCCATGAACTCTGCCTTGCCCCCAGGCCGTCCGCCCGAGATCACCTCCTGTTCCTCTGCCTTGTCTCTGGGCTGTCAACCCAGACCCGTCCTCCGGACCCCCTCCACCCACCCTTTTGGAAGTGTTGGACTTTGTTTTTGAACGTCTGGAATCCGTCCATTGAGGGGGGGGGGTTCTGTCATGATCTTAGTGTTATGTCACGGTTTTAGTTTTGTCTGTCTGGTAATGGGTTTTATTTTGCTATTCTGTTTCCCTGTCTCTTGTCTTCCTTCCTGTGTTTTTCCTCCTGTGTCTGATTGTCTCATCGTTTCTGCCTCCCCTTCCCAGCTGTGTCTTGTCCTGTGATTACCCTTCTGTGTATTTAGTCTTGTCTTCCCCTGTGCTCCATGTCGGTTCGTAGTATTTTCTCACTCTCCATGTTTGTCACTTACCTCATGCTACCTGTTTATGATTCACGCTTTTTTGTCTTGTTTTTTTTCATGCCAACAGCTTTATTTAAATAAAGCTCGCTTTTTGTTTTGAAACCTGCTTCCCTTTTTAACTGCATTTGAGTCCTAATATTCCCGGATTTTGACAGACAGGCAGTGAAGCCTCTCAGTACAACACAGTGAGTCCATAAAATAATACAAACATTTTCCTCTGAGGTGGTTCCAAGGCCAGTTCTGCGCTGGTGTTCGATTGCGAACCTTAATTTGTAAATTGTGAACCGGTTTTTCATCTGGCACCAAGCCGTCGGGGAGATTTACGTGAGCAACAACAGTTCACGGCGAGAGAAGGAAGTTGTTGCATTAAATAGGTTAGACCCCATTTACACGGGAATGTTTGCGTTTACGCACCAAATTCGTTTTCAAAAAAGTCTTCCGTTTATATATACAGTCTATGGTTCACACGCATTCGGCTCATTTAACGTGTCCGTTCACACGAGACCACTGGAAACGCTGGAGATGCTGTAGTACATATGTCGAGCCTGTAAATGGCGCTGTACTTTCTCCACAAAATACACCAAAAGCAGCGAAGAAGACCCCCGAGCATGGTTGCCATGGTTGCCCCTCTGTTTATGCCCGGCGATTTAGCAACATGTAGTTCATGTAATTCTCCATGTCCACTTGTTGCTGATGGTTGTGGGAGAGGTGATTTAGATTTTGCACTAACATCTGATCTCTAGCATGGTCGAGCTGTAGATTTTGCACTAATAGTATGCATATAGTAGTAGTATGGTCAGTAGCAGTAGCAGTAGCTACTGACAGTAGCTACTGACCATGCTACAGCAGTGAGCAGGAGAGGTGGGGCTATGGCTTCATCGTTATCAGGAAATGATTGTATAGGGCGTACACACAGAGGCGTTTGGCCCTCCAGAGCGTTCTGGTTGCAGATCTAACCCTTGGGACCCGTTATCGCTTGCGGGGTCCGTTTCCGCGGTTCCGCTACGGCCTCGTGTACACGAGGCCGTAGCGGAACCTATCATCATCAGTTACCAACAAACTACATCCGCGTCGCACTGCTGGATTCACCACAGCTAAGCTATCGGTGGACGGTGCTCAGTGTGATGACGTTTGGTCGTCTCATTTAGTCATTTTTTAGTAACTGCTGTTTCATAATGGAAGCTTTAGAAATGTTTTACTGACGTGTTTTATGTTGAAGAACAAAAGGTACACATGTATTCAGCTCATGTTAACCACGTCATAGCCTACCTTATTTCAGTCATCTAACTAAAAACTAATTTAAATAATCACTTTGGTATTATAACTTAGAGACAAGGGAACTGGAAATTGTAAAATGGTGACTCATTTCCAGGTTTTAGGATCCTGCACCACTGGCATAATATTAGCCGTGTCACTTTGGTGAATCGTATAAAGTTCCCGTTTCTGGCATTTTATTTTAGATTTGATGTTCTCTGCAATTAAAGAGGAAGAAATGTATGCATATCGACATCCTCATCAGCAATCGTCAGGTTTTGGGGCATTCCTACTGAAATTACCTGCATGATTAATTGATTATGAAAAGTGTTTTTCTGATTTCTTTTACAAATAAAATATTTCTTGAACAATGTGTGTTTCTACAGTTTGTGAAGGATAACAATAAATGTGTCAGTGCAAATAAGGATACAAAAAACAACTATTTGGAATCTACCATTATTGAAATATAACAAATTGAAATCTCTGAGAAAATGGTAATGCAGTGTTTGCGACACTTTCAGGTTTAGTGAACTCTCCTTGTGAAATGTTTCCTGGATTGACGTGAGCAGCAGGTAGAACAGAGTGAAGTCTGACCTTTGGCGTCAGGTCAAAGCGTGATTCACAGCCACAGAGAGGTTAAAGTACCAAGTGCAATGACGTAAAACCTGATAACAATACAGAGGCTTTGTCGTAACAGTATGACAAGCTGGACTTTAGCATGGACATCACATCAAAAGTAGAAAATCACGCAGATATCGAAGATTTTTTTTTATTTATAAAAAATTCATCTTCAAGAGCGCTGAACATGATCTCTACATTTTTGAAAAAAACACTATATATTTTTTGTATTTTATGTGACAGTGATCAGGCCCCCATGAATTTCAGAAGAAGAAGTTACTATTTTGTATTATTATAGTAAATATTACTTAAAATATTGTTATTTCTATGACTTTATACGAAGTTCTCGTGTCAGGTGTTTTCTTGATATATATCATTTAATTTTACAGGACTACAATATTTTTGGGCATTTTTTGTATGCGAAAAGGTAGTTAAAATAAGTTAAGTAAAAATTGTAGAAGGAAATCATAATAATGCAGCGTACAAACAACTTCAACTCTCTTTATCATGTCATTTTTGCCAATGTACACAAATGTGTACACACAATAGACTATATTAATCTTAATGTTATATGAATACTAATATTACAGTTATTCTGTACTGTAGTATTTTGATGCTGGGGCAATATATTTCTTTAGATGTATGAATGTCTATTAATGAGGAGCCTGAGAACCTAGAGTTTCCCTCATGTGATTCTGCTGTGGTCCTGGTGGATGATATTAAATAAACATAGAAAGCACAACAGTGACACTTAGTGGACTGAAACAGGAGAGGCACCTTTAAAAGCTTTATCAGAACCAAGAATCCAGTATCTGTCCACAAGCGGGAAAATGAACATATTAGTTCAAAGTTAAAAATAACAATGAGTAGACTAACATATTACATAAAAAGCCTATCATGCGTTAATACAATCAAATCAGTGCACATCCATGTAGAAAAAAATGATATCAGTATTCCAGGAAAGCAAGTGAATTATTGAACCATCAACCAGTAAGATGATTGAAGTCATTGGTAAATGAACTGCATTCATGAAGGAACTCAAAAAGAACCTTAAAGGACAGATTTAGTTATTATTGACTTCTTCATTGACTTGACAGTATGCACCTGTTCGTAGAATTATTTCCATGACTCAAATGTTTTTATTAGACAAACATACTGTATGCATGAGCACATTCTGTCTGCTATACATTGTTTTCCTGAACATAATATGTCTATACAATGAGTGCATTAACCCTCCTGTTGTCTTCGGGTCAAATCTGACCGATTTATTACTTTCATCAATCATAACTTTTTAGTTTTACATTCGATTGCATTAAGGCTTTATGATATCCTTCACAGTAGACATTTGAACATATCCAATTGCTGATCACCACTTTCATTGAATTTTGGATGATTTAGTCAACTTTGTAACACCCATGGTGTTCCCGGTCAAAAATTACCGCCATAAAGAAAAGGAATTAGTAACCATCCGGATCAGATAAAACACACACACACACACACAAATACTAGTTGTGTTCCCCCTCTTCACTACATATTGTATTCTTTATAACACTGCATTTATTTGACGGATAAAGTCTGAATTGAGTTATAAGTATAGTTTATAAAATATCTCATTATCTGAAAAACTATATGATGCATTCATTTATTATACATTATTAACCATTAAGAAAATGTCTATAAAGTAGTTTAAATTAGCTCCACGTCAACCAGCATCCAATATAATACAATAATATAATATGAATTGTTCAAATTACATTTGCTCTGGTAGAACATAGACATGTTGTTAATATTAGTGCAGATTTAGGGCGCCTTATTTCTCCTTTCTTTTTTTGAATGCTCCAGTGACCCGAATGAGGAACTATAATCGGGTTTCAGCTCTGTGCTGATGGCAGAAAGGATGAAAGTGTTTGTGGCTACAGAGTCACGTTATTGAAAGTTGAAACACAATGTTTCAGAGAGTTTCTGTGGGTTGGCCTATATATTACCTTAGAATGTTTAAGGCCATTTTCATTATGTTTTTATGTCATTCTTAAATCCAAATGTAGCTACACAAGATGAAACGTTTCTGTTACTGTATTCCTCCTGCCTGTCACAAATGTCATGACAATTCATTAGAATAGTTTCTGAATCAAAGTGCTGGAGATACTGAATGTCAAATCCAGAAAACATGGATTTGTTGGTGATGGGCCTACAGGGCACAGACCAGGGGCCAAAGCATCAAGGGGGCCCCTGACCTTCACTTACTACATATGAACCAAAGAGACACGAACCAACCAGGAAGAGACAAGAGTGACAACAAAAAAGACACTGAAAGTGCTCATGTTAAATACAGAAAATATACTTCAAAGAGACAAAAACATACAACAAAGTGTCACTTAAAGCACAAAATGAAACAAAGTGGATTCAAAGAGACACAAAAATACTACAAAAAGTCACAAAATTACCACAAAGACAAATAAAATGACCACAAAAACACTAAAGAGACACTAAATTACATTGTAGGAACTACAAAATGACAAACTGACTACAAAAAAAACACTAAAAGACGCAAAATGCCTTCCACGACACACAACTTTATTCATGTAGCCTATACTGTAGGGAATGCAGCAAGTACAGAAAAACTCAAACTTTTTTTTAAAGCAATCTGTTGACTGTCAACATACCATGGACTTCCTGTCTCTGTACACAAAAAGAAAATCATATTTGGTGCTTCTCCTTTTCTGTTCAGATGGTGCAGCTGATGGATACTTCATGTACGCCTATACTTCATGTGGACCTGTCTGCTGCATTCGACACGGTGAACCATCAGATCCTCCTTCGCACTCTCCAAGAATTTGGAGTTTCAGGCTCTGCACTTTCCCTCTTCACCCCATACCTCAAAGACTGTACCTACAGGGTAACTTGGAGAGGGTCAGAGTCCGACCCTTGTCAATTAACTACAGGGGTCCCTCAGGGCTCTGTTCTTGGTCCCCTCCTCTTCTCCTTGTACACAAACTCGCTCGGATCGGTCATTAGCCCGCATGGTTTTTTATACCACTACTACGCTGACGACACCCAATTAATTCTGACCTTCCCCGCTCAGAGACCCAGGTCGTCGAACGCATCTCTGCTTGTCTAGCAGACATCTCTCAGTGGATGTCTGCTCACCACCTCAAGCTCAACCTTGACAAGACTGAACTGCTTTTCCTTCCGGGAAAAGATTGTCCCACTCTTGACCTAACCTAGAGGGTGTCGTTTTTTCTCATACTGATATTCTGAACAATCTGTGCTATTGTATTAGCTGTAAAGTGTCTCTACTGTAGGCTATTTTTATTATATGTACAGCACTTTGGCTCGACCAAAAATCGTGGGGGGCCTCACTGCCGCCGGGCTCCTCTCTGCCTCCACGCTGAACAATGATAGGCACGACGTCCTGCAGAGGATCGTGGAGAGGCAGCTCATATGTGTCAACAACGTCAGTTGAATATACAGCTTAACTGAGGACAACTTTGGTGAGTATTCAAACATCCATCCATCTTCTCCCGCTTATCCGTGGTCGGGTCGCGGGGGTAGCAGTTCCAGCAGAGAGCCCCAAACGTTCTTTTCCCTGGCCACATCAACCAGCTCTGACTGGGGGATCCCAAGGCGCTCCCAGGCCAGAGAAGAGATATAATCTCTCCACCTGGTCCTAGGTCTACCCCTTGGTCTCTTTCCAGCTGGACGTGCCTGGAACACCTCCCTAGGGACGATATTAGGTCTCCACGATATGCCTTTTCAGAGATATCATATCTATCGTGATAGTGGACCATGGGATTTTCACGGCGGCCATGACGGCCGGTGTCGCAGTATAACTTGAGTCATGACAACTGGCGACATTCTATTAGTTTCGTCATAGGAATCCGGGGCGTGTACATTGAGGACCCATTGTTGATTTACCATGTCGATCGCCTCGTTTGTCGTTTACGTTCATCTTTTGCTATATCTGCCTTCCTAAGATCACTTTGATGCACATTCAGTACTCGTATGTGAGGTTGTGGGTGAGAGATGGATATCGTGATGTTTACAGGGAGGTATCGAACATTACAAAGTAGGTGACTGTGTGGATGCCTGTTCAAAATATTGCAAACTTGAATAAATCATTTAAATTATATATTTGTGTCCAACTTTCATTTGTACATCGTTCTTAATGTGATGTATAGTAGCTTTGATAGCTGTCCATACCTTCAGACAGCCTAAAAGTAAAACACAAGTTGTTTATTCACAGCCCGAACGCTCATCGAGATGACTGGATCACTCATGACAAGTTGTGATCAGCTCCGATTAAATTGTGATATCAATTCTGTACCTATTCTCCAGGGAGCACGTTTTTTTTAATGAAATACCTGTATCCCTCTAATCACAACAAGACTCTACACTGTGCAGGAAAAACAATTACATACATGAAAATAACCTTGATGCATGGGAATGAAACACACAAACTATCTTCCGTGGCTATGCTGATATGTCACAGTAACGGTCAACTTTTAACCCGAAATTAAATGGTGTTTTGTTTTTGAACCATTTACCAACATCGCAAGACATTCTGACACCAGAGAAAAATTGTGCGGGTAGATTAGTAAACCTGGTGTTTACCCTTCAGGCTCATCCAGATCCGCCTCGCTGCACAAATATCCCGCTTATTACACGGCCATACTAAACAAACAGAGCCCATTCCGTGTTCCTGTTATTGTTTACTTCCTCTCTGCCTTCTTCTGGTGATTTATCTGACGTTCAGCGCTCCGTCTTTTAACCTCTTTTGCTTTCTCTTTCTTGATCCTCCTTAGTAACCTTCATTGTAGTCATCGACAGTGGTCTGTACTACTGTATTAACAACGTGTCACATGTTCAATTAATCAGAATCGAGTATTCAACTAAGCCGTGTAATAAAAGTTGTGAGTAGCCTTAATGGCCTACACAGTTGTTATGCTATACCACATTGTCCTTCACTGGATGTATAATGAGCTGCACTAAACTACATTTTAGCATTTAAAATACTTAGCCATTCTTTTAAGGTTATTTTGGTAAAGTAACTCAAAAGTAGGCTAATATAAAAGTAGTGTAAGTCATTACATTTAGTAATATTGTAATGTAAGTTAACGTAGCGTAGCCTATTACTTAAAAAAGACAGTAATAAGTAATATACTGTAGCCTATTACATTTTGGAAGTAACTTGCCCAACACTGCAGATGATCCAGTCATCTCGATGCTGCTTTCGGGCTGTGAATAAACAACTTGTGTTTTACTTTTAGGCTGTCTGAAGGTATGGACAGCTATCAAAGCTACATATAACAGGAACACGGAATGTGCTCCCTGGAGAATAGGTACAGAATTGATATCACAATTTAATCGGAGCTGATCACAACTTGTCATGAGTGATCCAGTCATCTCGATGAGCGTTCGGGCTGTGAATAAACGACTTGTGTTTTACTTTGAGGCTGTCTGAAGGTATGGACAGCTATCAAAGCTACTATACATCACATTAAGAACGATGTACAAATGAAAGTCGGACACAAATATATAATTTAAATGATTTATTCAAGTTTGCAATATTTTGAACAGGCAGCCACACAGTCACCTACTTTGTAATGTTCGATACCTCCCTGTAAGCGTCACGATATCCACCTCTCACCTACAACCTCACATACGAGTACTGAATGTGCATCAAAGTGATCTTAGGAAGGCAGATATAGCAAAAGATGAACGTAAACGACAAACGAGGCGATCGACATGGTAAGTCAACAATGGGTCCTCAATGTACACGCCCCGGATTCCTATGACGAAAATAATAGAATGTCGCCAGTTGTCATGACTCAAGTTATACTGCAACACCAGTCTGGCCGTGAAGCTCCGAAAATAATTGTACGTCCTACGGCCACCATGGCCTGTGTGCCCCTGATACTGTTAACATCTCGAAGTTGCTTTAAAAGCGTCAGAACAGTGGTTTCTGAACTGCGTTATGCTGCGTTCACAACGGACGCAATGCGAATATTCCCCTCCCTAACCGCTGGAGTTTCACCGCGGCTGTCAGCTGTGTTTACTCCTGTCATTCAAACAGGACGCGCTGGAGAGGGGACGGGGCTTATATCCATGTAAATACTGTGGTGGAAACCAACTACGACAAAATTAACCTATTTTACCGTGATTTAATTGTAATACACGTTTAAAAATGATGCCGAAGTAACTAAATACTGATAACCAAGCTGTCTAGTCAGGATTCAGACAGTATTGCACTTCATTTATTGTCTAGGTTGATTCTGTTGGCTTATATTTTATTTTATCAATAAAGTATATTGTTTTTCCCTTTTGAAACAGATGTTCAGTTATGTTAAAGTCTTTGATTGCACTTCAAGTCTAAAGTTTACATTTTAATTGTTTGGCACTGACTTTTCCTCATTGATGTTTTATGTTTTACTTAGTTATGTTTTACTCTCCTTTTCGTGTTTATTGATGTTACATCACTGCTAGTGCTACCTAAAACAGAAAGTGCATTTTTATACTGAGAAACTGTGCCTTGAATATTTTTATTTTATTTAGCAAGAGAGTGCACTTTACTTGGTGAATAAACCAGTGTTAACGTTTGTTGTGTAGGGTGTAGGCCTACCTACTTGAACACTGAGGAAGCCATATCAAAATTCCTGTTGAATTGTTCATTCAGGGATTCATTGCAGAATTAAAACCAGCTTGAAATTGTATTTTGGTCTGTTACTCCTTTTTATTTTGTTACCTTGTAGGTGGTTGTACTGTTAAGTAACTTGAAAAATAACCATAATAACCAACATGAACAAATATCGTGATAAATATCGTCTATCGTGATACTGCTTGAAAAATATTGTGATATTATATTTTTCAATATCGCCCACCCCTAGTCCAACCCCTATCCAGAAGTAAGGTTCCAGAGCCGACGCTGTGCGTAGAGGTGAGCCCAACCAGATCCAACTGGTAACGCTCCACCTCGCGCACAAGCTCCGGCTCCTTCCCCCCAGAGAGGTGACGTTCCACGTCCCCAAAGCCAGCTTCTGTCACCCGGGTCTGGTCCGTCGAGACCCTCTGCTTTCACTGCCACCTTTCTGGCAGCGCACCCGATCCCATCGCTGTTTCCCGTAGGTGGTCGGCCTGCGGGACGAAGAAGCGGAGGTGTTGCCCACGTTGCCTTTTCGGGCTGTCCCCGGCCGGGCTCCGTGGCAAGCCCGGCCACCAGACGCTCGCCGACGAGTCCTCCTTCTGGGCCTGGCTCCAGAAGGGGACCCCGGGCTTCCTCCGGGCCGGGTATCCTCACTTCTTGGTTTTTCTTTCATGAGGTCTTTTGGACCAATCTTAGTCTGGCCCCTTGCCTGAGACCAATTTGCCATGGGAGACCCTACCAGGAACACAAGGTTCCAGACAACACAGCCCCCAGGTTCATCAGGGCACACAAACCTCTCTACCACGGTAAGGTGCTGGTTCTTCAGAGAGGTATTCAAACATATACATCTTTATTTAATCTCATTAAACTCACAAACAAAAGCATAAATGCGGACAACAGGACACTATTTTAGTATTGGAAGCATTCCCGTTTGTAGACAGCGAAGTATTGACTAATCACGTTAAAGGGGACATATTATTCTCATTTTCAGGTTCATACTTGTATTCAGTGCTTGAATTGGAATAAAAAAGGTGCCAGTACTCTAAATCAGCAACTGTTTCAAGTCAATTTATTTATACAGCCCAAAAACAAGTATTTGGCTCAAAGTCATAGTATATCCTATAATGCTGGTGGGTTTGTCTCTTTACTGTATATTTTAGAAAGGCTCACTGTACTTAAACAAAATGACTCAGGGTGCATCTGAGATTAGAGGGGGTGCAGTGGTAAAGTGCTATTTTATAAGTGGGGAGTGGACCTGACAGGGGGGTCCGGGGGCATGCTCCCCCGGGAAGATTATTTTTTTTTAAATATTGAAGTTAGATGCATCAATCTGGTGCCCTTTGAGAGCAAAATGAAGAGATATATGGATACCTCTCAACATCCATGAAACAACTATAAACAGATTTACTTTTTCTTTATCGATATAAAAGAAAGTAAAGCCTGACTCCTACTGGCGGCTGGTTAAATGACTCCTCGTCCCTGAGTACACTCACCATCTTTCAGCAGGAAAGGAGAGAGGGAATCCTTGTCCGGCGACAACCGCTGTCTTTTCGCACTATTATTAAGCCACGCTAACATTTTCGAAATGCTAACGTAATGTGATGTCTTTTCTGCTCTAGTCTATCGCTGCGGCGCGTCATAGGTACGCTGGGCATATTTGTTGTCATGCGTCAATCAGGGCCGGACTGGAACAATAAGTCAGGCCGGGAATTATACACCCAGCCAGGCCACTACCAGTTTTTTGTGCCATTTTGCTGGATTTATTTGTCAATATTTACAGCGTTGCTGCCCATAGTGATAGCCCTCTAGTTTAAATCTACTACCCAAAAATAAACATATGGAGATGGGTTACTATTTAAAAAAATGTGCAAATCTATTTAGGAACATATGTGAACATATTTTAAGTGGAGGTGGACCTCAAATCCTCTAGGGGGGTCCGGGGGCATGCTCCCCTGGTAAGATTTTTTTTTTAATTTTGGACTTAAATGCATGAATCTGGTGCATTTTGAGGGGGAAATAAAGAGACTACACCCATATGAAACAGAACTGTATACATTTAAATAATCATAAAATCATAAGTACATGGCCATAACCAATAACATACCATATCCAATATGAAAAAACATTGAAACTTGTTTATTTATTTGTTTTTGGTTTATTTATAGTTGTGAGTGTGTCTGTGCTCCTGAACCAGCCTCTCCTGTCTCCCTCCTCTCCCCCTGCTCCTCTTTGAGGCAGGAGCAAAGACTAGTTTTAGCTCTCAACAAGTTTATCTTACCTTTTTTCACCTAGTTAACTTTTTATTTTTATTATTCATGCATATTTTACTAATCACTACCCCCTCAAATGGAAATATGTGTTTACATAAATGGTGACCAAACCGTTTGAGACCCACTGAGATAACTTAGACAAAGTTAACTATCTAAACACTCAGAGAGTAATTTACCTCACCTGAACTGTAGTTATCAGCCTCTCAGTCTGACAGCAGAGGACTCTCCCCCCACCTTGTTGTTGAAACAGCTCCTTATATCCGTTAGCGCAGCTAGCTAGCACCAGATGCTAACAACAATACACGTAACCGGTGCGCGTGCTTTCTCGCTCGCTCGCGCCACACATACACTAATGGCGCGTTTCCACTGCAGCGGGTAGCTCGCTTTAAGCGTGCCGAGCCGTGCGGGGCCCGTTTTTTTTGGCCCGGGGCTACTTTTTCACCTTTTTTCTGGCCCGACTAAATCGTGGTTCTAGGGCCAGGAACAACCAGGCTGAGTCGGGCTGAGTATGCTAAACTAGAGAGAGAATCGCTGGCAAGGGGGCTACAACTACAACAAGATGAACATATTTGACCGTGATTTAATTGTAATACACGTTTCAAAATGATGCCGAAGTAACAACATACTGATACCGGCTAGTAAAAACCATGAATTAATGCTTTGACAAGTCTGCAGACAGACGGCAGGCGAAAAACCCTTTTAAAATGCGTGCTTTCTAAATGGAGCTTGGCTAAGCTAACGTTATATATGCTCCGACCGTCCACACTCACAACAACGGCCTATACAGACATAAATAAACCAGCGACTGTATTCATGACACAGGCAGTCTGTGGTTTGTACTTGTTTAACTTTTGTCTAGTTTCTGAACAGATATAAAGAGCTGTGAGCTCTGAGTGCTAAGAACTAACGGCTGTGTTGTTTTTTGGGGCTCTCATTGAAGATGACGTCACGGCTCCGCCTACACTGCGTTACTATAGTAACTACCCCAGTTCCTAAACTGTAATGGAAGCGCAGCATTAAAGTGAGCCGGGCCTAATAAGGCCTAACCAAACCGAGTGAGGCCGAGCGAGGCCTGCAGTGGAAGCGCGCCATAACACACACCCTCCCGAGCTTGAATGACACACAGAGACCAATCGAGGGCATTAGTATGATCTGTATGAAAGTGGCCATGTCGGCAGGCCACATCATGTAGACAGCCAGTCACAGGCAGAGTCAGACCCACATTTGCGCAGCGTTGCGTTCACAATACATACGTATAAAAAAAAAATCCTCAGGCCAGCAGGCCACTTAACAGGCCAGTCCGGGCCGTCATGACGTGCCGCCGGCGGCTGAGTACCGCCCGGTACTCAGTAAGAAGTGCCGGTACCACATGGGTAAAAATCAGAAGTGCCGGTACTGCGTACCGGTGAGTACCGGCCCAATTCAAGCACTGCTTGTATTAAGGTTCATACATACTTTAATGATTAAAAAGCTCTTTATTTTTCTCATACTGCTCTTACATGCTGCAGCACCTCTTTTCACCCTCTGTCTGAAACCAGAGCCAAATCAGGTATCACGTACAATGTGTTGGAGCGCTAGCCAATAGAAGCACTTGTGTTACACAGTGGCGTCACTATGTCACAGAAGAAAACTAAGGAGTCCAATGGAGGTGTTTCCTCTCAAAAAGGAAGAAAATGATCACTCCAATTGTCTCAAGAATATATCTCGTGTGATTTAGAAGATGCCAAAACATTTCAACCCAGTCTCATGGCATTTCGTGTTCACCAACACGATTTTTAATCTATTGATTCGTGTTGCACAGCACGATTTTAAAAGCAATGTATTTCTACTGGTAATAGGCTTGTTTGAGACGCGTTGCGGCTCGCCTCGAAAGTAGACGAGAATAGCCGATCGCAGCCGGGGGAGGTCTCAAAAAGCTCGCCTGAAGTCGGACAGCTCGGAGTCGGCTTCGTCTTCTTCTTCTTCTTTTTCTTCTTCTCTCTGTTTCACAACTTTAAGGTGCATACTGCCACCTCCGGAATCGGCTTGACTCGGTTTGCATTTATAAAGAATGCACACATGTGTTTAATCATTAATGTCAGATATGTACTAAGTAAATACATTTGTTCCTGCTCAAGATTAGATTCAACTTTATTGTTATTGCACATATTACAGGTACTGAGACAACGAAATGCAGTTTAGCTTCTAACCAGGTGCAACAAGCAGTGAAGTGAAAAGTAATGTACACAATAGACAGAATAAAATATAGAATGAATTGAATGATGAATAAACAGTGAGGGGTATGAATACACTACATATCAGCCTGTGAGCAGTATGAACAGTGTGTATGAATATGCTAAGATATATAAAGTATGAAACGGTAAGCAGTGCAAGTATAGTATAAAATATATAGATATTAATTTCATGATGATAAACATTGTGGAACAATGATGAAAAATGGGAATGGATGTGGCGACGTAAAACTGACACAAAACAACAACAAACTTTTGCCGAGCCAATGGGAGAGTTTCACCAGCAGCACGGGGTAAAAACCACCAATGAGCGCTCAGCTCGAGATACCAGCGAGTCGTTTCCCATCAAGCATTTCGCTTCCGCAGCCCGTGGAGAGGAACTGCGCCGCCTCGCCGCGCCTCGCTCTCAAGGCTGCGGGCGTCTTTGTCCCGCGAGATTTCAACGTCTCATGTAGGCGAGCCTCCAGAGCAAGTCGGACAAAATGACTAACCATTGTCACTACCCGATCCGTCCCCCTGCCCGATCGGTACTGCGCATGTGCGAGATGGTCCGCCATATTGGACAACTCCGGACGGCAACCCAAGATGGACACTTAAACACAGTGGCTTTTAGCAATGCTCAAAAAGAAAACTCGAGAGAGATGAGTTATTTTTATTACAACGTGACTTCACTATTATTTAACAACTCTTTTTATTGGGTTCTTTTATTTGGCGTTAAGTACATTGTCAGAATAAGTGAGAAATGAATTTAACTTCTGTTAGACAGCCATATGCCATACATTTTTGCATACATTCACAGTAAATATTTATTCAGTATGATAGCTGTCTAACAGAAGTTAAATCCACATATTAACACCTCTTTAAAATAGTTGAAGTGTAAATGCAATCTCCAGAAGTAAAAGGGTAAATTTACGCTATAAACAAACTAAACTACGGTCATAACTTCACGTCACCACCGCTAAGCTAAAATAGGCTAATGTTCGGCGAGATGACGTTTTCTTTGACACATATAAGCTTCAGACATGCAGGTGTGTTTACTGAAGAATTTGATGTCAAAGATTTTGTTAACCACAGACCTTATTTCCTGTTGAAGTCCCAGAAGTGCTAAATGCTAACTCATCCCCAGGTTTAAGGACTCATCCCTGCACCACTCTATTTCAGTAGAGTATGTATGAGTTATCGAGATATTTCAGTGGACACCTCTCTAATGTTTGAGTTCCCCTCCAGTGCTTCCATCCTATCATCGCTACGGTTACACAGAGATATATGTGTATGTGAGTGTCACGGAACTCCGTCCCCATGGCGACGGTAAACAGTTTTGTCAGTGTAACTTACACACAGGTGAAACATTAGCCGGACAAAACTAAAGAGCCTCACACACACATACACACAATCACACACACACACACACTCTGGTCAGGACAAATGGCGGATCCACAGGGAACATCTAAGCCCATCAACTTTGTGCATCAAGATGAAATCTGGTAAACCTGCTCACTGTTATTTGATTTAATGTTGCTTACCATTGGTATTTATTGTATCACTCTTTGTGAAAGAGGCCAGAGTGATTCACAAAGATGTATTTGATTCGTTTTGGTGGGGGGGTTGGCGTAAAGTTCACTGGATGTTGAAAAGTCAGAATAAGTACTAATTCTAATCTTTATTTTGTTTTAAAACATGAGACGTGTCTCCCTGTGTGATTATTGTGAATGACTTATTGTTCATTGTTAACACTTTAATATTGTTTTCATTTTTTAAATCATTTTTCTATGTTTTGTAGTTCGTAATCTTAATGTGTTTTCCATTGGGTTAATTTCACTCTCTTTAATGTAAAATAGATAGATAATATATCTGCAGAGCACCATGTTGTTGACATGGTATACATTACATTTGATTAGAAACATTGTCTATACATTTAAATATTTGGTAGTATCCAACCAGAAAATGTTATCATTACAGCATTAAAAAGTAAATAAAAAATACATGTTGTTTTAATTTAAAAAAGCGCACAGATCAATTTCCTTCTGCATGTTCTCTAGCTCTTGCTAGTACTACGATGCACTACCTATATATGCCTTGTTTAAGCAAAAATAAGCCATTTATTATTTTGTTAGCATCTAGCTTCAGCTTTCCTTTTCCTTTTGTTTAGTGCAATTCAAATGGTCAACATAAAAGAAACACATTATACATGTGAGGCAGTAAAAAATCAGTGGGAGAACTAGACTCAAACAAACCAAACCAAAGAGCAGGCAGCAGCTACATCAACAAGAACAAAATAGATGGGTTTGCCAGTTTCAAATATATATAATGTGTGTGTGTGTGTGTGTGTGTGTGTGTGTGTGTGTGTGTGTGTGTGTGTGTGTGTGTGTGTGTGTGTGTGTGTGTGTGTGTGTGTGTGTGTGTGTGTGTGTGTGTGTGTGTGTGTGTGTGTAGGAAAGCACATGTAAAAGTTGAGAAGGATTCGGCTTCTGTCTGGCCAAGCAAGTGGGGCTCCCTGACCGAGGCTTACAAGGAGGTACACACACACACACACACACACACACACACACACACACACACACACACACACACACACACACACACACACACACACACACACACACACACACACACACACACACACACACACACACACACACACACACACACACACACACACACACTACATATCCTGCTGGGTAAGTGTTATTGTAGTGAAGTAGTCTTCTGTATAAGCAGGGGATCTAAATACTCAAATAAAGTACAATTACCTTAAAAGTGTACTTAAATCCTTTACTTCACTTTACTACCAGTCATCACATACAGAGACACACCAAAGAAAACACACACATTGTTTCAAGTATTTGCATTAATTCATACAATAGTGAGGATCGCACAAGCTCACAATTTGATTATATGTTTACAATGTGTTTCAGTACGAGAGGGAGTGTGTGAAGTTAAAGGAGGTCTTAAGAGCGGAGCCTCCCAGTGGCCCTGCAGCACGACCTTTGACCCCTACAGAAAGAAATATCCAAGTAAGTTATTTACATCCATACTTATATTTTTTATGGATAAATTGTGCATAGTGTTCAAGTCATTCATTACTTGAGAAAAAAGCAGACATACTACAGTGTAAAAATACTCTGTTACAAGTAAAAATGTAAAAGTAATATTGGCATATAAAAGGCAATGGGGTAAAAGTATAAGCTAGCATAAAATACTGAAGTGAAGTACAAGTATAGCTCAAATGCATACTTTGTATATTCCTCCTTAGTTACTCTCCACCCCTGTGTACATCTATCTCACCCCATGTTTCTGTGCTCCAGGTGGCTCCCGCTCCTCCTGTCCCTCAAACAACGCAGGCTCTGATTGGCTGGCGCTCAGGTCATTCAAATCTTCAGCTGGAAAAATACGCCACAGTGAATCATGGGAGGTGTAGTTTTCTGAAGGAACTAGGCTGGCCTTTTGGCTCTTGCAGCTGATTGGAAGTTGTGACTTTTACCGAAAAATAACTGACTGACTTATTAGTGAGTTATGATTATGTAGCATTTAAAAAATTAAAAACATCAATCACAATATGACATGTTATACTTCCAGATGTGGGATGGATGGACATGTTGTTTATCAGGCATCAATGCGTAACATCCAGCAGTTATTTGCTTCCTGAATTCTGACCTGATGTCTTTATCGTGGTTTATCAGACTTATCATTAAATTAGAACAAACATGATCACTTATGATCTTAACCAGGGGATTTTTAGTTTTGGACAATTGCCTTGCATACAAATACAAATTTAGAAAAGATATACCAACTAATACATTCTGACAGAGGTGAAATTAAAACAGTTAAAATTATCAGGTTGTTATACAATAATGACATAAGTTATTATTGAGCTAAAATAGTAAATATTAATAATATAAATAATAATGAATTAAAAAACGTTTTTATACTTTTGGCAATAGCAATATTAAAAACAAAACATTTAAGTTTTATATCAATAAGAAAATGTTTTTTAATTCTGAAGGTAAACGATTTCTAAAAATAGATTTATTTTTCTGGCAGATATTTAACAGCTCATTTGTGAATTTCCCTGAACGCATGACACGCATGAGTCACGTAACAGCGCTGACGTAATGACATCACGGGGCCTTTCTGGAAGAGGCGGAAGAAGAGACAAAAATAACAACAACAGCAGCAGCGGCAGCCCTCCGCTCGGTTACTAACGTTATAGTTACCTAGAAAGACAACCAAGCAATTTAACGACCACCTGTCCTGTACCACAAAGGGCCGGCTGTTCGTGTACGGTTACATCAGCCGTTATTGTTTACATTTACTAACAAAATGTCGGTGTTTGGTAAGTTATTCGGCGGCGGGGGTAAGGGTGGGAAAGCGCCGACACCCCAGGAGGCTATCCAGAAACTCCGAGAAACCGAAGAGATGTTGGCCAAAAAACAGGACTTTTTAGAAAAGAAAATCGGGGAGGAGCTCGTTACGGCGAAGAAGAATGGCACGAAAAATAAACGAGGTGAGAAAGAAAGCTCCTGAAGTTGAGGGGTTAGTCAAACTGCTAGTTAGTTAGTTTGTTAGTTAGCCTGCGGGCTAACGACAGGGAAGGAACCGGGAAGTTGACAGGCTCTCCTGTTAACGGCACCCGAACACGGTCACCTGACTCTAAATGTGTCTTTAAAAGACAGCACAGTGTTAATACTATTTCTGTAGAATGAAATGAACTGAAAGGGACACATCAAACAACAAGTGAGAGTTACTAACCTACAAACTTGACTGTATTGTTTCATTCACTTTGTGGCTCTGAAACGTAACGTCCAACTGTCTGACTAACTAGCTACTAGACAGTAGCTTGTTCACTTAATGACAACCAGTCAAAAGTACATATAGTATGTTATTATCTTTTATATTACGGATTTAACCGAAAATAAATTATAAATATTTAATAACATTAAATACATTTCTAAACTGAATAAACAAATGAATAAAAAGACATCGAAATAATAACAAAAAAAGAGGAAGCAAATAGCATTAATGGGTAGCTAACAACAATTCAATATATAAAAGATAGAATAAAACAACCAAAGGAATAAGAACAAAACAGTATGTTAAGGATAGGTATTAAAACACAGAATAAGTCTCATTTAAAGGCAATGTAGTGTACATATATTTATGATCTAACAGCTTGCATTTATTATAGCCGTAGTAATTCCAAAAAATAGGTTATGTAACTCAGAACCAGAGAACCTTGTAAAATAGTCAAAGAAAAAAAAAAGTCTTCGACAAAATCAAACTGACCTGTGACATGCTTTGAGTTCATGAATTCAAAGTTCTTGCTAAAAGTATCCGGGTAATATGCTTAATGTTTTCAAAATACTAAAGGTCCTACTCTTTTTTTGTGTCGACTCCATGCAGCCCAGAGTGTTCCTGTCATCAGATGATCTGATCGATTAAGGCTTGTTTAACAACACAGACAACTGAAAGGCTATTTTAAATATCCAAATACTTCTGCTGTATGACTTTAGAAAAAGGCTCGTAGCTCATTACCGAAATAGTGACTTCAAAAAGAAAAAGAGTAATTACATATTCTCTTGATTCCTATGATGACAACTAACATTAATATGTACTCTTATTTCATACTTGCATAAATAGGAACGTGTTTGTTTTCTACAAAGATAATGGATTAAAAAACGTTTTTGTTATCAAATGGAAACTGTTCTGGTTTCAGGAAGTTTATAGTATTTTGGGAGTTTTTAATGAATTGAAGGCAGTCTTGTAAGACTTTTTAAGATAGTAATTTAACATTAATTTATATAGTGCTTTAAATGTCAGCATATGAAGTTTTCAACTGTAGATACATTCACTGACAGAAGTATGCACTGTGGCAAAAAGTACCTTAAGAATTATGTGCTCTGCATTATCAGGGTTTCATTTGAACATAGGCAGCTTCCTTCTATCTAGCAAATAGTGCTTACAGGGAGAGGCCAGGACTTTACGTTTGGCAATGATCCTTATCAACTGCACTATGATCTGTTTGATATTGTGTTGTGGAAGACGTGGCACTGACGTAGTGTTGGTAAGGCCTGTAGAGGATGTGCTCATTCACAACAGCACTCGGATGCTGCATTTAAAGCCACGGCTTCATCTAAGGCAGGGGAGTCAAAGTCAAGGCCCGGGGGCCAAATCCGGCTTCATTTGATGGGGCCCGCAAGAGCTTGCAAAGAATATAATACGTTTATTATACGGTTACATGCTACTTTACAGTATATCTATATATTTTTATAGTTATTTATCTTTCTTATTTTTATCTTTGATTTATCCTTAGTTGTATTAATCTGTGTGAATCTGTGCTGTCCTGTTTTTCAATCTTACCCTGTTGCTGTTAAACTACTGAATTTCCCCACGGTGATGAATAAAGATCCATCTTATCTTACCTTACAGAAGCACGTTGCCCATAAACTACATGTCCCACAAGGCATCTCATTTTGTGACATGCACTGAAGAGACTTGCAATGATTTGCCCTAGACTTCTGCTTTCAGACGTAGTTAATTATGAAGTTATTACCCTATCCGATAAAAATCCAATGCAGAGGCTATAATATTATACATTATTTCATATATATTATGTATTTATATATGTATATTTATATAGTTACAACCGGCCCTTTGAGTGCAACCGTAATGCTAATGTGGCCCACCATGAAATTGAGTTTGACACCCCTGATCTAAGGGCTTTAAGGAATCCCACACTTCACAGCAATTTCAACTTTCCAGAATAGTGACGCAAACTTTTGAAGGTTGTCATTGCAGCGATAACATGCTCCTCCATCTAAAAACAGTAAAGGAAAAAAACGTAAAATGAGCACAATCTTAAATAGTACACTCAGCTGGTTATATATGGAATATGTACTTAAACATGTTATTGAGCAACAGAGTGGTGTCAACATGCTGACCACAATACATTTTCCGTAGATTCAGACCTGTATAAAAAGTCACTGCTTAAAAAATTGTGAAACAAAAAAAGATGACTGTATTATTCTATATCTTGCACATGTTTAATAGTGTTATATTATTATTTGTATTTTGCATTAGCTGGTTCTGCAGCATTAGGACTCAGTTCACAGCTCATATTAACCTCAAAGCTGTATTTGTTTATACTTCAACTGGACAAAAAAGTGTCTGTTCTGTTGACCTGCGCTGCTACAAGTTGGCTCGGCTCAACTCATTTGTATACGTCTGCTATCAGATCGCATTGCCAGAAAGATGGAATAAATGACAACACACTTTAATACCAGGTATAAACTCAAAGTCCTGTGATCTGATGTCATCACCCAGATAAAGACTGTGTGTTATAACCATAACCTGCTGGAAATGTTGTCAGACAACTTTAAACATAATATCCATCAAGAAGTGATTTTTCATGTTGGAGAAGAGCTTCGCTAACATTGAAAAAACTTTCTTCAGTTAGCTGCGTTGTAACTCTGCAGGTTGAAGCTGTGACAGCAGTGTTGCAGTGGACCCAACTACTTTTAAAATATATATTATAATCCAAAATGGATTAAAATGTAACATCTTGTTATTTTAGAACTATTTCTACTTCATAATGTGCTACTTCTCTGGTTAAACATGTTAAGGTTCTTGCATAAATATATCAGCTAGTATACTGTAATTACTATAATGACTGGTGCTATGTTAATAATATATCATGTAATAACACAGTCAATATAACTAGGCACATCACTGTCACGGTCTGTGTGCACTGTGCATGTATGCATTTTCTATCTTTTTCAAAAGTCAATCAGAAAAAAAGTTTTAGTCATGCATTCAAGTCATTCAAAGTAAACTCAATACTTTTAACAACCAGCTGGCTCCTGGTTGTCTTATATGTTCAATTATATTTATTTGAATGCTTTTGCGGAGTCCAACTAAGTTGTGTCATGTAACTAAATATGTGTCAGATTGGATCAAATCCAAGGCAAACATCTTATGAAGTCATTATATTATACATCAGCTCAAATAGACACATTTCAGGAGAGTGTTGTCATAACACCATTTACCATAGTGCTTTTGGCAGGAAAATATCATTTGACACCCCCCTCCGGACATACAGGCATATTTCCATTCTCCAGCAGTGGTTGCTATGACATCTATGATGCAACAACATATCCTTTCCAGGAACTCATTTGCACTGCTAGCTCATTTGAAACTGGTTTAAAAGTCCTGTTCTTCATTACATTGTACAAGCTTTAAACCCTGAAACCTGATTTTCAACAAGCTCATCCAATCCGTAAACCTCCCTATAGTCAGGTGATAAATAACACACACAATGGTAAATGGACTGTACTTATATAGCGCTTTATCCAGTCTTTAAGACCCCTCAAAGCGCTTTACATACTACATGTCATTCGACCCATTCACACCCATTCACACCGAGCAGTGTACCTTACTCTAGGACCTAACATTCACACACCGTTGGCCATCGGGAGCAACTCAGGGTTAAGTGTCTTGCCCAAGGATACATCGACATGTTGACTGCACGGGCTGGGATCGAACCCACAACCTTCTGGTTGAAAGACGACCGCACTCCCTCGCAGCCACAGTCCATACATTTTTCAAAGTAAACATAATAAACCTGTAGTGAAAGCAGCATCTGCACCATGGCAGGTTTAACCACTTTACACGTTTTGCTACAATACCTCATCACCCTTTGTGCTCTTTGACATCAAGTCTTTGTTAAACATTTTCCACCTGGGTTATTCCTCCAAGCCATAGAGGGTGGCTATGTAACAGCTACTAATGCAGGACGTCAGCCAGGGAATCCAATGAGCATGTACCTCCTGCACTCCTGTACAGGGACATTTTGGTTGTGGCATCAAGCAATGCAGGTCACGTGTTCCCATGGCAGATCAGATTTCCTTATGTAAAGACATTTTTTTTCTAAATTCAATTACCAATTAAAAAATAGTCAGTAATTAAGGTTACATCATATTTTCCCATGAAGTCACGGTCTGACTAAGTGTTATCCCTACCTGTCACAACACTTAGTCAGACCCTGACTTCATCAGCATCTGCCTGAAGAAAAGAAAGCCCCTCCTCTAGTTCAAATGACACCAGAATAGCCAGTTAATTAATTCAATTATTCAATGACATGATGAAGCTTAGATTGTTACAATAACTATAGTACTTGAGGACTGCACAGTATAATAGTTCTTTAAAATCGTGTTTGCAATGTCAACTTAAGCAATACATACTGCAATTCAGCACCTTTTGTGTTCAGTTGAATGTTCAATTTGTCAATTAAAAGAGTGTTGGAAAGAAATTATTTCCAGTTTTATGACAAACCTTATTATAGCTTTCGAAATACGTATTTCTAATGAATTTTTCCAAAAAGCAATATGTTTGAGCATTATACGGAAAGCAGCAGAAAAGCAGAACCGTGTAGACTTGAATATCTGTTAATTTATCTCAAGTAATAACTTGATCACATATTGCACATTTCCTCATATTGTGCAGCCCTACTTTACACACATAGGAAAGCTAAAAACTGAAGAGTGCCAGGAACAGGAAAAACAAAGGGTCACAGAACTAAACCTAAAATCTAAGTGTGCAGGCTGAGTGCAGCTCTGCATCCGATAATTTAATAATGATTTGTGTGATGTATGTAATATCGTTATCAGTCCAGAAAAAGAGCCGGGTGCTGATATAATACGATGACAAATCTAATCTGCTGCTGTCTGGCTCCTCGTGGAACAAATCAGCCACATACAGTGATACAGGTCTATATGTGATCAAATCCATTGAGTTTCAGTGTTTCAACGTTGTTTAGCTACATGTAACTATGGATTAGTTTTCCACATGAAGAAAATGGTGTGAGCTGTCTGTGAAGTTGCACAGAGGCACAGCAGTTCTCTGAGCTACATGCTAACAGCATGCTAACATGATAATTATGACATTACTAATATGTTGTTAGATACTGTTGAACATGTTCACCAACTTAGTTTAGTGGACTAACATTTCTTCTTAAGCACTAAACACAAATGTCATAAAATGTGTTTGGACAAAATGATGGAAAGAATAGTTTTTTGATGGGAGGATGTTGCAACTTTTACGGGTATTGCATTCGTCATTCCTAAAGTCAAGGGTTCATGAATATATTTACCGAATGTAATGGCAATCAATCCATCCATACCTTACTGCGATATTTCAGTCTAAAATTAAGTGAATCCATCCTTGAGGTTTGAGGTTACACGCATAACCCATTTTCAGACATATAAAGCAGGGCGGACATTAGAAATGGCCCGCTGGCCCGGAAGCACTATTTAGACCCCCCGGGCCAGCATAACGTACTTTCCACTTTCCCGCTCGGTTCCACTAAAAACTTCTTCTTTTTTAAATGGTCCTGGGGTATAGGTATTTTGACAAGCAATGTTGTTAAATTGTTTCGTTTATTAACGCTACAACATAGCGTTTCGTGAGGCGGTTGTCGTTGTTGGGCAAACAGCTGTTTGCTGCGGGAGCGCAGCGCGAGCAGGCTCCCATGAGCGGGAGCGCGTTCGTTCACTACAGACTTTCTCGCCACCTAACCTAAGCCAAAATGTTTTTAATACCACCGGTAACCGGCCAAGCGCCGGGCAAAAAACAATCTTCAAATAACAGAATGTCACCGGAAGAGATAAAGGAGAGTGACAGGGAGCATGAGAAGAAGAGGGAGAGAAAGTTTCAGCCACACTGGCTTGATCGATGGAGTTGGGTTCAATATGATGGCAATATAAACAAGGTATTTCGTCGGCTCTGTACATCAATGCCGACCTATGCTGACAAGTAAGTGAAGAGTAGACAATATAAAGGTATTGGCTATAGGGAAATGTCCCAGCAGTTTAGGATAATGAAGGTTCTAATCTAGGCTATTATAGCCATTACATTTCTAACTCCTGATAATGACAGGAAGGCAGACAGCTCATTATACAAATAATAATAATGATAATAACAGATTTTCTTTTAACAATGACCACATTATAATTATTTTTAATAAACCAAATATGAACAATTGAGGAAAATGAGGAAGAACTGATGATTCAAATGTTGTAGTACAAGTAGTAATGTAGTTGGTGCATAAATTACTATTGCAACTAATGTGTTCATTTTCTTCATTATTAGTCGATATTTTTGGACGAATGCTCCGGGCCAGAGGTTACAATGGTGTGGCCAGTGATAATGAAATACTACCCTATAGTGTAACAGGCTTTTTCAGTTGAAAGGATTAAGAATAACCAGGTTATAGAGATACTTTTGCTCAAAAAGCTGATGGCTTTATCCTGTATACTTTTACCTGTGTTTCTAAAACACTTTTCGTAAATGTGTATATTTAAGTAACATATTTTGTACAGCATTGCAATGGCAGCAAGAAAGCAAGATAAAAACAAAGATATCACCAATAGCTGTGCATCTTCAAAATAATACTCACAGACTGCCTTCAACAAAAGAAATGACCAGTTGCTGCTCAAGAGGGCGACATGGTAGAACGTTTTGATGCTAGACCTAAATCTTATCTGGATTTCTTTTGAAGTTAAACATAACTTCTTGAAGCTGTAGTTCAGACAAACACCAGCACACACTAATCTCACCTTACTCCCTCCTCACACAATGACTCAGCAAGTTTAAGGCACCTCTCCCATGACGAGGACATTTCCCATGTCAGCACCACAATGAAGATTCCCTCATTGTTTAAATTGTAATATTTAGAATTACGCATGAAAACAATTGATGAATCATATACAGGTAAGCTAAAGTGAGTATAAAATGAATTGACATAGGGTTCTAACTAAGGATTATATTAAGGTTTATTTCTCAATGATCGGTTTAGTCTATTTAAGATCTGAAATTAGTGACAAATGGCTCGTCACAATTTCCTCAGTCTGAGCCATAGTTCAAAAACTAAATCTATGTAGTATTTATAATTTATTAAATATAATTTATACTAAAAAAAGGTAATTGTATTTGGTAAACTATCTTCAAATTAGTGTCGTGACGATAATCGCGATATGCGAATGCACAATATTCACATCGCAGGACGTGCGATTTAAAAAAAAAAAAAGTTTTATATTATTATGTTTTATTTTTATTTTAGTAGGCAAATGAACTCAAACACGTCATGTTACAATTATTTTGCTGCTTGCTACAAAAGGAAAACTTGCGCTGCTCTCATGTCAGGGGTACTTGAGTGAGTGACATGCAGGCTCTCCATACATAGCAAACCACATCACAATCAAATCTCCAAAGCAAACGAATCCGGTGATTAAGACTCCATTTACACGGGAACGTTTGCGTTTACGCACCGTATGCGTTTTCAAAAAAGTCCTCCGTTCACACGCATTCGATTCATTTAACGTGTCCGTTCACACGAGACCGCTGGAAACGCTGTAGTACATATGCCTGGCCTGTAAGTGGCGCTGCTGCCGCCGCAAAATACACCAAAAGCAGCGAAGAAGACCCCGGAGCATGGTTGCCATGGTTGCCCTTCTGTTTATTCTCCGCGGTGGACGGCGTGTTCTCCTGCTGTAAATCTCTCCGGTAGTCCACCAGCAGATGAAAAACACCCACCTCTCCGCCTCTTCTAAGGGACGAGGGAACCGTGCGGCAGAGTTTCCGTTAACATTTTTTTTTCGCCACTCAACATGTCCGTTAAAGTTTAAATCTTCTGGACAAAATTAGAAAAGTGCCGGTCAGAGGTCTTCTTTGTTATTTATTGAGCTTTAAAACAAATTGATAACGATTTTCCACCTTGGGACCCGTCATCGTTTGTGGGGTCCGTTTATATCGTTTTGTTACGGCCTCGTGTCAACGAAAGGGCTATACGCAAGAGAAACTATGAGGATACAACCCGTATCGTCCTCGTGTAAACGGGGTCTAAAGGTAAAAACACTGAATAAAGTAGTTTCATGTGTTTCTTCCAGGCAGTTCGGCACTGCTAACCAAGCTAGCTCAGCTTGTTGCTCTGATAACTTAAAGTGGACCTATCATGCTATATTTGAATAATATATTGTAGGGCTATACCTATATAAAACATGTCTGTGAAGTTTTTTTTTCAAAATACCAAACAGATCATGCATTTTAGCCATGCCTCATTTCGCTCCATTTGCTCTATTCCAGCCCTGTCTTCACAAGGGCTGATTCTGTGGCAAATGAGCTGCAGCTGCAGGGGGGCGTGGCACGAGCGTCATGTTGCCATGCTGTTACCATGCCACGGCAACCCCCCCATTCCCCTGATAGGTGGAGAGTTGCCCATATAGGCGGAGCTCCTCGTTCCTGGTCAGAGATATTTCAAATCTGTATCAGTCTGTATCAGATCCGTTGCAGCCCCGTTTTTAGAGATTTGGGTATGGAGGAAAAGGGTTGTGTTTTCTGACACTTGGTGAGTTCCCTGACACACCGGGGACACATATTCATGTATAAAAGACGTACAAAAGTGCATTTTGCATGATAGGTCCCCTTTAAGATTCAGACGTCCGTGACTAAAATCCTTCATCCGGTTAAATATTGTTTAAAAAATACCAATTGTATAGCATTAAAGTTCAAGAAAGGATGGTTTGCGGACAAAAAAAACAGTCTTTTCTTCAATTCCTGTATTTTTTCATATCGCAATATATATCGCAGGGGGAAAGAAATCGCAATGTCAGTTTTTTCCAATATCGTGCAGCCCTACTTCAAATAAAAGAATGGCATGTTTAAGAAAATGGAACCAGTGAATGTTTGGCATCTTTATCTTTCTAATGGCTTAAACAAACTTTTTTGTTATCAACCGACCCCAGTCTGAGATCAGGGGGAAATCCAACGGTTGTCTCCAAATACGTTTTTCCAAATGTATCATCCCGGTTATTCTAAGTTGATACTGTGAGCTGGATGAAATGCAGGTCTTGTCAGGAAGCAATAGTGAGAGGACAACCCGAAACAGCCTGAGGTCACACTGACAGAGATTTGGCTCAGACAGGATTTTATCTGATTATCAGAGTCCTGTTTCATTAAGACAAACACTTTATTTCAACATCTGACAGCAGCGCAGCCTTCCAGCCTCCCTCTTCTGCTCATGACTTACCAAAGGTCCCAAAGTTCCTGTCTACTTGAGCTGTCCTCAGTTTGACCTGAGGTACCGTATAGTGCTACTGAATCCTCTGTTTGTTTCCGTCTCGTTCTTAGACTTTTGGACTTGGATGTTTCTCTTAAGGCCAAATAGCTTTTTTTAAATAAACAAAACAAACTGAGAAAAAAACTAAAAGCTTACTACTACTACTATTTTTAAATAAAATAATATAATAGTAATTAATAATGAAATGCAATTAAATACATTAAGTAAGGTTGCAATGCATGTTCATAAGCATATATTACAACATTAAGGAGACAATTAAAGTACAGTAGGATATATTTCTATACTTTTCTGTTTGCCAAGGGGTTGTTACAATTGTATCCTTATTTTATTTCTATCCGTTTCTGATTTCTTCCTCTGAAGCATTTTAATCCCTACCTCTGGGCCTTCTAAAAGTGATTCCCCAATTTCTGTTTTACTGTGACAGCATTAGCAGGGATTTGAAACAAGATTAGGTTTCTGTAGCCGCTTCAACAAGAAATGTTCTCCTGAACTAACTTTGTGTCTGTTTCTGTGCAGCGGCTCTACAGGCCTTGAAAAGGAAAAAGCGTTACGAGCAGCAGCTGGGTCAGATCGACGGCACGCTGTCCACCATCGAGTTCCAGAGGGAAGCACTAGAGAACGCCAACACCAACACAGAAGTGCTCAAGAACATGGGCTACGCCGCCAAGGCCATGAAGGCTGCACATGAAAACATGTAAGAGACATTTAGAAACAAATGACAGGTTACATTTAACCATTGTTATTGTAAGTATGTAATAGAGTGGTGCAGGGATGACGTGTTTCTGTTGGCCGACCTCAACGTTTGAAGCATCTCCTTGACACAAAGCCAATGAGATTTTACCACAGATTTTGGATTATTGCAGAAAATAAGCTCTGGCGAATACACGTTTATCATACATACATCTTTTGTTCAGCAGGATCATCTCCACATATTAGAACCACTTTTATGATTTTTGAAGAGTAACTGCAATCGGCAGAAGTTAAAAGCTAACATTAGGCTTTAAACAAACTACAGCACGGTCACATGACTTTACGTCACCTCCGCTAACCTAAGGGTGGCTAATTTTCGGCATGATGGTGTTTTGTAGTCTCATAAGACATTTTATCAAAAACATAGAAGCTGCTGACATTCACCAGTGGGGTATTTTATGTCGTGGAGTCAATATACTCTTCTAAGTTGTGTTGAACGCAGACCCTGTTTTGGCTTTTAACCAGAAAAAAATTCTAAATTCTAGAAGACAAGCAAACCAGAAGTGGCGATATGCACACTCTTGGGACTCATTCCTGCACCACTTTATACTGGTTTATTTTGGGACATGTTTGTATTCATTCATTCATTTACACATCCTCACATCTCTCTTTGTGTTTCACAGGGACATAGACAAAGTAGACGATCTGATGGCGGACATCACGGAACAACAGGAAGTAGCTCAAGAAATCTCAGATGTCATTTCCAGACCGATCGGTTTCGGGGATGAGTTTGACGAGGTGAGAACATCCCTGGAAATCAGGAACCCGACTCAAATAATCTGCCACAGCTCTATTCTTCATGACAGTAGTGAAAAAATCTATGTTTTACTAAAAGACAAAGTAAATAAGTAAGTGCAACATAAGAAAGAGCAGAAACATTTTATATTTTCAGAATTTACTGACCAAATGGACTTGACTTGTTGACACATTAATAAAGGGAAAATGTAATATTGTGTGAATATGTGCCTTTTGGAGGCCCTCCTCAACTTTCATCAATATTTAAGAATATCACCAGGATTTTGCATGTCTCCATAAATGTATAAACTATTAGGCGCTTTCACACCGCAGTACTTTTCCCTCAAAGGTTCATGAGAACTCTTTAGTTCTCATGAACTAAGTACAGATCGCGTTCACACCGGAATAAGTCCCTGAGGGAGGATTAGGCAAATGAAGCCGCTGACGTCACTTCTTCTTCTTCTGCTTTGGGTTTACTGGCAGGCCGCAAACCACTTCACGGTGTATACTGCCACCCGAAGTCCCCGGCCGGAAGTCCCTGGAGTTGGGGACTGGCTTCAGTAGAAGCTGCTGGGACTCCCAGCAGCTTCTACTGAAGCCTTCCGAGTAAATCGTCAGAACGCCAACACCTCCTCATCTCCACCGCTCCCATGTTTTCTTTTGTGTTGCCATAAGTTAGTCTCTCTGCGTTTCTGCGCTGGGCTAATGCTAATGCGAGGATAATAAAATGGCGGCTTCACAAAACTTTTTGGGGAGTTTTACGGGCCGTGGTTTGCAATGCGCCCAGCCAATCAGAAATAGGAACCTTTTTCTCCCACGAAAGTACCTGCTCTCTAGCAGGGACGGAAAAGGGGGTAAAAAGGTTCTCATGAACTCATTTTAGTTCCGGATTTTTTTGGTGTGAACGCAACATTTCGGAACTATATCGGAACTAAAGTGGGAAAAGTACTGCGGTGTGAACGCGCCTATTGTAGTTACAGCTGCTGGCATTAAGATCAAATGGATAAAACCTCAGATGAGAGAAGTGTGTCTTTTATTACAAAATAAACTAGTCTTTGTCTGTGGTTGGTTAATTGATAACTCACGTGTGTATGTGTGTGTGTTTTTGTGTGTGTTCAGGACGAGCTTATGGCTGAGCTGGATGAGCTGGAACAGGAAGAGCTGGACAAAAATCTTCTGGAAATCCAAGGAACAGAAGACGTTCCTCTACCCAGCGTACCATCTACATCACTACCATCGAGACCAGGTATTATTATAAGTAAAAAGTCTATGTCATACTCACACAAACAGCACACACATCTACACAATCATCATTAGCCAAACCTTTTCAAACCGAGCAATTCAGCAATTATATCTTATTCATATTTATACACCGCTAAAGCATTTATTACGATATACATGTTACATATTAGGGCCGCACAATTAATCAGAATTTGTTATTTAATTAGTTATTTTTTCAAAGATGTGCTTCCATATCATATATTGTATGAATTTATTTTATTTTATCCTTATATTTGACATTTTACTTTAGCTTCTTATGTTTATATAAACATCTTTATGTTATTTTTTTAATCTTTTGAATGCATGTTCAGTTTTAACTTCGTATATTTATATACATATTTGTATTCTATTTAATGTTATTTAATCCTTTTATTAGACAATGTATTTTAACTTCCTTATTTTTATAAATATTTTAATTATATTTTTGTTTTAATTAAACATTTATTTTGTTCTAAAATGGAGCAACTGTTTCGAAACCCAATTTCCCCAAGGATAAATCAAATGTTCTGATTATGAATAACATTATTAAATCTGAGGTTTATTTCCGTTTGCTCCTGTTTTTAGACAAGAAGAAGGTGGAAGAAGACGAGGACGACATGGCGGACCTGGAGGCGTGGGCGGCTAACTAAGCTAGCTCGCCCTGCTAGCTAGCTAATGCCCCTCTCCTGTCTGTGTGCAGGCTGCTTCCATCTGGAAGAGAGGCAGGGACTCTGCTGCTGCTTTCTCTTAAAGCCTACGTGCATATATCTAAAACAGACCCCAACCCTTAAGTATGCACTTGTACACTGACTTTACGAAATGAACCCAGGCTTTTCTCCTCTCATTAATGTGATCTCTTTGCTCCAGCTGTGCACTCCTTAAAGGGCATAGAGTCGCCAAACAAATGCCCTCCAAGCCTGTGGTGATGTATATCGCTCTCTTATTTTTGAGTACATGAATGTGCACTTTGTGTAACAAGTGCATACTATAGGTATAAGAATAAACAGATGTGTAAGGGGAGAAAAAAAAAGAAAAAACAGATCATGATTCAGCCATTTTTCTGCTTCCTGCGTTGTCATCTCTCTGCTCTTCTAAAACGATGACGACAACCCCTCATCTATAGCTGCTAAATGTCTGCAGCAGCAAAATAAAAATATGAATGATATGTAGGACTTTCTCATTCAAAAACGGATGTTACAGCAGTGGAAACATCTTGTAAAGAGAGGATCGGGAGTTTGATCCCTCTGTCTGCCATATCTCCTTCTGAAGGGTCCGCAGGCAATGCTTAGTCTCTCATAGCTAACTCTGGATCTAATCAGTTACATTCATTAGATGTCATGTGAGGGGAAAACACTTACACGGGCTTACTTTATTGAAAATGTAACGAGGCAACTGTTTAATCATCAGGTTTATTTTTGGAAATCAAATGCTAACGGCTACAATTCCCAAATGTTCAATTATAGAGATCCCATAACAACCACCTATCACCAGGAGTGGAAGATGTAATCAAACTTTTTTTGCTTAAGTCAATGTAGCAATACTAAATGGTAAAAATACTCCAAAAAATTCCAAAGTCCTGCAATTAAATTCCTAAGTAGAAGTGCAAAAGTATTGGCCTCCATATATTATTATGCTCATTTAATGATTGTATATCGTCTGCTGGATTAACCCATGATTATATGTCCATGTTTATTCATTAGCTGATTTATATTTAATATTAGCTATGAATCTGAATTTACAATGGCTGTCAGATAAAGGTAGTGGAGTAAAAAGTACTTTATTGCTTTCTAAAATGTAATGGAGTAGAAGTATAAAGTAGCATAAAGGGAAAATACTCAGATACCCTAAAATTGTACAGTTCAGTGATTTTCTGTCCATTAGTGATAGCCCTCGGCTAGCATTCTAATGTACTGTTTAATTAACTGAATGAATTGTTACAGTGGTGGATTGTTACTTGCAGTAGAGTGTCACTTTGCGATTCTTCTACTTTACGGTAAATGTTTTTGGATAATCCTTCACGTAACAAACTGTCAATTTACACTGAAAATTTGGAAGAACTTGTACTTTAATTAAGTAATCTCCATGTTATGCTTCTGTTTACTTATACTCCACTATATCAGAAGGTAGGAAACATTGTACTTTTACTCCTATTTCCGCTTCTTTTCACTTCTCAAAGAATTCAAGGCTTTATTTGTCATATCCACAATAGCTACAGTGTAGTTTTAGCTGTTCCACTTGTTTGTGTCCCTTCATTATGGCTGCCAGAGGGAACATGAAACACTCCACGCCTCGTCCGTCACTGTGATGCTCTCTGAGAAAATCCTACATTGGTTGAATTTGAAGATAGTGTGTGTGTGTGTGTGGTGTTTTTCAGCCTTTTGACACAGTGACCTCTTGTGAATACGTAGTCAAACTGAGACGCTGGACTGGATGTTTGTCTTCAATCTGCTCTTGGCTCACCTGTGGAGTAAAAAGGATTCAAACGCTGAGAGACTACATATTTGTCTCGTCATAAAACTTCTGCTCACTTCCCCTTTTCTCATGTCTGCCCTTCCGTCTGTCAGCACCATAGGTCAGCACACGGTCATGGATCGGGTCGGTCCAAATTCAAAAAGACGGTTCAGACTGAAATTTAAACACGTCTTTGTAAAAAAAAAAGCGATTCAAAACACATTTATGTTACGCAAAATCACCTTATTTGTCATTAGGTCGACCCCAGTCCTGATATTTAATTAAAACTATTGAAAGATGAATCATAAATAAATAATAAATAAACTCTGTTTTCCATTTTTTCCTGTTAAAGGTGGGGTAGGTAAGTTTCAGAAACCGGCTCGAGATACACTTTTTGTTATATTCCATGGAATGCTCTTAACATCCCGATAGCAATGAATATCTGAAGTGCTTTGACAAAAAATCCATAAAAAAATTTCATCTGTGGAAGCCGTAATACTGTAAAAAGCACGACTGCGATTGCCGCCCTGTCTGTCAGCCTTCCATCTCGTGCACGCACAAATGTATCTCGTGCCCTCATTGGCCGTGCTGTAATTGGGCGTGCATTGCGCGTTCATGTGTGTTGGAGGAGGTGCTCTGTACGGAAGTCTGAAGGAAGGGGCGGATTCTTTTCGGCTGTGTACTTTCACATTTTAGTGCACTCGAGCCGGTTTCTGAAACTTACCTACCCCACCTTTAACTAAAAACACTCATGTTCTGTCGACAGAAACACAGCGTGAAAAGACCGGAGAGTTTTCCGTGGGGCGGCCATGTTGCTTTATGACAGGTTGTATACAGTTTATGTTAATACAGTTGGGATTTGGTGCAAGTTTGGGCACTTTTTTTCTATTCTGTCGGAAATAAGTTTCCCTTTCATGGCTTTTTCAATCATCAGGAATCTGGCTCTGGATATTTAACAGTGTACGTTGATGAAACATGTAGTCTTTCTCATGATCACCTCATCTCAAGTATACTGAACTGGAATTTAAGCATTTCCATTTTATGCTACTTTATATTTGTTTATTTGACAGGTACAGAGCACATTAGTGAACACAAAGAATACGTTTAGTTAAAATACCAGTGTTAGCGAAAATGCTTAATAGTCCTGTAGTCCCGAGGCAAATTCTAAATGACTAGTCGAGTCAAAGTAAACTTTCTTATCAATATCTCTGACTGTGTTGTACAAACAGGGAGACTGAAATGCCCTTCCTCTCTAATATTTGCTTTATACACTTTTAGAAGGAAGCAAACTCGTAATACAGTATGCACTACAGTTCCTAGTTTTTTTCCAAAACATGATCTGACATGTTTGACTGGTTTTGTGAATTTCCTCCAACTTGTCCAGGGCTGCTGAGCCTCATACAGCTATCCTTAGAATGTATGTGTGATGTAAGGATGTTTTGGGTGTAGGTCATGATGAGGAGTTGATTCAGCAGCATGGAGTTTCTTTAGTTTGTGTTCAGCTCCAAACCACTCTTCCCCAGAGACTCCATGTCTGTAAGCTTCACATCATAACCCTAAAAACCTCACTCCTACCAGGGTTAGGAGGGTTATTTAAAACATCTATTGTGTTACAACTGCTAGTTACCAAAAGTGTAACTTAATCTGAGTATCACAATATAAAAGCAAGATAACTTTACCTAACCTTTGGATTTGGATTACCAATGTCAAATGCGATACAAAAATATCAATAAGATGTTTTTAACTGAAGGGTTTTATGTAAAACAACTGAACAATGTGACATTAGAAAAGAAGATATTTGGCAACTTTATATTTCTACTCCACTCCCTTTCAGAGGCAGATATCATGCTTTTTACTGCACTACATTTATTTTAACACTTGCTGCTGTCACTATACTTTGTAAATATAAAAACCAAAAACACATGATATGCTGATATGGTATAATGCAGTACTGTACTACTAATCTACACAGTAGAGTATTTTAAGTAGGTTATTAATGCTTAAATGCTCTTAGATGTATTTGTCAGTGATACAAACTGGATAATATAATACTGTGAAGATATCAATCAATGTTTATTTATATAGCCCAATATCACAAATGTTACATTTGTCTCAGTGGACTTCACAGTGTGTACAGAATATCAGTATGACAATACGACACCCTCTGTCCTTAGACCCTCACATCGTACAAGGAAAAACTTTCGGAGAAAACCCACAGTTTAAAGGGAAAAATGGGAGAAACCTCAGGGAGAGCAACAGAGGAGGGATCCCTCTCCCAGGACGGACAGACGTGCAATAGATGTCGTATGTAAATTGAAAAGATAATACATTTACAGCATAGGTAGTCCAAATGTTTGGACATGTATGTGTCTATAATAAGAAGATGAATCCACGAGGATGTCAGCAATCTTGTGGGAGCCATCAGGGAAGTAGTATGATGAGAGTCAGGCAGGACCGCAGAGACAGGTTCAGCCACGACTCGAAGTCCAGGACTCAGATCCAGTGCTCAGGATAGAGGATCCAGGACACACGACCACAGCAACAGGATTAGCCTCGACTCAGGATCCCGGCGTATATATGGACACAAAAAAGAGATTTGGGGGAAACTGGGTTAATTGGAACATGAGAGTACACAGGTACAAACAGCCAGAAAGACGGAGTAAGGTGCGCCCCCCCCCCCCCCCCAACAGTCCAAGCCTATAGCAGCTGAACTAACGTGTCTACATACATGCACTCCCTTAGGATAGGTTGAGGGAAAAGGGTAGCAAGTAAGAAGTAGGAAACAGAGGTGGAGGGAGAAAGGTCCCCACTGGAACCTGAATTTGTCAGAGGTATGAGTGGGTCAGTGACTACGTTCCACACTCCCCGGCCGGCGTCTATCGTTATTCCAACCCAGTTTAGATTTAACCACGCCCACTTCCGCATTACGCAAGAACGTAGCTCTACGCGATAGCGTCATAGACTTCTTCTTCGGCAGTTATAGCGGTCGCGGTAAAGCAGGATATTGAATAGTTGTTTTTTTATCGAAGAGTCCTGAGATTGTATTACTGGTGTTTTATCATCTATAAATAGCCTGTGTGTATTCTCAAATGTCGTTTTCAGGACAAACAAAAGACGTTTTAAATATCTTATCAGCTGGTGTAAGTGCAGAATATTGAATATAACCTTGACTATTACTGTGTACTTCATTTATCTGACAGCATTATTTAATGATACTATTTTATATATACATTTATTCATATACACACACACTTATATGTACTCACACATGTATTTATTCATAAATATACACAGATGTATTCATTCATTTATACACACACAGCATTATTTAATGATACTGTTTTATATATATATATATATATATACACACACATTTATTCATTTATAAACATATAAACACACACTTATATGTACTCACACATGTATTTATTCATGTATACACACAGATGTATTCATTCATTTATACACACACTCACATATATACACTTTATATTAATTCATTTGTACACACACACATACATATATATATAAACAAAACAACACAATATAATAAAAACAGTTGCAATAATAACATAATATGGTATGATCATTTCGACCCTTTTGTTTTTGCTCCCATATTTCAATTAAAAGATATTTTTCAAAATCAATATTGGTGGGGGCTCTTTTGCAAAGATAATCAATAACACCACCTGACAGTTGTTGCAGATTATACAGCATACTTGTTACTTACACACATGTGCGATGGTCCCAAAAAAGCCAAAATCCGCACTGTAAAAAAATATATACATTTATTAGGCACTCTGAATAAGGGTTGACTGTGTAATAATCATGCCTTTTAATTGGTGGATATGTCTCACCAGGTGAAGGCTGGGACAGTGGGAGGGGTGAGGTAGGAACAGGGGACTGCTGAATGCTGAAGTCCCAGGATACAATCCCAAGTTGACTGCATGATCCACTTACCTGTTTGCATCAACTGCAGGAGGTCAAGCAGGGGTCATCTGATGTCCTTTAGGTTGGATCAACACCAGCCTCTGGAAAGATTTCATGACTGCAGAGGGCAGTGGACCTTTAGTCATGTAATACTGTGATGTAGGGTAATGCATTTGTATTAACAGGGAGGTTATATTTCAGCATTTGAGATACACCTTGAGGCCTGATTTGGTAAAAAGCCCACTTACCACGACAAAGTACAGGCCATAAATGGGATATGACAAAGACATAAGGTGAAAAACAAATGAGAAAGAAAGGCATACACATATACAAACAGGTACATAAAGGGTGTAGAGGGGCACTGAATACCAGTGTCCTGCCTCTAAACAGAGGGATGGGGGTGAAGAGGAGTCAGAGCGTGTAGAGGGGCACTGAATACCAGTGTCCTGCCTCTAAACAGAGGGATGGGGGTGAAGAGGAGTCAGAGCGTGTAGAGGGGCACTGAATACCAGTGTCCTGCCTCTAAACAGAGGGATGGGGGTGAAGAGGAGTCAGAGCGTGTAGAGGGGCACTGAATACCAGTGTCCTGCCTCTAAACAGAGGGATGGGGGTGAAGAGGAGTCAGAGCGTGTAGAGGGGCACTGAATACCAGTGTCCTGCCTCTAAACAGAGGGATGGGGGTGAAGAGGAGTCAGAGCGTGTAGAGGGTGTGTGGGTCTTCGGTCCTATAACATAAATCAATATATATATCAATATTATGTAAAAAAAGCTAAACGTGAAATAATAAGTATGTGGATCAGTAAACTCACTTCATTTCCCCACGAGTACTCTTGAGTGTCGTGTGCATTTTTGCTTGACAGCAGGTGTTCTTGCTGCTTTTGGCTGCTCTCGGGTTCACCCTATGCTGACACTTATAACTTGCCTGAACAAAATAAAGCAGATTTATTATAGTGCAGGTCAAAGTAAAAAGGATCATTAAAAGGTAACTTCAAGAAATATCAACAAGACAACACTTACTTTGAAAAGCACCCGCTTCCCCAACCTGGGTCGGGTAACATCCACCCTCCATGTTAAAATCCACACACATAATACTGTGTCAGCTCAGAATACCAGTAAGAGTTGTGCCATGATCTGAAGAACTAAAGAGGACCATGAGGTTTAAAATGTACTGACTTTACTTAGAACTAGAGTAAAAACACATTATACTGGCAGGCTTAAAAAATCTGAAAAATAAAAATCCAACCCTCAAAATCCTAAAACATTGGTATAGTTATGCTAAAATGTTTATATTCTCTTTACATGTACTTCATGTGCTTGCATGTTATTCTTTGTAATTTTCCCGGGTCGCCGAGGGTGCTGGCGTTGTTTGTTCGCCGCTCCTCCGCCCCAAATATTGTTCTTTAGTCCAGATCAGAACCTCTCCTGTCTGGCTCTCTACTTTTGAAACGTCAGTCATCAGCAAAAATAGCAGCATCACTATATCGAATCGACACAGATATTTGTGTTGTCATCTCCTACCTGCTGGCTCTTTCCTGCTCACCGGTCCCTAGCCCGCTAGCTAGCTAGCATTATCGGACCTAGCCGGCTGCTACCTAGATGCTCCTCGGCTCCCTGAAGTCTGCTGAGCTAACATTTCTGTCTCCACCCCAACTCCACCCTAACTCCACCCTAACTCCGCGGCTCGTGTGGGTCTTCCCATCCCGCTGCGATCAGCCGGCTTTCCCGCTGACATCGTCTCTCCCTGCCGCCTACAGCCGGTGGCTATCAAGCTAGCTAACCAGCTAGTAGGCGGGTCACCCGGCTCCCACTCTGCACCAGGCTGTCAGCCCCTCCTACGATTCTCCTCTGGAAACCACTGGAATTATTCTCCTGATATGCTGTGGATTATAATTCTCATTTTATCTGGACTCACACCGCTCCTTCTTCCACGGTTATCCGGCTCCTGGTCTCCGCTGCCCGGGTCCCCAGCATTAGCTAGCTCCGTGCTAGCGCCACTTCACCGGATCATGCCGCCGCTCTACTCCCTGTCAGATCTCCACTCCTTTAATAACCGCCTGCGTCCGGACTGCATGGACATCCTCGCAGATAATGAAATACTCCGCAAACGCCGTCCTCCACACAGAGGTTTTTATTTCAATCCACATCTCCACACTCCATCCCGTCCATTCGGTCCTGTCACACGCCCACACTACGCCATCACAACAAACAACACGTGAATCTGACCAATCTCCTTGCACTCCCCCGGTCCACACAACCCCCCCAATGCAACGTCACCTCAGAGCAGCCCTGCTCAACACACGCTCCATCCACAATAAAAGCCACATTCTAAATGAATTCATTAAAGACAATAACCTGGACTTTCTGTATCTGACCGAAACATGGCAAAAACCCCTGGACTATTTTTCTTTAAATCAAATCACCCCAGCAGGATTCACATACATTGACAAACCTCGACCACAAGGGCGGGGTGGTGGTATAGCTGCTATTATCAGAAAGGAAATAAAAGCTACCATAATCCCCATCCCTGATGTTTCTTCATTTGAACACCTGATCTTTAAACTCTCTGGTCCCACTCCCCTGGTCACAGCCATCATCTACCGTCCCCCGAAGCCAAACCCCTCTTTTCTCTCCGACCTCTCTGACATTCTCACTCAGCTTTCTGCCATATCCCCATCTGTTCTCCTCTTAGGTGATTTTAACATTCATGTTGACGACCCGACCTGCAAATATGCCTCTGAATTTAAGGAAACCCTTCACTGCTGCAACTTCTCTCAGCACATCAACTTCCCAACACACAGCCGTGGTCACATCCTGGACTGGGTCTGCTCCACTGGTCTCACCATCCATCATCTGTCCAGCCTCAATCTCCACATCTCTGATCACCTGGCCATCATCATGTACATCAACATCCCCATCCCCGCCCAAAAGCAAAAACGCACAATAACCTACAGAAATCTCAAATCCATCTAACCTTCAGCAATCACTGCCTCCATTACCTGCAAGATGTCTGTCTCCCCCCCCCCACTTTCTGAAAAGCCATCTGAACTTGTGGACTATTATAACAGCACGCTCTCCTTCTGTCTCAATGAACTGGCCCCCACAAAAACAAAAAATGTCTCTTTCATACACTCCGCCCCCTGGTATACCCCCGAACTCCGCCAAATGAAATCAAGGAAACGTCAACTTGAACGCCAACACAAGAAAACCACACTAACAGTCCATCTTCAAATCTACAAAGACTATATCCAGCAGTACAGTAACGCACTCAAAGCAGCCCGGTCTAATTACCTCTCACAACTCATTCAGTCTGGCTCCAGCAACCCCAAGCGTCTGTTCTCCACCATCAGCAAACTTCTCAAACCCTGTGACAACGCCACCTCATCCTTCACCACCGAACAGTGCAACTCCTTCCTCTCGTTTTTCCAAACCAAAATCAGCAACATTTACAGCAATCTGACACCCTCATCAGCACCCCCCACCTCCCCTCCTGGCTCCCCCCCCTTCACCTCACAGCCCCTGTCCCACTTCTCCCCTGTGACCCCCATGCAACTGTCCGACTTCATGACTGGAATTAACTCCACCTGCACACTTGACCCAATGCCCTCCAAATTTGTTAAAGAGAGCCTCCCTGCCATCTCCCAACTCATTGCCACCATCATTAACTCCTCCCTCAGATCTGGATCAGTTCCCCCCTCTCTCAAACTGGCTGCTGTCACACCCATTCTCAAAAGACCTGGACTCACACCTGACATCATGTCCAACTTCCGGCCCATCTCAAATCTCCCCTTTCTGTCAAAAATACTTGAACGTGTCGTTGCCTCACAACTTAAAGCCCACCTCAGCTCCAATGATCTCTTTGAGCCATTTCAATCCGGTTTCCGATCAAAACACAGCACCGAAACAGCTCTTCTCAAAATCACAAACGACCTCCTCCTCTCCTCTGACTCCGGCAACCTTAACATCCTCATCCTCCTCGACCTCACCGCAGCATTCGACACCATCAACCACGCCATCCTGCTGTCCCTCCTCGAATCATCACTCAACATCACCGACACTGCACTCTCCTGGCTGAAATCCTACCTCACCGACAGACATCAGTTTATCAACATCAACAACTGCACCTCCTCCACTGCTCCTCTGTCCCAAGGCGTCCCCCAGGGTTCGGTGCTTGGCCCCCTCCTCTTCATCCTCTACATGCTCCCCCTTGGCAAAATAATTCGTCGCCACAACCTTCAATTTCACTGCTACGCTGATGACATCCAACTTTATATCTCAACAAAAACCATCACCCCCACAACACACTCCACTCTCACCAACTGTCTCTCAGAAATAAAAGCATGGATGCAAACAAACTATCTCCAACTGAACAGTGCCAAATCAGACATCATCATCATCGGCCCCCATCCCGTATCAAGACATCCAGAATTTCAACTTCACCATTGACAGCCACACTCTATCTCCCCCCCCTCACATCCGCAACCTCGGAGTCATCTTCGACAGTCAGCTCAAATTCAACCACCACATAATCACATCACCAGGACCGCCTTTTTCCACCTCAAAAACATTGCCCGTCTCCGCCCATCACTCTCCTCCTCTGCTGCTGAAACCCTGATTCATGCATTCATCACTTCACGACTCGATTACTGCAATAGCATCCTCTACGGCATACCATCCAACCTAATCAATAAACTCCAACATATCCAGAACTCTGCTGCCCGCCTCCTCACCCACACCCGCTCCCGAGACCACATCACTCCCGTCCTCCAGAACCTCCACTGGCTCCCCGTCCGTCAAAGAATCAACTTCAAAGTCCTTCTCATTACTCACAAAGCCCTCAACAATCAGGCCCCCCCCCTACCTCACAGACCTGCTGCACCACCACGCCCCTTCCCGCTGCCTCCGCTCATCAGAAGCCAACCTCCTATCCATCCCCACCCGCACCAATCACCGGACCTGGGGGGACAGAGCCTTCTCCGTCGCTGCCCCCTCCCTCTGGAACTCACTCCCCCAACCCATCAGAGACTGCACTGACCTCACCACCTTCAAAAAACTCACAAAAACTCACCTCTTCAATCTGGCTTTTAATGTGTGATTGTTTTTGTATTATTTGACTTTAACTTTAACTTTAACTATATATTTATTTGTTGTTCCTTCCTTTTCTTTTCCCTTCACTATATCTGTAAAGCGTCTTTGAGCACCTGTAAAAGCGCTAACAAATTAAATCTATTATTATTATTATTATTATTATTATTTTGTAATGCCTTGTCTTTTATCTGGACAATAAGTCTGTTATTAAGTGGTATAGTTTAGATGATGATGATGATGTGTAATCAAATCAAGTTTTATTTATATAGCACATTTATAAACGATGTTTGGTCGAGCCAAAGTGCTGAACATATAATAAAAATAGCCTACAGTAGAGACACTTTACAGCAAATACAACAGCACAGATTGTTCAGAATATCAATATGAGAAAAACGACACCCTCTGTCTATGTTTAGGTGAGGCATTGATATGAGCAAACACATCCGATGTAATTTGATGTTCATCATAGTATTGAGAGATAGGTCTTATCAGATACCTTCAACTGCGGGTACTCCATATTGTTCTGTGTGCCTCCAGAGCACACTAAAACACGAGGTCTGAAATGAAAGCAAAAACAAGAGCCTATAGTTATTCAGGTACTATTCTGATGCTAATACTTTAGTACTTATACTTGAGTATTTCTACACTCTGGTACTTGTACCTTTACTCAAGTACAAGATCTGATCACTTCTTACACCTCTGGAAAGCACTTTTATGTAAAGGAATACATTTTTATAAATGTCCCAACATTTCATTTTTACATTTTACAAACGTTAATATGTTATTAATGTCAAATGTTATATGTTGTATTATATAACAACATAGACATTAAATAAAATATTAAATAGATACCTTTACATCCTAAACAGAAGGTCAAAACGTTAATATGTTACATGACAAACAAAAAAACGAAACATTATATAGGCTATATATACAGATGTTTGCTAATGTATCCCTCTTATATCCATCAGGAATTAATATTAAATGATGAATTAACATTACCTCAGCACTGCATACGTGTGGTCGTCAGTCATATTGACAAAGAAGCACTATTATAGAAGCACTATTATCGTTTAAAAGGACGGTATTTCGCTTGTCAGATTCGCGGGTGTGCCGCAGATTCAGATTTCGCGGGTGTGCCGCAGATTCAGATTTCGCGGGTGTGCCGCGTGAGGCAGTGATGTAACCATAGGGATGTAACGCCAGGTTGCTATAACTGCCGAAGAAGAAGTCTATGACGCTATCGCGTAGAGCTACGTTCTTGCGTAATGCGGAAGTGGGCGTGGTTAAATCTAAACTGGGTTGGAACAAGCCCCCAGGAAGTGCACCGGACTCACATGAAAATATTCGTGCTGGCCAAACGGCGGTACTACACTTCCGTTTGGTTGCCAGGCCCGGAAACACTTTTTCCCATTGACTTACATTGGGAAAGAGCAGTGCTGGAATTGGGCCGGTACTCACCGGTACGCAGTACCGGCACTTCTGGTTCTGACCCATGGAGTACCGGCACTTCTTGCTCAGTACCGGCATGCTGGCGGTACTCCGGTACTCATGCACCGTGCCAGTACTCAACACTCTCCCGCCGTTCTTATTATACATCCATATATATATATACAGCCGCCCGGTACTCAGTAGATGCGTCATGAGGTGCCGAACGGACATTCTCATCGCTCTAACCGCTGGAGTTTCACAGCGGCTGTCAGCTGTTTACTCCTGTCATTCAAACAGAACGTGCTGGAGAGGGGGCGGGGCTTATCTTCTCCATGTAAATACTGTGGTGGAAACGACTATGTCAAAATTAACCTATTTGACCGTGATTTAATAGTAATACACGTTTCAAAATAATAATAATAATAATGCCGAAGTAACAACATACTGAAAACTGTTAGTAAAACCATGTTTTAATGCTTTACAATTTACATACCTAGATGCACGTGTGTTGTGTTTATGCAGTGCAACTCCCACCCAGTGGGTGGCTATGTAGAGTGATAGAACAGAGCAGGCACGCCCCCGAGAGAAGGAAAGCAAGTCACGTCACAAATTAGCATTTCTAAAATGTTAGCGTGGATTAATAAAAGTGCAAAAAGACAGCGGTTGTCGCCGGAAGAAACTTCAAATACAGAGAATGCTGTGCCTGTGTTGGAAATTGTGTCTGATGGGGAGCTTTCTTTGGTTGATCCTCCTGCTCCAAGTTCTAGTGCATTAGCATTAGCACTAGCTCCGCCGCCTCCTCCAGAGCCTCTAACGTTAGCTGCTGCTGGCGCAACTGCCACCACCAACGATGCACCTGACTGCTGGACAACGGACCAGGTGCAATATTTTTGCAAGACCAATGCATGGCTCCTTCTTAAAGATAAGAAGCTAGGATGTCGGATATGCAGAGATGTCAAATCTTTGGGAATACACACTGGACAAGGACTGAAACTGTCAACTGAATGGGGTGAGTGTGCAGTGTCTCATTTCGGTGTTGACAAGGGCAAACAACAAGCTAGCCTGAGAAAAAAAATCAAAGAACATAAAGAATCACAAGCCCATGTAAAAGCTGCTGACATCCTTACATCTGCTTCACGTGAAACTATTCAACATCAAGTGCAGTCTATGCATAAATCTGAATTAGACACCACTATCAGAGTTTTTCGAACGGCATATAAAATTGGCAAACATAGCCGGCCATTCACAGACATGCCAATTGATTTGAATGTACAGAAACTGAATGGGCTGAACGTGGGCAGGGTTTTGCACTCCAATAAAACCTGTGGCGAAATCATCGACCACATAGCTCATGAGCTGAAGAAAAAAATGGCAAAAGACATTACAGAAAACCAAAGAAAACTCTGTGTTTTGGTCGATGAATCTACCACTATTAGTGGTAAAACGGTGCTTGTTGTGTGTCTACGCTCAGCATTAGCTGATGCTGAGCCCGAAACGTTTTTTTGGGAGCTGATCGAGTTGGATGGAACAACGGCTGATGACATCACAAAGGCGTTAATGGAGTGTCTTGGAAGAGATTTTAACGAGGACTTTTTAGGTCAGTGTTTCGTTTCTTTTGCTTCAGTCATGCTAGGGAAGAGAACAGGCGTTGCTACCCAGTTGTGTAGTAAATTCCCAAGCCTGTTTGTGTGGCACTGCTCCAATCATCGTCTAGAGCTGGCAGTTGGGGATGTGGTCAAGGAGGTCTCAGGGCTCAATCATTTCCAGATCTTTTTTGACAAACTCTATTCCTTGTTCCATGCCTCCCCCAAAAATCAGAGGCAGTTAGCGCAGTGTGCGTAAGCAGTCGGACAGCGTCTCCTGGTGATAGGGCGTGTTTTGTCCATCCGCTGGGTGGCTTCAAGTGAAAGGAGCGTCAGAGCAGTCTGGGAAAACTACCGAGTGCTTCATGATCACTTCACAAATGCTGCAAACGACACGAGCAGGGATTCCAGAGACAGAGCAAAGTACAAGGGCCTGGATGATGTGCTCACATCTGCAACGTTTGTCAGCAATCTGGGACTGATGTACGATGCGCTCACAGAGCTCAGCGACCTCTCTCGGCAACTCCAAAAAAGAGAGATGACACTGCCTACAGCAGATAGGCTCTTAACTCGAGAAATACGAGTTTTTGAATCCATGGTCACCATGCCTGGCCCACACATGACTACAGTTCCATACAGCTCTAGCTGAGAAGTCCTTCAAGGGTGTTGCCCTGCGTGAGAATGGCAGGCTTGTACAGATTCATGCAGGTCAGTTTTTCCGCAGTATGGTAGAGAATCTGAGACACAGAATGACTTCCACAACCTCCTCTCATGTCAGCACAAGAGAAAATCCCATTACATGGCCGGGAGGCCCCGGGACAATCAGCTAATCCAGGACATGAAAGTTATCCATCCTGGAAGTTGGCCTGAAGAGGAGTTAGACGTACAGTATGGGGACGTAGAGGTGCTACGTTTGTGCGAAGTGCTGAAAGTGGACAGAAAGAGAGACTGTTCAGGGCTTTCGCGAATACAGGAAACCAGGGCATCCCGTACACCTGCTGCCATGGAGCCTCTACTGAAAGCAGTCCGAACCATCGCTGTCTACCACTAGTGAGTGTGAGCGGGCATTCAGCTGCATGAACGATATCCTTACTGCAAAAAGGAATGCTCTCTCTGTCAGCCGACTGTCCAGCCTGGTTTTCATTAAATGTAATGGACCATCACTAGGGACAGTTTCAATCCGGAACAGTATGTGAGGTCCTGGCTGGCAAAGGGAAGGAGAAGTGCTGATGAAAGAGCCTGTCCAGCTCCAGCCCCTGATACTGATGTCCCCAAGGCCTTCTGGAGCCTTTTCTAACAATGTGAAGTATATTGCAAAGCAGCTCACCCAGTGAGAAGACTTTTGGCATAATGTGCCGATTTGTACAGATCCTGGAGATAGAAGGACTTCAGACCAACCAGGGAGTTATCTGATCAGCTTGGTGTTCAATGTAACTCTTTACCATGGCTCAGACTTTGTTACTTGCAGTTACAGTTTCTCATTTTAGATTGTGCACATTTTGCATTTGTTTTTACATGTTCTTTGTTCATGCTCTTTATCATTTTTCTGAGTTGGAAAGTTAGATTGCATAGTTTACTTTATACATATTTGTATTCTTCAGTGGTGAAGTATATTGCAAAGCAGCTCAGCCATGTGAGAAGACTTTTGGCACTTTTTCGTTTTTCGTTTTCTGAGTTGGAAAGTTAGATTGCATTCAAAATGTACAGAAATACTTAATTTTGTTAAAGCTTTTTATAAAAAATGCTTCTGACCAGAGCTTTGTTTCCTTGTCATTAATGTTGAACACCACCAGAGGGGCTCTCACCTGAAAGGTCTCTGCTTCATGTGTCTTCAGCAGAAGATCTAGACTTTGATTGCTATATTTTCAGTTAATATTGACCTTACTGAGCTTTAGCCATATCCGCTGCCTATCATAAAAAATGTTAAGTACAGTGAACCTTTCTAAAATATACAGTAGTAAAGAGACAAACCCACCAGCATTATAGTAGCTAAATTCTTGTTTGTGGGCTGTATATATAAAATTGACTTGAAAAAGTTGCTGATTTTAGAGTACTGGCACCTTTTTCATTCCAATTCAAGCACTGGGAAAGAGTGGTCTGTAAATCGTTGGATACTTTTTTTTAAACTAAATAAACTACCCAGTATGAACACTTGTATAGCCCTTATTAAAAACATTCGCTCCTCAAGTTGTAATAATGTGCTAATAACGTTATTTTGAGAGTTATTTCCCTCTGCATTATGAACGCGCATCTAACCCACGGGACCGCGCCGCCCGGCACGTTCATGTTACGGGTCCCGACCAATCAGAGCACACTGTGCTCACAGGGAGGGTGGGGGCTGGAGCTATTGGAGCTACAACGAGCCGTTAAAGGCAGAGAGTGAAATTCAGTGAATACACGTAGTTTACAGAGATGCTGTTTGAGAAACCAATGTGAGTTGCGTTTATCTTTACCCATGGATGCACAATAAGAACGGACCCATATCGTCTTACTGCCACCCCACGGAGCTGTAATTAATGGATATATTGCACATGTTTGCTGTAATTCATTATCATACTACATGGGCTGTATGATTACATCTTGTACCGTAAATGTTGTATTAAATAAAGTTAATATTACTTATTATTATAAGTATATATAGGCCTATATATATATATATATATATATATATATATATATATACAGTGCAATCATTCTTTCATGCTAAATGAAGCTCTGTTGGATATCCCTAGATCCTGTTACAAGCGTAATATAAGTACATAACGATTGATGTGTACATTAGCATAATTACTAGCTAGCTGCTAACTGCCGCCTCGTTAATATCAAATCCATCCATGCTGTCATGAACGTGCGGTGCTGTTACGTGTACGCAAATTCACGTGCTTAATGTGAACGAGCCTTTTGGGCGGCGTGGTGAAAGTTGCGCATGCTCTATGAGTGCACATACGGGTACTTCTCAGGCATGCCGGGTAATCTGTGACGTTTCACTCTCTCAAAAGTTGGGCCATTTTATCATCATGCGCTAATGAGCAGCTCTCATAGGAATGAATGAGGCCCCGCCTCCCACGCTGTATCCAGTTCTTATTATACATCCATGGGTTGGAATCAAAGCCCCCAGGAAGTGCGCCGGACTCACATGAAAATATTCGTGCTGGCCAAACGGCGGTACTACACTTCTGTTTGGTTGCCAGGCCCGGAAACACTTTTTCCCATTGACTTACGAAAGAATGGTCTGTAAATCGTTGGATAATTTTTTTTAAACTAAATAAACTACCAAGTATGAACACTTGTATAGCCCTTATTAAAAACATTCGTTCCTCAAGTTGTAAAAATGTGCTAATAACGTTATTCTGAGAGTTATTTCCCTCTGCATTATGAACGCGCATCTAACCCACGGGACCGCGCCACCCGGCACGTTCATGTTACGTGTCCCGACCAATCAGAGCACACTGTGCTCACAGGGACTCCGGGAGGGTGGGGGCTGGAGCTATTGGAGCTACAACGAGCCGTTAAAGGCAGAGAGTGAAATTCAGTGAATACACGTAGTTTACAGAGATGCTGTTTGAGAAACCAATGTGAGTTGCGTTTATCTTTACCCATGGATGCACAATAAGAACGGACCCATATCGTCTTACTGCCATCCCACACTGCGGTCAACTCAGCCGTCTCTCGCATTTGCTTGGTCAAATGAGCAGCGCTTCATTTTTGAGTGCGCGATTAATAGCGTCTTTACGGTAATCGCCGAGAAGCGGCGCTGACGGTAGTACAAGTGCTTATGCTATATTTGATCAATCAATCAATGATATTTTATGAGGGATAAAATGATTTTTATCCATAAGTTCTTAATAAAATTGGTACTGTTGGACTCAGTACATGTTAGACTACTACCACAAATACAATCAAGTACTTTTACTGTGTACTATTTGAGTAATACTCTGTCAAACTCCCCTCCAGAGTACAATAATGCATGTTTTCTGCCATCTTTGATGAGAGATACAATCATTTTTTGCAATAAATTCTTAGTGAAATTGGTACTGTTGGATTCAGTACTACCTGGACTAGTAGCACAAGTACAATCAAGTACTTTTACTGTGTACTTTTTGAGTAATCCTTTGTCAAACTCCACCCCTGGGTACAATAATGCATGTTTTCTGCCATCTTTGATGAGAGATAAAATGATGTTTTGCAATAAGTTCTTAATTAAATTGGTACTGTTGGATTCAGTACTACCTGGACTAGTAGCACAAGTACAATCAAGTACTTTTACTGTGTACTTTTTGAGTAATCCTTTGTCAAACTCCACCCCTGGGTACAATAATGCATGTTTTCTGCCATCTTTGATGAGAGATAAAATGATGTTTTGCAATAAGTTCTTAATTAAATTGGTACTGTTGGATTCAGTACTACTTGGACTAGTAGCACAAGTACAATCAAGTACTTTTACTGTGTACTGTTTGAGTAATACTCGTTTAAACTCCTGTCCTGAGTACACACTTTAATGTATTCTGCCATCTTTGATGAGAGATAAAGTGATTTCGTGCAATAAGTTCTTAGTGAAATTGGTACTGCTGGATTCAGTACTACTTGGACTAGTAGCACAAGTACAATCAAGTACTTTTATTGTGTACTTTTTGAGTAATCCTTTGTCAAACTCCACCCCTGAGTACAATAATGCATGTTTTCTGCCATCTTTGATGAGAGATAAAATGATTTTGTGCAATAACTTCTTAATGAAATTGGTACTGTTGGATTCAGTACTACTTGGACTAGTAGCACAAGTACAATCAAGTACTTTTACTGTGTACTTTTTGAGTAATACTCGTTTAAACTCCTGTCCTGAGTACACACTTTAATGTATTCTGCTATCTTTGATGAGAGATAAAAGGATTTTTTGCAATAAGTTCTTAATGAAATTGGTACTGTTGGATTCAGTACTACTTGGACTACTACCAAAAGTACAATCAAGTACTTTTACTGTGTACTTTTTGAGTTATACTCGTTTAAACTCCTGTCCTGAGTACACACTTTAATGTATTCTGCCATCTTTGATGAGAGATAAAATGATTTCGTGCAATAAGTTCTTAGTGAAATTGGTACTGTTGGATTCAGTACTACTTGGACTAGTAGCACAAGTACAATCAAGTACTTTGACTGTGTACTATTTGAGTAATCCCCTGTCAAACTCCCCTCCAGAGTACAATAATGCATGTTTTCTGCCATCTTTGATGAGAGATACAATCATTTTGTGCAATAAGTTCTTAATGAAATTGGTACTGTTGGATTCAGTACTACTTGGACTACGACCAAAAGTACAATCAAGTACTTTTACTGTGTACTTTTTGAGTAATCCCCTGTCAAACTCTCCTCCAGAGTACAATAATGCATGTTTTCTGCCATCTTTGATGAGAGATACAATTATTTTTTGCAATAAGTTCTTAATGAAATTAGTACTGTTGGATTCAGTACTACATGGACTAGTAGCACAAGTACAATCAAGTACTTTTACTGTGTACTTTTTGAGTAATACTCGTTTAAACTCCTGTCCTGAGTACACACTTTAATGTATTCTGCTATCTTTGATGAGAGATAAAATGATTTTTTGCTATAAGTTCTTAATGAAATTGGTACTGCTGGATTCAGTACTATTTGGACTAGTAGCCCCACCCGCCCCCTTCACTCTGTGTGACTCCCCAGTCACTTCTGTGGAGTCTTTCCGCTTCCTGGGTACCATCATCGCCCAGGAACTCAAGTGGGAGCAGAACATCTGCTCCCTCATCAAAAAAGCACAGCAGAGGATGTTCTTCCTGAGGCAGCTGAAGAAATTCAACCTGCCAAAGACGATGATGGTGAACTTCTACACCTCCATCATCGAGTCCATCCTCACCTCCCCCATCACCATCTGGTACGCTGCAGCCACAGCCAAGGATAAGGGCAGGCTGCAGCGTGTAGAGAGGGTCCTGTCTGACATCCCTCCACGACCTACACGCCTCCAGGACCCTGAGGCGGGAAGAAAGTGGCAGACCCCTCCCACCCTGGAGACAAACTGTTCACCCCTCTCCCCTCTGGCAGGAGGCCATGCTCCATCAGGACCAAAACCTCTCTCCATCAGGACCAGTCAACGTCTTCAGCCTCCAGCACACTTTACCTGAACAAGGCTCATTCCCCAGGATCACAAAACGATCCCTGTATAGTCTGAGTACCAATGACCTCATATTATGTCTTGTCATTAAAGTTACATCACCCATTATAACAATTCACTTTCCATTATTCTCTTGTCTGTTCTCTTGACTGAATTACTATAGTCCTGTCTTTAACAAAATGTAAAGTCCTTCTACTGCACCTTTTTAAGACTCCAAAACAGGCATTTTGTACTGTAGCCTATGTGTTTTTGTGTCCCATATGGGTTTATAATTGATTTCTGGTTAGGGGGGGGGGAGCTCTGGGTCCTACGGCCCATGGTGTGGTTGGCTCGGGTTCTCTCCTTCAATCAATCAATCAATCAATGTTTATTTATATAGCCCAAAATCACAAATGTTACATTTGTCTCAGTGGTCTTCACAGTTTGTACAGAATATCAGTATAACAATACGACACCCTCTGTCCTTAGACCCTCACATCGTACAAGGAAAAACTTCCAGAGAAAACCCACAGTTTAAAGGGGAACATGGGAGAAACATCAGGGAGAGCAACAGAGGAGGGATCCCTCTCCCAGGATGGACAGACGTGCAATAGATGCCGTGTGTCCTTCTGTTTGTTCCTTTTGGCCAGTCCTCCAGACCTCTTTTTGTTTCCCGTTTCGCTTGTGTGAGCAAACGGCTGATTATCAATAAATGCTTGTTACCAAGTACCGGTTATTGCGTGTATTCTTTCATGTTGCGGGTCTCAGCACGAGCCACTACCGCGGAGTAGAGGTTGGGGCCGTAACAACATATCCAAGCCACTGTGAAATGTACTTTGCACTTCAATGGAGTAATAAAAAGTTAAAATGGACATTTTCTTTGTTGATTGAGCTGATTGAATTATGTAGTTATGGGAAAATCCCAGTTAACTAGTCAAATTTACAATATATTATCGTATTATTTACATTTTTATATGTACAGTAAATTACTGGCTGTGTTGCATTACTTCTACAGTAAAAGTGTGAAAATACAGGTAATTACTGTAATTTATGTACAGCAAGGTACCATAATACCATAGCTCTGTACTGCTATATCACAGTAATTCCATGGGCATGGCAAATGTAAAGTCACAGTATTTAGTTGTACTATTATTCTAATTTACTGTAAAATATCTACAGTAAATTACTGTGAAATATTTACAGTGAATTACTGTGAAATCCATGCAACTAGTAGCCAGTAATTTACTGTAATTTTACAAACCAAACATTTTACAGTGTATTTTTGCCCCGCCCCCTGCGTTGTGTAAACGACCAATCTCCTTGCGGTAACAGAGCGCGTCAATACCTGTCAATTAGTGCTTCCATGGACCTCATCTGTAATGGAAGCTCGTCGAGGGTACGTATATTTGTATTAAAACAGAAAAGTAGTTATATACATAATTGTGTTCGAAAATAAAACACAAATGTTTATATGAATTGTTACAAGATTTCGATTTTCTATAGTACAAATCTGGGCCATTTGTTGTATAATTTCTCCAAACACATACAGTACAAATGCCTGTTTTGGAGTCTTCAAAAGGTGCAGTGGAAGGAATTTTGTTAAAGACAGGACAATATAAGGTGTTGTGATCATGGGGAATGAGCCTTGTACAGGGAAAGTGTGCTGGAGGCTGAAGACGTTGACTGGGATTGATGAGGCTGATGAGACTGAAGAATCTGCAAGGAAAGAACTAGGGGCAGAGAAATTATATATTATACATATATTAAAAGACAGCAGCGTCATAAGAGGCCAACAAGAGTGACAAGGGTGCGTCACTGTGCTGAAGGAAAGTTGTGACCAGCTATCCAGGCCAGTCTCTAAAGACTTTCCAAAGTGTAACAATGCTGTTGCTGGAGTACTGATCTAGTGGATCTAGTGTTCATATCATGTGTTTACCATATCCTGTTAAAATACTCTGTCCAACATAGTCAGTATCAGTGACGTGCGGTGAGGTTCATGGCTGGTGAGGCACTGACTCTTTCAGAGTCAGATTTACAAATATTATATATTTTGACCTTAAAGGTGGCGGGGTAGGTAATTTTGGAGAAACCAGCTCGAGTGCGCTAGAATTTGAAAATACACAGCCCCTCCTCCAACACACACGAACGCGCACATGACCAATGAGGGCACGAGATAAGTTTGTGCACAGATGGAAGGCTGACAGGCAGGTTATTTTAGCCGGGCCGGCTAAAATGAGTGGTCGTGCTTTTTACAGTACTACGGCTTCCACAGATGAAATGTTTTTATGTATTTTTTGTCAAAGCACTTAAGATATTCATTGCTATCGGGATGTTAAGAGCATTCCATGGAATATAACAAAAAGTGTATATCGTGCCGGTTTCTCAAACTTACCTACCCCACCTTTAATCGAAATATTCTGTTATTTTCAAAAGCTTTTTTAGTCTGATGCTTCGATTCATTTTTAAACAGACCGTTCAACAAAAGGATAGCCTACCCAAAATCTAAATATTGGATTGTTCTCTCTTAGTAAGATCCAATTTTCATTACAAATGTGGTCTTACCTTGACTTGAAGATGAAGTCCATGCTATCCTTCTGGACAACAATCTTTATTACTTTTTTGTAAAAGTCCTCCTTATCTCCCACTAGTTTCAAAAGTCTAGCTTGTTGTTTGCTCTACCGTCTCTGCGTAGAATAACAGTAGCAACAAGAACCTGTGGGCTCACGTGCGCCCCCTTCAGTGCGGCAGAGGTTGTGGCTGCCTCCCCTGGTGCTTTTTTCATTGCCGTTGTATGATGAGACCAGCAAGCTTAAATATCATATATACGTGAAATAAGTTATTTAGAGACTATGGATGGCGAGGATAAATGTAATAAAGGGATCTACAAACATTACATTGGTGACATACAGTGAGATGGTGCAGGCATGCGCTTAGGGCCCGCTTTCCAGACAGTTTCTGTGGGGTGACGCATTCTGAGGTGAGGCAGAGCTCATCTGTGCCTCACCTTACCTCACAGTAACTGGCTTGAGCGCGCTCACAAAATAAGTGCCCGCGCTAAATTAGTGCCCGTGCTCCAGCAAGTTACTGTGGGCTTCTGTGAGGCAGAGCTCGTCCCTGCCTCACTTCTCAATCTCATCGCTCCCCATAGTTGCAGCAGAGCTCGGCAAATTAGCCGATTTTTACTATAAAAAGCGATTGGAATCAAACAGAAATCACATTTACAACACAGATCAGTGGACACATTTTATTATTATTATTATTTGTATTATTATTCTTTTTTTCCGTTACATTGGAGAATGACAAGTGAGGCTCTGCCTCACCTGCCTCCCCTGACCGCACGTCGCTGGTCAGTATTGTGAAGAACATTTTTCTAACGCTTATTATACAGTGGGGCAAAAAAGTATTTAGTCAGCCACCAATTGTGCAAGTTCTCCCAGTTAAAAAGATGAGAGAGGCCTGTAATTTTCATCCTAGGTATACCTCAACTATGAGAGACAAAATGAGAGAAAAAAAAAATCCAGAAAATCACATTGTCTGATTTTTAAAGAATTTATTTGCAAATTATGGTGGAAAATAAGTATTTGGTCAATAACAAAAGTTCATCTAAATACTTTGTTATATACCCTTTGTTGGCAATGACAGAGGTCAAACGTTTTCTGTAAGTCTTCACAAGGTTTTCACACACTGTTGCTGGTATTTTGGCCCATTCCTCCATGCAGATCTCCTCTAGAGCAGTGATGTTTTGGGGCTGTCGCTGGGCAACACGGACTTTCAACTCCCTCCAAAGATTTTCTATGGGGTTGAGATCTGGAGACTGGCTAGGCCACTCCAGGACCTTGAAATGCTTTTACGAAGCCACTCCTTCGTTGCCCGGGCGGTGTGTTTGGGATCATTGTCACGCTGAAAGACCCAGCCACGTTTCATCTTCAATGCCCTTGCTGATGGAAGGAGGTTGTCATTCAAAATCTCACGATACATGGCCCCATTCATTCTTTCCTTTACACGGATCAGTCGTCCTGGTCCCTTTGCAGAAAAACAGCCCCAAAGCATGATGTTTCCACCCCCATGTTTCACAGTAGGTATGGTGTTCTTTGGATGCAACTCAGCATTCTTTCTCCTCCAAACACGTCTAGTTGAGTTTTTACCAAAAAGTTCCATTTTGGTTTCATCTGACCATATGACATTCTCCCAATCCTCTTCTGGATCATCTAAATGCTCTCTAGCAAACTTCAGACGGGCCTGGACATGTACTGGCTTAAGCAGGGGGACACGTCTGGCACTGCAGGATTTGAGTCCCTGGCGGCGTAGTGTGTTACTGATGGTAGCCTTTGTTACTTTGGTCCCAGCTCTCTGCAGGTCATTGACTAGGTCCACCCGTGTGGTTCTGGGATTGTTGCTCACCGTTCTTGTGATCATTTTGACCCCACGGGGTGAGATCTTGCGTGGAGCCCCAGATCGAGGGAGATTATCAGTGGTCTTGTATGTCTTCCATTTTCTAATAATTGCTCCCACAGTTGATTTCTTCACACCAAGCTGCTTACCTATTGCAGATTCAGTCTTCCCAGCCTGGTGCAGGTCTACAATTTTGTTTCTGGTGTCCTTTGACCAGTGGCGGAGCCAGGACATTTTCAGTGGGGTGGCCAGGATGGAACCAGTGATCATTTTGGGGTGGCATTGAAATCACTATTATATGAACATAAAAAATACATCTCACTATAAAATAAGGGGTTATTTAAGGCACCTACAACACACCTCTACATTATTTGGGATCAAGTGGTGGAATAGATCAAATAATATTCAGTATATCTAACTAATTTTCTTTCGTATTCCCGCAGGCAAAGTATCAACAAGCTTACATTATACAAATGTAATGCAATATACAGACTGTTTAGCTTATGGTGATCAGCAGCACTATGGGCTCATTCTCTCAGTGTATCATCAGGAATACAGAGACACACACACAATCATTTAAATAAGAGTTTTTAAAGTAAATGATAGGTTAAGAATAATCATCTTAAAGTAAATAACATAAACAATAGCCCTTAACCCTGTAAGGCCCCCGGTTGTAATTTTACAACATTACTTTAAGCTATCCTAAAAAAGTCAGTAAATGTTCAGGGGTAGACATTAAGGGTACAATGCCACTGGCCCTCCGGGCCGGTGGCATTGTATTATCACTGGCCCCACCATTGTAATCACTGGCCCGGAGCATTCGTCCAAAACAAATCGACTAATACTGAAGATACAATTAACACATTTGTGCAATAGTAATTTATGCACTAGCTACATTACTACTTGTACTACAACATTTGAAATAATCAGGTCTTCCTCATTTTCCTCAATTGTTCATTATTTGGGTTTATTAAAATAAGTGATATTGTGGTCATTGATAAAAAATGTCTCGCTATTATTATGAGTATTATTATTTGTATAATGCACTTTCTGCCTTCCTGTCATTAGGAGTTAGAATGTAATGGCTATGTAGCAGATTAGATTAGAACCTTCATTATCCTAAACTGCTGGGACATTTCCCTATAGCTAATACCTTTATATTGTCTACTCTTCACTTACTTGTCAGCATAGGTCGGCATTGATGTATAGAGCCGACAGAAGACCTTGTTTATATTGGCATCATATTGAGAGGTGCAGCCAGTGACGTGTCCTAAAACCAGGAAGTAAGCTGCTGGTTCCCTCCACAAAAAGCAATGGGATTTCTCCACAGGGTTTTGGAAAATAGATGGAAATAAGGTCTGTGGAAAACAAACCTGTTTGATAAATGCACGTTTTGTTCAGCCGGATAATCTCCATGTCTACCCTACTTTTATAATTTTCAAATCATAAATCTAATGGATAGATTATAAAAGGGTTTTAGGACGCACCAGAAGCCAACTCCATCGATCAAGCTGGCTCAAACTTCCTCTCCCTCTTCTTCTCATGCTCTCTGTCACTCTCCTTTAACTCCTTCTGTGACTTTCTTTTATTTGAAGATTTGTTTTTTTGCACGGCGCTTGGACGGTTACCGCTGGTATTAAAAACATTTTGGCGAATGGTTATGTGGCGCGACAGTGTAAATGCATTTTTAATAATAACATTTTTGAATGGAACATTCTCAACATGAATGCATAAATCCAAATAAATATAACTTACATATGTGGGAAAATACTGTGTTTGAAATGTGTAATTGAAATTAGATGCTAGCTTTTTGTTTTGATATATATATATATATATTTTGTATTCCAGTCTCCCTTCAGATATGTTAAGTGGCATGGCATTCAACACAATGCTGCTCACCTCCTTCAGTTGGGAGAAAAGCTGGTTCAGGTTCAGCCTTATGGGGGTACAGGGCTGCTGAGCCTAGAGATGGATCTGTTGGTCCTGGCACCAGGAGGAGGGACAACTGATTTAGTATGAATAGCTGCTAAAAATCTACCTGCATTTGTTAAATGTCAGCTAAAAGACCAGTGCAATTAAAACCTGTATAGATATTAACAGTACTTAATGTCAGCTTAGTAAAAAAAAACATAACAATTATTATTTACAATGGACTAAGCTTAGCAAACAGACATAATTCCACCACTCATGGACCACACCCACCTTTTCTTTTGAAAAACTGGGTGTCGCCCTTTAGTCCCTCTCTCTTGTTTTTCTCTCCTTTCTTTTCTCTTTTGAAAGCCTGACTTTTGTAAGTCGTTGACACATGGTATACAGGGTTTCCCACACATAGACTATACTTGGGCGGGCCGCCCAGGTATATTAACGGCCGCCCAAGTATATTTCGCGACCCATTTAGATTTTTTCTTTTTTTTTAATAATAATATATATATATATTTGTTTTCGTCCGTGACCACGACACCATCTGCGATCGATTAACTTGTGGACAATGATCCCTCGCTCTACGCCTCCTGTACCCAGTCCCGGACTGGCCATCGGGAGGACCGGGGGGTTTCCTGATGGCCTGGCCTGTTAAGTGGCCTGCCTCACACAGGGTGACTGGCTGTCTACATGATGTGGCCTCCCGACATGGCCACAGTCATACAGATCATAAATCAAAGCCGTTGATTGGTCTCTGTGTGTCATTCAAGCTCGGGATAACCTCAGCTCAGGTGAGGTAAAGGACTAAGGTAAGATACACTTTTAAAACTTGTTGAGAGCTAAAACTAGTCTTTGCTGCTGCCTCAAAGAGGAGCAGGGGAGACAGGAGGGAGACAGGAGAGGCTGGTTCAGGAGCACAGACACACTTACAACTATAAATGAACCAAAAATAAATAAACAAGTTTCAGTGTTTTTTTCATATTGGAAATGGTATGTTATTGGTTATGGCCATGATTTTATGATTATTGAAATGTATACAGTTCTGTTTCATATAGGTGTTTCCATAGATCTAGTCTCTTTATTTTCCCCTCAAAATGCACCAGATTGATGCATTTAACTCCAACATTTAAAAAAAAATCTTACCGGGGGAGCATGCCCTCGGACCCCCCTGGACGATTTGAGGTCCACCCCCACTTTAAATCACATTGATAGGTTCCTAAATACATTTACCATTTTTTTTTTAAATAGTAACCCATGTCCATTTGTTTATTTGTGGGTAGTAGATTTAAACTATAGGGCTATCACTATGGGTCCTGCCTGTATCTGTTCGCTCTGCCATGGCGTGAAGGGTCTGCTAACAAGCGACCAACAGAAAGGTTAATGTTGTTGCACGTCACGTCACCTCACTATTTGATATAAGACTAACATTCCTGACAATAGATCTCAATAGTCATCTTTTATGGTGTAAATGCATTTTTAATAATAACATTTTTGAATGGAACATTCTCAACATGAATGCATAAATCCAAATAAATATAACTTAAATATGTGGGAAAATACTGTGTTTGAAATGTGTAATTGAAATTAGATGCTAGCTTTTTGTTTTGATATGTATATATATTTTGTATTCCAGTCTCCCTTCAGATATGTTAAGTGGCATGGCATTCAACACAATGCTGCTCACCTCCTTTAGTTGGGAGAAAAGCTGGTTCAGGTTCAGCCTTATGGGGGTACAGGGCTGCTGAGCCTAGAGATGGATCTGTTGGTCCTGGCACCAGGGGGAGGGACAACTGATTTAGTATGAATAGCTGCTAATAGTCTACCTGTATTTGTTAAATGTCAGCTAAAAGAGCAGTGCAATTAAAAACCTGTATAGATATCAACAGTACTTAATGTCAGCTTAGTAAAAAAAAACATCACAATTATTATTTACAATGGACTAAGCTTAGCTAACAGACATAATTCCACCACTCATGGACCACACCCACCTTTTCTTTTGAAAAACTGGGTGACATACTGTCGCCCTTTAGTCCCTCTCTCTTGTTTTTCTCTCCTTTCTTTTCTCTTTTGAAAGCCTGACTTTGTGAGTCGTTGAGACATGGTACTACACACGTAAGTACTAGCATCCCTGCTCCTCACATGCTCACACTAGTGTCTGCTAGAAAGTGCCGGCGGTGCTGCACCGCGTTTGGAGGCAGGACCAAACCATTACATGTAAATAGAACGGGGTGTACAGAGGCTTTGGATAATTAACTTTTGGAAGAAAATAAGTTAAATGAATTGTAAGTTTAGTGAGTACTTTACATTATCGATATAACGTCCTATTAATGTTAATTATTGATGAATGATGAAAGGTTACTTAAACATTTTTTTCTTAATGTTCTAAAATAGTTTGGGCCCCCGTGGTGAGAGTGTTTGGGGTGGCCAATAGGGTGGCCAGGATTCAGCTGGGGGTGGCCACGGCCACCCCCAGCCACCCCCCAGCTCCGCCACTGCCTTTGACAGCTCTTTGGTCTTGGCCATAGTGGAGTTTGGAGTGTGACTGTTTGAGGTTGTGGACAGGTGTCTTTTATACTGATAACGAGTTCAAACAGGTGCCATTAATACAGTTAACAAGTGGAGGACAGAGGAGGCTCTTAAAGAAGAAGTTACAGGTCTGTGAGAGCCAGAAATCTTGTTTGTTTGTAGGTGACCAAATACTTATTTTACCGAGGAATTTACCAATTAATTCATTAAAAATCCTACAATGTGATTTCCTGGATTCTTTACCCCCATTCTGTCTCTCATAGTTGAAGTGTACCTAGGATGAAAATTACAGGCCTCTGTCATCTTTTTAAGTGGGAGAACTTGCACAATTGGTGGCTGACTAAATACTTTTTTGCCCCACTGTATAGCAGAATCAGAAACATGTTTATTACCAGGTAGGTTTACACGTACGAGGAATTTGACGCGGTAAAAAAAGAATACATTATTGTACTCTGGAAGGGAGTTCAATCATTTTATCTCTCATCAAAGATAGCAGAAAACATGCATTATTGTACTCAGGGGTGGAGTTTGACAAAGGATTACTCAAAAAGTACACAGTAAAAGTACTTGATTGCACTTGTGCTACTAGTCCAAGTAGTACTGAATCCAACAGTACCAATTTCATTAAGAACTTATTGCACAAAATAATTTTATTTCTCATCAAAGATGGCCGAAAACATGCATTATTGTACTCAGGGGTGGAGTTTGACAAAGGATTACTCAAAGAGTACACAGTAAAAGTACTCGATTGTACTTGTGCTACTAGTCCAAGTAGTACTGAATCCAACAATACCAATTTCATTAAGAACTTATTTCACAACATCATTTTATCTCTCATCAAAGATGGCCAAAAACATGCATTATTGTACTCTGGGGTGGAGTTTGACAAAGGATTACTCAAAATGTACACAGTAAAAGTACTTGATTGTACTTTTGGTAGTAGTCCAAGTAGTACTGAATCCAACAGTACCAATTTCATTAAGAACTTATTGCACAAAATCATTTTATCTCTCATCAAAGATGGCAGAAAACATGCATTATTGTACTCAGCGGTGGAGTTTGACAAAGGATTACTCAAAATGTACACAGTAAAAGTACTTGATTGTACTGTTGGTAGTAGTCCAAGTAGTACTGAATACAACAGTACCAATTTCATTAAGAACCTATGCCAAAATATCCTTTTATCTCTCATCAAATATAGCAAATACATGAATTATTGTACTCGGGAGGGGAGTTTGACAGGGGATTACTCAAAAGTACACAGTAAAAGTACTTGATTGTACTTATGGTAGTAGTCTAACAAGTACTGAGTCCAACAGTATCACTTTTATTAAGGATGTATGGCTAAAAATCATTTTATCTCATCAAATATTGCAGAAGTTGTATGATTTTGTTCTCAGGAGGGGAATTTGAGAGTATTACCCAGAAAAAAGACAGTAAAAGTACTTCATTTTATTGTTGGTAGCAGTCAAACTAGGACTGAGTCAAACAGTGTTAGTTTTTTAAAGAATTTATGGTAAAAAGAATTTGTATCGCATGAAGCAGAAAAAACATGCATTCTTTTACTCTTGCGTTCGTGCCGCTTCTCAGCGATTACCGTAAAGGCGCTATAAATCGCGCACTCAAAAATGAAGAACTGCTCATTTGACCAAGCAAATTTGAGAGACGGCTGAGTTGACCGCAGTCATCCCACGGGGGTGTAATAATGGATATATTGCACATGTTTGCTGTAATTCATTATCATACTACATGGGCTGTATGATTAAATCTTGAACCGTAAATGTTGTATTAAATAAAGTTAATATTACTTATTATTATAAGTATATATAGGCCTATATATATATATATATACAGTGCAATCATTCTTTCATGCTAAATGAAGCTCTGTTGCTTGGATATCACTAGATCCTGTTACAGCGTAATATAAGTACATAACATTGATGTGTACATTAGCATAATTACTAGCTAGCCGCTAGCTGCTAACTGCCGCCTCGTTAATATCAAATCCATCCATGCTGTCATGAACGTGCGGTGCTGTTACGTGTACGCAAATTGACGTGCTTGATGTGAACGAGCATTTTGGTTAAAGTTGCGCATGCGCTATGAGCGCACATACGGGTACTTCTCAGGCATGCCGGGTAATCTGTGACGTTTCACTCTCTCAAAAGTTGGGCCATTTTATCATCATGCGCTAATGAGCAGCTCTCATAGGAATGAATGAGGCCCCGCCTCCCACGCTGTATCCAGTTCTTATTATACATCCATGGTTGGAATAACGATAGACGCCTCCGGGACTTAAAAAATTGCAGTACCCATAAATCCGTACACATGCTGCAGTTTTTGCGTGGCTGTGTCTTAGTTGCCCAGTCGCGATCTGTTCATCTGTCATATAGGCCGCAAGGTGAACCTCGAAAAGTCCTTTAGAAAAGAAATCCCGCTCCACAGAAGTGGAACTACATAATCTTTAGTTCATAAAAAAGAACGAGTCATGCTTATCCACCAAAAAAAAGTTTGTCGCTAAAATTCCTGTCAATTCTTCTAGGCATGTAAGTATTGGCTGAACTAGTCCCTTCAAAGCGTAATAATATCTTGGTCAAAAGTAGTGCCACGGTTCGTCACGTGATCGTGCTACACCAATTGGGTAGCTGCATATTGTCAACAGAAGTGAAAGATGGCCGCCTACATGGTTACGCTAAACCAGACCAAATGGATTCTAAACAGTGCTGTATGCTTGTTTTATGTCATGTTTTGTCATATGTCTTAATACATCACTAAGTCCGAGGTATTTGCGTTATATACGCGGTATTTGTGAGAGGTTTTACTATCTGGGAACAGAGTTGACCATCGAATCAACATTGGCTAGCAGCGTTTATCAGCCAACTCCAGCTACAACAACATTCCTGGGCCCTTTCTCATTTCATCAAATCCCCCTCCTCGACTCCTCGGTCCTCCGGTCGTGACCCGGAAATGAATTTCAGCGCGCCATGTTGAAGGACATCTCATTTCTCTAAATGCACTTCGAGGATCGAGCATCGAGGAGGCTCTCTGGAGGAGCTCTAACCGAGGATACACTGATGGGTCCTCCACGGCTCCTTCGTGGATGCATTTCCGGCAACAGAGATGTTTCAAAGAGTCGTGACACACGGCCGGACTGATCTCAGCCAATGACAGCTCTGCATGCATCCCCTGGATATTATTTTATTAACTGCTCTCATCGCGACGCAATGTTTCCAGAGAGAACAGCTGTGATGTCCGTGCAGAAAGCAGAGCAGTGTGTATAATATATATCACTCAGTATAACAGGCCTACTCTCTTTATTTGCTGTAGTTTAGTAGATATCTACAAACAAAGAGTCCATATTTTTCTAAAACCATTTAGTGCTTCACATAATAAGATACACAACGGCTGTTAGGCTGTTAGCTGTAGGTGCGTGTGTGTGTTTGGTACAGTGTGTGTGTAGATGCAGCGGACAGACAGGTCTCAGTTGGTTTGGTGTCCTCTGCTTACTTTTAATACTTGTAAATAAAACTTTTGGCCCGTCATTTATTTTCCTCATTGTAGTGACCAGAGAGGGGGGGGGGGGATATATCCAGTCTCTGATAGTGTTACGTTAATATGAGAGTGCTCTGTTTGATTCTGAAATTGTATATATATGTATATAAATATATACATATATGTGTGTGTGTGTCCGCATCTGTAGCCTGTTATTGTCTCATTATTCCGCACTGTGAATGAATCAAAGTGGTCATGAACACATCTGTCCATCAGACAGAGGGCTGCTGTGCCTCCTGTCATCATTAATGGACGTCTCTTTAAAATGACCGCTCAGAGGAGAGGAGTTCTCATTTCTCTAACCGCCTGCTGCTTCCCCTCCTCTCTCCTCGGTTCCCCTCCTCGGCTCCTCGGCTCACATCTCCTGTGGGCGGGACTAAGTATCGAGGATAGGAGTCGAGGAGGGGAGTTAGAGAAATGAGAAAGGGCCCTGGACTACCATGTTCGCATCGCTAGGTTCATTGGCTGAGCTCGTGGATTATTCCATTAGACTGAGGACTTTTTGTCTGTCTGTCTGTTGTTATTGTTACCCTGTACACGTTAAATGCACTCTTAAAATAAACATGACTTGATTTCATACATAGCTGCGTCCAAGAAGAAGGTTAACTTGTTACGTTAAGTAATTTAGATCAATAAAATGCAGTACTTATACCAATGTCCATTGATTCATTTATGTACTCATTCATCCCTCCACAAATGAAAACAACACTGATGAACCATAAAGCAAACAGATATTGTTCTAAACTGTATTAAAGTAAACAGGTATTATCTTGAACTGTATTGAAGTGAACATGTATTATTTGGGACTGTTTTAAAGTAATCCTATATATATAACCCTTTTTTACTTACACTCAATGACCCAGATACCCTGACACACACACTTACACCTCCTGTCTCCAGCACACACACTTACACTCACTGACCCAGATATCAGCACACACACACACATACACTTTCCCCCCACCAGCACATGCACATGTTCTTATTCAAGGTTCTTCCTGGGGCCAGTATAATCTCAAGCACCAATATCTCTGTGTACAATGTTTGATTGTTTTGGGAAATAATAGTTTGTGTGAAATCTTCCCTGGGAAAGTAAAGGAGTGAAGTTAGGTGGAAGATAAAAAGTGATTCTGACCTTGACTAGTTCCGAGGCTCTCACGCTTCACTTAGGAGTAAAATGGGATGGAAGAGCCGACCCACATATCCGCCCCAAAAATGTCCATATATACTGTTGTTTATTCATGCAAAGGGCGCCCCCTGTTGCTGACTGGCTGGTCCCGATACCTGTATCGCACGGCAGTAGAGCGGGGAGCCCGGAGTGCTCTGTTACAGGGCACTCTGTATTTCGTATTGTGTTTTTTACCATTAAAATCAGATTATTGTTATAACTTTTATGCCGGTGTTTTGAACTCCTTCTCTTATTAATCTGACCAGGCTCATCTAACGAACGGCGCGGAGCAGAGGTGGGCTTTAAGCCACCACTATTGTGTTTGCTTCAACAATCTGGTGACCCCGACGTGATGAGTGCTGGTCTCTAGAAGGACCACCGACAGCCAGCGGACGCATTTCTGTCCAGGGGAGGACACCCGGGACACCGTTGACAACTAAACCAGGACGTCCTACATAATACAAAGGTAAAACAGATACCTGTTGATTACCAAAATCTGTGATTTGGCTTTGCTACAAAATTTTAGAGTTGTCATCGACGTTCTCAGTGTTCTTAGTCACGGTAAAAAATACAATACTTAAGAAAGTGTTTGTATAAGAGTCAGGTGTATATTCCTGGCCTATAGGACACTAAGTGTGTATAAGAGTCAGGTGTATATTCCTGGCCTATAGGACACTAAGGGTGTGTAAGAGTCTGGTGTATATTCCAGTCCTTAGCTCACTAATAGCAAAGTCGGTGCTCAGAGTTCGGTAGGGCATTCCGGACCGGGCATCGAGTTATATTTGTGTAGAGTCAAGTAGAGCATTCTTGACCTAGCAAAGTGAACCAGTGAGGTCTCCGTGAGGTAGTCTAGTCCTGCACGGCTGACTCGCTGGGGAAATTCTGTAATAAATTGTGTTATTTTTTACGTCAAATCTGTGTAATAATTGAGAGGAAAGGGCAGAAGTATAGTTTAGTGCAGAACAGGAGACAAGGTTTGCAGAAGCTGGGAAGTTCATTCGTGGTCAGCTGCTGCCCTCTGGAGGCGAACAGGGTGTACAACCATATGCTGTGTGCACGTCTGAATTAAGAACATTCAAATAAATAGAATAAGGACATTAAGTAACGACAAGATTTGTCCAGTGTATTAATAAATACAAATGAACACATATCAACCTAGTCAGATAATAGATACGAAGTCAATCATGGAAGAAGAGAAAGATCGAGTGATCTGAAGTTGGAGTGAATACATTGAAAATTAATTGATCAATGTGTGATTTGAGGTGGTAGATATTGAAATAAATAAGAAACTATAATTTGTGTTTTTAGCCGTTTTTGTGGGACACAGTTACGTCACTTTGTGGTTTTATGAGAAGTTTTGAGAGTAGGAAGACGCAAGCTATTCACCACAATTGTATTTTTAGGTTATGAATAAAACAAAGAGTAGTAAGTGATAAGCAGAAGGGTTTTTGAGCTCTTGTCGGTCAGAAGGAATCTTGTGTGTGTGTATGACGGGGTGCTTATGCCCGCTTCGGTTTTCAATGTCCGCCATCACGTTAAAACCATGGTTAAAACGGAGGATTGGTGGCATTTTCAGTTCATTGCTTACTTCCACACGCCTTTTCCCCTCCTTGTCTCTTTCATGACTTTATTTAATGCATTAGAACGATTGTTATCGTAACTTTCCGTGTTTCTAGAAGTCAAGCTCACTGTTCACATTACGGAGTATATTTCCGGAACGGCCTTTCAAAATAAAAGCCACAGGCCGCTGTTCACCAGAGATGCCTTCACAATAAAACAGTAATTAGCTTAACAATATATTTAACTTATATTACGTCGTTAAACATTGATTTTAATTCATTACAGTTTTCAAATACGGCGCGGATTGAATACAGTTATTTGTGTATTCTGTTACAACCTCACCATGCTTGTAACACAACTTAGATAAACAATTTGAAAATGAATAGAATAACCAAGTAGATAAAAGATTAATCTGTGGTTAGGGAAAGTTTCCTTGTTTTGCCTATTAACTTAGAACTGAAGTAATAAAGAATAGGCAGACTACTATCATTAGTTTTTTTTAACATTCACCTGTTTCAGCATTCCTGACCTCAGCCGTTTTATTTTGTAACCCGTTGGGAGAGAGATTTAAATTGAGTTTTTCTCAGTAGCTGAATGGCTGTGATTACAGCAGCATTGGATAGCTGTGCACCACCTTTTGGGTTCCCTGAATCAGTGTGTTGGTGAAGAGTTGCTCACTGCAAACAGAAGAAGTGTGCAAAGAACGCATCTCTGAGGAGATATTGACATTATGCTTGTGCCTCGTTGTCAAGGCAACAGTGGTGTGAAGAGGTACTGCGGTTTTGGGGGGATTTCTGCTGTACAGAGGACAACGTGTGTCTGCCAAGTGATTCCTTCCCTCATCCCAATGCCAGGGAGTTTCCTTGAAGGCCACTGACCAGGGCCGGTCCTAGCTTTTTTGGGGACCCTGCCACTGACTACAGCTGCATCACTGACAGTGCTCATTATGACAAGATCTTGAGACATGCTTGTCTCAGATTGTTCAGACTCTGAAGGAACGATGCAATGATTTTACAGCATAATTGTGCAAGAGTTTCCCAGGGGGTGGTGTAGAAACCTTAATGCTTAGTGTTTAGATAAGAGGCTGCTTGTTTAAATGATGGTCTGGAATACTGAAAAGAATAAAGTTTATTATTCTTGTTTAGCAAACAAGACATCTGATTATTATGTCACACATAATAATCTTGACATAGAAACTAGCTATGGGTAAAACGTGTGGTTGTTATACCATTGGTATCATGAACAAAAGATAAATAAGGAAATAGTAACTGCATGATTCTAAAACAATAACTAACCAAGCATGTTTTTGGACGAACATATTATTACCCGTTTCTAATCCACTTGATGATATTTTACTCCCACAGGAGGTGGCAGTTTGCAGAATGTGAAACTCAAACTAAAACATGAAGATTCTGTTTCTTTTAGGACTGAAGGATGGAGAGAAACACTTCATCTTACTGAAGTGTTTACTGTGGAAATGATGGATGTACATTTGGGAAAATGTTTGGTATTTTCTTATAATCCATGGTTACACATGAGGTTCATGTGTAAAAAGGGGGAGTGTAAAATTCACAATGTACATTTTTCATTTAGGGACTGAAAGGAACCTGCTGCCCCAACTTGGATGTTCAATCTGACCATTGATTGACAGTTTTAGAATTGACCTGCTCCATATCTGGGGATAAGATACTGTTTGATGAATGTTGACATGTTTCTAATATTGATTGAGTTATAACAGGTATCATCAGTGGCCAAGAGGCTACTGTGAGAGATCTTGATAATATCTCAGCACTGACAGGTAAAAGCAGTATCACCAGGAAATCATTCATTTTGTCAGCATCATGATTTTGGTTGTTTTTGAATCCATAACATTAGTGTGTTTCTTTACCAGAAACATTAGCAGTTCATATTATATTTAGATTTTAAATAGGATCTCAGGGATTTCATTTAAAAATAAACACAGATGCTTGTCAGAAATTCAGAGCTATTGAAATATGTTATTTAGTTCACCTAGAGATGTGGGGGTTTTGTTTTGTTGCCACAGTCCAAGTATTAAGATTCTGAAGCTGCACTGGCAGACAGGAGGTCTACAATTAATTTAGAAAACCTGTTCACAGACGGCTGTTGTTTTAAGACACCCCACCAACAGGCTCCAAGCGGCCTACGCAGTGGTGGGTCAAACAGCTGAGGGCCCAGGAGCCCTGAGTGTAGGCTTGAGGGATTTGTATCAGATTTCTCCACACAGGTTGGTGATGCCAAAGAGGGACCCAGGAGACCGACACAGCGGAGTTCGTCTGGCTGAAGGTCATCAGGACAAAGTGGCTCAACCCCAGGCTCTCCGGCCCCGACCGAGTGACCCAGCGGATCTCTCATGCCGTCCGTCTAGGAGGAAAGGGGGACAGCTGGAGCCAGTGTGCGGCGGGGAAACCACCTGCTAGGACCGTGGACGACATCAGGACGGACGTGGCCCTCGACGAGGAGGTCGACTCGGAAGCAGCCAACAGCGGACTGGAGGAGCAGGATCGGGAGGACATCTCTCCAGCAGTCGACCCGGGAGGCGTCATCAGCGGACCGGAGACGGAGGATCCAGAAGACATCTCTCTAGCAGGCAGCCCAGAAGCCGCCGTCAGCGGATCGGGGGGACAAAGACACGGCAAGCCAGGACGGCACAGGGGACTACACTTTCCGCTGAAACAGGTTGATATAGCCGGTGTGGACTTTGTTTTAATATCCCATTTTTGAGGAACTTTAATATCCCATTTTTGAGGAACTTTAATATCCCATTTTTGAGGAACTTTGTTTTTCCCATTTTTTGAGGAACGTTGTTTCAATATCCCATTTTTGAGGAACTTTGTTTTTCCCATTTTTTGAGGAACTCTGTTTTTCCCATTTTTTGAGGAACTCTGTTTTTCCCATTTTTTGAGGAACTTTGGTTTAATAACCCATTTTTTGCGGGACTTTGTTTAATAACCCATTATTTGAGGGACTTGATTTATCCCATAATTTAAGGGATTTGTATATTTTTAGCCCATTGTTTAAGGGATTTGTTTTTATTCTACAAAAATATACGGTTTAAAGATACCAGAAGAATTGGAGCTAACAGCATAATTATGTACGGGCACTGGAGAATGGTAGCAGGCCTGGGCCTCCTTCTTACCATTATGGTAACGATAATTTTCATTGTCTGTGAAACTAATGATGTTCTTTCTCCAACCCCCGCCCCTGAGGAAGAGATAGTAAGGACCAAAAGAGGGACTAGAGTAACAAGCCTTATGTCCCCAAAAATAACATTACATGTGGTTGTTGTTGTGTGCCTTGTATCCGCTCATTGTGTGTTAGACTCATCAGTTCCACCATTGAGGGAAAAGCTGCCCCTCCCCCTTCGTACCAAATGCCCTTGTTGGCTTACGAGTCGGAGGGGGAGGAGCAAGAGGACTCAGCCGACTAGGACGAGTTTTTTTAACATATTTTGGTCTCCCTCCACTGTCATAAGAAGTTGTTATGGTGGACTGTTCCTAAAGGTTTAAAGTGCTCTAAATCCCAGCGACTGATGGATTTATATAAATGTTGGGGAACAGACAGTAGACAAGAATGACGGTGGTTATGTTTCAAATGCTGTGTATAAGTTGATCTCTGAGGGTGAGATCAAAAGAGGGGTTAAAGCAAACAGATATTGTTCTAAACTGTATTAAAGTAAACAGGTATTATCTTGAACTGTATTGAAGTGAACATGTATTATTTGGGACTGTTTTAAAGTAATCCTATATATATAACCCTTTTTTACTTACACTCAATGACCCAGATACCCTGACACACACACTTACACCTCCTGTCTCCAGCACACACACTTACACTCACTGACCCAGATATCAGCACACACACACACATACACTTTCCCCCCACCAGCACATGCACATGTTCTTATTCAAGGTTCTTCCTGGGGCCAGTATAATCTCAAGCACCAATATCTCTGTGTACAATGTTTGATTGTTTTGGGAAATAATAGTTTGTGTGAAATCTTCCCTGGGAAAGTAAAGGAGTGAAGTTAGGTGGAAGATAAAAAGTGATTCTGACCTTGACTAGTTCCGAGGCTCTCACGCTTCACTTAGGAGTAAAATGGGATGGAAGAGCCGACCCACATATCCGCCCCAAAAATGTCCATATATACTGTTGTTTATTCATGCAAAGGGCGCCCCCTGTTGCTGACTGGCTGGTCCCGATACCTGTATCGCACGGCAGTAGAGCGGGGAGCCCGGAGTGCTCTGTTACAGGGCACTCTGTATTTCGTATTGTGTTTTTTACCATTAAAATCAGATTATTGTTATAACTTTTATGCCGGTGTTTTGAACTCCTTCTCTTATTAATCTGACCAGGCTCATCTAACGAACGGCGCGGAGCAGAGGTGGGCTTTAAGCCACCACTATTGTGTTTGCTTCAACAACCATAAAAACGAGATTTATTACAAATATAAAAGGTATGACATAGAAAACAGTACAAAACAGAATAAGGACACTCCTATTCCTCACTGTCAGTGTCAGGGCAGTCATCGTTCTCTTCCTCTGTTTCTTTTTTATTTGCACAATTTGAGCAACGACATAAGTCTGTGCAACAGAGTCCTACAGAGAAGCATGAACATCTGCCTTTCTCACAGGCAGACTCTTTGCAGCTGCAGTGTATCACATTCAACACACTGTCAGGGGCAGGATTTCTTGTCATCCAGGTGACGTGTAAGTTCCCATCCTCTATTTCCCAACCATATCCAGCAGGTGATGGAGCATTTATTTATCTTTTGAGACAGGACCTCATTATTGCTGCCTGGTAATTTGCCCTTTTGCAGTGCTGATGGAGGGCATCAGGAGTAGGGGGAATGCTTAATTCTGGCAAGGCCGATGATGCCATACAGAAAGCCTTGTACCTAGCATCATTTACATTTTCGGCTGCTGGCTGATCATATAGGTGACATACATACCGGCAAAGAAGTGCAAATGTTGATTGCTCCAAGTTAAAGTTAGTACCTAAACTTCTAAAAGCCTTAAGGTAGTCATTTTTCTCACATGCAACAGCAAATGACTTTCTTTTACCTCTCACAAATACCGCGTATATAACGCAAATACCTCGGACTTAGTGATGTATTAAGACTAGGGCTGTCAGTCGATTAAAATAGTTAATCGCGATTAATCGCACATTTTTGATCTGTTCTAAATGTACCTGAGAGGAATATTTTTCAAGTTTTTAATACTCTTATCAACATATGAGTGGACAAATATGCTTTATGCTAATGTTTATTATCATTTGAACAATGACAAATATTCTCATGAATATTAAACGCAACAACCTCTGAACATTACAAATATTCGCCTCAATTCAACCTCTCATACAATAATACACTACTGTGTGTGTGTGTGTGTGTGTGTGTGTGTGTGTGTGTGTGTGTGTGTGTGTGTGTGTGTGTGTGTGTGTGTGTGTGTGTGTGTGTGTGTGTGTGTGTGATGGATCGTTGGAGCTTTGTGCAACTCAAGGCATATGCTGGAACGGGAGCTGCCTGGACGCTGCAATCATGTTGCGCACTATCCGTGCTGACTTCTCGTACAATGTCCCACTGTCTGGCTTCCTGCATGAAGTCAAGTGCTCGGCACAGTTGTGGCGAAATGTCGCTCCTCTGTTTTCATTTAAACAGCTCCTTATATCCGTTAGCGCAGCTAGCTAGCACCAGATGCTAACAACAACAATGCACGTAAGGTCTCTCTCTCGCTCGCTCGGGCCACACATACACACACCCTCCCGGTCCTCCCGATGGCCAGTCGGTGCCTGCCGGTGAGCGTGGAAGTGTGGTCTGCCACAAGCGGACGGCAGGAGCGGGGCTGTCATTATCAGCTTGTAGATGGTATTTTAAACTCGATGCGGGGCGGTCGAGGGAGAAAAAAATTACACATGCGTTAATCGCGTTAAAATAATTAGTGGCGTTAATTTTTTTATTGTTGTTAACGTTAGCGTTATTAACGCGTTAACTTGACAGCCCTAATTAAGACATATGACAAAACATGACATAAAACAAGCATACAGCACTGTTTAGAATCCATTTGGTCTGGTTTAGCGTAACCATGTAGGCGGCTATCTTTCACTTCTGTTGACAATATGCAGCTACCCAATTGGTGTAGCACGATCACGTGACGAACCGTGGCACTACTTTTGACCAAGATATTATTACGCTTTGAAGGGACTAGTTCAGCCAATAATTACGTGCCTAGAAGAATTGACAGGAATTTTAGCGACAAACTTTTTTTTGGTGGATAAGCATGACTCGTTCTTTTTTATGAACTAAAGATTGTGTAGTTCCACTTCTGTGGAGCGGGATGAAACGATAACAGGGTTCACCTTGTGGCCTAATACTGATCATACAGTCAATAACTTTGTTGTTATTAGCATCTGGTTAGCTAGCTATGCTAACGAATATAAGAAGCTTGTTCTCCAACCAGTGAGGTAAAGGCACATCTTTATATGAACATTATAGTTATCAAAAAACAAGAGAATAAAGTAAACAGGTATAAAATACTATATGACAGTAAACAAAAGTTGTTATTAATAAACAAGAATACATTTTTGAAAGGAGAGTGATTTGTAAAATATCCATAAAGAAAAAGTAAATCTGCTTACAGTTCTGTTTCATATGGGTGTTGAAAGATGTGTATCCATAGATCTCTTCATGTTGCTCTCAAAGTGCACCAGATTGATTCTTTTAACTTCAACATTTAAGAAAAATCTTCCCGGGGGAGCAAGCCCCCCGGACCCCCCTAGAGGAGGTTAGGTCCCCCCCCCCCACACTTAAATCATGCCCACATGGATAGGAAACTAAATACATTTGCACACATCTTGTGTCCATATCTTTCTGTTTGGTGGTCATACCACACCGTGCACGTGCATGCATGCGCGAGTCATGGCAAGATATCTGGATTAAGAGGTTGCTTTTTTCTTTGCACAGCATGAAAGAAAGGCCAAATGAATGGGCTGTGATTTTTAAGCAGAGGTCAATAATTTGTACGGCCCTCGGAGGATGTTGAAAAAATTGAAATGGCCCTTGAGAGGAAACAAGTTCCCCACCCCTGCTCTAAACTTTAGAAGAAAAAATCATTGAATTTAATTGTTCAAGGTTTATGGCTGAAAAGCATTCTAGTTTACTATCTAGTGTAATATTAGAACTTACATTTCCAGGAGCTGTTGATAACACTATACTGGTCAAAGGCAAGAGGTCATTAATTTTGTTTCTAAGAGTAATAATTTGATATTATTTATCATAAAATCATTACTACTGAGTGCTATGGGAATAGAAGGCTCAATCGAGCTGTGGCTCTCTGTCAGCCTGGCTACAGTGCTGAAAAGAAATCTTGCATTATTCTTATTCTCATCTATTAATGAAGAGTAGTAGGCTGCTCTCGCTTTACGCAGTGCTTTCTTATATTCATTGAGAGTAATAAGCCAAATTAAACGAGATTCTTCAAGTTTAGTGGAACGCCATATCCTTTCAAGTTGTCTCGACTTTTGCTTTATTTTGCGGGTTTCGGCATTATGCCATGGAGCTAATCTATGTTGTTTTATTTTCTTCTTTTTCAAAGGAGCAACAGAGTCTAATTTTATTCGCAGCGCATCTGTAGCACTATCAACAACATGATCAATTTGGGGTGGTGTACATTTTGTATAAGTTTCCTCCCCTACATGCAGACATGCTATCGAGTTAAGTATTAGTGGAATCTCTTCCTTAAATTTGGCTATAGCACTAACAGATAGGTTTCTGCTGCAGGAGCTTTTGACTAATGCTTTGTAGTCTAGTAACAGTACTTCAAAAGTTACTAAGAAATGGTCGGATAAAGCAGGATTATGCGGTTCGACTAATAGTTGCTCAATTTCAATACCATAAGTCAGAACAAGGTCGAGAGTGTGATTATAGCAATGGGTTGGTTTATTTACACTCTGACAGAAACCAACAGAATCTAATATAGAGTTAAATGCAACAGTAAGGCTATTTTTTATCATCGTTACATGAATATTAAAGTCACCTACGATAATTACTTTATCTGTTTTAAGTACCAAAGTTGATAAAAACTCAGAGAATTCTGATAAGAATTCTGAATAAGGACCTGGTGCACGGTACACTGTAACAAATAAGATTGGCTGCAAAGTTTTCCAGGTCGGATGCGTAAGACTAAAAACGAGGCTTTCAAAGGAGGTATAATTTAATTTTGGTTTAGTATTGATAAGTAAACTTGAGTCAAAGATTGCTGCAACTCCACCTCCTCGGCCCACGCCTCGGGCAATATGAGTATTGATATGGCTGGGTGGAGTGGCCTCATTTATGCTGACATATTCTTCATGTCTCAACCAAGTTTCAGTGAGACAGCATATATCAATATTATAATCTGATATTAAATCATTTACCAATATTGCTTTAGATGCTAGAGATCTTATGTTTAAGAGACCACATTTAATATTCCTGTTTTGTTGCACTGTAGTAGTTGTTACATTTACTTTTATTAGGTTATTATGTATGACACCTCTATTAGGTTTTACCTTAAATTGTCCTTGGGCAGACACACACACCGCTAATATTGGGTATTTTATTGGGTTCGGGATTCCTATGGATGACTGCCTAGGAGAGAGCGCAGAGAAGCGTGTAAGACTGCGACTCCGCCTCCTGGTCTCAACTCCAGTTTGTCATGGATTAAGTCCACAAAGCCCTGAAATGTTTGCTGAAATCAGATCTGCACCTTCCAAAGTAGGATGAATGCCGTCTCTCTTAATCAGACCAGGTTTTCCCCAGAAGGCTGTCCAATTATTTACGAAGCCCACATTGTTTGCTGGGCACCACCAAGACAACCAGCGCTGAAATGATGACATGTTGTCATTGATCAGATTGGGGAATCCATCCTGCAGAATGATTACTTTTACTTTACTTGAAGTACATTTAGCTGATAATACTGTACTTTATATGATTCTGAATTGGGTCGTTATGCAAGAGGTTACATGACATGTAACCTCTTGTGTCATGTAACCTGTTGCTCCCCAAAACCTATATGGTATGTACTTCAACAGTTAAGCAATGGAACTGCAGCTATTGGTGACAGCGGTTCGTTTTGTAGACCTCACTTCCCTCCCTGCTGCCTCTGGGTGATAAACATAATTTGACCTTTAACCTGGAGAGATATAGGGTGACACTAGCTGTAGTAAACCACTTTAAACTTGCTCCTAAATATAGTACTCTCAAGTATAATGTTTCTACCAGTTGCCTCGGTATAGCCATGCTTTCGCTCCCTGCCTTTCTTCCTCATTGCTACAGCTTTACCTTTTTTACTGATGTTATTTTTATTTGACTCTTACTTACATGTTTTGTTTTTGTTAACCTTGTGTGAACCCTAACCTGTCCTGTTTCACGCACTCTGACACCTTTAACTTCCCTGGTGGAGTTTTATCTCTGTTTATAGAGATAAATCTTATCTTATCTCTACTACAACTTAGGCTTCACAGAAATAGCAGCAATAAGTATTCAGATGTTTGGATAGTACTTGTTCATGAGCTGTCTCATATCAGTGACCTCCTTTCCGACAAACACTCCAGGAAACAGGGAACCAGAAACATTATTGTTTAAGTCAGCCATGTTTTATTGTTTAGCTACACCAGTTACATTATTCCTTTATTTTTTTTAAGACATAATGTTATTATAATGCAAACATAATCAAATACAAACACTGTACAGTTAAACATTATAAAATGACAATCAACAAATGTAAGGGAAAGCAGAACGAGACAAAGGTTAAGAGAATGATAAACTTAAATGAATCTGAAATCATTCACAGATGATGGATACATAATTATTTCTGACCTGAGGGTCATTATGTGTGTGTTCGTTATCGCAGCCATTTTCCCCATTGTTCTTCAAATATATACACTTTATTTCTAATTCTTGTGGTTATTGTTTCCATGTCATGTTTTTCATTCACAATATCCTTCCTTTTTGAGTTAATAAAGTTATTAACAAATGTATTATCAAGACCATTTTAACCAATTCCTTTTAATTTGTTTAATTACTGTTACTCTACTGGTGATATTTACTCTTCTTTACGGTTTAAATGCAGCTCTGCTTCTTCTTGTACTCTGCATATTTGCGTATGTCTGTTGAGAAAAGGTATACAAATACTACTTGAGGAGTAAATGTGTGAGTTCAAATGTTCCTCTTCAGAGTCAAGAAAAAGTGATGTGTTGACTTGTATTTATTTAACATTAAGTTCATACAAAGTAGGGCTGTGCAATATGGAAAAAATAAAATGTATCTATGTATCTAATCAAAGACCCCTAAATTAATATCTCTTTAGTCTCTTTAACCATATGGATATAATATTCTAATATTGCCCAGCCCTAAGATAAACAAATAAAACTGTTCAGTTAGAAATCTTTACGCATTGCATGTCAACCGTTTTGTGAATTTCACATTAAATATAGTGTCTAAATGACAGTATTTCATTAAAAAAATTCAGAGATGTATTGTTTTACTTCGGTAGCAAAAGTAAATTGTAGAAATACTCTGTTACAAGTAAAAGTACTCCAACTCTTACTTTTAAGCAGAAGTACAAATGTATTAGTAGATGTATTGTATTAGCTAATAATCTGAATCTGTAAAGTACAGCTGTCAGATAAATTAAGTGCAGTAAAAAACTGAATATTGGCTTTTAAAACATAGTGGAGTGGAAGAATAGAGTTGTATTAAATGAATTTAGAAGTCATAAAGTACCTAATATTTGTACTTAAGTACCATACTTGAGTAAATGTTCTTACATTCGACCACTGCTCAAAATAAATCCAACAAACACTTTCCTCTGCATTTAGTGAAGGGTTTTTAGTGTGTAAAGCCACTGAAAATGATGGAAATAATCCTGTGCACTGCTTCCGAAAACCCACATCAGTTGATTTTAGTGTAAGTGAATATTAAATGTTGTTGTGAAAGAATGAGTGTGAGGACCCTCAGGGAAACTGAGACAGGGTCCAGTGTGGAGCAAAGGCCAGGTTAGAGTTGAGGCTATTATTAGTACAGGAGTACAAAACAGTGTCTGTTTTTAACGTTGCATTTTTACTATAATACCATGCATTGATGCATTCCTCATTAATATCTTTATAAATAATAATAAAAGCATACACGAAAATATTGGTACATTTTTAAATCTTCATGAAAATATTTCTTTCTTGAAATTCGTAAAAAACGAGGCCTAGAGTGAGGATTAGTTTTACTTGCCTAATGTTTGCCTAATGTAACATTTGCCTAATCTGTGGGCACCCCACACTACAACTCGAGATATGATTGGCTGACTTTCCTACATACACCGTCATCCAATAACATCTCTGACACGCGGGGCGGGGGCTTCGACAGCCAATTGGAATCAAGAATAGACCCGGGTTCGAGCGTTAGCCGGTTTGAATGTGGCCTCCCTCGACATAAAAAGAGAGCGGTCATGTGTCGTTCCCTCCCTCTCTGACTCTGTTCGTCGGCTTGGCTGCACTAAACCTACCCAAAACAACACACCAGAAAACAACCATGTCTGACAAACTTAACTACAAAGTTGGTAAGTGTCAGTTTTATTGACTTTATTTAAACCTACTAATCATATGTTTTGTTTGGTAACACGTACGGTTAGCTAGCTAGCTTGTTGTGAAGTTTGTGGTTCCGTGCATGTCTAGCAGCCCGTTTGAGCCAAAAACCTAATCGTTAGACGAAAAACAATTGGAGGTTTAAAACTGTTTTATTATTACATGGCTTAGGTTGTAGTTATTTCCTGCCTTTGTTATTGCTAGCCATAACCTGATAGCATGTGTTCAATTATGATGTTTTCTTTTAGCGTGTTCATCATTTTGTTATTCGTCTATTAGATTCTAGCATGTTCTTTTCCATTTTCTATACGCTCAGTATTCACAATTTGTTTAAATCTGAGAATGAATAGAAATGAGACCGTCGTACTACCGCCGAGCATGCTTTTCTCTGTGAACAGAAACGACGTCCAGTCTCTGGATATTGTAGTTTATTTGGGTATCTCCGTAATGCCATGACTGTGTTTGCAAACTTCACTTCCCGTGAAGCATTGCAACCCGCCGCCAGTTTGTGCATGAGTGACAGCAGCAGGCAGAGACTGATCTGCACTGTATGCACCTTACATACGGTAGTAAAGCTGGGACTACACGTGGTGGTACTGTGTAGCCGCTTTACGAGCTAAATGGTTTAAAATAAATATTGTTTCGAATTATGTCACTTTTGAACATCGTTTTTTTCTTATGTTTAATTACTTGCAATTTTCTTTCTTTTTTAACTCTTTGTTATTCAAAAGTGTTTAGTTGCCGTTCTTTATTTGATGAGTTGGAACAATCTTCTTTGATTTGCCAGTATGTTCATTTGGCTCCAGAAATGGAGAAGCACTGTATACGATGAGACAAAAACAAACAAAGAAATCAAATTCAAGGTAGCAGTGCATAGGGAAATAATGCGCCATAGACTTTTTAATATTACATTTGGGAAAACCTGGTAATGTATGTACAATGGGAGATAATGTTAGTTATTATACATTAAAATCTCCAGTAGTTGTAACAGCATTCGGTGAGTGTCAAACGTGACTCTTGTTGGCCTGAAGCAGCTGGTTAGAAGCAGATGCAGTTGCACAGTGTCCTGTTCACAGATAAGCGTGGGGCAAAGTCTAAACATTCTCTATTGACTACATTCAGTCAAGAGTCAACCAGTTCCTCAGTGACTGTTAGTCAAGTCCTGAGTGATCAATTGATGCAATATCTCTTTCTTAATTCAAACATTTTGTCTGTAGACCAAGCATTGTCCCATGGCCATCGAAATGTACATTTTGTACTTTTCTAACGATTAATGAGGGGGTGGGGGGCACTCATTGCTGGAGTGTGTTATTTCATTAGAGCTGTAATAGTTGGTAATAAGATTTATTTTCTGCACTTTTTATACGACAATACTTTAATTGATTAGTTAAAAAAGAAAGACTATTTAACATTTATAAAATGCTGGCTTTTTCTTTTCAAATAACTGACCTGATTTGAACTCTGGGCACACAGAAAAGTTCAGTTATTAAGGCACATGTGCCAGGATACCTGCACTTTAAATGCTAATACTGTTCTGTTTATAGATGGCTTAGGATGGGCTTTGAACCAACATTCCTGCCAATGGGGTTGCCCTACTCGGCTCTTATTGCTACACAGAACCACCCAATGATTCACACCTGGTGATGGTAGCTTTAGTTTAGTTTAGTCACTCCACTTGACCTGGGGGTGAACTTGGGTTACTAATCCTGTCTCTGGCCGGTCATTCAGGCCAGTGCCGGTTTGGTGCAGTTACTACAGACTCAGTTTGCACCATAGACTGTATTTGTATAAGGATTTTTGCACAGGCTGCAGCCTGCGGTTGAGGAGGAGGGGGGTGGGTTGCACTCCATGACCTTCATCCTGTCCCCTGAAGCTATACACTAATATTGTAAAGGCCCCTTTGGAACTAGTTTGTCTTCAACCTCCTGCAGTAACAACACACCTCATCTGAATTCTAAAACACGTGTTTTCTCAAAGAATAAATAAATTTCAGTTTGACATCAAAGTAATCTCAAAGGTAACATTACTTTAGGATAAAATGTGTTTAAAGTTGCATTTAATTAAGATTACACTTAAAGGTGGGGTAGGTAAGTTTCAGAAACCGGCTCGAGTGCACTAAAATTTGAAAGTACACAGCCGAAAATAATCCGCCCCTTCCTTCAGACTTCCCTACAGAGCACCTCCTCCAACACACATGAACGCGCAATGCTCGCCCAATTACGGCACGCCCAATGAGGGCACGAGATACATTTGTGCGTGCACGAGATGGAATGCTGACAGACAGGGTGGCAATCCTGGCCGGCTAAACGGATTGGTCGTGCTTTTTACAGTATTACGGGTTCCACAGATGAACATTTTGTATGGATTTTTTGTCAAAGCACTTAAGATATTCATTGCTATCGTGATGTTAAGAGCATTCCATTGAATATAACAAAGTGTATCTCGAGCCGGTTTCTGAAACTTACCTACCCCACCTTTAAAGAAAGCTTCAAAACAATAATTTCTACTACAGCTCTTGTAAAACACAAAACTGCACATGTGCAGTAGCAGCTGTCTGAAAGGAGAGCAGTGAGTGTACAGGGACAGCTGGGGCTGTGTGGACTTTCCCAGGACAGCAGCAACTTGGTTAGCAGGGAAACTATTATATTCTCAGACGTTCAAAAACTATTTTTTTTAACATGCATCGTGGGAAAAAAATAGTTTTGCAGATAACTTGAAATGTATTGGGTTTTGTCAAGACTTCATTATTTGTAGAAGAGCAATATCCCAAATCGTGATTAGATTTCAGAAAGAGGTTTAAGAAATGCCGAAGGACATAAGATTAACCTGTTCCATGCTGTGTCTCTTAAAAAATTTTTTGATCCAAGTCTGCAGCAAATATGGACATGTTGAGTGTCCTTTGCAAACATTTATATTATGTTATTGATTTTAAAATAAAACATTTGATATTGATCAAAAAACCCTTTAGTTGTTTCATAGGGATAAGTTGTATTATACTGTTCTTGACATTCAATTGGAATAATGTCATGGTCTTTAAAAAATAAATAAATCCAAAGCTGATTTATAAAGAAATTGCATCTGAAATAAGCTTGAGGTGACAGATCTGCTTACTTGTACCCTTCCTTATTTCTTTATTTCATACGTTTAAGGTTGCATTTTTGGCAGGGCATGGGACTTCATATTCTCATTGCCATCAACTACACTGTAGCTTTTATAATATGACAACAAACCCTTGGAATCTTGAGTGCAGGATGAAGAAGCTTTGGTATCGCTTTTGGTATCTTGTGTTTTGACGTCCTTTTCCCCATCTCAGCTGACATCAGCCTGGCCGACTGGGGGCGTAAGGCTATCGACATCGCAGAGAACGAGATGCCGGGTCTGATGAAGATGAAGGAGATGTACGGTCAGTCCAAGCCGCTGAAGGGCGCCCGCATCGCTGGCTGCCTCCACATGACCCTGCAGACCGCCGTGCTCATCGAGACCCTCACCGCCATCGGAGCTGAGGTGAAATGTTTTTACCATCTATTTATTCAGATGTATTCCTCCAGAGAGAATCTACTCATCAGGCAAGACTCTCAGAACATAGAATATATAAACTAGACTCAACTTGCTTGCAAGAGTTTATTAAACGGTTGCAGCTTTAAATGGAAAAGTTATTTTTATGTTTTATATTTCCAAACAAATGCATGCACATTTATTTTACTTTCTTATAATATCTTTGAATAAACATGAACTTGTTTGAATATTGATCAAACTCTATTTCTAAAGATTTGAGAGCCATTCTCTTACAGTTCAGAGAATAAGCTTTTCTATTTTAGAAAAAAGCAATATTTTTCTTACTTATTCACAGGCCCATCATACTTTTTCTTTACTGTGGGGACGTGGACTTTGTTTCCACTCAGAACTTGTGGTTGAACACTTTCAAGCCCGGTTTTTCAAGGAATAAAACACTCACTTCAAGATCTGTCTGTCTCAGGGGTAAATTAATAATCTTTTTTTCTCAAAGCAATGATAAACTTGTGAGTTGGCTGTAGAAGAGTCAGAATCAATATCAGTGATGCAAATTGGTCGCTTTTCGGTGCCTCCCGCTATTTTAACGCTGATTTGGGTGACTTGTGTAATTCGTGGAGAACCGAAGAGTTTTCGTTTTGGGGGGGGGGGGGGGGGCGGAGTCCGTCAGTCAGTCCGACTGACGGACAACTTCTCACTTCAAAAAAGAAGAAGAAATCTAGATCGCAAAAATAATTACAACAAGTGAGTACCTGTTTTTCCTGGCCAAGGACTGGTTCCTTGAACACAACACGAGCGTAACGTGTCTTCACGTGGTTATGTCTCGTCTGAAAGGAGTGTAGAGTAGAGTGCTGACTGAGAGCACCGGAACGCCGCTCCAGCTCTTCAAATATTGCAGTACCCATAAGGAGCCATATCTTTCTGTCTTGGTGGTCATGCCACACCGTGCACATGCATGCGCGAGTCATGGTGAGATATCTGGATTAAGAGGTTGCTTTTTCTTTGCACATCATGAAAGAAATGCCAAATGAATGGGCTGTGATTTTAGTATTTTTAAGCAGAGGTTGAGTTCAATCATTTGTACGGCCCTCGGAGGATGTTGTAAAAATTGAAAGGAAAAAGGTTCCCCACCCCTGCTGTAAATCATAATAAAAACCCTTGATTTATAACTTAACATCTCTGTCTCCTATTGATCTGAGTATATTATAAAGAATAGCCAGTTAATTGAAGCATTATAGCACAGGCCTTTGTCAGATGGTATATTACGCTGTTTTTTTCTGCTTCGAATAGTTCTCTCTTTTTTCACCATACCTGTGTTTGCATCACTGAATATAGATGTTTTTATTTTAAAGTAAATTCAGATTGAACATAGTAAAAAAATATATAAATTATAGTGTCCGTCCAAAAGAAAACATTACTTCTAGTGAAAACCACCCTTGAATGATGGGATGGTAGACTAAAAGCTTTAGGAATCCAAACTATAACATATAATAAGTACCCTGTATCAAGATTGATGCAAAACAAGTGACATTTGACCTTTTTAGAGAGATTTAGCATTTGGGTGCATTTGCCATATCTCTGTCGATTTTGATGATTGACATCTCTTTTGAACCGTTGGAGCCAATAGAATCGAGGGGAAGTTCCTAAAATCCATCTAAACATTACCCATTGGTGAATGCATGCCAGCGTGCCCAAAACCGGAAGCTGGGTTGTAGCTCTCATAGCAGCTAATATGAAATCTCAGTTTTTGACGACAAATGGAATGATGGATTATCATTAATCATTTCAAAGTGACACAGACACATTGGATTAACCTTCAACAGCGTTTCTATCGTTTTAATGCCATTGAACACAACTTTTGATGAGAAAACGGCAAAGTTAAGACTTATTTGCCGTTTTGGCTCTGTAAAGCTACGTTGTGTGTTGTCTGGGTTTGCCTTCGCTGCCCTGAGTTGTGTCGCACAGTGATGATACTTATACCTCTAGGATCTGTGGAATCTCAGCTTTAATTTGATATCTTGTTTGTGCAGATAAGTAATAAAGTATTTCTACCGCGAGTTCTGTGCGTTAGCATTTTTTCGCTCCGGGCTAATTCAGAGGCTTGGTATTACCCTTGTTTCGTTTAGCAAACACAAGGTTAAAAAGAGAAATAGATGGTGCAAGTCAAAATGAAAATGCAGTTTCTAGTTTTCAGAAAATGCATCTGGTTGATAGCATTAGCTGCTCAGTATAACCTCTGTTGTCTTCTGACTTGAAAAGGGCACCACAGCAGTGGTTTCTAAGAGGTCATCTTACCCACCCATTTATCTGAACTCACTCACTCGGACAGACAGGGGAAGAGAGGGTTCCAGACTGACTGCCCCAGGCCGCTCTTCTGTTATCATGTGTTTGTTTGATCAGCAGGACTGGTTTCATCCTGCAGGAACCAGCACCCGCGAACCAACGGAGAATCAATAACCCACTCTCAGCTCTTCCCCTCAATAAGTGACACTTCTCTCTATGATACTCTAACTAAATATGCAGCTTCCACAATGCACACGATTCTGGTCTTTATTTTATCTTTTGTATTCTAAGAGGTCAATTTCTTTTCTTTTTTTTAATAGAAAATACTTAAGATTTGTGTTTTTGATGTTTGCATATAAGGATATGGTTCTTAAAATGTAACAATCTGCTAGTGGTCCAAAAAGGGACAACAATGGTCCAAATTGTAATCCTTTTTATATTCATATTTGATAACAACTGCTGCCTAAAGATGTTGTCACGGATATAAACATTTGTATAGTGTCATTAGATACCTGTGGACCTGTAAAAAACGCATTAAACCTACTTTAGCGTTTTTTTCAAACATTTTTAAATACAGGCATGTAAAACACCAAACAAACGATTATGAAACAAGACCACTATTTCAAAGCATTACTAAATCCCCTTTAGAGGGCAAACTATCAGTAATCCCAGTGGCATATGTATACAAATAATACAGATTTTAAATGTGACAGTTATCATACAGTATACATTTGCTTATCTATGGTATGTACAGTAGAGCTAGTCCTTTCCAATAATCATAGGAACATATTTTTAAAGCTCAGTTAATGTTACATACTATAGTGCTGCTAACAAGCTTTAGGTATATGACACTAGTTGGATGCTATCTTATCATGTTTCTAACTAGATTCTTATCCCTTTCCAAGGGTCATACTTAATTTATATGAAAATAATATTGGTTTAAAACTGGCATTTTCTGAAATGTTATTGTACCATATAAGAGTATTACAGTTACAGCCCCAAACAGAATTACATTGTAGAGACCTTACATTGTTTTCAAGGTGAAGTTCACTGCCTCAAAAACCCTTTCATTACAAGACTACTGGAATTTGGGGACATAAATAAAAGTAACAACTATAGCAGCAATCCTATTTGTTGTTGAGATGACTCACTTTCCGCTTCTCTGCTTCCTCCTCAGGTTCAATGGTCCAGCTGTAACATCTTCTCCACTCAGGATCACGCCGCTGCTGCCATCGCCAAGACCGGTGTTCCAGGTAACACACACCCTCTGTGGATACTCTATTTGAATGATAAAATACCTGATTATGACTTTCTAGCTCCCTCTGCAAAAAGAATCACTTTCCATAGATACATGTACAAAGTGCTTAAAAAGAATGAAGGCGTTCAGCAGGCGTAATCGTGTAAATAAACTAATTAGCGAAAATTAAAGCTATTGAAAAGTATTACATTTTGTAGCTTGTTTCCAATAAGTATATGAATTGTCCAAAGAGGTTGTATTCTACGGTCTGCCTGAATTTAATCATTGCGTAGGTGTGTAGTGTGATTCTGTGTAGTTTATTTACGTCATCTGAACAGGACATCGCACGCTCACTGCCTGATGGCACGCGAAGGTCCGTTTACGCCGGTTGTTCAACATCGTTATGGGGAAATGCAAGTCTGCGTCCAAATGGTTGGAAGATAAGGAGGAAGGACAATCAATACTGTATATAGTCAATGTGTCGCCAATGTAACCGGTTAGAACTCGAAGTGGTCTTAAACTGTATGGAAAGGGTCTTAAAAAAGGGCTTCCATTTGACTTCAGGATTCCTGCATATACCCTGTGAACGTGATTGTTGTATATTTAAATGGAAAGAAGTGCACTTTGGCTTTCTAAAAACACAGCAGGAGGGGACAAAAGGGAGATTAAACCAGCCGAGGCTCACTGTCCATTAAGAGCTTCTTCTTTTTAATCAAACGCCAGCAAGTATTTTCAATTGTGAGCGCTGGTGATGCCCTTCTCTTTCATGCACTGTATGCACACTTCCTGTGGATGTCTGACTTAGCTGATGTAACAGCCAAGAAAAGACAATAAAGAAGATTAACATAACGGAAAAACTCCCAGTGTTTTAAGAAACCAAAGCCAGCTCAGTGTGGATGCAGTCATACGTTTATTGGAAAGATAAAAAAAAACTGCATTGTTCATATTTGCCTGTTGAGGCAAAATAATCTTTATGAACTGCCTCCACTGTCGATGTGAAGGCTTTGTGTGTTTTGATATGAAAAGAAACAGTTCTCACCCTTAATAATGGAGTCTCAAATAATTAGCTATTACCAATTTATGTCAATATACCAGTAAATGAATCTAGCTCAACCCCTGCGACAGGAAAATAATTTATATAAATTAAAGGATATTTATTACCAGATATTATGTGTGATGTATGGCCCCTTGAGGCGTTGCAGCCCAGCCGATGTGTTCAGCTGTGGCACAGGGAGACAGACGGTGGTAGTCTGTACTGAGACTCACTCTGAGAGCTGGGAGTGGTTCTCACCACAGATCCAGACCCCCTGCCTCAGGATGGGCATCATCACCTGGCTCTGCAGAAAGAGATGAGTGAATCTATCCCTGTGTCTGTGCAGTGTACGCGTGGAAAGGAGAAACTGATGAGGAGTACGTGTGGTGCATTGAGCAGACGCTGTTCTTCAAGGACGGTCAGCCCCTCAACATGATCCTGGACGACGGAGGAGACCTCACCAACATGGTCCACACCAAATACCCCAAACTGCTTGCAGGTGGGTTTACACCGTTATAATGAAGTTTGTTTATCCCTTGTTCCCTAGTCTAAGGAGGGTATAGAAATAAGAAGTTGATGACAATACTGTCTTCCTGTTATTCCTCTCCTTTGTTGCCACTTTAATAGTGGTAATCTAAAATGTCACTTTGATTTACTTTTATACATATTCATCTTAAGTATTCCAAATGTAAAGACATGGGAAATAGGATTTTAATTAATATTTTTTAAGTTGCAATTTAAAATCTCCAAAAATGGGTAATATCTATCTTATGCCTCAAGCATTAACATCCCGTGGATCTAAGCGGTGGGAACATGTTTCATAATGGGTGGCATTGAAAAGTCTCAAGGTTTTGAATCCACCATGACTTTGGGAACCCTGAGTTTCTCCACCAGTCATCTCAGTGTGGTAGTTATTGTTTTGACTGCATTTCTGTTCATAAATGGCTGCTGGCGTGTGAAGGCATTCAGAGGCTGGAGGAGAGTTTCCTCTCTGGACCATATGAATGACATGTAGAGTTTTGGACACTAGATGGCGGCAGTGGTCTGACACAAGCTGATTAGTTGCCAGAGTTCATTCATCTTACACTATCTTGAACTTTCATTCACAGCAAGTATTTTTATATATAAACTATACATTTGTACACTTTACCATAGTTTTGTATCTTGTAATTTTAAAAAAACGTAGCAAATAAAACAAAGCTCCAAGATATTCTCCAGCACACTGATGCATCTAAAGGTGATAATAAACAGCTGTGTCACATGGAGGCAGACAGACGGTGGTAGTCTGCACTGAGACTCACTCTGAGAGCTCGGAGTGGTTCTCACCACCAACAACCTATTCTCTTCTAGCCCCCCGGTACTTTAGAAACACGAGTGCAGTCAGGCTTTCTGAATTCTAAAAGTGATTCTAGTAACCTCGCTGTCCTCACCATCAGGGGGATTTCTTCACTTGTTCATCAGGAGAAGTATATCTATAATGATATTTCTCATTAACCCTGTGTTTTAGGTATTCGTGGTGTCTCAGAGGAGACCACTACAGGTGTACACAACCTGTACAAGATGATGAAGAAGGGCGAGCTGAAAATGCCCGCAATCAACGTCAACGACTCCGTCACAAAGGTACGCAGCCTCCACCTTTTTATCCTCTTCAGCTGTATCTATAGTGCGAATAGAAGATGAACAAAATAGCTTATAATTCTTGTTTGTGTAGCTTTACGTTAATATGTATAAAATACTACATTTTAAGCACGTTTGTTGAGGTTCTGAGAGCGTTTGCAGTCTTTTATTCAATCAAACTTCTCATGTCTTGACAACTACTGTTCTTTTTTAATAATTGTTCTTTATTAATTTTCCACATTTGAAAGTAACAAACAGCAATACTAAATGGATTATAAAATTAATACAAATTCATAACTATAATTTAGAAGTGAATTTAGTTAAAAAATATATTTTTTTCAATGCTTAGGACATATTCTCATGTTCCATAAATACATCGAATGATCTGTCTGAATGCTTCACATTGTTTTGAGAAACATTTGTAATGAATCAATCTGACAAAGTATTATTGTATCATTATTATTCTGCTTTAGTGACTTTGAATGAGGGGATATCGTTACAAAGTCCGATTCTGACACCAGGCCCTCAATGTGAACTGGTATATCTATCTGCAATTAAAGTTGACATCCGGTTGAAAAATATATAATATATGTGTCTCTCCCTCCCTGCAGAGTAAGTTTGACAACCTGTACGGCTGCAGGGAGAGTCTCATCGACGGCATCAAGAGAGCCACGGATGTGATGATTGCCGGTAAGGTGGCGGTAGTGGCTGGGTACGGGGACGTGGGTAAGGGCTGCGTCCAGGCTCTGCGCGGCTTCGGAGCCCGCGTCATCGTCACAGAGATCGACCCCATCAACGCCCTGCAGGCCGCCATGGAAGGTAGAGGATGATTCCCTAAACAACATCATGGAGAGAGGCAGCACATATAAGTTCAAAGTCGTCTGATTGTAAAGGATTTATTGTCATATGCACAACTCCTGCATAATGGAAGTTATTGGCAATTAAAATCAAGACCAAAGCTCCTCCAACAACACAATAGGCGCTTTCACACCGGAGTGGGGTATTTACTGACTGATCTCCTCTCTCCTTCTGTTGCTCTCTAGGTTATGAGGTGACTACCATGGATGAAGCTTCAAAGGAAGGGAACATCTTCGTCACCACCACCGGCTGCGAGGACATCATCGTGGGACAGTACGTTTCTAGTCAAACTCCAAATGATTAAAATATCCTAGATATTAGTGTCTAATGACACTTACTGCAGTTTAACAAGCTGAGTGGTAATTATTTTGTGTTGCCCTTCAGTCACTTTGAGAACATGAAGGACGACGCCATTGTGTGCAACATCGGACACTTTGACTGTGAGATCGACATAAGCTGGCTCAACAAGAACGCTGCAGAGAAGATCAACATCAAGCCTCAGGTAGGAACATTTCTGTATTAAAGGCTTATCTTCAGAGTTTAGCGCCTGCTCTCTTCTGTATCTTTCAGTAATCTATCTGTGTCTCCTCCTCCTCAGGTGGATCGCTACCGGATGAAGAGCGGCCGTCACATCATCCTCCTGGCCGAGGGCCGCCTGGTGAACCTGGGCTGCGCCATGGGACACCCGTCCTTCGTCATGAGCAACTCCTTCACCAACCAGGTACTGAGGCCAGAGAGAAATAATGGAAGTATGCCGGTCACCATAACGACTGGAGGGATAAACAATAGTTTTTTCACTTTATATCGCTAATGTAATGATTATAATGGACACCTTTTTATTGCATGGTAAAAATATTCAACAGAATTGGCGTGTGAATAAATCTAAAAAATAACCACACTGCCAAAACAATGAATAGGAGCCGTTTACAGAAATGTCTCACAATGGTTATCGGAATGTTTTTCACTTAAAAATGACGTTGTTGTGCAAATGAATGCGCATGCTAATGCAACAAGCAAAGACTCGGTCAGAGAAAATGATCTTTAGTTATATCCATAGGATGGGGTCGATCATGTGAAAGGCATACTTCGAAGTCTCCAACAAACACCATTTAAATGTACAGCCTTGACATAATGTCACTTAATCTGCTTTATGAAACGGTTTGTGAAAGAGTCTGATCCCCTCTCTCTCTCTCTCTCTCCCCCCCCCCCCCCCCCGCAGGTTCTGGCTCAGATCGAGCTGTGGAAGAACACTGACAAATACCCCATCGGAGTCCACTTCCTGCCCAAGAAGGTCAGTGTCCTGTCCACATGTTGATAATGCTGTGTATTTGATGTGGACAAAGGGTGGGAGATGCAGCTCCTCTTGATGCACTATAGCTTGGAATACATGGGGATAACTACCGGTATACAACTTGTTCACAAACGGTCATGCTAGCCTACCTTTTGCTAAAGAGAAAACATTGTTTTGCGGAACATGTTTTTACTGTTCTGCAAAAGAACATATTAAAACTATTTAGAAATAAGTGACCTTGCGGTCAAGGTGATAGTGAATTTGACAATTGTATTTAGGTTTCGATTGTTTGAAAAATGAGTCAAACTAAAGAAAATGAGCTTAAAATGACAGAGGATCACGGAGTGTTCTGATTGGTCATACCCAAAGAGGATCACGGAGTGTTCTGATTGGTCATACCCAAGGAGGATCACGGAGTGTTCTGATTGGTCATACCCAAGGAGGATCACGGAGTGTTCTGATTGGTCATACATTTAGAAAGATACAAATGTAGTTTGAGGCTAAAGGTGCCCTCTTTCTTTACACACGAGTACAAAACGAAGTGTTTTCAGGATCAAATGAAAACAATCTGACTTTTAAAGAAAGAGGGATCTAGATGTCTTCAAATCTATTTGTTTTGAGGACGTTCTCAGGTGTCAGTCAGTGATTTGGCAAAAGGTGAATAAGCCTGAAAACCAGTGAACAAACGAGAGTAGTCAATTCCAGATGTGATGAATTCCGGATAGAGGAAGCTGCTGTTGAAGAAGATAATTTTACCAGCAGGAACACGTGTAGAGCTCGAGGGATCGGGTTGAGCCAACACAGACTTTTCTATTCGCAGATGTCCTGCTGGAAGAATAGAACACATTCCATACACAAACAGATCACTTCCAAATCCGTTAAGACTGCCGTGTTTGAGTCGTATCCAGTTCATCCTCTGGACTCTTTCTTATGCTCCAAATGTTACTGACCATTACATTTGTTATGAGGTCTGACCTCATCCTCTGTAAACCTGCAGGTTTGTAAATATTTAGAGAAGATCTATAGAAAGTCCACTGCTTTCAAGTGAGTCTTACTCCAAATGTTATCAATGTGGGGTGACACACACGTTTAGTTTTTCTCAGAGCAACAAATAATTAGAGGCTGTAAACTTGAGATCATGCATGTGTTCACTAAAGTTAGTCTTCCCCTGATTTGACTTTGAATTCCAAAAGCTCCAAGCCCCATTGACCCTGATTGAGTCATCATTGTACTTTATCAAACACAAATACCACACAGTATTTAATTTGATGCTCATTTGCTTTACATAACTGTTTTTGGACACAATCAGCAATTTCATTAACTGCCCTGTTCATAATCTTAGTCTAAGTAAAAAGACAAAGACGGCATTGCTGTCAGAGTAAACTATAACTGCTTATTTTGGTGACAATTTCAAAAGAAAATGTAATTTTTTTTTTTTTTTTTTTTTCAGATTTCTTTTTTAAATGAGCTTGTGTTAAATCAAAAATAAAGTTGTATCCACATATTAAAGTAAAGTGGTCAAAACAAAAGAATCAAAACTCAAATGCATTGAGAAGCCTTTTCAGATAGGGAATCAAACATCTGTTTTAACTGACTGTAAACTGCATAGTTCACCACTAGGTGGCAATATCATTCCACCTTTGGCCTAAAACAAAACCTGACTCAAAGCTTTATTGTCATGACCATGGAAAACAGTGTTTCCAAAGCAAAGCATGCAAGGTAGGACAACCGTAAAACATGATGTCCTATCCTCAAAGAGCCTGAACCCAACTGCATCAGTAACTACATCAGAACTATAAGGATACAGATGATTAATGTGACCTTTCTGTCTCTGCAGCTGGACGAGCAGGTGGCCGCCGCCCACCTGGACAAACTGGGGGTGAAGCTGACCAAGCTGTCAGACAAACAGGCCAAGTACCTGGGTCTGCCCACCGAGGGGCCCTTCAAACCGGACCACTACCGCTACTGAGCGCCCACCCCTGGGGGGGAGAGGAAGTGTGGATAGATTGGAGTTTACATTTTACCCATGTGTCAGATTTTCAGGGACGTAGAGACGATTGTGTTTCTTCCGCTTTTAATATCAAATAACTACTGATGCATCTGTGTGGATCCAAGAAGTTTGGAAACACCTCGCTCTGCTTTATTAAGTGAGATCAAACTTATTATACCAACGGCTCGTAATTGATTGTGGCTTTATAGTTGAGTCCATATTAGAAATTTGACAACATTTCCATTGATTGTGCAGCTCTAATCAGAGCGGGTGAAGGGGGCATCTAAAGCAAAGTCCAGCCCTGTTCTTCAGCTGACACCATCTTAGTTTTAATGCTCAAACGCCAATACCTTCAGACCTCCACCGCCTCCTCTTCCTCATCATCATCACTCTTCTGAAACATTTCTACAGTGGCTGTTTGACTTACTCTGTCATTCCCTGGCCCTTTATGGAATAAAGCCCACCCTGATGCTTCTCTATCTGAGCCCCTCTGTCTCGAGGTGGAAGGTGATTACAAACTAAACGGTTAAGTGTACAGCGGCCTTATTCTAATAGATTTGCTTTAGCGCTGCCCTGTGTAGCTCTTACCACAGGATGAGATGCTGTTTCCGGATGTGTTTACTGAGAGGTCCGGTGTAAAGAGAAGCACTGCTGCCAAAATCACCACCAAAGCACGTCATGTCACGTTCTGCCCGATTTCAAGAAAAAGTCTTAATTTTTTATGTCTCCTAATTTCTTTTGAATGTAATTATATTTGACACAGAGGGCTTAAACATGAGCATTGCCCCCACCTCCACTTCTGTCATGTCTCGCTGTCAGCGGGACGTTCAGGCACTGGCTAATTTCTCAGCGGTTACAGCCTGAGTTCAACTGCCTGTATATACGATGGAATTGAGAGTGACGAATGAGAAAAATAAAACATGTTAAATCTGAATTGTTTCTGTTGTGCTTGGGCAGTAAAATGCATTTCACGATTTAAATCCTACGACTGTTCAAAATTAGGATTGCACACTGAAATGCACGCATGCTGTGCACTTTAATAACAACTACAAAGTACAACATTTCAGACATGGATCCCCAGAAAAGAACATGCATATCTTTACTTTTGTTTAATTTTGCTTTCTGCTTGCAGTTAAAATGCCAGCTTCATCGTTAACTCTTGGAAAACACACTTGCAGCAGATTGGCATGCACACTGTAACATGGGATTATTATGGATGTTTGACTTTAGTTTTCAAAGTGGTGTCAATCATTTGAATAAACCATTAAATAGGAGGGCTGCTTTTAGTTGTAGCGGCTTTCTGGAACCAATCAGTGTTGGGTGTAACGCGTTACAAAAGTAACATATTACTTTTTGCTGTAACGAAGTAATGTAACTCATTACTAATTAAATGTGGGTAATATATTACCCGTTACAATGCTCAGTAACGCAGTTACAACACATTTTAACCCGAAATGAAATGGTGTTTTGATTTTTAAGAATGTACTAACATAGTGAGACATTCCGACACCGGAGACAAATTGTGCGGGTAGATTAGTAAACCTGGTGTTTACCCTTCAGGCTTCGCATCGGGATCTTCGGGGCAGTTGAATGTTATGCACCCTCTATTCAAAAAAGAGAACTGAGCGAAAAATACAAACAAATTGTGTCAGGTGCGCGTGACCTGCTCCGCTGCGCGTGCATCATTTCCAAAGTGCTTTCACAGCAGTGACACACATCTGTGGATAATCATTTATACGAACATGGTTAAAGCAACCATCACTAAACGCCAGCAACACTGCCTCTACCGCAGACAGTAGCAACAGGTCAGATGGGGACATCACGTTACCCTCCGTTGTGGACACTAGCTTACTCCCGCCTGACTCGCCCCCGGAGCAGCAGTCTTCGTCACCCGAAACTACGCCGCCCCTCTGCGGCCCGCAGGTGCCAGGATACCACGGCAAAACAGCCTGCCCAGGTATATCTAAACAAGTACCCACCTGTACAGTAGGGTTAGGCGGTCATTTTGCAGCTCGTGGTATAAAAATAGACTGGCTAGAATATTCATGTGAAAATAGTGCCATATTCTGCCGTGCCTGTAGAAATGTTGGGTCAAAAATAATGCATACAATAGCACAGATGCCTTTACCACGAATGGCTAAAAAACTCTCATATCCCAAGCTTATCAACGAGCTAATGTTGCAGCTGAAATGTTCTCCAGGTCACAAAGTCAACCTCACATGATGATGTGATACCAGTTTTCAAGCACAGTAAATATTCTCTTCCCAGAGTATATGATGGGACCAAGGTGATGATGTCGTACATGGTTTTAATAATACTTTTGCTTTTCAATGTTTGCCATTTCAAACCATGAGCTGGTTCAAATAATATTTGCCTTGATTTACAATATGTTCTCATTTGTTTTATCACTAGGCTTTTGTGCTTTTCTTTGCCACAGTCCACTTAGGACTATATGAAATATTTCAGGATTGCACTTAAACTCACTTGAAATGTTCTCACTTGCTTGGTTTCAAAACATAAAGGCCATAATCTGTTCATTGGGACCATCAATGCTATTTTTCATTGCTGTTGCCGGCCACTATTGCTCATGTAAACCTACTACTGCTGCGCCCCCTGTAATCTCAGAGGCACCCTGAGTCATTTTGTTCTGGAACCGGGCCTGTACATGGATACTAAACACACTACAGAGCCCATTTCGTGTCCTGTTATTGTTTACTTCCTGTCTGCCTTCTTCTGGTGATTTATCTGACGTCCAGCGCTCTGTCTTTTAACCTCTTTTCCTTTCTCTTTCTTGATCCTCCTTAGCAACCTTCATTAGAGTCCTTGACAGTGGTCTGTACTGTATTAACAACGTGTCACATGTTAAGAATTTACAATCAGAAGCGAGTATTCAACTAAGCCGTGTAATACAAGTTGTTAGTAGCCTTAAGGGCCTACACAGTTGTTATGCTATACCACATTGCCCTTCACTGGATGTATAATGAGCTGCACTAAACTACATTTTAGCATTTAAAATACCTAGCCATTCTTTTGCGGTTATTTTGGTGAAAGTAACTAAAAAGTAACTAAAGTAGTGTAACTCATTACATTTCAGAGACAGTAATATTGTAATGTAACTTATTACTTTCAAAAGACAGTAATAAGTAATATGTAATATATTACATTTTGGAAGTAACTTGCCCAACACTGGAACCAATGCATGTTTCAGGACCATTTGGTTTGACGTTTCCTGTCTGCCTTAATGCCTAGTAACCTCTGCTGCCTCTGGGTCAATCAGACACACAGGGCAGGTTCACTTTCCACTCTGTCAGTATCTACAGAACGAGTACATGCATGAATCAAACGGGAGCTTTCAAACAAACGGGCTGCTACGTCTCAGTGTCCGGTTTGAGTTAGCGGTTCAGTGCCTTGCTTAAGGAGTGCTTGGTAAAAATGGAATAAAGCGTTCAAAGTTTAAATGTGTTTTGGACATCCTCTTTGTTGCCTCTGATTGCTTTTCTGCCGGCTCCTCTCCCCACAGGTTTCTCGTGGTTTCCATTAGGCCATACTAGCTCTAATGGTTCCACGTTTGATCATGTGACCCTTACATTGCACACAGGTGGGCTTTATTAAACTAAGTCATGAGGCTTCTGAAGAAAGCACCACATGTTACACAGGCTTCACAGCGATCTGCACACACTTGTTATTTTATTTAAATGTTTCATTCCACTTCACCGGTTAGACTTATCACATAAAAGCCATTTGATTTACAGTGATTGTGAGGAAGCGCACACACTCGCTCACTAACATGTTGGTCTTAACGATTTGTTTGTTAAGAAAGGTAGTACATGTTTTTTTCTGAGTTGCCTTTATTTCAGTTAAAGTTATAAAAACAGTTTACATAGACAAACTAATAAAATGCGTCTAAATTTGTTTGTCAGTCTGTAAAACACACAAGCACCAAGTAATCACATTTCCTTTGTTCAGACCTGGAGGCCATCTTGTCCCAGTGCTCAAAGGGGGAGCATGCCTCCAAAGTACTCCTTATATGTGCCGTATGAGTAGGCGGAGTCTTGGACGCGATTGGTCAGGAAATGTGTGATTTTAAGAGTGTCAAAACTATCCGTTTTAAGCAAACCTTGTTGTTCTTGAAGGTATAATATTTATGGCGATGCAATAATGAATTTACTTAAGCCTTTAGGGTTTTATTAAAGGTAGACCACAGTGTTTAATTTTGTATTTAAGCCTTCACTCTGCTTTCAGAACCATGACCTGATTGGCCAGGTTGGAGTGTGAAGGCAGGCAGTCTCCTATACATGTGGTTGGGAAGAGAGGGGAAGGGGCATTCGTTTTTGGTCCTTGCTGGTGAATGCAGCACCAGGCATGCAGTTTGTGTTTCTGTGGAATAATGCGGAAGGCTAAGAATAAAACGCCTGTTTATTTTTGCAAGAAAACCCTCTCTCCACGTATCGTTCTTTCACCTCACACCATAACAATTGGTGGCAGTGGTGGGATCTTTAAACGCCTGTGAGGAGTCTTAGAGGGCAGAGTGACTAAATGAGAGGTGGAAGAGGTCGTCAGGCAAGGGCCACAGCCTTGCCAGACATGGAGGAAGAAAAAAGACGAGGGACAATGGAAGAAGAATCTCCACTTGAGGGAGCCGTGGAAGATGAGGAAGAGCTGGTGGTTCGCCCCAAAGTGTTTACAGCCCATACTGGGGGTGAGGAACTCTCGACAGTAAGCTTCATGGAAGAAATTAGAGAGTTTGTGCACAGGTCTAAGCAGACTGAGGCAATACTTTTTGAACAGATGAAACAATTAAGAAGTGAAATGGTTTCAAAGTCAAGGCAGGACTCAGAAGTATACTATGACCCTGTTCAACAGCATCCCTATGCAATGCGTGCTGATAATCCAAAGCTACAAGCTGAAACCTCGACACACCTGCTAAAAGCTGAGCCACATGGAAAATGCAATCCACTTCAAACTAGCAGGCCTGCCTCCTTATCCGATTGGCCTGTCCAGCCTCTGCAGAACATTGATCCACCAATCCGGACAGCAAGGCCCTATGTAAGTGAGCCAAAGATACCTGACTTCAAAGAAGGTGAAGACCCAGAAAGTTTTTTTGTTCGGTTTGAACGGATGGCCAGAACATGGGGGTGGCAGCCATTTGAATGGGCTGCCAGAGTAGTAACCTTGCTGACAGGAAGAGCTCTTGAGGCCTATGCTGGAATGGATGAGGAACAGTCAGAGTCATATGAAGCAGTTAAAGCAGCAGTGTTAATGAAGTTTAATGTGACTGAAGAGACTTACAGACAGCGGTTCCGGAGCACCATTTTGCCAGTGGGAGAGACTGTAAGAGAAACCTACAACCGTATTAAGGGGCTTTACAAAAGATGGATGAGACCGAACAGCCGTACTAAGGAGGAGATTGGAGAGACTATCGTTTTGGAGCAGTACCTCCGTGTGCTTCAACCAGACGTCCGCACCTGGGTCAAGGAGCACAATCCCCAGACTGGGGAAGAAGCGGCAGATCTGGCAGAACGGTATGCAGCGGCCTACAGGGAACCTTCAAAGAAAAGAGTGACTGTTGGGAAGCCAAGGTATGGGGAGAGCAAACCTCACACTTGGCCAACTGTAGAGAGCGTGGACACTGGGGTTGGTAAGAAACCTGTATATCCAAACTTAAAAACGAACTTTATATGTTACTACTGTCAGCAACCTGGTCACAAGGCTTCATTGTGTCCATTAAGAAAGTCTAAGTCTGTTGAGATGTGTTCGGTACCTCGTGCAGAAAGTGTTGACCATGCTAATTCTTATTACTCCTTATATGTGCCGTATGAGTAGGCGGAGTCTTGGACACGATTGGTCAGGAAATGTGTGATTTTATGAGTGTCAATTAGGTTAAAAACTATCTGTTTTAAGCAGACCTTGTTGTTCTTGAAGGTATAATATTTATGGCGATGCAATAATGAATTTACTTAAGCCTTTAGGGTTTTATTAAAGGTAGACAACAGTGTTTAATTTTATATTTAAGCCTTCACTCCGCTTTCAGAACCATGACCTGATTGGCCAGGTTGGAGTGTGAAGGCAGGCAGTCTCCTATACATGTGGTTGGGAAGAGAGGGGAAGGGGCATTCGTTTTTGTTCCTTGCTGGTGAATGCAGCACCAGGCATGCAGTTTGTGTTTCTGTGGAATAATGTGGAAGGCTAAGAATAAAACGCCTGTTTATTTTTGCAAGAAAACCCTCTCTCCACGTATCGTTCTTTCACCTGCACCTCACATCGTAACAGTGATTATCTTCACAAAAATGCATTTTAATTCCGTGTTGTGATGCAACAAAATAAAAATAATCGGAAGACTGTTTTTGCAAGGCACTCTATTTTAAGCAAATTAAGTACATCAGAGGAAAACCAGGAAACATTTCTCAATAAAAACAATGCGATCTTTCCACTTCTAGCTACAGATTGTATGACTCACTCATGAAAGTTACATATTGCAGAACTCCCTATTCCAGGTCAGCGCGGCATCACAATGATGAGAAGCTGTATTTTTATTCAATATAGTAGTGTCAGGTTACGAGTTATCCAAGATGTCACAAATCCTAAGCTTTTGTTGTAAGGGAGAGTAACATCATATTGTTGTAATCTGAGCAGCACATCTTTATATTCAGAGCCCTTGAGCAAGGCACCGCGCTGAAATAAACAGGATGTCTCTCCATGAATATGCACACTAGCTGCGTCTCACTTCTCTTAACTTGCATCCCTGCGTCCCTCACTTGTGTCTTAGTCCCTCCCACCAGGGATGCATGGAGAGACGCAAGGAAACCACGAGAAGGGAGAAGAAGCAAGGGACCTTTCCCATTTATCTAATTTCCCCTCCTCGACTCCTATCCTCGTGTCTTAGTCCCGCCCACAGGAGATGCGAGCGGAGGACTGAGGAGAGGAACCGAGGAGAGAGGAGGGGAAGCAGCAGGCGCTTAGAGAAATGAGAACTCCTCTCCTCTGAGCGGTCATTTTAAAGAGACGTCCATTAATGATGACAGGAGGCACAGCAGCCCTCTGTCTGATGGACAGATGTGTTCATGACCACTTATATATTTACTTTGATTCATTCACAGTGCGGTATAATGAGACAATAACAGGCCACAGATGCGGGGACACACACACACACACACACACACACACACACACATAAATATATACAATTTCAGAAACAAACAAGTATGAGAGCACTCTCATAATAACGTAACACTATCCCCCCCCTCAACTGGGGAATTGAAATTACGGGCCAAAAGTTGTATTTACAAGTATTAAAAGTAAGCATAGGACACCAAACCAACTGAGACCCGTCTGTCCGCCAAATCTACGCGCGCGCGTGCACACACACACACACACACACACACACACACACACTACATTACATGTCATTTGTTAGACGCTTTTATCAAAAGCGACTTGCATACATTCAGTACTGCTCCCCACAGGAGCAATTTGGGGTGAAGTGTCTCAGGGACACAACGACATGCTGACTGCAGTGGGACTCGAAACTGCTATCCCCTGATTCGAAGTCCAGCACACTATCCACTGAACACACACCTACACACTGTACGACACGCACCTACACACTGTACCACACGCACCTACACACTGTACGACACGCACCTACACACTGTACCACACACACCTACACACTGTACCACACACGCACCTACACACTGTTCAACACACACCTACACACTCTACAACACACACCTACACACTGTACCACACACGCACCTACACACTGTACAACACACACCTACACACTGTACCACACACACTGTACGACACACACCTACACACTGTACAACACACACTTACACACTGTACCACACACACACCTACACACTGTACAACACACACCTACACACTGTACCACACACACCTACACACTGTACTACACACGCACCTACACACTGTTCCACACACACCTACACACTGTACAACACACACCTACACACTGTACCACACACACCTACACACTGTACAACACACACCTACACACTGTACCACACACACCTACACACTGTATGACACACACCTACACACTGTACCACACACGCACCTACACACTGTACCACACACACCTACACACTGTACAACACACACCTACACACTGTACCACACACACCTACACACTGTACCACACACACACCTACACACTGTACCACACACACCTACACACTGTACCACACACACCTACACACTGTACCACACACACACCTACACACTGTACCACACACACCTACACACTGTACCACACACACCTACACACTGTACCATACACACACCTACACACTGTACAACACACACCTACACACTGTACCACACACACCTACACACTGTACCACACACACCTACACACTGTACCACACACACCTACACACTGTACAACACACACCTACACACTGTACAATACACACACCTACACACTGTACCATACACACACCTACACACTGTACCACACACACCTACACACTGTACCACACACACCTACACACTGTACCATACACACCTACACACTGTACAACACACACCTACACACTGTACCACACACACACCTACACACTGTACACCACACACCTACACACTGTACAACACACACCTACACACTGTACCACACACACACACCTACACACTGTACAACACACACCTACACACTGTACCCTACACACCTACACACTGTACCACACAAACACACACCTACACACTGTACAACACACACCTACACACTGTACCACACACACCTACACACTGTATCACACACACCTACACACTGTACAACACACACCTACACACTGTACCACACTCACCTACACACTGTACCACACACACCTACACACTGTACCACACACACCTACACACTGTACCACACACACCTACACACTGTACCATACACACACACCTACACACTGTACCCTACACACTGTACCACACACACCTACACACTGTACCACACACACCTACACACTGTACCACACACACCTACACACTGTACAACACACACCTACACACTGTACCACACACACCTACACACTGTACCACACACACCTACACACACCTACACACTGTACCACACACACCTACACACTGTACCACACACACCTACACACTGTACAACACACATCTACACACTGTACCACACACGCACCTACACACTGTACCACACACACCTACACACTGTACCACACACGCACCTACACACTGTACCACACACACACCTACACACTGTACCACACACACCTACACACTGTACCACACACACCTACACACTGTACCACACACACCTACACACTGTACCACACAAACCTACACACGGTACAACACACACCTACACACTGTACGACACACACCTACCACACACACCTACACACTGTACCACACAAACCTACACACGGTACAACACACACCTACACACTGTACGACACACACCTACACACTGTACGACACACACCTACACACTGTACCACACACACCTACACACTGTACCATACACACACCTACACACTGTTCCACACACACCTACACACTGTACCACACACACTTTACCATACACACACCTACACACTGTACAACACACACCTACACACTGTACCACACACACCTACACACTGTACAACACACACCTACACACTGTACAACACACACCTACACACTGTACCATACACACACCTACACACTGTACCACACACACCTACACTGTACCACACACACCTACACACTGTACCATACACACCTACACACTGTACAACACACACCTACACACTGTACCACACACACACCTACACACTGTACCACACACACACCTACACACTGTACGACACACACCTACACACTGTACCACACACACCTACACACTGTACAACACACACCTATACACTGTACCACACACGCACCTACACACTGTACCACACACACACCTACACACTGTACCACACACACACTGTACAACACACACCTACACACTGTACCACACTCACCTACACACTGTACCACACACACCTACACACTGTACCATACACACACACCTACACACTGTACCATACACACTGTACCACACACACCTACACACTGTACCAAACACACCTACACACTGTACAACACACACCTACACACTGTACGACACACACCTACACACTGTACGACACACACCTACACACTGTAGGACACACACCTACACACTGTACGACACACACCTACACACTGTACGACACCACTGAAGGATGGTCAGGTGGTTCCTCAGTTATCGCTCTTCGGTCCTCCGGCACAAATAAGCGCCATGGGACCCTCCTCAAGATGGCGCCGAAAATTCAACTTCCAGTGAGACCGAGAAGCGAGGAAATGAAAAATAAGTCACTTGAGATCGACCCTATATTGGCTGTTATCATGTCTTGGTTTGTACATCCTTGATTCCTTTCCTACATCCTCCTCTCGAACGACTAAGTGCAAGAAAAGAGAAGTGAAGGCAACAGGCATGTGCAATTTGATTCAGAACCCAAAAGTTATGTTGTATTACATTACAAGAGCTGTCTGACAGAAACCTTTCTCCCTCTCACAAGTCCGTCTAGCATCCAAATGCAAAAGGAAAGGTTTTTAAGTGAAAAGTGACATAAGGTTGCTTTAATGCATCCTTAAAGTCCTCTAACACAGTTTCCTGTCTGAAGAGTCTGAGGTGATGGCACGATTTGTGGGGAAAAAGGGGAAACTTTCAGTTTTATTTACATCCCAACCAATCAGTCAGTAAAACAGCATAACCAGCATGTGGGTTTGTTGAATCATTGAACTGTAAGGAAACACTTCTGGTGGCAGTGGATGGCGCTCTCATGTTTCAGCTCTGATCTCTCTGAGGGGTTCTGGAGAGGAAGCTGCTGGTTGGCTGCCGGCTGAACAGCTGATAACATCAGAAATCGAGTTAGGGGAGAAAACAGGAAGCAGATGTGGGAGCAGCAGATCTGATGAAGATATCAACTCTTCAAATCATCTCCTGAACCACTCTGAACATCTGCCGATTGGACAGAGGTGAGCTGGAGCGACCTTTGACCTGTGATCCAACATGAGCTCACATTTGACATTGTTGTAGCTAAAATAAAAGATATTTAAACGGTTAAAGGGATGATGTTGTATGTTGAATAAATGGTGTTCTGAGGATAAATCTATTGAAGACGGTAAACCTTAGCGGCCCTGTAGCTGTAGTTGGTAAATGAATCTAGAACAGGATAGGGGAGAAACGTATTACATCTAACGGGATTACTTGATTGTGATACAACAAAATAACTGTATTCCCTTACAGTTGTATAAAAACGACGTCATCAAATTACAGTTACATTTGTAAAAGACTAGAAAAAAGCACTCTGTCAATGCAGTCCATTTAAAATGTGTGGAAGAACTTATCTTTCTCTGAGATCTCTCTGCTCGTGTGTGTGTGTGTGTGTGTGTGTGTGTGTGTGTGTGTGTGTGTGTGTGTGTGTGTGTGTGTGTGTGTGTGTGTGTGTGTGTGTGTGTGTGTGTGTGTGTGTGTGTGTGTGTGTGTGTGTGTGTGTGTGTGTGTGTGTGTGTGTGTGTGTGTGTGTGTGTGTGTGTGTGTGTGTGTGTGTGTGTGTGTGTGTGTGTGTGTGTGTGTGTGTGAGAGAGCAGGTGCTTCCTGATTGGTCCACCTGATGACATCGCTGCTATTTAAACTCCAGTCTGTCAGTCACTCTGCCCTCATCCACCTCTTCCTCTCCCATCACCATGTTTTATATCTAAAGATCTGGGTGTGTTTAATTGTCCATTGTTTTATTATATTTAGTTTATTGTTTTGGCATTGTTCACATCGGAAGTTATTAAAACTACTCATTCGATTTTTGCACCGTTTCACTGACTTTCCTGTGAGTGGGAAGACTGGGGAGTCGCAAAAACATATGTGCTCCTACGTGCATGTCTTTCCAGCTCGTCCCTATCTGTCTCTATGTCTGTATCTGTGCGCTCATGGAGCCTTCTGCAACTTTTCCCCCTTCCTCTTCACCCTCTTCTATCCCAGGAGTGAAAGCCTCATCTCTCTCATCATCCAACCCAGTCTCACGGCATTTCGTGTTATAGTCACGAAATAAATGTAATCTATTGATTTGTGTTCACCAACACGATTTTCGAATTTTTTTTCGTGTCACACATAGGGTTGGGTACCGAGAACCGGTTCCGGTTCGGAACCGGTTCCAACATTTCGATTCCAACGGCATCATTTAGAAATGTAAATTTCGGTTCCGCTTTTCGATGACTGAGGAAATGTTTCTCGCCGCTCTCCGTAGCCTATTGTATGACTGCGGCGGGGCGGGAAATGTAGCGTTGTACCTACACTTCCCACAGCGTAACCTGAGACCAGGGGCCTCATTTATAACGCCGTGCGTAGGATTCACGTGGGAAGGTTGCTTACGTAGTAGAAATCAAAAAACTAGGTACAGAAATTTTCCGACATTTTCCGATTCACCAAACATTGCGTACCGGCGAGGAAAGTGCGTACAGCACTTCCTACGCCGGTTTCCCTTTATAAATCACAACCGACTCGAAATGCGGTGCAGCTTTTGCGGGCTTCACGTAACGCCCATATTTGCCTATAAATAGTCAAAGAAACGCCCATTCATTCATTCTGACTGACTTTATGAAGAAGATCGCAGGAAATGACAACAGAACAGCTAAAAAAGACATCTCACACCGTGTCAGATTTTGGTTATTTTGGGGAGGTCGAGATAAATCATATTGTTTGGTGGATGCAGTTTGAACCAGAGTAGCAGCATGGAGGTCGGATCGTCACCAAAATAAATAAATAAGTGGTCCGAAAAAAGGTTCATGACAAAAAAAATACACATAGCCTTCCTCAGGCAGTGTGTTTGTACCGGGGACAGGAGACCCCCCCTTGATGAGAGACTGTAAGAAATGATCGGGGAATCCCCCCGGTGTGGAGTCATGACGACTGGATCTGAATTATGTTTTCGTATTTGGTGGTTTATGACCCAGCTGTCGATCAGCTGTGCGCAGCATCTCCACTGCAGCCTGTGCATCTCAACCCCCCCCCTCAGCAACTCTATATCCACCAGTTAAAGGAAATACAACTAATGTGTTGTGTTATATTAGCTGTACAATTTACCACATATGGTGTTCTTAGTTTCCATACCTCCTGTGTTTTACGAGCGACTTATCAAGTCTTAGCAAACGGCATAAAACATGTTTAAACATGGTAGTATATAAAACCATGCTCGTACAACCTAGAAATGCAAAACCGCATCATTTATGAGAAAACATTTCATAACATTAACACAACATATTCGAGGTGGTTTTAAATAACATATCCGTATTTATTTATTTCTCCAAGTTATGTTTTTGTGTGCACTGAGGAGTCGCAAACAGGCGTTTGTTTAATCATTTTAAGATCAGCTTTAAAAATGAATTCTTCATATATGATAAATGAGAGGTAACATTTTGTTTATGGTATTATTTCCACATATTTCTCTCCATTCTTCCTTCTGCCAACAGTGTCGCAGTTTCTCGTCTCTCCTGTTTTTGTGCTTAGTGCGTACGCATGGGTTAGAGTTTGCGTGGAGAACCGCATGTTTTCCCGTCAAGTTAGTATTTTATAAATCGCAAACATTGCGTAAAAGTGGCGTACGCCATTTTTTTTAGCGTATATCCCTTTATAAATGAGGCCCCAGGGCCGGCCCGTCGCACTGGCGTTATGATGTTCGCCTAGGGCGCCAGATCTGTGGAGGCGCTGCGCTGACAGCTCTGGGAGAAAAAAAAATGTTTTGACCGTTGGGGCTCATCCTAATTTTCGGCCTTGATGTAACAACATTCATAATTAAGTAAATGTAACACCCTTTTCATCCCAGTTACACTTTTCATTTGCCCTGTACGATGGGCGCTGTAAGTGATGAAAATGGGGGATGTTGGCTTATCTGGCACCCGCAGCTCACAGCCAAAGTGACGGTACGTCCACACAGCAGCTTTGAACAAATCTTGAAAATCTTGGAGCTGGGCGTGTCTGAAAGCTTGGGGATTTTTTGCGAGCAACGCGACCAACAACCAATCACATGAATCTCCCGCCCCCGACATACAAAGCAAAAAACCCTGGGGGAAACCTACCAGTTTCACCCACTGTCTCTGCCACATCCCTCCATGCCTGTTCCTCCGGTTTGTATCCCGTTAATAGTTCTGGTCGTAAAGAACCGGGTGATTCCATCCATCCATCCATCTTCTTCCGCTTATCCGTGGTCGGGTCGCGGGGGTAGCAGTTCCAGCAGAGAGCCCCAAACTTCCTTTTCCCTGGCGACATCAACCAGCTCTGACTGGGGGATCCCAAGGCGCTCCCAGGCCAGCGAAGAGATATAATCCCTCCACCTGGTCCTAGGTCTACCCCTTGGTCTCTTCCCAGCTGGACGTGCCTGGAACACCTCCCTAGGGAGGCGCCCAGGTGGCATCCTAACTAGGTGCCCGAACCACCTCAACTGGCTCCTTTCGACGCGAAGGAGGAGCGGCTCAACTCCGAGTCCCTCCCTGATGACCGAACTTCTCACCTTATCCCTAAGGGAGACACCAGCCACCCTGCGGAGAAAACCCATCTCGGCCGCTTGTATCCGCGATCTCGTTCTTTCGGTCATGACCCATCCTTCATGACCATAGGTGAGGGTAGGAACGAAAATGGCCCGGTAGACAGAGAGCTTTGCCTTCCGGCTCAGCTCCCTTTTCGTCACAACGGTGCGGTAAAGCGACTGCAGTACCGCTCCCGCTGCTCCGATTCTCCGGCCCATCTCACGCTCCATTGTTCCCTCACTCGAGAACAAGACCCCGAGATACTTGAACTCCTTCACTTGGGGTAAGGACTCATTCCCTACTTGGAGTGGACAGTCCATCGGTTTCCTGCTGAGAACCATGGCCTCAGATTTGGAGGTGCTGATCCTCATCCCAGCCGCTTCACACTCGGTTGCGAACCGATCCAGTGAGTGCTGAAGGTCGCAGACCGATGAAGCCATCAGAACCACATCATCTGCAAAAAGCAGTGGTGCAATCCTTAGTCCACCGAACTGCAGACCCCCTCCCCCATGACTACGCCTCGAAATCCGATCCATGTATATTACAAACAGGATTGGTGACAAAGCGCAGCCCTGGCGGAGGCCAACCCTCACCGGAAATGGGTCCGACTTACTGCCGAGGACCCGGACACAGCTCTCGCTTTGGGAGTACAGAGATTGGATGGCCCTGAGTAGAGACCCCCTCACCCCATACTCCCGCAGCACCTCCCACAGTAACTCCCTGGGAACCCGGTCATACGCCTTCTCCAAGTCCACAAAACACATGTAGACCGGATAAGCGTACTCCCAGGCCCCCTCCAGGATCCTTGCGAGAGTAAAAAGCTGATCCGTCGTTCCACGACCAGGACGGAATCCGCATTGTTCCTCCTCAATCTGAGGTTCGACAATCGGCCTGACCCTCCTTTCGAGTACCTTAGAGTAAACTTTCCCGGGGAGGCTGAGTAGTGTGATGCCTCTGTAATTGGCACACACCCTCTGATCCCCCTTTTTAAAAATGGGAACCACCACCCCGGTCTGCCACTCCTTCGGTACTGTTTCCGACTTCCACGCAATGTTGATGAGACGTGTCAACCATGACAGTCCCTCAACACCCAGAGCCTTCAGCATTTCTGGGCGGATCTCATCCACCCCCGGGGCTTTGCCACTGTGGAGTTGTTTAACAACCTCAGTGACCTCCCCCCGGGAGATTGGCGCCGATCCCCCGTCATACTCCAGCTCTGCCTCTAACATAGAGGGCGGAGTTGTCGGGTTCAGGAGTTCCTCAAAGTGTTCCTTCCAACGCCCCAACACTCCATCAGTTGAGGTCAACAACGTCCCATCCTTACTGTACACAGCTTGGATGGTTCCCTGCTTCCCCCTCCTGAGGTGTCGGAGAGTTTTCCAGAACAACTTTGGTGCCGCCCGAAAGTCCTTCTCCATGTCCTCTCCGAACTTCTCCTACACCCGCTGCTTTGCCTCGGCCACGGATGAGGCTGCTGCCCTTCGGGCCTGTCGGTACCTTGCAACTGCCTCGGGAGTCCCCCGGGATAACAAATCCCTGAAGTCCTCCTTCTTCAGTCGGACGGCTTCCCTGACCACCGGTGTCCACCAGGAGGTTCGAGGGTTACCGCCCCTTGAGGCACCTAGGACCTTGAGACCACAGCTCCCCGCCGCGGCTTCGGCAATAGAGGCTTTGAACACCGACCACTCTGGTTCAATGTCCCCAACCTCCACAGGAATGCCTGAAAAGCTCCGCCGGAGGTGTGAGTTGAAGGCCTCCTGAACTTGGGCCTCCTCCAGACGTTCCCAGTTCACCCGAACTACACGTTTGGGCTTACCAGGTCTATCCAGAGGCTTCCCCCGCCACTCGACCCAACTCACCACCAGATGGTGATCAGTTGACAACTCCGCCCCTCTCTTTACCCGAGTGTCCAAAACATACGGCCTCAGGTCCGATGATACGATAACGAAATCGATCATGGACCTTCTGCCTAGGGTGCTCTGGTACCACGTACACTTATGAGCATCCTTATGTTCGAACATGGTGTTTGTTATGGCCAATCCATGACTAGCACAGAAGTCCAGTAACAAACCACCACTCCGGTTCAGATCAGGGGGGCCGTTCCTCCCAATCACGCCCCTCCAAGTGTCTCCATCATTGCCCACATGTGCGTTGAAGTCTCCCAGCAAGATTAAAGAGTCCCCTTCAGGAGCCCCATACAGGACTCTTTCCAGGGTCTCCAAGAAGGCCGTATACTCTGAACTGCTGTTGGGTGCATAAGCACACACAACAGTCAGAGTTTTCCCCCCCATAACCCGCAGGCGTAGGGAGGCGACCCTCTCGTCCACTGGGGTAAACTCCAACAACGAAGCACCCAACCGGGGACTTGTGAGTATCCCCACACCCGCCCGGCGCCTCACACCTTGAGCAACTCCGGAGAAGAATAGAGTCCAACCCCTATCCAGAAGTAAGGTTCCAGAGCCGACGCTGTGCGTAGAGGTGAGCCCAACCAGATCCAACTGGTAACGCTCCACCTCCCGCACAAGCTCCGGCTCCTTCCCCCCCAGAGAGGTGACGTTCCACGTCCCCAAAGCCAGCTTCTGTCGCCCGGGTCTGGTCCGTCGAGACCCTCCGCTTTCACTGCCACCCTTCTGGCAGCGCACCCGACCCCATCGCTGTTTCCCGTAGGTGGTGGGCCCGCGGGACGGAGAAGCGGAGGTGTTGCCCACGTTGCCTTTTCGGGCTGGGCCCGGCCGGGCTCCGTGGCAAGCCCGGCCACCAGACGCTCGCCGTCGAGTCCTCCTTCTGGGCCTGGCTCCAGAAAGGGACCCCGGGCTTCCTCCGGGCCGGGTATCCTCACTTCTTGTTTTTGTTTTTTTCATGAGGTCTTTTGAACCAATCTTAGTCTGGCCCCTTGCCTGAGACCAATTTGCCATGGGAGACCCTACCAGGAACACAAGGTTCCAGACAACACAGCCCCCAGGTTCATCAGGGCACACAAACCTCTCTACCACGGTAAGGTGCTGGTTCTTCAGAGAGTGATTTGTGATTTGTGATTTGCTACCGTAATTTCTCGTTTGGAATATGAGGAAATGAACTGCGGTCTGGTTCTCCCTGCTTACACGCGGTTTGATTGGCTAGCGCTTCTACTGTCAGATTTGCATAAACGGGATTTGATTGGCTGACGCTTCCAGCTCAGTTTCAAAAGTTGAACATTGCTCAACTTTTGAATCCTGGAAATCCTGGAAATCTTCGCTTCGCTCCCCCACAATGCAGTTCGGCGAAAAGCGAGTCAAAGTGCCGTCATCCCCATTCAAAGTCAATGGGCAGAGAAGCGTTGGAAGCGGTGGAAGATTTGTCTAAAGCTGCTGTGTGGACGTACCGTGAGAGCGTGGGAGCGAGCGAGGGAGAGAGGGAGGGTGCACCGGTACGCGCTGTTGTTATTAGCATCTGGTGCTAGCTGCTCTAACGGAAGAAGAAGATGTTTCTACAATGATGTGGAGGGAGAGTCCTCTCCAGTCAGACTGAGGCTGATAACTACAGCTCAGTGAGGTAAAGGACTCTGAGTGTTTAGATAGTTCACTTTAGTCTAAGTTATCTCAGTGGGTCTCAAACGGTTTGATCACAATTTATGTAAACACATATTTCCAAGGCACTCCTTTAATTATTGGGATAAACAGGTTTGAAATCATTCCAATGTATACTATAGGACAGTAAAGCAGACATATCATTTTAAACTGGAGAGATACAAAAATATGCGTAAATAAAATAGTAAAATAAGATATGAATGAATAAAAATAAAATACGTTACATGTATTTGTTATTGGCTATGGGTTATTGGTTATGTTCACATACTTATTTAATTATTAAAATGTAAACCGATCTTTTTCATATGGGTGTTTAGAGTTGTACCCCCTAGATCTAGTCTCTAGTAATTCTGCTTAAAGTGCACCAGATTGAAGCATTTTACTTTAAAATGTTCAAACATGTCTTCCCGGTATGCCTGAGAAGGCAGATATGCTTGTTTTTCTCAACAAGAACTGTTTTTAAATGGGGGGGGGGGGGGGGGTTCCTTTAAAAGTTGGACTGTTGCACTGTTGTAGCTTCAGTGGTTCTCAGGTTACAGTTACATAGCAGTGAATATTAAACAGACTGATTAATGTGAATATTACTGTAAACTAACCTGTGTAAAAGTTTCTCGAATAAATGTAATTTTTTTGGTGGAAGAAGCATGTATCATTTTTTTACCCTCCCCCTCAAAGAATCGGAATTGAGAACCGTTAAGAACCGGAATCGAAAAGTAGAATCGGAATCGGAATCAGAATCGTGGAAATTCAAACGATACCCAACCCTAGTCACACAGAACGATTTTAAAAGCAATGTATTTATATTGGTAGTATGTTCCGTGCCTGTCGGGTCTTGGAATACCAGAAGCTGTGTGGTTCATACAAATATTTTCTTACTCAATATCTTACCCTAAGCCTAACCCTGTCCCTTTTATTTGAAATTGTATAATGTCGGAGTTTTTTTGCCGTCCGCGAGGAAAAGAAATGTGGCTCAGAGCCTCAGAATACTGAAATCTGTATTTTTGTCATCTTTTTTTCCTTCTAATTTGTTATTATTTAGTGCACGCACGAAACATACTACCAATGGAAATACATTGCTTCTAAAATCGTTCTGTGTCAGAATACTGAAATCTGTATTTTTTTAAATCTGTTTTTCCTTCTAATTTGTCATTATTTACATTGCTTTTAAAATCGTTCTGTATGACACGAAGAAAATGGCGAAATCGTGTTGGTGAACACGAATCAATAGATTAATTTCGTGACTATAACATGAAATGCCGTGAGACTGTGTTGCATCATCTGAGAGCTCAACCCAGTCTCATGGCATTTCGTGTTCACCAACACGATTTTTAATCTATTGATTCGTGTTCACCAACACGATTTTCCCCTTTTTTTCGTGTTGCACAGCACGATTTTAAAAGCAATGTATTTATACTGGTAATGTGTTTCGTGCCTGCAGCACGTCTTTTTCTCCGGTCTGGTCGTGGAAGACCGGAAGCTGTGTGGTTCATAAAAACATGTTCTTACTCAATATCAAGCCACAATTATTGCTTTTATTTTAAATCGTATCATTTCGGACTTTTATTGCCGTCTGTGAGGAAAATAAATGGGGCTCAGAGCCTCAGAATACGGAATCTGTATTTTTAAATATTTTTTCCTTCTAATTCATTATTCTTTTCAAAATAACACAGTTATTTACTCACCAATAACACACAATTATCCTTGCTTTTATTTATTGGTTTAATTCCATAATCTCGGGCTTTTTTGGCGTCCGTCAGGAACTGAATTTCAAAATAAAAATAACCGGAAACAGACGTAGGCCTCTAGGAGTTTAGGATGGCCGAAGACACTATACTACCCATAATCCCCAGCTATCGTTTAGGACTACAGTCCTCGTGATTAATCTTCAAGCTCTGGGATTGGATGTTGGAGTGGCAGTGCGCCAAGGTTACGCAGAGTGTCAAACAGCGGTTTGAAATGGAACGAAACCACGCCAGACTATCCAAAACTGGAATCGAACGCCCCCCCAGAACTACACATGCTGGCTATTGTGTTTCGCAACATGTTCTATGAGACGTCTCTACTGAACGTTTTCGTTTTTCCCACAATTAGAAGTTGCCAGTATTAAACACATTGGTGTTATCAAATGTAAAACATATAATTAATAAATGGGTGAAAATCGCTTGTGTCCATAATGTGCAGCATTAATAAACACCCACATGACAGCTCATTGTTACTTTGTAATATACTCCACTAAAATTCAGAGGTTAACCTGGTATTTTTACTCTACATTTATTTGAGTTACTTTGCAGATTCTGATTAATGATGTGAAATATAAACAACCCTTAAATCAGACTTTAGTTACACCTGAGTAAAATTCAGGGAAGGTGATTGTCAAGTGCCAACAATCAGGAGAGATATTTGATAGTTGGTGCTTGAGAAGACTAAACATTTATCTGCAATTGACATCAATGGAAACGAGTAATAAAGTATATTCATTACTCGTTATTCTCTACTAATAGTTAATTAAAGTATAATGGCTATTTTGCACATCCCTTTCAAGATTTCAAGATGTTAAAAGGTTTATTGACATATATACACAACTACGGTGTAGTTATGCAATGAATGAAAAACTTGGGTCACAGGTTCCTCAACAGCGCATTCCAAGACATCTATCAATATGTGTGTACCTCCACCATTAAACTGTCATATTCTGCACATTTCTTATTCTATCTACATACATAAGAGTATAATTAATGTGTATAATATCAGTTAAAATAAGTGCTTCAACACAGTTAACATTGCAGGAAAGCAATATATTAGACGTTAAGTACTTTGTCAGGCTTAATATTTATCTGTAGATAGATACCCCCAAAGTTTTTTTCTTATTTAAAAGAAGACCTTAATCTAAAGTATTATTTAAATAAAGGTTAATTCGTTTTTCTGTTTTGCACCTCATATTAATATCTTTGTACATCCTGCACTAAACTGTTTTATTGTAGAGATCACTTATAGTATCTTGTTGATTTTTTATATTTGTTACAACTGGAGCACACAAAAACTGATAGGACCCAAATGCACGACTCCAGACAAAAGATGATTTAAAAAAAAAAAGGTTTTACTGTGGTGATAAAACAAGGTAATCCATTCACAAGGTAATCCATTCACAAGGTTCAAAAACGATCTGGCACTTGGCACAGGGAACACACAGAATATATACAAAAGCAAGGGACTCCACAGGTGCAAACAATAAGGGCGGGGCAGGTAATCAGGTCAGTGGACAAACAGGCAATGTAGGAGTCGAACTACCTAAAATGAGAAGGGAAATGACAAAGTAAAACAGGAAATGGCAGACACGGACTTGACAATATAGACTCACAGAGAAATAATACTAACAGATCTGACGAGACACAACAGTACCCCCCCCTCTACGGCCGACTCCGGACGGCCCAGAGTCCTGTGGATTAAGTCTGAAAAAGTCCTTTATCAGTTTCTGATCCACAACAAAACTTGCTGGTACCCACGACCGATGTTCTGGACCGTATCCTTTCCAGTCTACAAGGAACTGTCGGCCGCGTCCTCTCTTCCTGACTGCTAGCAGTTTCTTGACGTCATATATCAGACCGCCGTCTAACATCCGGGGTGGAGGAGGGGGCTTGTTTGGAGGAACCAAACGACTCTCCCGAACCGGTTTGACTTTGGCAACATGAAAGGTAGGATGGACTCTCAAGGACCTGGGCAGGCGCAGGCGAACAGCCACCGGGTTAACAACTTTCGTTATGGGAAACGGACCCACAAACCTCGGAGCCAGCTTCCTGGAGGCCACACATAGGGGTAGATCTCTTGTAGATAGCCAAACCTTTTGCCCGGGTTTGTAGGCAGGTGCCGGACGACGATGTCGATCTGCTGCCCTCTTCATGCGAGCAGCACTCTTCAGGAGAACCTGCCGAGCTCCTGTCCAGACTCTGCGACACCGCCTCACCAGGGCATGTGTTGACGGTACAGTCACTTCCTTCTCTACTTCTGGAAACAGAGGAGGTTGGTAACCATAGGCTGTTGGAGCAGATATCTCTGCTCCGGGCCGATCCTATATGAGTTTGTTTTAAAAGAAGGAAAACTCAAAACAGCCAGGATAGGGGTTAAACAATAATCTGCTTTAATGGTAAACACAACACAACATACAGAGCACTCTGCAACAGTACTCCGGGCTCAATTCCTACCACCGGGTGATATACGTACCACGACAGCCAGTCAGGAAGAGAGCATTGAGCATAAGAATGTTACAGTATTTATACACATAAGCGGGGAGGAGTTTTGGCCGGTTTGCCTAGGCAATGAGTCAGCAGTTTGTTGATTCCATCTCCTTACAGTGTGTGTGTGTGTGTGTGTGTGTGTGTCTACCCTTAGGCAGTCCCACAATCATGCTTTGGAGTCATATAATTTCACAGACAGAGGACTCTTTAACAGAATGCACACACATTCCCCCTAAAACATCTTTAACACACACATCTGTTTAAACCAATTATTCCAAAATGTGGTGGCAATTTAGTACTTATAACATGAAAAAACAGATAGACATCAATAAAACAAACACATAGTTTGAGCAGTAATTATACCTAGCTACTACAATAAACACACACATCCTATGAAAGCCATACTTGTTGGGGTTTACCAGTCATCTCATGACCTCCTCAGGACCAGCTAACCAACAAAGCTTAACTGTTCCTATACCCTAAGGCCATCTCTGAACTTCCCTTCCACTCCGAAGTCAGCTCACCCAGAATCAGAAGGACCATTGTCTCTCTAATTGTTTGTGACCAAATCGTCTCCTGCTCTTTAGGAGTCTTGAAATGAACGCACATACATTTCTCTCATTAATTTAAGCTTCCAGATTATACAGAAAACTCTTACAGACAATCTACTGAGTTCTGCCCTTCAAAAGCCCAAAATGACTCTAAAACACTTATCAATGGGTAATTATTTTACTTAAAGCAGAGATCACAGATTGTCCTGTATCCTTACCTACTCACAAAATAGCCAAAAAACCACCTCCTGATTATTAACAAGTCAAGTGGAAGAAAAGACCATTTGCGCTAAATGTACTTCTACTAAAAATGGGACATCATTATAGGAACATCAATATAAAAAACCTCTATTATTAAGAGGAAAAACTTGACTTGTCCATCCAAGTTTTAATACACATATATTAGATGACATTAAAAATGAATATACCAGAAATACGCTGCATCAAACTTTCTGTATAATACTTTACATCAATTCCCACAAGGCGCAGTGAAAAGGGGAGAGACCCGTGGCAGATGTAGGTTGGGTGTTGTGGGCATACTCCACCCATATCAGCTGCTTGCTCCAAGTTGTGAGATTCTGGGACACCAGACACCGTAAACACGTCTCCAGTTCGTGGTTGATCCTCTCTGATTGACCATTAGCCTGTGGGTGGTAACCAGATGTGAGGCTGGGAGTGGCTCCTATCAGGCTGCAGAATTCCTTCCAAAACTGGGAAACGAACTGCCACTGAACACTGGGAGACAGGGGAATTTAAACACAGGGTAACAAGACACAGGTGGGAACAATCAGGGGCGGGGCTGACACTGATGAGCACAGGAGACACAGAAGGGGTGACCGGTGAAAACAATCAGGAAATTAGACACACCAGGGAAACTAACGACAGACAGGAAAACACAGGGGAAAAGACCAGACAATACACAGGGAGGAAAACATGATAAGGAGACAAGCAAAACACCCACTACCAGACACACAAAACTAAAAACGTGACACAACACAAGAATCGTGACAATATTTCTATCATTGACCTTCTACTTTCCCCCTATGAAAGTATGTTCTCTTAATATTTTTTTAATCAAATATAACACATAAAAACAATAATTCAATAACGTGCTTTAACCACTAGGCCAGTGGTTCTCAAAGTGGGGGGCGCGCTGCCCCAGGGGGGTGCAGAGGCATGACAGGGGGGGCGCGAGAGACCAGGAGGAAAAATGGTTATTAAAAAATAAAATAAAATAAATCATATTTTGAAAAATTATTGATTCGAAAATAATATGATACAGTACAGTACTATTACGTCTGGGTCTCTGTGTTTCATTAAAGCTCCGCTCTGTGTGTGTGTGAAACGAGCCATTTTGTGTGCGTGCGTGAGCGAGAGAGCGCACCGGTACCGGAGATCGTTGTTGTTAGTGTTTACTGTTTACAGTTCTGTTTCAAATGGGTGTTGAGAGATGTATCCATCGATCTCTTCATGTTGCTCTCAAAGTGCACCAGATTGATGCTTTTAACTTCAATATTTAAAAATAAATCTTCCCGGGGGAGCTTGCCCCCGGACCCCCCTATGTGAGGTCCACACACCACCTATAAAAATAGCACTTTACCCCTGCTTACACCTATATGCCGTGAGCTGATTATCGAGCCTTCATTGTAACTGTCGTGGGGACATTGTGTATGTGCGTGGGGAGTGTTGCAGTAATAATAATAATAATAAATTCGATTTATAAATCACCTTTCATTGCTCACAGCAATCCCAAGGTGCTACAGGAGGCATAATAAAAACAAACAAAATAAACAAAAGTTTAATCAAAAACGTTAAAGTAGAAAGTTCCACTGTAGCGCCCGGTACATTAATGGGAAACCCTAAATGTTTGAGCACCCTCTATGAAACGTCAAGCTACCCCACAGCACCCCCAAAATAAATCTCTGGCGCCGCCACTGAGCCTGACTATTTGTGTTGGGGGGGCCCCACTTTTTTTTTTCTCCAAAGGGGGAGCCTGACAGAAAAAGTTTGAGAACCACTGCACTAGGCGGTGCACACAAGGTACACACAGCCATAATAACTTTGTATTATTAGTGTAGGACACTTATGTATGTACAACATCTGAAGATGTGTTGTTTTATTCATGATTTCACATCATTTTACAGCATATTGCTATATTATTTCAGACTCAGTATTTACATTCTTATATTCAAAGAAAATCAGTAATATCTTTAAAAACTACAAGTCCTTTTATATCAGCTGTGCACCGTTATGGTGTAAATATAACCTATCTGTGAATTAGATCAAATATAAAAGTCAGCCGAATTAGTGTTGATACTGCAAGGAGATGTATTGTGTGAAGAGAAATTGAAGATGTTGTTTAATTGTTGATATATTTATGATCCACGTCAAGTATTCAGTTTTGGCGGCATTTCTTCCAGTTTTTCCAAAGGTCTTCTCATCAGGGCTCTATAAATAGAGAACTACGGCAGATCTGTAATATGTAATGCAGCCGAACCGTGTATTACAATGCCGTTATGTGATGACTTTCAAAGGGAAAAGCAAGAACACTCGGAATTAAGTATTATTTTATTCTTTTAAAATGTTTTCCGGATTTCATATCATATAAACAGCAAATCCCAGCATGCATTGCGGCTAAAACATCCAATCAGCAAGCTTAAACCATAACTGAGGATCTTGGGTAATCGCTCGAAATGCCTACGTCTGTTTCCGGTTATTTTTATTTTGAAATTCAGTTCCTGACGGACGCCAAAAAAGCCCGAGATTATGGAATTAAACCAATAAATAAAAGCAAGGATAATTGTGTGTTATTGGTGGGTAAATAACAGTGTGTTATTTTGAAAATAATAACAAATTAGAAGGAAAAAAAGATTTAAAAAATACAGATTTCAGTATTCTGAGGCTCTGAGCCCCATTTATTTTCCTCACAGACAGCAACAAAAGTCCGAAATTATACGATTTAAAATAAAAGCAATAATTGTGGCTTGATATTGAGTAAGAACATGTTTTTATGAACCACACAGCTTCTGGTCTTCCACGACCCGACCGGAGAAAAAGACGTGCTGCAGACACGAAACACATTACCAGTAGAAATACATTGCTTTTAAAATCGTGCTGTGCAACACGAAAAAAAGGGGAAAATCGTGTTGGTGAACACGAATCAATAGATTAAAAATCGTGTTGGTGAACACGAAATGCCATGAGACTGGGTTGGAGAGCTCCAAATCTGAATCTTCCTTTAATAAAAAAAAAAATATATATATATTTTTAATTTATAGTACTGATGCTACGTGATTTCGTTCGGCAGCCAAATACCGCGAAATAATCTGTGACGTGTTTGTGTGTATTGTGTTTATTTCCCGGGAAAACTCACAAGAAACACCGGCTGTTGTTATGCCTGGTTAAATTACTCCGTTCTCCGCTTGTAATTATGCCGTTACAAGCTTCAAAGTTGTATTTATCTGGTGTAAAATCAAATCCTATTGGGCTGCCTTCTGCATTAATACAAGTACACTTGTCAGGTTGGCTGTAGGTGAGAACGTCTCCCCGTAATCTATCCCCGCCCTCTGACTGTATCCTTTCGCTACGAACCTAGCTTTGTATTTGTCGTGTCCGTCAACGTCTCCTTTAACTGAATAGACCCATTTACCTCCCACTGTCTTCCTGCCCTCTGGCAATTTTGTCAGGGTAAAAGTCTGATTGTCTTCTAGAGACTTAATTTCCTCATCCATCGCTTTTCCCCAGTTTTCTGACTCAGTCGATGTTATGGCCTCTTTAAAGGTCAGAGGTACACCGCAAACTGCTCTGTAACAATAATCTATACTAGTGAGTGTTTTATACTCTTCATCACTATCTTCCTGAGTATAATCTCTAAAGTACTCTGGGGGTTTGCGCTGCCTACTGGGATATCTCCCACTGTCTGAGGCATGTGACGCCACCCTAGGGTGCTGTTCGCCATCATCCTCTGGTGCTGACTGTGGAGCGTTAGTTTGTACATCTTTGCTCAGTACACTAGGCTGCGGGGCCTTTACTCCCTCTTCACAGTCTTCCTCCGAATCCTGTTCTAACCACTGTGTCTGAGTCTCGCTATCACAAGTTGTGCTGGTGATAAACTTTACTAGTCTGTGCTTCTGAACCTTCTCTTTGTCGGGGTAGTAAACTAGATAGGCGGGGCTTCCCTTGTCATGCCCTACAAAACGTCCTTTCTCACACCTAGTATCTAATTTTCCCCTGTCCTGCTGGTACGCATAGCACACTGCTCCAAACTTATGCATCCTCGCTAAGTTACACTTCTTCCCTGTCAGTGCTGAATATGGCGTAGTGCCCGTGTGCTTATTAAAACACTGGTTTCTGGTATGTGCTGCTTCCTGAATGGCATAGTGCCACAGGTTTGTAGGCAGATCACTGTCAATAAGCATACATCTGGCCATTTCAAAAAGAGTGCGCCCTTCTCTTTCAGCTGTCCCGTTTTGATGTGGGGAATAAGGACATGACGTCTCATGTCTGATCTTGTTCTTTCTCAATAGTGTCTGAAACTCCTTACTAGTGAACTCAGTCCCATTATCTGATCTAATGCATTTCACCGTCCCATAGGGAGCTACATCTGCCAGATACTTCTCAGTGGCTTGAACTGCGTCACTCTTCGCTTTCAGGAAATAAACAAACACTGCCCCTGTACACACATCTGTAAATGAGTGCATATACTTGAAGCCATTTATGGACTCATTGTTAACTGGACCAGCTAGATCAGTGTTCACCAACTCAAGTGGTGCGTTTGCTTTATCGGTCGGATCTCTGTTTCTCGTTTGGGTAAACTTTCCCTCTATGCATACTGTACAATCTTTATCAGGCTTACACTTTGTACCCTTAATATGCATACCTACAGTTACATCCTGCAGCTTTAACACATCCTCATAATTACAGTGACCCATAATCTCATGCCACGTTTGGATATCATGGCTGACATGACACTTATCTTCAACATCACACTCTGTTTGCAAATAGTACATTTTCTTACATACATAAATGTCAAACTTGGTACCATCCTGTAACATCAGAGCATCTTTACCTTCGTCGAAGAAAACCTTGGCTCCGTTAGCTGTAGCAGACTTCACGGAAAAGAATTCTTGGGGGTACGATGGGATGTATAGCGCTTTCTTCAGAGTCACTTTACACCGTCGTCCCTCGCTGTCTATCAGACACATCTCTGCTTCTCCTCTGCCGTGCGCCACTCCGAAGGTGCGCCTCCCGTCTGCCAATTCCATGCTGTGTCTCTCCGGCTTGAAGGTGCTGTCAAAAATCTTGAATTTCTTCTTATCGTTGATGATGTGAGACGACGCTCCCGTGTCCACGATCAATCCTTTTCTGTGGGTCTGTAGTTGTTGTCTCTGTAGGCTGGTCCCTTCAGCTTGCACTTTGAGGGTGTAGTCACCTCCTCCCACAGCTTCTCCGGTACCACCTGGCATGCTCGCGCACCGAGCGGCATCACCGCGGTCCTTCTTTGTGCACGCTTTGTCTGTGTGCCCTTTGCTTTTACAAAAGCTACACCAGACTTTCTTTCTGCAGTCATCTTTTCGATGGCCTTTCTCTCCGCATCGCCAACATGCGCCGACGTGTTCTCCGTCGCCATCGGGGATGAATCGTTTGGCGGGCTTTCTCTTTGTTGCTGCTTGGACCCTCAGCACCCTCTCGCTCGTCTCGTCTGAGGCTGGGGCTGAATCTTCTGAGGCCTCGAAGTTCCTCAACTTCGCCCTGAACTCTCCCAACGTTACTTCACTGTCACCGTGTGTCACCATTAGAGTGAACGGCTTGTATTTTTCGGGTAATCCCCGCATAACCATCGCCATCATTAGTCCCTCACTCGGTGCTTCTCCCGCGCTCCTGAGTGCCGTAATGATCTGCTCAGCTCGGATAATGTACTCTGTTACCGTCTCATTATCAGCTTTCTTCAGCGCAGTCATGGTTATATACAAGGTGACGATCCTGGGTCTGCCTTTTCCAATATAGTGCTCCCTTAATATTCTGAGACTTTCTCGGCCCTTGTCCTTCGTGTCTCTGAATATCAGGCCTAAACTGGTATTGTCGAGTAGCGGCGCTAACTCACAATAGACGTCAGCATTGAGCTTGTCGTCTTGAGCCCTCAGTGCCGCGGTCAGCTCTCCAGCGGGTGCTCGAAGGATGGTCTCCTTCAATCCCACTCCGTGCATGCAACACAGCATCCTCTCTTCCCAGAGCTCATACTCTTCTGCTTTCCCGTCGAACGTGGGCCACTTGCTCTTCCTCGTGGTTCCATTCGCCATGGCTTTTGCGTTTGTAGCTTCAGTAGCTTAGCTTAGCTTTAGCTTCCCTCGGTTCTCCCGATGCTAAACTAGCTTAACACGTGGCTAACTAGCTACTCCTATGCTAACCGTGCTAATAGGCAATCTTCTCGCCTTGTTATCGCACGTGCGCTTTGAACTGTAGAATAATTCCTCGCATCTGGGCCCATAACCTGTTAGCAGATTTAGACTTAAACCTTTTGTCTCCTGCAGCAGAAAGGTGAATAATCTCAGCAGTTCAAGTTTAGCCATTCATCACGGCGTTATTTATTATAGGCACACATCTCAAGAGGCTTGAGGACAGAGAGAGAAGGGGCGTGACTTCCAACGGTCTTATACCCCAGGTAGTGACATCACAATCATGTGGTACAGCAATAACCAATGAACACAGTTAGTAGTCGCAGCTACTTACATAAACAATATATGGTACACAGTAATACATGGAGTCATACACTATACATGTCTGTATGTTATATCTCAACACTCGCTTCCCTCTCTTGAGAGATTTTGCGCTTAAACAGGCCAGCATGTTCGGGAGCACATACATATGTGAGAGCAACTTCTCCTTGATGAAGCACATCAAATCAACAGAGAGAAACAGACTGTCAGACGAAACACTGTTTCATCTGATGCAGCTTGGATGCACTGGCATCGATGTTGACATTCCCCTTATTGTGCGTCAGCAGAGACAGGCTACAAGTCTCTAAAATTCCCGTTAGACAACTAATGTCTGGGTTAGTGTTCATGTTTATGTCATGTTAGAGCAGGGTTTATTCTCGCCCGCTACTTCCCGAGGCCCCAGGTGTGCGGCTGGGCTGAGCAGCTGTGAGCGCAGTTTTCTGCTGTGGATCAGAGGGGGGGGGACAGGTCTGAGAGGGGGGGACGGGTTGACTTCATGTTTATGTCATGTTACTGTTTAATCTTAATGCACACTTTCTAATAGTTTAAAAGTTGTATTCCACTGTTAAATAATCTGTTCAATACAAACATGCCACTTGTAAAAATTAAATAACATTTCTGTGAACTGATGTTTGTTTTGTGAGCTTATTAGAGGATGTTCCCATAAAGATCGAAAAATATCAATGGAAGATGTCAGACTTAGTATATTTGTTAATAATTACATACAATACATGGAATTTGTGTTTTTGTGTGTTCCAAGTGAATCTGCGGCCCCCTGGTGGCCAGTACATAAATTATTTGGCCCCCACCATCATCAAAGTTGCCCATCCCTGTTCTAGAGGTATAAGTATCATCACTGTGCGACCAAAACTCGCCGCAGCTCAGGCAAACCCAGACAACACACGATGTAGCTTTACGGAGCAAAAACGGCAAATAGTCTTACCTTTGCTGTTTTTCTGATCAAAAGTTGCGTTCAATGGCATTAAAACGATAAAAACGCTGCTGAAGGTTAATCCAATGTGTCTGTGTCACTTATTACTTTGTTAGTAATTCTATCGCTCAAAGTGGAGTCGAAAGAGATGAGTTTTCAGTCTGCGCCGGAAGGTGTGCAAGCTTTCTGCTGTCCTGATTTCAATGGGGAGCTCATTCCACCATTTTGGAGCCAGAATAGCAAACCCACGTGTTTTTGCTGATGGGAACTTGAGTCCCCCTCGTAGCGCGAGTGCAGTGAGCCATTTGGCTGATGCAGAGCGGAGTGCACGTGCTGGGGTTTACAGTTTAACCGTGTCCTGGATGTAGGAAGGGCCAGATCCATTCGCAGCATGGTACACAAGTACCATTGTCTTGAAGTGGATTCTAGCAGTTACTGGAAGCCAGTGAAGGGAGCGGAGGAGCGGCGTGGTGTGGGAACATTTAGGAAGGTTGAAGACCAGACGAGCCGCTGCATTCTGGATGAGCTGCAGAGGTCGGATGGCACATGCAGGTAGACCAGCCAGGAGTTGCAGTAGTCTAGGCGTGAGATGACGAGAGCCTGGGCCAGAACCTGCGTGGCTTTCTGGGTCAGGAGGGGACGTATCCTCCTGATGTTGTAAAGCGTGTATCTGCAGCAGCGGGTTGTATCTGCAGCAGCGGGTTGTAGCAGCGATGTTTGCAGTCAAGGACAGTTTGTTATCTAGGGTCACACCCAGATTCCTTGCAGTCTGAGTCGGGGAAACAACAGAGGGGCCGATGTTGATTGTTAGGTCAAGAGTGGGACAATCTTTTCCCGGAAGGAAAAGCAGTTTAGTCTTGTCAAGGTGGAGCTTGAGGTGGTGAGCAGACATCCACTGAGAGATGTCTGCTAGACAAGCAGAGATGCGTGCGACGACCTGGGTCTCTGAGCGGGGAAAGGACAGAATTAATTGGGTGTCGTCAGCGTAGCAGTGGTATGAAAAACCATGCGGGCTAATGACTGATGACACTTTGAAATGATTACTGATAATCCATCATTCCATTTTTCGCAAAAACTGAGATTTCATATTAGCTGCTATTAGCTGCTATTAGAGCTACAACCCAGCTTCCGGTTTTGGGAAAACTGCGTGCGCATCACTCTCACTCCTCAATGGAAATGTTGGATGGATTTAGGATTCTATTGGCTCTAACGGTTAGAGAGAGGTGTCAATCATCAAAATCGACCAAGGGGGGCCAGAGATATGGAAAATCTCAAATGACCCCAGAAGTGTTTTTTCTTTGCTAAATCTCTCTAAAAAGGTCAAATTTCACTTGTTTTGCATCAATCTTGATACAGGGTACTTATTATATGTTGTAGTTTGGATTACTAAAGCTTTTAGTCTACCATCCCATCATTCAAGGGTGGTTTTCACTATAAGTAATGTTTTCTTTTGGACAGACATTATAATTTATATATTTTTTTACTATGTTCAATCTGAATTTACTTTAAAATAAAGAACATCTATATTGATTCTGACTCTTCTACATCCAACTCACAGGTTTATCATTGCTTTGAGAAAAAAGATTATTAATTTAACCCTTTTAGAAGTGAAGTTATAGTCATTTGTTCTGGGAATGTCATTTTCATGCCTAAGACCTGGAAAACAGGCTCAGGGCTTAACAGGTTAACTATCACTTCAGGGGACATTACATTGACTTACATGCATTTCCTGGAGACTTATCCTAACCTTAACCATAACCCACACATACCTAACCCTAACCCTTACCCTTAACCTTACCCTTACCCTAACCCTAATCCTAAACCTAACCAAGTCTTCACTCTAAAATTAATGATTCCCCCCTCCAATTTGTCCCCATAAGGGCGGCGAGTCCCCACACGTGACTGTGTAAACAGATGTAGGTCCCCACAAGTATAGTAATGCTAGGCCACACACACACACACACACACACACACACACACACACACACACACACACACACACACACACACACACACACACACACACACACACACACACACACACACACACACACACACACACACACACACACACACACACACACACACACACACACACACACACACTACACACCTGTCCCCAGCAGAGGGCAGTCTGTCAGCAGCAACACACTCAGTGATGTCATCATCACTTTCCGTCTTTTCTTCAGGGTGCTCAACATTAATATAAAGATGCTAGTATTTATATGTTATATATAATCATAGAAACTGTACATTTTGATACATTTGGTCAGCATTTTGAGGGAGAGATGAATGAATGGAAAGCAACAGGGAGGGTCCGAAAATAGGAATATATCATGAAAGCTTTGTTGCATCATCTCAAACGACCCCACTCTGTTTGTCATAACACACTTATTATAGCATGCTGTTACTACAGTCAATCATGACTTCCTGCAGCTGTTGACACTAAAGCAAACAGATATTGTTCTAAACTGTATTAAAGTAAACAGGTATTATCTTGAACTGTATTGAAGTGAACATGTATTATTTGGGACTGTTTTAAAGTAATCCTATATATATAAACCTTCTCACTTACACTCAATGACCCAGATACCCTGCTACACACACACACACCTCCTTCTCCCAGCACACACATATTCTTTGCTCATCTACACTCACTGACCCAGATACCAACACACACACATACACTTCCTCCCACCAGCACACACACATATTCTTTTCAAGGTTCTTTCTGGGGCCAATATAATCTCAAGCACCAATATATCTCTGTACAATGTTTGATTGTCTGGAAAGGAATAGTTTGTGTGAAATCTTCCTTGGGAAAGTAAAGGAGTGAACCCAGGTGTAAGATAAAAAGTGATTCTGACCTTGTATAGTTCCGAGGCTCTCACGCTCTGTTCAGAAGAAAAATACTTTTTCCCACAACTCTGATTCGCTGTATTGGGCCCGACCCAAAGTGAATCCAACCAGTAAGAACACCTAGGGGAGTGAGCAACCGACCCAACTCCTCCCCACGGACTCTCTGATTCGCTTAGGAGTAAAATGGGACGGAAGAGCCGACACACATCTCCACCCCAAATATGTCCATATATACTGTTGTTTATTCATGCAAAATGCCCCCCTGTTTCTGACTGGCTGGTCCCGATATCTGTATCGCACGGCAGTAGAGCGGGGAGCCCGGAGTGCTCTGTTACAGGGCACTCTGTATTTCGTATTGTGTTTTTTACCATTAAAATCAGATTATTGTTATAACTTTTATGCCGGTGTTTTGAACTCCTTCTTTTATTAATCTGACCAGGCTCATCTAACGGACGGCGCGGAGCGGAGGTGGGCTTTAAGCCACCACCACTGTGTTTGCTCCAACAACACAAACAAAGTTGAATCATATAGAGTAAAAAGGGCGTTTCATTTGAGTTTGCTTTTTACTTTTAATTAACCAGGACTTTCTTCCACTGAGATCCAGAATCTATTTAACCTGAGTCCTGGGCAACTCATCAAAGAACAAAAAGCTTCACATGAAAGGCATGGTTTGAGTTACACATTTGAATGATTTCTGACTACTAAAATCAGCAGTTGATTATTCATTCAAATACTAGTGACAGTATACCTCTTCTCTGCACGCACGTATACGAGAAGCTTTGTTCATGTATGATTGGTCCTGTCTGAAAAGCCTTCACACAATGTTTCATTTCATACAACACACAACTAACCTGACTAAACAGAGCAAACAATGCCATTATGTTAAACTTCTGAATTCATTTATCCAATTAAGAGCTAAATGTTGCCTTTATGCATTTAATTAGTCTAAATTCCAGTGATGAAAATCCTTAAATGCTTTGAAAATTAAATAACGATCTGCACAGCTCATGTTAGGCCAGAGCCTTTATTTTAAACATATTTTATTTTGTATATATTTGTATTATTAGTACAGCAATATTATAAACATAAACAATAATCTCTAGTTGATGGGACTTTACAACGAAATCCAGTGAATAATAAAACATAGGAGTAGTAGTGTATCATGTAGTATATTTTGTACATTTCCAACGGGTGGAATCAGAGAAAAAATAAAAACATTATCTGAGTAGATTATGTCCGGAATCTTTAACATAAAAAACAGCATAGCAATAACAGCTGGGTCAGTTCAAACACAATGAAGATGACAAAAATAAGATTTCTAAATTACATGTCATTTGTTAGATGCTTTTATCCAAAGCGACTTACATACTCAATACTGTGGACAATCCCCACAGGAGCAATTTGGGGTGAAGGGTCTCAGGGACACAACGACATGCTGACTGCAGTGGGGTTTGAACCTGTTACCCCCTGATCCCAACACCAAGGCTCTATCCACTGCGCCACACGCCTCTACGTTACATATTACATATAATAACTCTTCTTCATGTCTCTTCTACATCAACATGTGTCCCCTCTTCTTCATGTCTCTTCTACATCAACATGTGTCCCCTCTTCTTCATGTCTCTTCTACATCAACATGTGTCCCCTCTTCTTCATGTCTCTTCTACATCAACACGTGCCCCTCTTCTTCATGTCTCTTCTACATCAACATGTGTCCCCTCTTCTCATGTCTCTTCTACATCAACATGTGTCCCCTCTTCTTCATGTCTCTTCTACATCAACATGTGTCCCCTCTTCTCCATGTCTCTTCTACATCAACATGTGTCCCCTCTTCTTCATGTCTCTTCTACATCAACATGTGTCCCCTCTTCTTCATGTCTCTTCTACATCAACATGTGTCCCCTCTTCTTCATGTCTCTTCTACATCAACATGTGTCCCCTCTTCTTCATGTCTCTTCTACATCAACACGTGCCCCCTCTTCTTCATGTCTCTTCTACATCAACACGTGTCCCCTCTTCTTCATGTCTCTTCTACATCAACACGTGTCCCCTCTTCTCCATGTCTCTTCTTCATCAACATGTGTCCCCTCTTCTTCATGTCTCTTCTACATCAACATGTGTCCCCTCTTCTTCACGTCTCTTCTACATCAGCATGTGTCCCCTCTTCTTCATGTATCTTCTACATCAACATGTGTCCCCTCTTCTTCATGTCTCTTCTACATCAACATGTGTCCCCTCTTCTTCACGTCTCTTCTACATCAACATGTGTCCCCTCTTCTTCACGTCTCTTCTACATCAACATGTGTCCCCTCTTCTTCATGTCTCTTCTACATCAACATGTGTCCCCTCTTCTTCATGTCTCTTCTACATCAACATGTGTCCCCTCTTCTTCATGTGTCTTCTACATCAACATGTGTCCCCTCTTCTTCATGTCTCTTCTACATCAACATGTGTCCCCTCTTCTTCATGTCTCTTCTACATCAACATGTGTCCCCTCTTCTTCATGTCTCTTCTACATCAACATGTGTCCCCTCTTCTTCATGTCTCTTCTACATCAACATGTGTCCCTCTTCTTCACGTCTCTTCTACATCAACATGTGTCCCCTCTTCTTCACGTCTCTTCTACATCAACATGTGTCCCCTCTTCTTCACGTCTCTTCTACATCAACATGTGTCCCCTCTTCTTCATGTCTCTTCTACATCAACATGTGTCCCCTCTTCTTCATATGTCTTCTACATCAACATGTGTCCCCTCTTCTTCATGTCTCTTCTACATCAACATGTGTCCCCTCTTCTTCATCTCTTCTACATCAACATGTGTCCCCTCTTCTTTATGTCTTCTACATCAACATGTGTCCCCTCTTCTTCATGTCTCTTCTACATCAACATGTGTCCCCTCTTCTTCATGTCTTCTACATCAACATGTGTCCCTCTCTTTCATGTCTCTTCTACATCAACATGTGTCCCCTCTTCATGTCTTCTACATCAACATGTGTCCTCTCTTCTCCATGTCTCTTCTACATCAACATGTGTCCCCTCTTCATGTCTCTTCTACATCAACATGTGTCTCCTCTTCTTCATGTCTCTTCTACATCAACATGTGTCTCCTCTTCTTCATGTCTCTTCTACATCAACATGTGTCCCCTCTTTTTCATGTCTCTTCTACATCAACATGTGTCCTCTCTGTGGAAAGAGACTCTGAAAGTTTCAGGAACAAAGATTCTCTCTCTTTTTGTCCTGATCCATTTCTATAAAAACCTGTCTGAAAATGAGCTGATCAGATTTTGGCCTCTTTATGATGTCATAACGATTTTTTGGCTTGTGTAACCATTAGCCAATCACCAACCAAGGTAACCCCCCCTTGACTACTGTAACTCACCTCTCTACGGCATCCACTCCCCGTCCCTCGATAGACTCCAAGTTGTAAAATATGTAGCTGCCCACTCCTCACACACACCAGATCATGGCACCACATCACACCAGTCCTCAAAGACCTTCATTGGCTTCCCGTCTCCCAACACATCAACTACAAAATACTGGCCCTCACCTATAGCCCTCCACCATCTGACCCCCCCACCCCCTATCTCACTGGTCTTCTCACCCCCTACCAACCCCCGCGGTCCCTTAGATCCACCTCAGCCGGTCTGCTGTTCCCCCAAGTCCAAACTAGGCAGCTTTGGGGACCAAGTCTTTTCAGTTGCAGCTCCCAGGATCTGGAATCCCCTCCCCCAGGATCTCCGCTATTCTGAGACCCTCACAGTATTCCAGTCCCTTTTCAAAACTCATCTCTTCTCTGTCTGCTCATAGCCCCCCCCCCCATCAATCCATGCCAGTTGATCAAGTTTGATAGTCCCATACCCCCCACCCTTACCTTCCCTTATATTGTAAAGCGATTTTGAGTCCTTGAAAAGCCCTATAAAAATATAATGTATTATTATTATTATTATTATTATACTGACAGGTATCAGATCTTGCTGTGTAAAATAATCTTCCTGAGAGGTGTCACTTGTGATGTCGTCTGTGTGGTCTACAGTGAATGTAGTCCTGACACCCACAGGTGATAAGAATCAAAAGTTCCCAGAGGATCCCATAGAAAATGCATGCGGGTCATTTTTGACCCACTTATGGAAGCTTGGGGTAGTAATATAAAAACTACAATTTCTTAAAATGTATAGAATTTAAATTTAAAATTTGAATGGCATGGTATCCAAAACATGTTTTTTTGAGGAATAGCTGGAATATGAAATGATAAAAAAATGTAGATTACAAAGATACTTCAAGAAAACCACCTCACCGGGTCCAAAAAGACCCACTTATGCATCTAAGGCCAGGACGAAAACGGCTAAACGCATAGGATTAACGCAAACGCAATCGCAAAAAAGCTTCCGTCCACACGCAATATTCACCGGATAGTGTCTGTCCACACGAGACAGCTCCGTTTAGCTCCAACCGCTGGAGAAGCTGCAGTACATATGCAGGAGCCTGTACGTGGCGCTGTAACTTCCTCCACAAAAGCAGCGAAGAAGCATGGTTGTAATGGTTGCCCTTCTGTTTATTCTCCACGGTGGGGGCCGAGGGAACCGGGCAGAGTTTTTTCGCCAGTCAACGTGTATTAAAGTTTAAATCTTCCGGACAAAATTATAAAAGTGCCGGTCAAAGGTCTTCTTTGTTATTTATTGAGCTTTAAAACAAATGAATAATGACTCTATATAATATAATAATAAAATACAAGGAGCCTCTCTTTTTCCTCCCTCTCTTCGGACAGCGTCAGTGTCTGTCTCATGCAGCAGCTGATCCAGTAATGAGTGACCCGACAGTAAAAATAAACATATTTATAACTAGTTTAGGTAGTTTGAGAGGTGTCTCCGTCCTGTCAGATTAGACTTCACTCGCGTTTATGTCCATATCGAGAGAAAGATAAATAATCTGAATTCAGTGTGCAGTTTACTTTGACGCGGGGGTGAGCAGCAGAGGTGGGGAGAGGCGGGGCTATTGCCTCATCATTATCAGAAAATGATCGTATAGGGCGTACACACGGAGCCGTTTGACCCCCCAGAGCGTTGCGTATGCCGTTCTATCCACCTTGGGACCCGTTATCGTTTCCGCAGTCGTTTAGTGCCGTATTCGGTCGTCCTCGTGTGGCCGAACGGTCTATATGACACTAAACAGTAACGCAAACGACCGTTTTTCGTCCTCGTGTGGCCGGGGCCTAAGGGTTAAACCAAATATCTCTCAGAGGGGCGTGGGGAGTGGCTCTTTATTTTTCATCTAAAGTAACAGACAGAGAATCAGCACTTTTGAAAGAATTATTTTATTCAAAGCCTGTATCGTTTCACTTATATTTACCCGAAATATGAAATGAAGTCGAGTCTACGTTTCCAGATGAATATAAAGCAGGAGAAGTCCAGTAGAGTCCGGATGATAAACGGCCCTGAAAACTAACGGCCCCTTTAGGGCTCTTCTGGGAACAAATCAAATGTTTTTAACAACGTGATGGAAAACATATTGCAGAATTATTCAGCAGGTTTTATTGACCAAATGTTTTCTGGCTCTCACCTCCTGTCCAGTTACTTGTCTTTCATCTTTCCCTTTTAAGTGTTTTTATTCTAAGGTTAGAAAGTAGTATTCGCTCCAAAAGCCCCTAAAGTTACTCAGATCATGATGTAGGACAGTTTATTTTTCCAGAACAACACAGAGATCTGTTTGGCTTTAATCAAATCAGAAGCTTCCCTCCGCAGGGCTGACCGTACAGAAGTATAACAGGAAAGAAGAAAGAAAACAGAAAGCCTCAGCACACACATGGACTGATGAAGACATTCAGCCTGTGTGTCAGGAAGAGAGGAAGAAAAGGACAAAGAGCGCTGATAGCTGCAGGAGTCGGGCATCACACTCACTGATCCAAAGATCTAGTGCTCAAAGTGAAGCACTAGATTTCAGCTTTACGGCAAATTACGGGAACATTATTTTAAAGGAACATTTTTATTTAAGTAAATCATTGAATACCTCAACTCATCCGGCAGATTCCATAACATAGTTCAGAGAGAATAATACAAATAATAATAATAATTAAGTTAGTTTAGAAATAGTACAAAGTAAAAATGTTGCCTTCATGCCAAGAACACAGGCACAAAAAACAAACATGTTTACAATAGAATGTTAGTTTTATCATGGGGGACTTGGGGTTTAATGTGTTGCTCCATTTTATTTTAAAATAAAATAAAAATAGATAAACAAATGTGGTCCTATGTTACGTTATGGGTTCAGAAAAGGTATTGCATTATGGGTACGTTTTTACATTTAAACCTTTAAGATACAATTCCAACTCTGCCCCGGATGCTAATGCTAAAATTGCAATGAAAGAACTGCACACAGCCATTAGCCAACAACAAACTGCACACCCTGAGGCAGCTTTCATTGTTGCGGGTGATTTCAATCACTCCAGTTTGAAGACTGTACTCCCCAAATTCCGACAACATGTCTCCTGCCCCACGAGAGGCAACAAAACATTGGATCATGTTTACACCAACATGGCCAATGCATACAATGCCATCCCCCTCCCCCACCTCTCACTGTTCCTTTACCTCACATACACACCACTCATCAAACGTGTGAAACCCACAGTGAGGACTATCAAGGTATGGCCTGAGGAGGCAGACTCTATGCTACAGGACAAGTTTCAAATTACATGTCACTTGTTAGACGCTTTTATCCAAACATACTCAATACTGTGGGCAATCCCCACAGGAGCAATTTGGGGTGAAGTGTCTCAGGGACACAACGACATGCTGACTGCAGTGGGGTTTGAACCTGTGACCCCCTGATCCGAACACCAACGCTCAACCCACTGCACCACACGCCTCCAACACACAGCCTGGAGCGTGTTTGCCACCCAGGCCACCTTGGATTCCCATACAGACATTGACCACTACGCCTCCTCCGTACTGGACTACATCAGCACCACCATCAACAGTGTCACCACTCTGAAGCAGATAACAACGTACCCAAACCAGAAGCCGTGGATGAATAAAGAAGTTTGCCAACTACTGAAAGCACGAAACATCGCCTTCAGATCAGGTGACGAACGGGCTTAGTTTATCCAGGGCTCACCTAAAGAAGGGCATTAGGAAGGCCAAGCACTGCTACAAACTGAGGATTGAGGAGAACTTCAATAACTCCGACCCCCGAATAATGTGGCAGGGCATTCAGGCCATCACTGACTACAAACCCACCACCCCCTCTCTCCCGTCAAACGATGTCTCCTTCCTCAACGAGCTGAATGATTTCTATGCTCGCTTCGACGGGGACAACCAGGAGACAGCCACTAAGGCTGTTCCCCCTGCAGACCACCAGCCCCTCACACTCTCACCTTCTGACGTCTTCACCACACTGAGCAGGATTAATGCACGCAAGGCTGCTGGACCCGATGGCATCCCAGGCCGCGTTCTTAGGGCCTGTGCTGGGCAACTGACTGAGGTCATGACGGACATTTTCAACCTGTCCCTGGCCCAAACTGTTGTCCCCACGTGCTTTAAAACCACCGCCATAGTGCCAGTGCCCAAACACTCTGCTGCAGCAGGCCTGAATGACTTCCGTCCCGTTGCAATTACATCCATTCTCATGAAGTGCTTCGAGAAGTTGGTCCTAGCACAGCTTAAATCCCGCCTATCACCGACACTGGACCCCCATCAATTTGCATACCGACTAAGCACGGAAGATGCTGTTTCCATAACACTTCACACCGTCCTCTCACATCTGAAAAAAACCAACTCCTATGCAAGACTGCTGTTCATCGACTTCAGTTCAGCCTTCAACACCGTCATCCCCTCCAAACTAATCACAAAACGACCTGGGCATCGACACCCCCCTTTGTAATTGGATTTTAGACTTTCTAACCAACAGTCCCCAGCATGTCAGGTTGGATAATCTCTCTTCCATGACCCTCAGCCTAAATATCGGTGTCCCACAAGGCTGCGTGCTGAGCCTCCTCTACTCCATCTTCACCCACGACTGTACATGGTTCAAACACCATCATCAAGTATGCAGACGACACAACGGTGATCGGCCTCATCCACAACAACGATGAGACGGCCTACAGGGAGGAGGTTCAGCATCTGACTGAGTGGTGTGCTGACAATAACCTGGCCCTTAACACAACAAAAACAAAATAACTAATTGTGGACTTCAGGAAATCGAAAGGCAACACACACACTCCCATCCACATAAATGGATCGGCGGTGGAGCGTGTGTCTAGCTTCAAGTTCCTGGGGGTCCACATATCCGATGACCTCTCATGGTCCAACAATACCACCAGCATAGTAAAGAAGGTTCACCAGCGTCTCTTCTTCCTGAGGAGACTAAAGAAAGATCACCTCTCCTCAGATTCTGGTGAACTTTTATCGCTGCACCATTGAGAGCATCCTGACCAGCTGTATCACAGCCTGGTATGGGAACTGCACAATGCTCAACAGGAAGGCATTGCAGAGGGTGACGAAAATCGCCCAATGCATAATCGGTGTCCCACTCCCTGCCATCGAGGACATCCAGGGTATACGGTGTTTGCAGAGGGCACACAACATCTTCAAAGACACCTCTCATCCTGCAAACTATCTTTTCGTCCTCCTACGCTCGGGGAGGCGCTCAGGAGCCTCCAGTCCAAGACCAGCAGGTTCAGGGTCAGCTTCTTCCCTAGGGCTGTTACCCTGTTGAACTCTGCCCGCTGATAGACTCAAGCCCATACCCACCTGTTTATATATTTGACTGTCAATGCCGTTTACACTGTATATATTCATCTGTTTATAGCCTATTTATAATTATTCTATTTATAATAATTCCATGTATAATTATTCTCATTATGTAGACTCCTGCACTGCTATTTTGCACTTCTGGTCAGATGCCTAAACTTACATTTCGTCACTAGTACATGTACTACGTAATGACAATAAAGTTGAATCTGGATCTGAATCTGAAAGTGTTTCGTGACTTATAATTTATTAATATTATTTTACGACTTAAGACTTAGATGCGATCAGATTAAATATAGTTTATTGATCCAACATTTTGAAATTGTTTTGTTACAGCAGCATTATAACAAAATGTAAAGAATATTGCATCTATATATAAATTACACAGTATAACATATTCAGTTGAAATGCACTCATAGACCAACCTACTAACAAAATATACAAAAACACAGAACACTATATGGATGCAATATACAAGTATGTTCAGGGCTATTGAAAATAAACGACATTTAAATACTAATGCTGCATTAAAGTGCCTTATATTTCTAGATAAAGCCAGTCATAGTTGTGAGCATACAACCCTCAAGTCGAATGATGTTGTAAGATAAGATAAGATAAGATGAACCTTTATTAATCCCCGTGGGGAAATTCAGTTGTACAAAGCAGCAACAGGGTAAGCGTGAAAAAACAGGACAGCAAAGATTCACACAGATTAATAAAATCAAAAATAAATAAAATCAAGAAAAAAAAATTCAAATGATAATAATAATAATAAAAGACTATGAAATAGGAGATGAATAAAAATAAGAGTAAAATAACTGTCAGCATATATACATATTTGGTCATCTAAGTTATAAAGTACGGAATAAGTTAAAGTGACAAGTAAAAAGTGAAAATGGACATCTGCATATAGTGACATATCTATCTACCTATTTGGTCTACTACTAATATATTAACATGGGTTGTGGAAACAGTGTATATTTATGTCCAGTGATTTAATTTATTTCTTTTTCATTATTAACCCCTTGTTGTGCAGCCTGATGGCTACAGGCACAAAGGACTGTCTGAGGCGCTTGGTGCGTTGTTGTGGAGGGATGAGTCTGTGGCTGAACGTACTCCTCATCTTCACTAGCTCTGCGTGTAGCTTGTATATCAGTGTTCGATCCAAAGTCAGTGTATTCCAGCAGAGCGGCTGCAGGCTGCACTCAGTCCTATTTGAAATGCAAATTGTAAATTGTCTCTCTGAGAAACTGAGCCAAAGAGAACCAGCCAGAGGAAGACATTATATTAGCGCTATCAGACCATCAATTGTTAAATAATCCTACTCTGCTGTCTCTTAGTCAGGGAGGGGTGGTTCAGTGTCTCAGGGCCTAACATAGCATTGTGCCACTGCATGATGCATTCATGTCACGCAGGTTTTCTGAGTGCATGCAGTCAGAGCTGGGACTTCCTGCAGGATCCTGGACAGAAACCATCAGATCTCCACATGAGAGGAAATAAAAAGCTCAGAGCAGTGTGAACAGAGACTCTATGTGTGACTCTGAGGTTCACGAGGAACGCTGAGACACTGAACGCACCGCAGAGTGAAGAAGCTCCAGCAGACCCCTCGTCTGTGTGTGTTCAACATGAACCAGTGAAAACTGTTTTGTTTAATGGCTGCTTTTACGTGTGTGTGTGTGTGTGTGTGTGTGTGTGTGTGTGTGTGTGTGTGTGTGTGTGTGTGTGTGTGTGTGTGTGTGTGTGTGTGTGTGTGTGTGTGTGTGTGTGTGTGTGTGTAAGAAATCAGTTCATCTTCATGCAAGGTAGCTTTTCCTCTGTTATGTTTAGGGGCCATGCTTGCTTTTTTATGTATTCTTAAATTATTTATATTGAGTTTCACAAATAACAAGTTAAAATATAAAAGAAACAAAAAGTTAATTCTACATGTCGTAAAAGCTTCAATACACTTTCAAAGGTAAAAATTATTCTACCATTTATTTATTAAATCATTCAACTAAGCGATTATCTTTTATTTTCAATAAATTCCAGCTCTTGGTTTAAATGCTGCTTACTGCCATTGTGTAAAGAGACAAGTGTGTCAATATCAAATCATTGTGGCCTCATATTTATGAGAAAAATCTTATTTGTCTAAAAATGATTTCAAAGGTAACAGGTGCAGGATGTAGCAGCTCCCTGTAACCGAGCTCTGTGGTGTTTGTTGATGAGTCGGTCACACATGGTCACAAAAACATGAGAAGCTGTTTTTGAGGGTTCAATTCCGACCTGATGAAATCCAAATATTTTTGAATTTTTTTACGAAGCCTGCACTCGTGACATTTATTTTGTGAATGTAATGTTTGTGAAGTATGCAAACATTTATTTATCAAATATTCAACTGATCAATTACATTTTCAATACATTTAATCTCTTTACCCAATATTTTAAATGCTGTTTTAGCCTTATCTTACTAGGTTTAACCATTTACTAAATTATATATATATATATATATATATATATATATATAGGCATGCAAATATATGTTTTAACATTTATTTATTTTCTTCAATAATGAATTTGAATAGCTATTAATTGTATTTTCACTAAATGTCCTCTGTAAACAATGCTCTTTATATTGTTTTAAAGCCTATACTACACAAGAAATACAAAATGATGGTCACAAAATATTAATACAAATATATATGTATCCAACCGTTTAACTGACCAATTGTTGTTGCATTTATTTATTTGTGTGTGCCTTTATTGATGGGGGGACAGAGGGGAGGCATTGTCTGATAGTTCAGAGCTGGAGTGGAACCCGTGCCGTTGGAATGTTTTCTGTAAAGTCCCTCCGCCTCCTGAACTTTAGTTTCAACTTTAAAGTCAAACACAGACTCTGCGCTCCGGGAGCCAAACCACAGGACGGATTTCTGATCAGAATGTGTGAGGGAGTCTTCTCCACACAGGAAGTGATGAGTCAAAACATTGAACTGCAGTCCAAATGTCAAAAATATTTGGTCATGAAACCCTCTGAAACCGCAGCTTTAGAAACATCTTCTCAGGTCTGTGTGAAGGACTCAGCACTCGTATCGCAGAGCTCTGGGTACAGGGAGCTGTTTACATCCTGCACTTCAGGTGAACCGGCTCAAACAAACACGTTTTATCCTTGAAATATTTATCTGTATTTTTTCTTTATTTTGGAACCACGTTTTAAAATATGTATAGTCCAGTCAAGGCCGTGAAACACCATTCCAAACCACCGTCACTGATTAAATAAATACATCTTAAATGTTGCATACTTGCGCATAAAGGAAATCTGTTCTAGCAGTAGTGCAGTTTCTGACTTTTTGAAGTCTTCACACAAGTCAAATCAATTCTGGTAGGCCTATTTATTTTTAAATGTGATACTCTGATTTAAAAAGGGAAGAAGATATCAAACCTTTTTATTTCTATAGTGAGCATTACAGTCCTTACATAAATCAATGTAAGAGTTCCTTGCATATTTTCCTTAATGATGGTGAACACACATCAAAGCTGATTACTGAAAGCTTCAGCTGCCCCATACAGACCCCCCCCCCCCCCAATGAAACCAGGATCCATTAAATCTCCTTATTAAGGTCCTTCAACTAAACCTGCCCTTAATTCTTTAACGTTGGGTAAATGTAAAAAATAAAGGTTTTGGGTATTTGAATATAACATTATCTCGTTAAAATGTAATCCATCCATCTTCTCCCGCTTATCCGTGGTCGGGTCGCGGGGGTAGCAGTTCCAGCAGAGAGCCCCAAACTTTCCTTTCCCTGGCCACATCAACCAGCTCTGTCTGGGGGATCCCAAGCCGCTCCCAGGCCAGCGAAGAGATATAATCCCTCCACCTGGTCCTAGGTCTACCCCTTGGTCTCTTCCCAGCTGGACGTGCCTGGAACACCTCCCTAGGGAGGCGCCCAGGTGGCATCCTAACTAGGTGCCCGAACCACCTCAACTGGCTCCTTTCGACGCGAAGGAGGAGCGGCTCAACTCCGAGTCCCTCCCGGATGACCGAACTTCTCACCTTATCCCTAAGGGAGACGCCCGCCACCCTGCGGAGAAAACCCATCTCGGCCGCTTGTATCCGCGATCTCGTTCTTTCGGTCATGACCCATCCTTCATGACCGTAGGGTGAGGGTAGGAACGAAAATGGCCCGGTAGACAGAGAGCTTTGCCTTCTGGCTCAGCTCCCTTTTCATTACAACGGTGCGGTAAAGCGACTGCAGTACCGCTCCCGCTGCTCCGATTGTTGTGCACCGCCAAAAGTGTTAGTCAGTCATGTTTCATGTTGTTATTTTTGTATTATTTTTCACTTCTCGTTTTGTTTTGTCACGTCTCATTTCAGGTTCCGTGACTCCCTTTCCTAATGTGTTCTCCCGCGCTCATCAGCGCCAGCCCCGCCCCTGATTGTTTTCACCTGTGTCTTGTTGTCGAGTCAGTGTTTAAATCCCCCAGTCTTCAGTGTCAGTTCGTCTTGTCCTGTCCTCATGCCAGAACTCTGCTCATCAACGGTTGCTCTTTTTTGTTACATGCCTTATTCACAGTGGCGTTTTTATATGTACAAAAGTGGTGGGGCACAACAAACTTAGATGTCTATAGCTTCTGCAGTGAGGTTCATGGCTGGTGAGGCACTGGCACTGACTCTTCAGGTTTACAAATATTATATTTTGACCTAAATCAAAATATAATATTATTTTCAAAAGCTTTTTTTGTCTGATGCTTCAATTAATTTTAAACAGACAGTTCAACAAAAGGATACCCAAAAAATGTAATTTTCTCATTTAAATATTGAATTGTAATTGTAAGATCCCATTTTCAATAAAATTGCAGTCTTACCTTGACTTGAAGATTAAGTCCATTTGCCTATCCTTCTGGACAAAAATCTCTATTACTTTTTTGTAAAAGTCCTCCTATCTTCTTGTAGTTTCAAAAGTCTATCATAAATTTTATCTAATCAATAGATTTATGATTCGAAAATTATAAAAGTAGGGTAGACATGTGGATATTATCCGGCTGAACAAAACGTGCATTTATCTAACAGCTACGTTTCCCACAGACCTTATTTGGAGCTATTTTCTAAAATCCTATGGAGAAATCTCATTGCTTTTTTGTCTTGGGAAGCCATGCGCAGCTTACTTACGGGTTTTAGGACGCCTCACTGCAGCTCTCTCGTCTCCTAAGTTCACACACCACACTTTTCGCGGCACACGTACTTACAGCCAATCAGCTCTGAATGATGTGAGATGACGTATGGTGGGGATGGCAGCACTATGCCCCTATGGTCATTCTTTTTTTGCCACACACATTAAATAGGAAAATATTCTGAGCATGCGCAGTGTAGTTTTTACAGTCACCGTTCACTTAGACAGTGAGAGGGAGGGGCATGATCGGGTGTTGTCCCACATGGCTCTAAACAGCTCAATAGGCACACACTGTAGACACTAATTAGAAGAACACAGACTAAAACAACAATGTACAGACGAATCAGATGATTAAACATGATCTTAAAATATATTTTATATTTTTTGTAATTTTTTTTTTGCATTTTGTTGTAATCATTATTTTGAATACTTTCTGCTGACACTAGGTGGGGCTGTGCCCCACCTGCCCCTAATGACCAGTCGCCACTGCTTATTCATGCTCCTGAAACTTATTGTAAGTTTGTTCCTCACGTTGTGAGTGATTTTTTGTTGTGCCTTTGTGAAACCTATTTTTGTTGGCCTCGTGAAGAGTGCCGTTAATATGCTTTTTGGCAAATAAATTATATTACTTGTACTTTATCTCTGGCTCCCGGGTCGTGCATTTGAGTCCTTTTTTCCCTTGTGTATCCAAGTTCGTAACACCGATTCTCCGGCCCATCTCACGCTCCATTGTTCCCTCACTCGAGAACAAGACCCGGAGATACTTGAACTCCTTCACTTGGGGTAAGGACTCATTCCCTACTTGGAGTGGACAGTCCATCGGTTTCCTGCCGTTAAAATGTAATTAAAAAACTTAAAAGATGTTTAGCAAATGATCCCAGACTCAAAGCCTGAGATCAAAACAAAAAGTAAGTTGTATATTTAATGGTTTACCATTACAGCCTGGACATACTCTCAGCTAGAGAACGGTTTTTCAATTGAATTTGAAAAAAATCCAGAAGTGAGTAAACCACCGTCAGTGAAGGGATGTGAAATCCTGTGAGGGGTAGGGGTAGAGTTAACTGTTTAAAAAAACAAAAGCAACATGTTAAAGACCCAAGAGACTCTCACACTCACACACACACACACACACACACACACACACACACACACACACACACACACACACACACACACACACACACTGGGATGTAGAATATTCACTATGTTTGCATACCGTGCAACTACATCTATCCAAAGTGTTATTTTAAGCAATCAAATGGTGTTTTTTTTTTTATTCTGACATTATTGAAAAAACAATCCCATGTTTTATAATTTAGGGCAAAACACATTAACTTATGTTTAAATTAAAAAAAAAATCCTTTTTTTAATTGTAACTTTTTGTTGCACATTTTTGAATGAACTTTATTTGGTTCATATAACTATTTTAATTATATTTATTTCTATTTATTGCATATTTTATATGTTTTATCATATTTTACTCTCAAATCGAGACAGTGCCGCAAAACAGGATTTCCCCCGGGATGAATAAATAATTCTGCTCCTGATCTTTTATAGCCTGTAACCTTCCCCCTGTCTTCCTGGTTCATTATTGAGCAATTTCTCAATGTAATCGCTCGGGTTAATACAGCAGCGTCAGTGTCGCCCACTCAAAGTGCTTCTTTGTTTTTATAAATATCTGACACACAGTATGAAAATTAGTCTATGGAACAATTGAACATTTTTCTTTATCTCTTGCTTGGATTAGATCAAGTTCGTCTCAAAGAATCGTTGTTCCATAATCTAGCATTGTATCAACATTGTCAAAGTCAGCTGAATATTCAGTAGGGACATTGGAAATGTTTGAGAGGAACTTGACAACACTTTCTGTACTCGAACACAACAAACTCCTCTCTCCAACTAAAAGACGTTTCCCTTGGCCTCTTCCAGAGAAAAGTGACACAATTTCAAACAGACCGGGGGTGAAGTCAGAGACTAACTATATGTAGTGCCCTTTCCATTATCTCATTAGACATTTATTTATTTTTTATTCTAAAAATCGGAGCCTGTCAGCAGCAAAAATGAACTTTTCCTCGACGGACATTGAGGATTTAGCCGGCAGAAGTTACATTGCAGCTTGTTCAGCAGCTGCAGTTCAGCGATGGTGCTCAACACTGGACTCTTTCCAAAACTATAGGATCCCTATTATTCCCTTCAGTCACAAAGAAAGCGACAATAGGTTCCAGGTCGAATAACAGGGATGTTACCCGTTAATGTGATAAGCCCAAAGACCCTGCGGAAAACAGAGGATTGGTTTAATGAAACATTTTGGTCCAAAGGCAGACTTTACGATTAGTAAAAATTAGGGCTGTCAAACGATTAAAATTTTTAATCAGATTAATCACAGCTTAAAAATTAATTAATCATGATTAATCACCATTCGAACTATGTCCAAAATATGCCATTTATTTATGTATATTGTTGTGGGAATGGAAAGATAAATGAAAGAAGGCGGATATATCCATTTAACATACTGTATCTATGTTTATTATAACATTTTTCTGCGTGTCAAAATGAAAGACAACCCACACACCTATCAATCATCAAACCGTGGGGTCTTAATTCATTACGTGTTGATTTCGATCAATGGGGGAGTACTTCAGGAAAGTCGACAGAGGGGGGGGGGGGCGGCGGCGGCTAGTGGAGTACTTCGTGACCACAGAGTGCGAACGTTGTGATCAGCTGTTTTAGCGCAGTTCTCCAGTGAAGGGGGGGGGGGGAGAAAGAGTCTCCTTCCGCAGCCGGTTGGCGTAGTTTTGGCACAATTCCGTTGTACAGACCGACGTTAACAGCAGCCCTGTCTGTGCACACGGAGACCGACTCTGTCGTCCGGTGATCTAACCGCCTTCTGGAAAAGCTTCACAAGTACGTCGGTACGCAAATGCGCTTTGTGACACAAGTTTCAGATTACGCACATAACCTGCGTACCAGTTATGTGCACCCCTGTACTACAGCAAAAGTATTCTCCGTCGGGACTTCCTGCAACAACACCGACATTATCAAAGATGTTCTATTGAGAAGACGATCACTACGTGACAAAAGTTTTCAAAACCGTTTCTGGTCTTCGGTATTTCCAGACAAGTGGCTACTGAAATCAATCTGACTAATTGCTGTCTGTGCAATTTACTCCGCGCGAGTTGGTGGACTTTATTTTGCTTACTTTAACATCATTTTTCATGGTGGGGCTAAGCCATTTCTTAGTATGGGTGTAGCCTACCCCAGCCATACCCTGGCGCTGCCACTGGTGGGATGTATGGGGCGGGCCATTCTGCACATGCGTTAAATGCGTTAAATATTTTAACGCAATTAATTCAAAAAATTAATTACCGCCGTTAACGCGATAATTTTGACAGTACTAGTAAAAATACATTGACGTTGCAGAATTGTCCAACAACACAATTCTATTGCACCCTGCTTAGCAGCTGCCATCATATATATACACAACTAAATACCTTGGGAAAAATAAATAAAAGCATGACAAAAGCATGACAAATTTGGATCCAGGTTTAAAAAATCCTAAAGTTACCCTTGATCCTTCAGAGGTATGAGATGTGTTTGATATTATTTAATTTACATTTAGTAAGACTCCACCTCTGACCACGCATTGACCCACAATAAATACACGTGTGGGCAGAAATAAAACAAAAGCAACTGATAAAGGCAACATTTTTTAAAAGTGTATTCATTGTCTACAGTTTATTGATGGCTGAGACCTCTTCGTGAGGAAAAGCTCAGTTTGCACACGACGACCTCCTGCCCTAAAGCCTGTTTACCTGACCTTCAGGTCACCACCGCCCATAAAACATAAACGTTATATGGGCGGTGCAGAGCTATCTTTATGAAGCCAAAACTCCTGACGACTTCAGCGTCAGTACATTATCAGTTTCTCAAACTTACCTACCCCACCTTTAAGAGACATAAGAAAAAATGAGAAAAATATAAAGTCAGGAAAACGTTATCCTGACTTTATTTGTATTTTTTGAGAAAGTTACCGGTGCGCCAAGGAGGAAGTGGAACACACAGGAGACAACCATTTCATTGCAGACTGTTATGTTTACGTGGGTAAATGACAGTGCGCGCACACACAAACACACACACACACACACACACACACACACACACACACACACACACACGTGCATGCTAGCATTACTATACTTGTGGGGACCTAAATCTGTTTACACAGTCACGTGTGGGGACTCGCCTCCCTTATGGGGACAAATTGGAGGTCCCCATGAGGGGAATCATTAATTTTAGGGTGAAGACTTGGTTAGGTTTAGGGTTAGGGTAAGGTTAAGGGTTAGGGTTAGGCATGTGTTGGTTATGGTTAAGGTTAAGATAAGTCTCCAGGAAATGCATGTAAGTCAATGCAATGTCCCCTGAAGTGATGCGCGCGCGCACACACACACACACACACACACACACACACACACACACACACACACACACACACACACACACACACACACACACACCAGGGTGCATGATTGATGTGAGTCTGTTACTCTGAGAGTCACGGACATTAATTAATAGATCAAAGCAGACTGGTTTACAGACTCTCCTGTTTTGCAAATCCGGTGCTTAAACAAATCCGGTGCTTAAACTGGCCAAAATGTCCTTAAAATTAAGTCTGAGTTCGAAATATATCTCAAATAATGTATGCACTGTAATTTCCCCACGTAAACATAACAGTATGCAATGAAATGGTTGTCTCCTGTGTGCTCCACTTCCTCCTTGGCGCATCGGTAACTTTCAACAAAAAAAAAGTCAGGATTTTCCTGACTTTATTTTTTTTGTCATCTTTTTTTTTACGTCTCTAAACCGTTATCCCGACTTTTTTTCTTTTTTATCTTCTTTTTTTTCACAAAATACTTTCTCTTGCGCACGAGATACTAACCCGTTATCCCGACTTTTTTTTTTTTCCATGTCCCTTTAGGGGAAACTCCGTACCTTGGTGATGATGTACGCATTTCTGTGTAATACTAATATTGAGTATCAACAGTTTCCTCGGCTCAAGCCATGTTTGTTAAATGTTTTTTGGTAAATGCCTGAGATAAGGTTGTGTAAAAACAAGCTTAAGAGGTTTTAAGGTTTTTTTCTATGAAATAAAATATGTCAGTAAATACGCCACTTCTAAATATCTGAAGCTTGTTCACATCTTAAATATGAAGGTTGCTAACAAGAGGCTAAATGTGACCACTTTGAGCAAGGTGACGTGAAGTCATGTAACCATGCTGTAGTTCAAGGTGATTGCATTTATGCTTAAGTGATGTGTAGGATGGAGCTGAAAAAAGTAGTCTTAACATCATATTGCCTAACTATCAAACCAAACAATAAAGCCTTTGAATCTTGAATCTCTTAATCAAACAAGCCAATCCCAGCATTCTGCTGGAAAACCCAGTCCTGTGATGGTTTTTGTGTTTATTTCCTATCCAGAAACCACCTCACAACATCTAACAGTCCACACAAAGTGGGGACATCTGCTTTAAAGGGCAGAGGTAAAATAACTGTAAAATCCTTGGAATAGAAAATGATCAGCTTGACTTATTGCACATTTAGTTTTAGTAAGCTTCTCTTATCTCGAAACAAAATAATTACACTGAATAAGACTCAAAGAGCAATAAGACCCTCAGCACCCCTACTTCCCACGGCCCTGGGACACAGCGAGAGCGTGGAGAAGCTGTAATGAGTCCCGCGATGTGAACCTCAGATGGAGTTTGAATGAGTCTCCAGGTCTGCACAGTGTTCTTGAACAGCTCATTGCTCTCCCTCTGAGCCTGAACCAGATCCACATCTGCAGCCAAACTGGCACTCGCCTTCACGCCGCGGCCGTCCTATATCCCCCTGTTTTCTCCAGAATAACTGTCTGTGAGCGAAGCCCATGTCTTATATCTGGTTACATAAGAACAATCCTTCTTAATGAAAATGGAAGGCAGACCTTGGGACAGGCTTGGATCTAATGAGCTGCTACTTATTTATTCTCCCTCATATGGTGAGCTGACTGACACACTTTACACCAAATATCCAGGGTTGGGAAGATTACTTTAAACATGTATTCCGTAACAATTACAAGTTAAAAAAGTGCAATCAGTAACCTAATATGAATATCAAAATATAAAAGTAATCTATCCTGATTACTTTTACTTTTTGACAAGAAAATAAATATCAGTAAGATGTTTTTTCCTTAAGTGTATTATAAAATAAAGAGAACAATGTGACCTTAGAAAATAAGAAACTTAGATATTTAGGATCAGCAAATGATTGAGATTGTAGCAGGATAAACTGTGCAGCCCTATCACCACACGGGGCAACCTTTATAAAGAGGGGTCAGTGTGGGTAAATGACAGTGCACACACACACACACACACACACACACACACACACACACACACACGCTCCCTCTTGCTCGCCTCTTTGGCACGAAGGCCACTTCCGGGTTCCGCTGACGTGCTTTCTTCCGCTGGCACTGGTGAGTTTGCAGTGGCTGCGTTTATTGTACACTTAGCATGACAATTAGCCTAAATACTAGTGATGGCGAGATGAAGCCTTATGAAGCTTTGAAGCTTTCCAGCCAATTGGTTCGCAAAAGGGTTTCATCTCATGAGGCTTAATTTGAACACAAACCCCTGTTGGTCAAAGTGTGTAAAACAGGCAGATTGGACATCTCAACAGTGTGCTCTATCTCAGGGGTTCCCAACCCCCGGTCCGCGGACCGGTACCGGGCCGCGGAGGTGTTTACTGCCGGGCCGCCAAATACACTGAACAAAAATATAAATGCAAACTTTTGTTTTTGCTCCCATTTTTCATGAGATGAACTCAAAGATCTAAAACATTTTCTATATACACAAAATAACCATTTCTCTCAAATATTGTTCACAAATCTGAAAAAAATCTGTGATAGTGAGCACTTCTCCTTTGCCAAGATAATCCATCCCACCTCACAGGTGTGGCATATCAAGATGCTGATTAGACAGCATGATTATTGCACAGGTGTGCCTTAGGCTGGCCACAATAAAAGGCCACTCTTAACACAACAAAAACAAAATAACTAATTGTGGACTTCAGGAAATCGAAAGGCAATACACACACTCCCATCCACATAAATGGATCGGCGGTGGAGCGTGTGTCTAGCTTCAAGTTCCTGGGGGTCCACATATCCGATGACCTCTCATGGTCCAACAATACCACCAGCATAGTAAAGAAGGTTCACCAGCGTTCTCTTCCTGAGGAGACTAAAGAAAGATCACCTCTCCTCAGATTCTGGTGAACTTTTATCGCTGCACCATTGAGAGCATCCTGACCAGCTGTATCACAGCCTGGTATGGGAACTGCACAATGCTCAACAGGAAGGCATTGCAGAGGGTGACGAAAATCGCCCAATGCATAATCGGTGTCCCACTCCCTGCCATCGAGGACATCCAGGGTATACGGTGTTTGCAGAGGGCACACAACATCTTCAAAGACACCTCTCATCCTGCAAACTATCTTTTCGTCCTCCTACGCTCGGGAGGCGCTCAGGAGCCTCCAGTCCAAGACCAGCAGGTTCAGGGTCAGCTTCTTCCCTAGGGCTGTTACCCTGTTGAACTCTGCCCGCTGATAGACTCAAGCCCATACCCACCTGTTTATATATTTGACTGTCAATGCCGTTTACACTGTATATATTCATCTGTTTATAGCCTATTTATAATTATTCTATTTATAATAATTCCATGTATAATTATTCTCATTATGTAGACTCCTGCACTGCTATTTTGCACTTCTGGTCAGATGCCTAAACTTACATTTCGTCACTAGTACATGTACTACGTAATGACAATAAAGTTGAATCTGGATCTGAATCTGAAAGTGTTTCGTGACTTATAATTTATTAATATTATTTTACGACTTAAGACTTAGATGCGATCAGATTAAATATAGTTTATTGATCCAACATTTTGAAATTGTTTTGTTACAGCAGCATTATAACAAAATGTAAAGAATATTGCATCTATATATAAATTACACAGTATAACATATTCAGTTGAAATGCACTCATAGACCAACCTACTAACAAAATATACAAAAACACAGAACACTATATGGATGCAATATACAAGTATGTTCAGGGCTATTGAAAATAAACGACATTTAAATACTAATGCTGCATTAAAGTGCCTTATATTTCTAGATAAAGCCAGTCATAGTTGTGAGCATACAACCCTCAAGTCGAATGATGTTGTAAGATAAGATAAGATAAGATGAACCTTTATTAATCCCCGTGGGGAAATTCAGTTGTACAAAGCAGCAACAGGGTAAGCGTGAAAAAACAGGACAGCAAAGATTCACACAGATTAATAAAATCAAAAATAAATAAAATCAAGAAAAAAAAATTCAAATGATAATAATAATAATAAAAGACTATGAAATAGGAGATGAATAAAAATAAGAGTAAAATAACTGTCAGCATATATACATATTTGGTCATCTAAGTTATAAAGTACGGAATAAGTTAAAGTGACAAGTAAAAAGTGAAAATGGACATCTGCATATAGTGACATATCTATCTACCTATTTGGTCTACTACTAATATATTAACATGGGTTGTGGAAACAGTGTATATTTATGTCCAGTGATTTAATTTATTTCTTTTTCATTATTAACCCCTTGTTGTGCAGCCTGATGGCTACAGGCACAAAGGACTGTCTGAGGCGCTTGGTGCGTTGTTGTGGAGGGATGAGTCTGTGGCTGAACGTACTCCTCATCTTCACTAGCTCTGCGTGTAGCTTGTATATCAGTGTTCGATCAAAAGTCAGTGTATTCCAGCAGAGCGGCTGCAGGCTGCACTCAGTCCTATTTGAAATGCAAATTGTAAATTGTCTCTCTGAGAAACTGAGCCAAAGAGAACCAGCCAGAGGAAGACATATATTAGCGCTATCAGACCATCAATTGTTAAATAATCCTACTCTGCTGTCTCTTAGTCAGGGAGGGGTGGTTCAGTGTCTCAGGGCCTAACATAGCATTGTGCCACTGCATGATGCATTCATGTACACGCAGGTTTTCTGAGTGCATGCAGTCAGAGCTGGGACTTCCTGCAGGATCCTGGACAGAAAACCATCAGATCTCCACATGAGAGGAAATAAAAAGCTCAGAGCAGTGTGACAGAGACTCTATGTGTGACTCTGAGGTTCACGAGGAACGCTGAGACACTGAACGCACCGCAGAGTGAAGAAGCTCCAGCAGACCCCTCGTCTGTGTGTGTTCAACATGAACCAGTGAAACTGTTTTGTTTAATGGCTGCTTTTACGTGTGTGTGTGTGTGTGTGTGTGGTGTGTGTGTGTGTGTGTGGTGTGTGTGTGTGTGTGTGTGTGTGTGTGTGTGTGTGTGTGTGTGTGTGTGTGTGTGTGTGTGTGTGTGTGTGTGTAAGAAATCAGTTCATCTTCATGCAAGGTAGCTTTTTCCTCTGTTATGTTTAGGGGCCATGCTTGCTTTTTTATGTATTCTTAAATTATTTATATTGAGTTTCACAAATAACAAGTTAAAATAATAAAAGAAACAAAAAGTTAATTCTACATGTCGTAAAAGCTTCAATACACTTTCAAAGGTAAAAATTATTCTACCATTTATTTATTAAATCATTCAACTAAGCGATTATCTTTTATTTTCAATAAATTCCAGCTCTTGGTTTAAATGCTGCTTACTGCCATTGTGTAAAGAGACAAGTGTGTCAATATCAAATCATTGTGGCCTCATATTTATGAGAAAATCTTATTTGTCTAAAAATGATTTCAAAGGTAACAGGTGCAGGATGTAGCAGCTCCCTGTAACCGAGCTCTGTGGTGTTTGTTGATGAGTCGGTCACACATGGTCACAAAAACATGAGAAGCTGTTTTTGAGGGTTCAATTCCGACCTGATGAAATCCAAATATTTTTGAATTTTTTTACGAAGCCTGCACTCGTGACATTTATTTTGTGAATGTAATGTTTGTGAAGTATGCAAACATTTATTTATCAAATATTCAACTGATCAATTACATTTTCAATACATTTAATCTCTTTACCCAATATTTTAAATGCTGTTTTAGCCTTATCTTACTAGGTTAACCATTTACTAAATTATATATATATATATATATATATATATATATAGGCATGCAAATATATGTTTTAACATTTATTTATTTTCTTCAATAATGAATTTGAATAGCTATTAATTGTATTTTCACTAAATGTCCTCTGTAAACAATGCTCTTTATATTGTTTTAAAGCCTATACTACACAAGAAATACAAAATGATGGTCACAAAATATTAATACAAATATATATGTATCCAACCGTTTAACCTGACCAATTGTTGTTGCATTTATTTATTTGTGTGTGCCTTTATTGATGGGGGGACAGAGGGGAGGCATTGTCTGATAGTTCAGAGCTGGAGTGGAACCCGTGCCGTTGGAATGTTTTCTGTAAAGTCCCTCCGCCTCCTGAACTTTAGTTTCAACTTTAAAGTCAAACACAGACTCTGCGCTCCGGGAGCCAAACCACAGGACGGATTTCTGATCAGAATGTGTGAGGGAGTCTTCTCCACACAGGAAGTGATGAGTCAAAACATTGAACTGCAGTCCAAATGTCAAAAATATTTGGTCATGAAACCCTCTGAAACCGCAGCTTTAGAAACATCTTCTCAGGTCTGTGTGAAGGACTCAGCACTCGTATCGCAGAGCTCTGGGTACAGGGAGCTGTTTACATCCTGCACTTCAGGTGAACCGGCTCAAACAAACACGTTTTATCCTTGAAATATTTATCTGTATTTTTTCTTTATTTTGGAACCACGTTTTAAAATATGTATAGTCCAGTCAAGGCCGTGAAACACCATTCCAAACCACCGTCACTGATTAAATAAATACATCTTAAATGTTGCATACTTGCGCATAAAGGAAATCTGTTCTAGCAGTAGTGCAGTTTCTGACTTTTTGAAGTCTTCACACAAGTCAAATCAATTCTGGTAGGCCTATTTATTTTTAAATGTGATACTCTGATTTAAAAAGGGAAGAAGATATCAAACCTTTTTATTTCTATAGTGAGCATTACAGTCCTTACATAAATCAATGTAAGAGTTCCTTGCATATTTTCCTTAATGATGGTGAACACACATCAAAGCTGATTACTGAAAGGCTTCAGCTGCCCCATACAGACCCCCCCCCCCCCCCAATGAAACCAGGATCCATTAAATCTCCTTATTAAGGTCCTTCAACTAAACCTGCCCTTAATTCTTTAACGTTGGGTAAATGTAAAAAATAAAGGTTTTGGGTATTTGAATATAACATTATCTCGTTAAAATGTAATCCATCCATCTTCTCCCGCTTATCCGTGGTCGGGTCGCGGGGGTAGCAGTTCCAGCAGAGAGCCCCAAACTTTCCTTTCCCTGGCCACATCAACCAGCTCTGTCTGGGGGATCCCAAGCCGCTCCCAGGCCAGCGAAGAGATATAATCCCTCCACCTGGTCCTAGGTCTACCCCTTGGTCTCTTCCCAGCTGGACGTGCCTGGAACACCTCCCTAGGGAGGCGCCCAGGTGGCATCCTAACTAGGTGCCCGAACCACCTCAACTGGCTCCTTTCGACGCGAAGGAGGAGCGGCTCAACTCCGAGTCCCTCCCGGATGACCGAACTTCTCACCTTATCCCTAAGGGAGACGCCCGCCACCCTGCGGAGAAAACCCATCTCGGCCGCTTGTATCCGCGATCTCGTTCTTTCGGTCATGACCCATCCTTCATGACCGTAGGGTGAGGGTAGGAACGAAAATGGCCCGGTAGACAGAGAGCTTTGCCTTCTGGCTCAGCTCCCTTTTCATTACAACGGTGCGGTAAAGCGACTGCAGTACCGCTCCCGCTGCTCCGATTGTTGTGCACCGCCAAAAGTGTTAGTCAGTCATGTTTCATGTTGTTATTTTTGTATTATTTTTCACTTCTCGTTTTGTTTTGTCACGTCTCATTTCAGGTTCCGTGACTCCCTTTCCTAATGTGTTCTCCCGCGCTCATCAGCGCCAGCCCCGCCCCTGATTGTTTTTCACCTGTGTCTTGTTGTCGAGTCAGTGTTTAAATCCCCCAGTCTTCAGTGTCAGTTCGTCTTGTCCTGTCCTCATGCAGAACTCTGCTCATCAACGGTTGCTCTTTTTTGTTACATGCCTTATTCACAGTGGCGTTTTTATATGTACAAAAGTGGTGGGGCACAACAAACTTAGATGTCTATAGCTTCTGCAGTGAGGTTCATGGCTGGTGAGGCACTGGCACTGACTCTTCAGGTTTACAAATATTATATTTTGACCTAAATCAAAATATAATATTATTTTCAAAAGCTTTTTTTGTCTGATGCTTCAATTAATTTTAAACAGACAGTTCAACAAAAGGATACCCAAAAAATGTAATTTTCTCATTTAAATATTGAATTGTAATTGTAAGATCCCATTTTCAATAAAATTGCAGTCTTACCTTGACTTGAAGATTAAGTCCATTTGCCTATCCTTCTGGACAAAAATCTCTATTACTTTTTTGTAAAAGTCCTCCTATCTTCTTGTAGTTTCAAAAGTCTATCATAAATTTTATCTAATCAATAGATTTATGATTCGAAAATTATAAAAGTAGGGTAGACATGTGGATATTATCCGGCTGAACAAAACGTGCATTTATCTAACAGCTACGTTTCCCACAGACCTTATTTGGAGCTATTTTCTAAAATCCTATGGAGAAATCTCATTGCTTTTTTGTCTTGGGAAGCCATGCGCAGCTTACTTACGGGTTTTAGGACGCCTCACTGCAGCTCTCTCGTCTCCTAAGTTCACACACCACACTTTTCGCGGCACACGTACTTACAGCCAATCAGCTCTGAATGATGTGAGATGACGTATGGTGGGGATGGCAGCACTATGCCCCTATGGTCATTCTTTTTTTGCCACACACATTAAATAGGAAAATATTCTGAGCATGCGCAGTGTAGTTTTTACAGTCACCGTTCACTTAGACAGTGAGAGGGAGGGGCATGATCGGGTGTTGTCCCACATGGCTCTAAACAGCTCAATAGGCACACACTGTAGACACTAATTAGAAGAACACAGACTAAAACAACAATGTACAGACGAATCAGATGATTAAACATGATCTTAAAATATATTTTATATTTTTTGTAATTTTTTTTTTGCATTTTGTTGTAATCATTATTTTGAATACTTTCTGCTGACACTAGGTGGGGCTGTGCCCCACCTGCCCCTAATGACCAGTCGCCACTGCTTATTCATGCTCCTGAAACTTATTGTAAGTTTGTTCCTCACGTTGTGAGTGATTTTTTGTTGTGCCTTTGTGAAACCTATTTTTGTTGGCCTCGTGAAGAGTGCCGTTAATATGCTTTTTGGCAAATAAATTATATTACTTGTACTTTATCTCTGGCTCCCGGGTCGTGCATTTGAGTCCTTTTTTCCCTTGTGTATCCAAGTTCGTAACACCGATTCTCCGGCCCATCTCACGCTCCATTGTTCCCTCACTCGAGAACAAGACCCGGAGATACTTGAACTCCTTCACTTGGGGTAAGGACTCATTCCCTACTTGGAGTGGACAGTCCATCGGTTTCCTGCCGTTAAAATGTAATTAAAAAACTTAAAAGATGTTTAGCAAATGATCCCAGACTCAAAGCCTGAGATCAAAACAAAAAGTAAGTTGTATATTTAATGGTTTACCATTACAGCCTGGACATACTCTCAGCTAGAGAACGGTTTTTCAATTGAATTTGAAAAAAATCCAGAAGTGAGTAAACCACCGTCAGTGAAGGGATGTGAAATCCTGTGAGGGGTAGGGGTAGAGTTAACTGTTTAAAAAAACAAAAGCAACATGTTAAAGACCCAAGAGACTCTCACACTCACACACACACACACACACACACACACACACACACACACACACACACACACACACACACACACACACACACACTGGGATGTAGAATATTCACTATGTTTGCATACCGTGCAACTACATCTATCCAAAGTGTTATTTTAAGCAATCAAATGGTGTTTTTTTTTTTATTCTGACATTATTGAAAAAACAATCCCATGTTTTATAATTTAGGGCAAAACACATTAACTTATGTTTAAATTAAAAAAAAATCCTTTTTTTAATTGTAACTTTTTGTTGCACATTTTTGAATGAACTTTATTTGGTTCATATAACTATTTTAATTATATTTATTTCTATTTATTGCATATTTTATATGTTTTATCATATTTTACTCTCAAATCGAGACAGTGCCGCAAAACAGGATTTCCCCCGGGATGAATAAATAATTCTGCTCCTGATCTTTTATAGCCTGTAACCTTCCCCCTGTCTTCCTGGTTCATTATTGAGCAATTTCTCAATGTAATCGCTCGGGTTAATACAGCAGCGTCAGTGTCGCCCACTCAAAGTGCTTCTTTGTTTTTATAAATATCTGACACACAGTATGAAAATTAGTCTATGGAACAATTGAACATTTTTCTTTATCTCTTGCTTGGATTAGATCAAGTTCGTCTCAAAGAATCGTTGTTCCATAATCTAGCATTGTATCAACATTGTCAAAGTCAGCTGAATATTCAGTAGGGACATTGGAAATGTTTGAGAGGAACTTGACAACACTTTCTGTACTCGAACACAACAAACTCCTCTCTCCAACTAAAAGACGTTTCCCTTGGCCTCTTCCAGAGAAAAGTGACACAATTTCAAACAGACCGGGGGTGAAGTCAGAGACTAACTATATGTAGTGCCCTTTCCATTATCTCATTAGACATTTATTTATTTTTTATTCTAAAAATCGGAGCCTGTCAGCAGCAAAAATGAACTTTTCCTCGACGGACATTGAGGATTTAGCCGGCAGAAGTTACATTGCAGCTTGTTCAGCAGCTGCAGTTCAGCGATGGTGCTCAACACTGGACTCTTTCCAAAACTATAGGATCCCTATTATTCCCTTCAGTCACAAAGAAAGCGACAATAGGTTCCAGGTCGAATAACAGGGATGTTACCCGTTAATGTGATAAGCCCAAAGACCCTGCGGAAAACAGAGGATTGGTTTAATGAAACATTTTGGTCCAAAGGCAGACTTTACGATTAGTAAAAATTAGGGCTGTCAAACGATTAAAATTTTTAATCAGATTAATCACAGCTTAAAAATTAATTAATCATGATTAATCACCATTCGAACTATGTCCAAAATATGCCATTTATTTATGTATATTGTTGTGGGAATGGAAAGATAAATGAAAGAAGGCGGATATATCCATTTAACATACTGTATCTATGTTTATTATAACATTTTTCTGCGTGTCAAAATGAAAGACAACCCACACACCTATCAATCATCAAACCGTGGGGTCTTAATTCATTACGTGTTGATTTCGATCAATGGGGGAGTACTTCAGGAAAGTCGACAGAGGGGGGGGGGGCGGCGGCGGCTAGTGGAGTACTTCGTGACCACAGAGTGCGAACGTTGTGATCAGCTGTTTTAGCGCAGTTCTCCAGTGAAGGGGGGGGGGGGGAGAAAGAGTCTCCTTCCGCAGCCGGTTGGCGTAGTTTTGGCACAATTCCGTTGTACAGACCGACGTTAACAGCAGCCCTGTCTGTGCACACGGAGACCGACTCTGTCGTCCGGTGATCTAACCGCCTTCTGGAAAAGCTTCACAAGTACGTCGGTACGCAAATGCGCTTTGTGACACAAGTTTCAGATTACGCACATAACCTGCGTACCAGTTATGTGCACCCCTGTACTACAGCAAAAGTATTCTCCGTCGGGACTTCCTGCAACAACACCGACATTATCAAAGATGTTCTATTGAGAAGACGATCACTACGTGACAAAAGTTTTCAAAACCGTTTCTGGTCTTCGGTATTTCCAGACAAGTGGCTACTGAAATCAATCTGACTAATTGCTGTCTGTGCAATTTACTCCGCGCGAGTTGGTGGACTTTATTTTGCTTACTTTAACATCATTTTTCATGGTGGGGCTAAGCCATTTCTTAGTATGGGTGTAGCCTACCCCAGCCATACCCTGGCGCTGCCACTGGTGGGATGTATGGGGCGGGCCATTCTGCACATGCGTTAAATGCGTTAAATATTTTAACGCAATTAATTCAAAAAATTAATTACCGCCGTTAACGCGATAATTTTGACAGTACTAGTAAAAATACATTGACGTTGCAGAATTGTCCAACAACACAATTCTATTGCACCCTGCTTAGCAGCTGCCATCATATATATACACAACTAAATACCTTGGGAAAAATAAATAAAAGCATGACAAAAGCATGACAAATTTGGATCCAGGTTTAAAAAATCCTAAAGTTACCCTTGATCCTTCAGAGGTATGAGATGTGTTTGATATTATTTAATTTACATTTAGTAAGACTCCACCTCTGACCACGCATTGACCCACAATAAATACACGTGTGGGCAGAAATAAAACAAAAGCAACTGATAAAGGCAACATTTTTTAAAAGTGTATTCATTGTCTACAGTTTATTGATGGCTGAGACCTCTTCGTGAGGAAAAGCTCAGTTTGCACACGACGACCTCCTGCCCTAAAGCCTGTTTACCTGACCTTCAGGTCACCACCGCCCATAAAACATAAACGTTATATGGGCGGTGCAGAGCTATCTTTATGAAGCCAAAACTCCTGACGACTTCAGCGTCAGTACATTATCAGTTTCTCAAACTTACCTACCCCACCTTTAAGAGACATAAGAAAAAATGAGAAAAAATATAAAGTCAGGAAAACGTTATCCTGACTTTATTTGTATTTTTTTGAGAAAGTTACCGGTGCGCCAAGGAGGAAGTGGAACACACAGGAGACAACCATTTCATTGCAGACTGTTATGTTTACGTGGGTAAATGACAGTGCGCGCACACACAAACACACACACACACACACACACACACACACACACACACGTGCATGCTAGCATTACTATACTTGTGGGGACCTAAATCTGTTTACACAGTCACGTGTGGGGACTCGCCTCCCTTATGGGGACAAATTGGAGGTCCCCATGAGGGGAATCATTAATTTTAGGGTGAAGACTTGGTTAGGTTTAGGGTTAGGGTAAGGTTAAGGGTTAGGGTTAGGCATGTGTTGGTTATGGTTAAGGTTAAGATAAGTCTCCAGGAAATGCATGTAAGTCAATGCAATGTCCCCTGAAGTGATGCGCGCGCGCACACACACACACACACACACACACACACACACACACACACACACACACACACACACACACACACACACACACACACACCAGGGTGCATGATTGATGTGAGTCTGTTACTCTGAGAGTCACGGACATTAATTAATAGATCAAAGCAGACTGGTTTACAGACTCTCCTGTTTTGCAAATCCGGTGCTTAAACAAATCCGGTGCTTAAACTGGCCAAAATGTCCTTAAAATTAAGTCTGAGTTCGAAATATATCTCAAATAATGTATGCACTGTAATTTCCCCACGTAAACATAACAGTATGCAATGAAATGGTTGTCTCCTGTGTGCTCCACTTCCTCCTTGGCGCATCGGTAACTTTCAACAAAAAAAAAGTCAGGATTTTCCTGACTTTATTTTTTTTGTCATCTTTTTTTTTACGTCTCTAAACCGTTATCCCGACTTTTTTTCTTTTTTATCTTCTTTTTTTTCACAAAATACTTTCTCTTGCGCACGAGATACTAACCCGTTATCCCGACTTTTTTTTTTTTCCATGTCCCTTTAGGGGAAACTCCGTACCTTGGTGATGATGTACGCATTTCTGTGTAATACTAATATTGAGTATCAACAGTTTCCTCGGCTCAAGCCATGTTTGTTAAATGTTTTTTGGTAAATGCCTGAGATAAGGTTGTGTAAAAACAAGCTTAAGAGGTTTTAAGGTTTTTTTCTATGAAATAAAATATGTCAGTAAATACGCCACTTCTAAATATCTGAAGCTTGTTCACATCTTAAATATGAAGGTTGCTAACAAGAGGCTAAATGTGACCACTTTGAGCAAGGTGACGTGAAGTCATGTAACCATGCTGTAGTTCAAGGTGATTGCATTTATGCTTAAGTGATGTGTAGGATGGAGCTGAAAAAAGTAGTCTTAACATCATATTGCCTAACTATCAAACCAAACAATAAAGCCTTTGAATCTTGAATCTCTTAATCAAACAAGCCAATCCCAGCATTCTGCTGGAAAACCCAGTCCTGTGATGGTTTTTGTGTTTATTTCCTATCCAGAAACCACCTCACAACATCTAACAGTCCACACAAAGTGGGGACATCTGCTTTAAAGGGCCAGAGGTAAAATAACTGTAAAATCCTTGGAATAGAAAATGATCAGCTTGACTTATTGCACATTTAGTTTTAGTAAGCTTCTCTTATCTCGAAACAAATATAATTACACTGAATAAGACTCAAAGAGCAATAAGACCCTCAGCACCCCTACTTCCCACGGCCCTGGGACACAGCGAGAGCGTGGAGAAGCTGTAATGAGTCCCGCGATGTGAACCTCAGATGGAGTTTGAATGAGTCTCCAGGTCTGCACAGTGTTCTTGAACAGCTCATTGCTCTCCCTCTGAGCCTGAACCAGATCCACATCTGCAGCCAAACTGGCACTCGCCTTCACGCCGCGGCCGTCCTATATCCCCCTGTCTTCTCCAGAATAACTGTCTGTGAGCGAAGCCCATGTCTTATATCTGGTTACATAAGAACAATCCTTCTTAATGAAAATGGAAGGCAGACCTTGGGACAGGCTTGGATCTAATGAGCTGCTACTTATTTATTCTCCCTCATATGGTGAGCTGACTGACACACTTTACACCAAATATCCAGGGTTGGGAAGATTACTTTAAACATGTATTCCGTAACAATTACAAGTTAAAAAAGTGCAATCAGTAACCTAATATGAATATCAAAATATAAAAGTAATCTATCCTGATTACTTTTACTTTTTGACAAGAAAATAAATATCAGTAAGATGTTTTTTCCTTAAGTGTATTATAAAATAAAGAGAACAATGTGACCTTAGAAAATAAGAAACTTAGATATTTAGGATCAGCAAATGATTGAGATTGTAGCAGGATAAACTGTGCAGCCCTATCACCACACGGGGCAACCTTTATAAAGAGGGGTCAGTGTGGGTAAATGACAGTGCACACACACACACACACACACACACACACACACACACACACACACACACACACACACACACACACACACACACACACACACACGCTCCCTCTTGCTCGCCTCTTTGGCACGAAGGCCACTTCCGGGTTCCGCTGACGTGCTTTCTCCGCTGGCACTGGTGAGTTTGCAGTGGCTGCCGTTTATTGTACACTTAGCATGACAATTAGCCTAAATACTAGTGATGGCGAGATGAAGCCTTATGAAGCTTTGAAGCTTTCCAGCCAATTGGTTCGCAAAAGGGTTCATCTCATGAGGCTTAATTTGAACACAAACCCCCTGTTGGTCAAAGTGTGTAAAACAGGCAGATTGGACATCTCAACAGTGTGCTCTATCTCAGGGGTTCCCAACCCCCGGTCCGCGGACCGGTACCGGGCCGCGGAGGTGTTACTGCCGGGCCGCCAAATACACTGAACAAAAATATAAATGCAACACTTTTGTTTTTGCTCCCATTTTTCATGAGATGAACTCAAAGATCTAAAACATTTTCTATATACACAAAATAACCATTTCTCTCAAATATTGTTCACAAATCTGAAAAAATCTGTGATAGTGAGCACTTCTCCTTTGCCAAGATAATCCATCCCACCTCACAGGTGTGGCATATCAAGATGCTGATTAGACAGCATGATTATTGCACAGGTGTGCCTTAGGCTGGCCACAATAAAAGGCCACTCTTAACACAACAAAAACAAAATAACTAATTGTGGACTTCAGGAAATCGAAAGGCAATACACACACTCCCATCCACATAAATGGATCGGCGGTGGAGCGTGTGTCTAGCTTCAAGTTCCTGGGGGTCCACATATCCGATGACCTCTCATGGTCCAACAATACCACCAGCATAGTAAAGAAGGTTCACCAGCGTCTCTTCTTCCTGAGGAGACTAAAGAAAGATCACCTCTCCTCAGATTCTGGTGAACTTTTATCGCTGCACCATTGAGAGCATCCTGACCAGCTGTATCACAGCCTGGTATGGGAACTGCACAATGCTCAACAGGAAGGCATTGCAGAGGGTGACGAAAATCGCCCAATGCATAATCGGTGTCCCACTCCCTGCCATCGAGGACATCCAGGGTATACGGTGTTTGCAGAGGGCACACAACATCTTCAAAGACACCTCTCATCCTGCAAACTATCTTTTCGTCCTCCTACGCTCGGGGAGGCGCTCAGGAGCCTCCAGTCCAAGACCAGCAGGTTCAGGGTCAGCTTCTTCCCTAGGGCTGTTACCCTGTTGAACTCTGCCCGCTGATAGACTCAAGCCCATACCCACCTGTTTATATATTTGACTGTCAATGCCGTTTACACTGTATATATTCATCTGTTTATAGCCTATTTATAATTATTCTATTTATAATAATTCCATGTATAATTATTCTCATTATGTAGACTCCTGCACTGCTATTTTGCACTTCTGGTCAGATGCCTAAACTTACATTTCGTCACTAGTACATGTACTACGTAATGACAATAAAGTTGAATCTGGATCTGAATCTGAAAGTGTTTCGTGACTTATAATTTATTAATATTATTTTACGACTTAAGACTTAGATGCGATCAGATTAAATATAGTTTATTGATCCAACATTTTGAAATTGTTTTGTTACAGCAGCATTATAACAAAATGTAAAGAATATTGCATCTATATATAAATTACACAGTATAACATATTCAGTTGAAATGCACTAATAGACCAACCTACTAACAAAATATACAAAAACACAGAACACTATATGGATGCAACATACAAGTATGTTCAGGGCTATTGAAAATAAACGACATTTAAATACTAATGCTGCATTAAAGTGCCTTATATTTCTAGATAAAGCCAGTCATAGTTGTGAGCATACAACCCTCAAGTCGAATGATGTTGTAAGATAAGATAAGATAAGATGAACCTTTATTAATCCCCGTGGGGAAATTCAGTTGTACAAAGCAGCAACAGGGTAAGCGTGAAAAAACAGGACAGCAAAGATTCACACAGATTAATAAAATCAAAAATAAATAAAATCAAGAAAAAAAAATTCAAATGATAATAATAATAATAAAAGACTATGAAATAGGAGATGAATAAAAATAAGAGTAAAATAACTGTCAGCATATATACATATTTGGTCATCTAAGTTATAAAGTACGGAATAAGTTAAAGTGACAAGTAAAAAGTGAAAATGGACATCTGCATATAGTGACATATCTATCTACCTATTTGGTCTACTACTAATATATTAACATGGGTTGTGGAAACAGTGTATATTTATGTCCAGTGATTTAATTTATTTCTTTTTCATTATTAACCCCTTGTTGTGCAGCCTGATGGCTACAGGCACAAAGGACTGTCTGAGGCGCTTGGTGCGTTGTTGTGGAGGGATGAGTCTGTGGCTGAACGTACTCCTCATCTTCACTAGCTCTGCGTGTAGCTTGTATATCAGTGTTCGATCCAAAGTCAGTGTATTCCAGCAGAGCGGCTGCAGGCTGCACTCAGTCCTATTTGAAATGCAAATTGTAAATTGTCTCTCTGAGAAACTGAGCCAAAGAGAACCAGCCAGAGGAAGACATTATATTAGCGCTATCAGACCATCAATTGTTAAATAACCCTACTCTGCTGTCTCTTAGTCAGGGAGGGGTGGTTCAGTGTCTCAGGGCCTAACATAGCATTGTGCCACTGCATGATGCATTCATGTCACGCAGGTTTTCTGAGTGCATGCAGTCAGAGCTGGGACTTCCTGCAGGATCCTGGACAGAAACCATCAGATCTCCACATGAGAGGAAATAAAAAGCTCAGAGCAGTGTGAACAGAGACTCTATGTGTGACTCTGAGGTTCACGAGGAACGCTGAGACACTGAACGCACCGCAGAGTGAAGAAGCTCCAGCAGACCCCTCGTCTGTGTGTGTTCAACATGAACCAGTGAAAACTGTTTTGTTTAATGGCTGCTTTTACGTGTGTGTGTGTGTGTGTGTGTGTGTGTGTGTGTGTGTGTGTGTGTGTGTGTGTGTGTGTGTGTGTGTGTGTGTGTGTGTGTGTGTGTGTGTGTGTGTGTGTGTGTGTGTGTGTGTGTGTGTGTGTGTGTGTGTGTGTGTGTGTGTGTGTGTGTGTGTGTGTGTGTGTGTGTGTGTGTGTGTGTGTGTGTGTAAGAAATCAGTTCATCTTCATGCAAGGTAGCTTTTCCTCTGTTATGTTTAGGGGCCATGCTTGCTTTTTTATGTATTCTTAAATTATTTATATTGAGTTTCACAAATAACAAGTTAAAATATAAATGAAACAAAAAGTTAATTCTACATGTCGTAAAAGCTTCAATACACTTTCAAAGGTAAAAATTATTCTACCATTTATTTATTAAATCATTCAACTAAGCGATTATCTTTTATTTTCAATAAATTCCAGCTCTTGGTTTAAATGCTGCTTACTGCCATTGTGTAAAGAGACAGTGTGTCAATATCAAATCATTGTGGCTCCATATTTATGAGAAAAATCTTATTTGTCTAAAAATGATTTCAAAGGTAACAGGTGCAGGATGTAGCAGCTCCCTGTAACCGAGCTCTGTGGTGTTTGTTGATGAGTCGGTCACACATGGTCACAAAAACATGAGAAGCTGTTTTTGAGGGTTCAATTCCGACCTGATGAAATCCAAATATTTTTGAATTTTTTTTACGAAGCCTGCACTCGTGACATTTATTTTGTGAATGTAATGTTTGTGAAGTATGCAAACATTTATTTATCAAATATTCAACTGATCAATTACATTTTCAATACATTTAATCTCTTTACCCAATATTTTAAATGCTGTTTTAGCCTTATCTTACTAGGTTTAACCATTTACTAAATTATATATATAGGCATGCAAATATATGTTTTAACATTTATTTATTTTCTTCAATAATGAATTTGAATAGCTATTAATTGTATTTTCACTAAATGTCCTCTGTAAACAATGCTCTTTATATTGTTTTAAAGCCTATACTACACAAGAAATACAAAATGATGGTCACAAAATATTAATACAAATATATATGTATCCAACCGTTTAACTGACCAATTGTTGTTGCATTTATTTATTTGTGTGTGCCTTTATTGATGGGGGGACAGAGGGGAGGCATTGTCTGATAGTTCAGAGCTGGAGTGGAACCCGTGCCGTTGGAATGTTTTCTGTAAAGTCCCTCCGCCTCCTGAACTTTAGTTTCAACTTTAAAGTCAAACACAGACTCCGCGCTCCGGGAGCCAAACCACAGGACGGATTTCTGATCAGAATGTGTGAGGGAGTCTTCTCCACACAGGAAGTGATGAGTCAAAACATTGAACTGCAGTCCAAATGTCAAAAATATTTGGTCATGAAACCCTCTGAAACCGCAGCTTTAGAAACATCTTCTCAGGTCTGTGTGAAGGACTCAGCACTCGTATCGCAGAGCTCTGGGTACAGGGAGCTGTTTACATCCTGCACTTCAGGTGAACCGGCTCAAACAAACACGTTTTATCCTTAAAATATTTATCTGTATTTTTTCTTTATTTTGGAACCACGTTTTAAAATATGTATAGTCCAGTCAAGGCCGTGAAACACCATTCCAAACCACCGTCACTGATTAAATAAATACATCTTAAATGTTGCATACTTGCGCATAAAGGAAATCTGTTCTAGCAGTAGTGCAGTTTCTGACTTTGAAGTCTTCACACAAGTCAAATCAATTCTGGTAGGCCTATTTATTTTTAAATGTGATACTCTGATTTAAAAAGGGAAGAAGATATCAAACCTTTTTATTTCTATAGTGAGCATTACAGTCCTTACATAAATCAATGTAAGAGTTCCTTGCATATTTTCCTTAATGATGGTGAACACACATCAAAGCTGATTACTGAAAGCTTCAGCTGCCCCATACAGAACCCCCCCCCCCCCAATGAAACCAGGATCCATTAAATCTCCTTATTAAGGTCCTTCAACTAAACCTGCCCTTAATTCTTTAACGTTGGGTAAATGTAAAAAATAAAGGTTTTGGGTATTTGAATATAACATTATCTCGTTAAAATGTAATCCATCCATCTTCTCCCGCTTATCCGTGGTCGGGTCGCGGGGGTAGCAGTTCCAGCAGAGAGCCCCAAACTTTCCTTTCCCTGGCCACATCAACCAGCTCTGTCTGGGGGATCCCAAGCCGCTCCCAGGCCAGCGAAGAGATATAATCCCTCCACCTGGTCCTAGGTCTACCCCTTGGTCTCTTCCCAGCTGGACGTGCCCTGGAACACCTCCCTAGGGAGGCGCCCAGGTGGCATCCTAACTAGGTGCCCGAACCACCTCAACTGGCTCCTTTCGACGCGAAGGAGGAGCGGCTCAACTCCGAGTCCCTCCCGGATGACCGAACTTCTCACCTTATCCCTAAGGGAGACGCCCGCCACCCTGCGGAGAAAACCCATCTCGGCCGCTTGTATCCGCGATCTCGTTCTTTCGGTCATGACCCATCCTTCATGACCGTAGGGTGAGGGTAGGAACGAAAATGGCCCGGTAGACAGAGAGCTTTGCCTTCTGGCTCAGCTCCCTTTTCATTACAACGGTGGCGGTAAAGCGACTGCAGTACCGCTCCCGCTGCTCCGATGGTTGTGCACCGCCAAAAGTGTTAGTCAGTCATGTTTCATGTTGTTATTTTTGTATTATTTTCACTTCTCGTTTTGTTTTGTCACGTCTCATTTCAGGTTCCGTGACTCCCTTTCCTAATGTGTTCTCCCGCGCTCATCAGCGCCAGCCCCGCCCCTGATTGTTTTCACCTGTGTCTTGTTGTCGAGTCAGTGTTTAAATCCCCCAGTCTTCAGTGTCAGTTCGTCTTGTCCTGTCCTCATGCCAGAACTCTGCTCATCAACGGTTGCTCTTTTTTGTTACATGCCTTATTCACAGTGGCGTTTTTATATGTACAAAAGTGGTGGGGCACAAACAAACTTAGATGTCTATAGCTTCTGCAGTGAGGTTCATGGCTGGTGAGGCACTGGCACTGACTCTTCAGGTTTACAAATATTATATTTTGACCTAAATCAAAATATAATATTATTTTCAAAAGCTTTTTTTGTCTGATGCTTCAATTAATTTTAAACAGACAGTTCAACAAAAGGATACCCAAAAAATGTAATTTTCTCATTTAAATATTGAATTGTAATTGTAAGATCCCATTTTCAATAAAATTGCAGTCTTACCTTGACTTGAAGATTAAGTCCATTTGCCTATCCTTCTGGACAAAAATCTCTATTACTTTTTTGTAAAAGTCCTCCTATCTTCTTGTAGTTTCAAAAGTCTATCATAAATTTTATCTAATCAATAGATTTATGATTCGAAAATTATAAAAGTAGGGTAGACATGTGGATATTATCCGGCTGAACAAAACGTGCATTTATCTAACAGCTACGTTTCCCACAGACCTTATTTGGAGCTATTTTCTAAAATCCTATGGAGAAATCTCATTGCTTTTTTGTCGAGGGAAGCCATGCGCAGCTTACTTACGGGTTTTAGGACGCCTCACTGCAGCTCTCTCGTCTCCTAAGTTCACACACCACACTTTTCACGGCACACGTACTTACAGCCAATCAGCTCTGAATGATGTGAGATGACGTATGGTGGGGATGGCAGCACTATGCCCCTATGGTCATTCTTTTTTTGCCACACACATTAAATAGGAAAATATTCTGAGCATGCGCAGTGTAGTTTTTACAGTCACCGTTCACTTAGACAGTGAGAGGGAGGGGCATGATCGGGTGTTGTCCCACATGGCTCTAAACAGCTCAATAGGCACACACTGTAGACACTAATTAGAAGAACACAGACTAAAACAACAATGTACAGACGAATCAGATGATTAAACATGATCTTAAAATATATTTCATATTTTTTGTAATTTTTTTTTGCATTTTGTTGTAATCATTATTTTGAATACTTTCTGCTGACACTAGGTGGGGCTGTGCCCCACCTGCCCCTAATGACCAGTCGCCACTGCTTATTCATGCTCCTGAAACTTATTGTAAGTTTGTTCCTCACGTTGTGAGTGATTTTTTGTTGTGCCTTTGTGAAACCTATTTTTGTTGGCCTCGTGAAGAGTGCCGTTAATATGTTTTTTGGCAAATAAAGTATATTACTTGTACTTTATCTCTGGCTCCCGGGTCGTGCATTTGAGTCCTTTTTTCCCTTGTGTATCCAAGTTCGTAACACCGATTCTCCGGCCCATCTCACGCTCCATTGTTCCCTCACTCGAGACCCGGATATACTTGAACTCCTTCACTTGGGGTAAGGACTCATTCCCTACTTGGAGTGGACAGTCCATCGGTTTCTTGCCGTTAAAATGTAATTAAAAAACTTAAAAGATGTTTAGCAAATGATCCCAGACTCAAAGCCTGAGATCAAAACAAAAAGTAAGTTGTATATTTAATGGTTTACCATTACAGCCTGGACATACTCTCAGCTAGAGAACGGTTTTTCAATTGAATTTGAAAAAAATCCAGAAGTGAGTAAACCACCGTCAGTGAAGGGATGTGAAATCCTGTGAGGGGTAGGGGTAGAGTTAACTGTTTAAAAAAACAAAAGCAACATGTTAAAGACCCAAGAGACTCTCACTCACACACACACACACACACACACACACACACACACACACACACACACACACACACACACACACACACACACACACACACACACACACACACACACTGGGATGTAGAATATTCACTATGTTTGCATACCGTGCAACTAAATCTATCCAAAGTGTTATTTTAAGCAATCAAATGGTGTTTTTTTTTTTATTCTGACATTATTGAAAAAACAATCCCATGTTTTATAATTTAGGGCAAAACACATTAACTTATGTTTAAATAAAAAAAAAAATCCTTTTTTTAATTGTAACTTTTTGTTGCACATTTTTGAATGAACTTTATTTGGTTCATATAACTATTTTAATTATATTTATTTCTATTTATTGCATATTTGATATGTTTTATCATATTTTACTCTAAAATCGAGACAGTGCCGCAAAACAGGATTTCCCCCGGGATGAATAAATAATTCTGCTCCTGATCTTTTATAGCCTGTAACCTTCCCCCTGTCTTCCTGGTTCATTATTGAGCAATTTCTCAATGTAATCGCTCGGGTTAATACAGCAGCGTCAGTGTCGCCCACTCAAAGTGCTTCTTTGTTTTTATAAATATCTGACACACAGTATGAAAATTAGTCTATGGAACAATTGAACATTTTTCTTTATCTCTTGCTTGGATTAGATCAAGTTCGTCTCAAAGAATCGTTGTTCCATAATCTAGCATTGTATCAACATTGTCAAAGTCAGCTGAATATTCAGTAGGGACATTGGAAATGTTTGAGAGGAACTTGACAACACTTTCTGTACTCGAACACAACAAACTCCTCTCTCCAACTAAAAGACGTTTCCCTTGGCCTCTTCCAGAAAAAAGTGACACAATTTCAAACAGACCGGGGGTGAAGTCAGAGACTAACTATATGTAGTGCCCTTTCCATTATCTCATTAGACATTTATTTATTTTTTATTCTAAAAATCGGAGCCTGTCAGCAGCAAAAATGAACTTTTCCTCGACGGACATTGAGGATTTAGCCGGCAGAAGTTACATTGCAGCTTGTTCAGCAGCTGCAGTTCAGCGATGGTGCTCAACACTGGACTCTTTCCAAAACTATAGGATCCCTATTATTCCCTTCAGTCACAAAGAAAGCGACAATAGGTTCCAGGTCCTGCCCTAAAGCCTGTTTACCTGACCTTCAGGTCACCACCGCCCATAAAACATAAACGTTATATGGGCGGTGCAGAGCTATCTTTATGAAGCCAAAACTCCTGACGACTTCAGCGTAAGTACATTATCAGTTTCTCAAACTTACCTACCCCACCTTTAAGAGACATAATAAAAAATGAGAAAAAATATAAAGTCAGGAAAACGTTATCCTGACTTTATTTGTATTTTTTTGAGAAAGTTACCGGTGCGCCAAGGAGGAAGTGGAACACACAGGAGACAACCATTTCATTGCAGACTGTTATGTTTACGTGGGTAAATGACAGTGCGCGCACACACACACACACACACACACACACACACACACACACACACGTGCATGCTAGCATTACTATACTTGTGGGGACCTAAATCTGTTTACACAGTCACGTGTGGGGACTCGCCTCCCTTATGGGGACAAATTGGAGGTCCCCATGAGGGGAATCATTAATTTTAGGGTGAAGACTTGGTTAGGTTTAGGGTTAGGGTAAGGTTAAGGGTTAGGGTTAGGCATGTGTTGGTTATGGTTAAGGTTAAGATAAGTCTCCAGGAAATGCATGTAAGTCAATGCAATGTCCCCTGAAGTGATGCGCGCGCACACACACACCACACACACACACACACACACACACACACACACACACACACACCAGGGTGCATGATTGATGTGAGTCTGTTACTCTGAGAGTCACGGACATTAATTAATAGATCAAAGCAGACTGGTTTACAGACTCTCCTGTTTTGCAAATCCGGTGCTTAAACAAATCCGGTGCTTAAACTGGCCAAAATGTCCTTAAAATTAAGTCTGAGTTCGAAATATATCTCAAATAATGTATGCACTGTAATTTCCCCACGTAAACATAACAGTATGCAATGAAATGGTTGTCTCCTGTGTGCTCCACTTCCTCCTTGGCGCATCGGTAACTTTCAAAAAAACAAAAAAAAAAAAGTCAGGATTTTCCTGACTTTATTTTTTTTGTCATCTTTTTTTTTATGTCTCTAAACCGTTATCCCGACTTTTTTTCTTTTTTATCTTCTTTTTTTTCACAAAATACTTTCTCTTGCGCACGAGATACTAACCCGTTATCCCGACTTTTTTTTTTTTTCCATGTCCCTTTAGGGGAAACTCCGTACCTTGGTGATGATGTACGCATTTCTGTGTAATACTAATATTGAGTATCAACAGTTTCCTCGGCTCAAGCCATGTTTGTTAAATGTTTTTTGGTAAATGCCTGAGATAAGGTTGTGTAAAAACAAGCTTAAGAGGTTTTAAGGTTTTTTTCTATGAAATAAAATATGTCAGTAAATACGCCACTTCTAAATATCTGAAGCTTGTTCACATCTTAAATATGAAGGTTGCTAACAAGAGGCTAAATGTGACCACTTTGAGCAAGGTGACGTGAAGTCATGTAACCATGCTGTAGTTCAAGGTGATTGCATTTATGCTTCCAAAGCATACATGCAGTGTTAATGAGCAGGTCAAGTGATGTGTAGGATGGAGCTGAAAAAAGTAGTCTTAACATCATATTGCCTAACTATCAAACCAAACAATAAAGCCTTTGAATCTTGAATCTCTTAATCAAACAAGCCAATCCCAGCATTCTGCTGGAAAACCCAGTCCTGTGATGGTTTTTGTGTTTATTTCCTATCCAGAAACCACCTCACAACATCTAACAGTCCACACAAAGTGGGGACATCTGCTTTAAAGGGCGAGAGGTAAAATAACTGTAAAATCCTTGGAATAGAAAATGATCAGCTTGACTTATTGCACATTTAGTTTTAGTAAGCTTCTCTTATCTCGAAACAAAAATAATTACACTGAATAAGACTCAAAGAGCAATAAGACCCTCAGCACCCCTACTTCCCACGGCCCTGGGACACAGCGAGAGCGTGGAGAAGCTGTAATGAGTCCCGCGATGTGAACCTCAGATGGAGTTTGAATGAGTCTCCAGGTCTGCACAGTGTTCTTGAACAGCTCATTGCTCTCCCTCTGAGCCTGAACCAGATCCACATCTGCAGCCAAACTGGCACTCGCCTTCACGCCGCGGCCGTCCTATATCCCCCTGTTTTCTCCAGAATAACTGTCTGTGAGCGAAGCCCATGTCTTATATCTGGTTACATAAGAACAATCCTTCTTAATGAAAATGGAAGGCAGACCTTGGGACAGGCTTGGATCTAATGAGCTGCTACTTATTTATTCTCCCTCATATGGTGAGCTGACTGACACACTTTACACCAAATATCCAGGGTTGGGAAGATTACTTTAAACATGTATTCCGTAACAATTACAAGTTAAAAAAGTGCAATCAGTAACCTAATATGAATATCAAAATATAAAAGTAATCTATCCTGATTACTTTTACTTTTTGACAAGAAAATAAATATCAGTAAGATGTTTTTTCCTTAAGTGTATTATAAAATAAAGAGAACAATGTGACCTTAGAAAATAAGAAACTTAGATATTTAGGATCAGCAAATGATTGAGATTGTAGCAGGATAAACTGTGCAGCCCTATCACCACACGGGGCAACCTTTATAAAGAGGGGTCAGTGTGGGTAAATGACAGTGCACACACACACACACACACACACACACACACACACACACACACACACACACACACACACACACACACACACACACACACACACACACACACACACACACACACACACACACACACACACACACAAACGCTCCCTCTTGCTCGCCTCTTTGGCACGAAGGCCACTTCCGGGTTCCGCTGACGTGCTTTCTCCGCTGGCACTGGTGAGTTTGCAGTGGCTGCCGTTTATTGTACACTTAGCATGACAATTAGCCTAAATACTAGTGATGGCGAGATGAAGCCTTATGAAGCTTTGAAGCTTTCCAGCCAATTGGTTCGCAAAAGGGTTCATCTCATGAGGCTTCATTTGAACACAAACCCCCTGTTGGTCAAAGTGTGTAAAACAGGCAGATTGGACATCTCAACAGTGTGCTCTATCTCAGGGGTTCCCAACCCCCGGTCCGCGGACCGGTACCGGGCCGCGGAGGTGTTACTGCCGGGCCGCCAAATACACTGAACAAAAATATAAATGCAACACTTTTGTTTTTGCTCCCATTTTTCATGAGATGAACTCAAAGATCTAAAACATTTTCTATATACACAAAATAACCATTTCTCTCAAATATTGTTCACAAATCTGAAAAAATCTTTGATAGTGAGCACTTCTCCTTTGCCAAGATAATCCATCCCACCTCACAGGTGTGGCATATCAAGATGCTGATTAGACAGCATGATTATTGCACAGGTGTGCCTTAGGCTGGCCACAATAAAAGGCCACTCTAAAAATGTTCAGTTTTATCACACAGCCCAATGCCACAGATGTCACAAGTTTTGAGGGAGCGTGCAATTGGCATGCTGACAGCAGGAATGTCCACCAGAGCTGTTGCCCGTGAATTGAATGTTCATTTCTCTACCATAAGCCGTCTCCAAAGGCGTTTCAGAGAATTTGGCAGTACATCCAACCGGCCTCACAACCGCAGACCACGTGTAACCACACCAGCCCAGGACTAAAATCTTGCCTATAGGGCAGCAAATTGGTCAGGGCCGGCCCTGCCCCTGCTCTATCTCATACCGAGTTCCCAATGAGTAAAGCCTTAGAATAACTCTAAACAATGAACATTAAATCATATTTTCATGTTAACAATATTGTTTTTATTCCAATTTAATGATTGTGATTGAAAAGCCTAGGAGGCTGGTAAACATTGCAAAGAGGGATTTGTATTCCTTAATAATATTCGTAAACTTAACCATGTTGTAGCCTGAGAAAGGCTAAACCATATCAAAGAATACATTCATCAACTACATTATCTAATTTAGCTGTAGCTTTTATAAACAAACAAAAATACGTATTGTTCAGTCATTGAACCAGGGACCCTGCGGTGTTGAGTAAACTGCTTTCCAGCTGAGCCACAGCACACACACTGAATCTCCCTGACAACACTGCACCCTATTTATTCCTGTATTTATTCATGTTTTTATTCATTTATTTATGCTTTTATTCATTTATACGTATGACATGTTCCGACCTCTATATAAGTGAGGGTCTGAGCTCTCTTGATTGCATTGTGTCACCGGGCCCGGGTACAGGAGGGGTAATATGGTTCTTATTATACATCCATGGGTAATATGAGCGTTGTGGTTCAACTGATCTGAATCGCTTCGTGAAGCAGTCACATGGTATCGACAGGCAGCGAGGCTTCGTTTGTCATCGATGACGTCACTGGCCCAAAACATCACTACTAAATACTAAATGCATCGCTGGTCCCTTGCAGGGATCCTGCAGCCCATGTCTGCTGCCGCTGTAAATGAGGCTCTCCTGCTGATTGTTTGTCTGAACTTTGCCTGATCGGTAGGTAAACCTTCTGCTTGTCTCATTCTTCCTGAATAATCTTAATCTAGTATTATTATCGTAACATCACCTTAAATGTCTGCTAGGCTCTGGGCTGGAAGCGTGATAAAGACGGACTGCTGTTTTGCCTCTACGTCTGTGTTGCGTCCACGACTGCTCTACTGAGTGTCTTGCCTGCCTGCCTGTTGCCTGGATGGCTGGTCTGCTCTGCCCTCACGGCTGTGTCTGTCTGCACAGCTGGCTTGCCTGCCCTACTGTGCTTCACCGCTACACTACTGCCTGGCGGGTGTTGCTCTTGGCCTGCATTGTCTGCATTGCCTCTTGGTGTCACTGTGCCTTTGTGTCACCTTGCACTTCACTACAGGGCCATATTTTAAACATTGTTATCGCGGACTGTTCGATTAATCTCTATTTATGATTAGTTATTTAATTGAGTTAAGTTTGTTTTGTTTATTTAATTCAAGATTAAAGGGGGGGTAGGTAAGTTTGAGAAACCGGCTCGAGATACACTTTTTGTTATATTCCATGGAATGCTCTTAACATCCCGATAGCAATGCATATCTTAAGTGCTTTGACAAAAAATCCATAAAAAAATGTCATCTGTGGAAGCCGTAATACTGTAAAAAGTACGACCAATCCGTTTAGCCGGCCGGCTAAACGGATTGGATTGGCGCCCTGTCTGTCAGCCTTCCATCTCGTGCACGCACAAATGTATCTCGTGCCCTCATTGGGCGTGCCGTCATTGGGCGTGCATTGCAGCAGTACTTTCAATGACTCGCCAGGCAACAGGCGGCCACTTTTACCATGGCAGAGTTAGGTTCAACATCCTCTACTGGTGGCAAAAGAAATAATGTAACGGAGCAAATTAGGAACAAAAACAAAGTGGAAACTAGGAGAATTCAAACCAGAGTCAATATCGGAGTTGCTTTTCAACGATGGCGACAACTGATGCAACACACCTATGGGGGTTATTCCCTATCTTTATTCAAGAGCGTGGTATTTAAATTTGAGAGCATACTTTATGTATTTATTTCCCTCAAACCCTGTCCTCGCACTCAAATAGTGCCTGCTTGCACTTAGATTTGCTCTGCTTCTGCTCAAACTGTACGCTTGCACTCAGATATATTGCTGCTTACGGATTTTTTCTGCTCTCAGATTTATTCTCTGATCGCTCGAAACTTTTGTGCAACAATCCTGTCAAAATCCCTCAACCAATAGGAGGCCAGGTGTCCTTGCGGGTGCGTTCGTTTTACTTATTACAGCGTCCCGTAAGGGCGGTTACTCTTTGGTTTGTCTTTGGTGCGATGACAGGGTTTGAGTGAAGGAAATCAATAAAGTATGCTCTCAAATGTAAATACCACGCTCTTGAATAAAGATAGGGAATAACCCCCATACACACCGAGTTGAAATCTGACGCCGTGGTCGCTCTTTTTCTCTTGGACAGGTTTTGTATGGTTTACAATTCCCCTGAACTATATAGCCAACCTAAGTCATGTGCGCGTTCATGTGTGTTGGAGGAGGTGCTCTGTAAGGAAGTCTGAAGGAAGGGGCGGATTCTTTTCGGCTGTGTACTTTCAAATTTTAGTGCACTCGAGCCGGTTTCTCAAACTTACCTACCCCCCCTTTAAGTAGACTGTTAGGTTGATTTCCGTTTCTTTGGTTTAGTTGTTTTCGACCCTGTTGAATTAATCTAAAATTAAATTGAATAGGCCTACATTTGTTTTGTTTATTTCAGTTAATATCAGTGAACTGAAATCAGTGAACTGATCAGTATTTCGTAGTATTATTGACTTTTTATTGTCTTTATACTTATCTTATGTGTTGGTCTCTGTATTAATTTGTGTTGACTGTTTACCCCAGTAATTGTGTTGTTTGCCCCTCTTTAGTTGCTGAGAGCCAAAGGTGTGGTGCTGGTGACGGCTTCCCCCTTTTTGTGTGTCATGCTCCCCCTGATTTTTGTGTGAGTGTGTAGTGATCACGGGTGCCTTAATTCACTTTGTTGGGATCCCTCTCACCCCTCGTCACCTCCATCCCTGAATTAAGATTTCCCCCTTTATTTCCAGTGTGTAGGCCTATGTTGTTCTTACTGTGTTTTTATTGATATTTTAATACATGAAATAAAACATTTGATGAATTGGAACCACGTCTCCTGCCCCTCAGTATTACGAACCTGAGTGCCTTATTGGTACTTTGAATAATTATTTCCTTGGGTGCAATTCCCAAGGTGGCGTTGTCTGGCTTTTAGTTAAATAGGATTTCAAACGAACACTCCCACGTAGCGCCACAAACGGAAAACCTGTCGTTCATTCAGCATATTCAGGCAGTAGCCTATACACCAACACTGAAACACATGAGCAGATACTACAGTTTAAAAAAGCAGAAATAAAATCTGAGCTGACAGAAAATGCTCCGTTTTAGTTTAATTCACACAGTTAAGATCAAACACACTATTTTATGAACATATAGGTTCACCTGCTGAATTAAAAACGGAGCAAATGAAGCGAAAACCATAAAGTAGATTCAGGCAGGCGTATAGATTCACACTTAAAGTATTATCCTACAGAACAGTACAGCTTGCAGAGACGAGATAACATCTGGGGCCTCTTTTATAAACGGTGCGTACGCTGAAAAGATGGCGTACGCCAGTTTCTAAGCAATGTTTGCGATTTATAAAAACAAACTTGACGGTGAAGAAAACTGTGATGCTCCTCTCGCTCCCAGGAAAGAAACTTAAAATAACGAGACTAATGGATTCTCTGAAAAGGTTCAAATGGGTACTTTAATTAAGTAACATGGTAATAGAACAAGCAGAAGGTAATGAAGAGACAAAAGCCGCCGGCGTTGTCCCTGGTGTGGCTGCAGCGAAGGAGAGAGACCAAGCTGTGCTCAGCCATCCCCTTTTATCCCCTTCCGTGCTGTGGAGGAGGGGGCCGGCCGCCTCAGTCTTCAATGTCCGACATCGCGTTAAACAGAGGATTTCGACATTTTACATTCATTGCTTACTTCCACACGCCTTTTCTCCTCCTTATCTCTTTCATAACTTTTTATTTAATGACTTTAAACGGCTGTAATAGTTATTTTTAGAAATACTGGAAGTACTTTACGGCAGTTATCATTTACGGTAGCCCCGGATGTCGTCATATGCTACCCACGTCTGTAAACAAAACGTATTAAAATAAACGGTACCTTCATTTAATATTCAGCAATAATAATACCTCGACGTCTATAGATGTAGTGTTAAAATCAGTAGGTTTTGGTGTGCACTCCGTGTCATTTCGAGAAACCGTAATATTAGCCACATGCTAAATGCTAACTGGAGATGAAGGATTTTCAGAATAAAAGCATTAAGATTGTGCGAGAACTTCCGTTTTTTCAGAATAAAACCGCTTTTAAGCTGACTGTATGTTTAAATTAAATTATGCCATAAAACATTGATTTTAATTTCTAACAACGGGAAAATGTGCAGTCCTCCACGCAAACTCTGACCCATGCGTAGCCTACGCACTAAGCACAAAAACGGGAGAGACGAGAAACTGCGACACCGTTGGCAGAAGGAAGAATGGAGAGAAATATGTGAAAAATAATACCATAAATAAAATGTTACCTCTCATTATCATATACGAAGAATTCATTTGCAAACATTGATTAAAGCCAATCTTAAAATGATTAAACAAACGCCTGTTTGAGACTCCACCTCAGTGCATACAAAAACTAACTTGGAGAAATAAATATAATAATAATAATAATACATGGGACTTATATAGCGCTTTTCTGGAAACTCAAAGACGCTTTGACAGAGAATTTAAAAAAAGACAACAACAAAAACACAAAGAAATACAAAAAGAGATAAACAAAACAGAAAATAGGGGGGGGGGGGTCAGTGGTTGAATGCAGTGTTGAACAGGTGGGTTTTGAGTGATGTTTTTTCAAATACGGATATGTTATTGAAAACCACCTTGAATATGTTGTCGTAATGTTATGACATGTATTCTCATAAATGATGCGGTATACAGAAGGACAGAATTACGTCTAAACTGAGGCCGTTTTGTATTTCTATAGGTTGTATAGATACGAGCATGGTTTTATATAGGCCTACCAGCCGGTGGCTATCAAGCTAGCTAACAAGCTAGTAGGCTGGTCACCCGGCTCCCACTCTGCACCAGGCTGTCAGCCCCTCCTACGATTCTCCTCCGGAAACCACTGGAATTATTCTCCTGATATGTTGTGGATTATCCTTCTGATTCTACCTGGACTCACACCGCTCCTTCTTCCATGGTCATCCAGCTCCTGGTCTCTGCTGCCCGGGTCCCCAGCATTAGCTAGCTGGGTCATTCTACAGAAAAGGTGGAAGTACTGTCACTTACTTTTGCAGACACCAAAATACATGACGTTGACCTAATACTCACATTCATTATATATGTTGTGGAGGAAACTTCTGTGTAGCAATGCAGTGGGAGTCACTGACTCATGAAGGAGACACAGGACGAGCAGGAGTTCTGATATTTAATGCAAGCATCGGCCGGAGAAATTCGCATCACAAGTCACACAGTCAAAGGTTCTGACTGCATGGGTGGTTTGCCATGTCAAATCTGATCAGCCCCGCATCTTGGTAGACCTTTTAACTAGTTTACAGAGAGTCAAATCCACATATTGGGGATGGGCGTAAACCATGGCGTAAACACATCTGCAGACACAGGAGATGTCTCTCCCATCTCTGGAGCTTAGAAGCTAGCGTTCTCACACTCGCAAAACCTCCCAATGCCCTGTAGGTCAAGCTGTAAAACCTAGTATCAACATACGACTGCATCAACACATTCCTTGCGGGAGATTAGAAGCAGGGATGGTCGTACATGTCAACACACAATATAAGGTTAAATGTCTAGGAGTAAAGACAAAATTAATCCCTAGCAGTTCCTCCCTTTTTATCATTTATTGATAACTTTAAAACATTAGTCTAATAATAATTTGGTCAATACTTAAATCAACAGGCGTCTTCAGATTTGAGTGTGGTCCCACCGTACATCAATTACATCACAAAGTAGAATAAGATTGAAACATTCAACCACAATGATTGATACAGACAACCACAATAGAAAAATCATCTCTCATCAGTGTATGATCATCTTTTGTCAAAAGCACAATAATGAACACACATAAAACACAGATGCATAATAGCAAAAACATCTTCTTTAAAATAATATGTTTTAACATGTAACCATTAATTGATCTCACTTATCAAACTATAAAATCAAAACCAGCATGCAGTTTAAAGGTTTACTTTAAGGCAATCACTAGTCAAAAGCATTTAAAACATAGGATCATAAGAGATCCAGGTGAGGTATAAAATCAGTATCATAAGAGATCCAGCTGAGGTATAAAATCACAGTTAAGGTATAAAATTCACAGTGGTGATTTGATCAATTTGTAATCTGCAAAGTTACAGTGTCCTTTACGTTTACTTCATTACGCTTTAATCAAGAGTAAGGCACTCCGTTTTAATGAAATCAATACATTCATTTTAATCAAGTACTTTGTTCAAAATCTGAAAAGGAAAAGTCAGACATTTATCGTGTAGTGTAACAACCTGAAAGGGAAAAAGCCAAAATATCTTTCTTTAATCTGAGCATCAATTTTAATTTATTGGCCATCCGCTGTAAGGGGGAACCCATGGTTCGGATGCCACGGTTGAGACCCACGGGTCTGGAAGCTCGCCGTCGTACATCATCACAGTGTCATCAACGGTGGTGTACCCCACCAGTCTCTGTGGAGCCTGGAGGGCGGTTTTGGTAATCTTTTGCAAGACTAGTTTAACTACAGTAACTAGGCACACTATCAGGATTAGCACAGCTAAGATAAACATTGAAATGGTAACAGCAATTTTAACAAACCCCGCTCCCCATGACCCAAATGTTCCAGTTAAATCCCCAAATGCAAACCCATGAGTTTTGTGCAATTCTTTTATTCCCCTAGCAGTATCATGAGCCATATCCATGACCAAGCCCGCCTTAACCTGCCATCAGGCCCTGGGGCCTGATGGCAGTAGGCCCCCTATTTAAACAACAAATCAAAGTCATTTATAGCCTCGGCAGGCTCTGTGATCGCACTTCTCCACTCTGCTCTACGCGCGCTTGGTCCTCTCCTCCAGATGAGTGACGTATCGGGCCTCCCTCATGTATTTGTCCGGTTGCCGTTGGCTCCCCTCTACGTAGCAAGTCCTCGTCGTCCTCTCCATCTCCTCCGACATCCCTCCTGTCTGTTTTTCCTCTCCCGCTTCTCCATTGCTATCAGAACCAGACGGCCTACTTGGCTCCGAGGCCCCGCGTCCGGCACCGCTACCGCTCGGTACAGAACTCATCTGTCCTTCCTCCTCATCCTGGCCTACAGGTTTAAAATAACCTGTAAGCTTCGGCATTTTTTGTAATAGCAGCTTGTCTGGAAACTACTTTTCCCTCAACAATTTCCTTTTCCGAGCGCCACTCTCAAACTTTTTCTTCTGAGACATTTTCTCCTAAACAACCTTCATCTGTCACTCAATCACTCGCAATTTGAATAAGTCACATGTGAAACATATTCTCATTCTGATTGGCTGTTAAGTGGTGCCCACTGACTGTTTCGGAGTCATAATTTTTGAGAAAAATCTCTGGAATCCATCGATCTGATTGATTAGCGGAGCAAATGATCAAAATACTACGGAGGGAAGATATTTTCGTTTGGATTACTGGTCTGGGGGAAGCTCACGAGTATGTGTGTATGTGTGTGTTTGTGTATTTTTGCGTTTGTGTGTATTGTGTTTGTTTCCCGGGGAAAACACTCACGAGAAACACCGGCTGTTGTTATGCCTGCTGTGACGTCAAGTTACTCCGTTCTCCGCTTGTAATTATGCCGTTACAAGCTTCAAAGTTGTATTTATCATCTGAATTTGCCGAAACAAGTTTAATATTCTGAAAAACAAGACTTTGTTTATTTGAAACCAGATGAAAAGAAACTGTAACGGACCCTGCCGTGTTATCTATGATTACTATACGCCTTACATTAATAATTTCAGCGGAGGGAGGGGAACAGCAGAGTGCAAGGGAGAGCTGTCTTCTTCCCTTTACAAGCTTCAAAAATGTATTTATCGTGTGATTTTGGAAATAAAAGTTTCATATTCTGAAAGCCAAGACTTTTTTTATTTAAATATTTTTTTAAAACATCCGAAATAAAAAACTTTTTTTTTTTTTTTTATTGGCTCATGATAGGCCCCTGATCTCCGTAGGCCCCTGGGCTTCAGCCCAGGTCAGCCCGTGCATTAAGGCGGCCCTGTCCATGACCTCAGGTGTAGCATCAGAGATGAAAGAACAACACTCAGATCCAATCACCTTACATGTGCCCCCCTGTGCTGCTAGCAGAAGATGCGATTCTGTAATGCCACTGTTCTAACTTCCTGCACTTCTTTGTGTTCAGCTAACATGGCTGTGTTGGATACATTGAGGTGGTTTTCCACTACCTTGGAGAGAGCTATAATTTCCTTCTGGGAAACATAAATACCGTACCAGGGCAGAAAAGCGCTAGCCACCTGCTGACCTGTTGTGATGGTCCTACGATTTCTGTGTAGGGAGGGGAGTATTGCTGCAATCTCATCAGTCTCTACTTTACGGATCAAAGGGATCAGATAACAGGTGCCACGAAAAATGTCATAAGGCACGCAACCGTAGGCTTTGTCCCCACAAACCATGTAAACTCTCTCTGGGAGGGGAGTTCCGGTTAATTTGACCTTTACTACGGTGTTACAGTCGCTGTGGCCCACATCGTCAGAGGGTAGAAACCCTCCTCCGTTCTGGAAACAGATGGACACATTCTTCTACTCATGCACCACAACTGGGGGAATATAAACTGAACAGTCACGTGTAGGGGACTTACCTAGGGGTAACGGCAGCGAACAGTCATTTATTTTAACTTTAACTGAGTCAATCAATCAATGTTTATTTATATAGCCCAATATCACAAATGTTACATTTGTCTCAGTGGACTTCACAGTTTGTACAAAATATCAGTATGACAATACGACACCCTCTGTCCTTAGACCCTCACATCGTACAAGGAAAAACTTCCGAAGAAAACCCACTGAGTCCACTGTTCGGGAGCCAAACCAGGGTACGACTGTTACCAAGGCTTCAACCAACAAAGATGGTGTGTGTGTTTGAGGTGAACATGTTGGACTTGTAGAATTAGCTGAGCAATTAGTCTGGACTAGAGCTAATTGGAATCTGTATTCAAAAGCTAGGTTAATGTATTTCTTGACATATATAAGTCTTAGCATCATTAATCGTTTGAATCTGGCAGGTAATCCTTATTTACTGTGTCAACAATGAGTGAGAATAAGCCCTCGTACCTTAAAGGTTGCTCAGAGCCTATGGGGTAGGAAGGGGTGTAACAATCATCTGCCTCATCGCTAATTCGGGATGCTATATCATTCCAGCTAACTAAACCGTAGTCAGCTTTTGTGAAAGGAATTGGGCTGAACATGGGAGAGCGCATGGACTCTGACATATTTTGACACAGCCAACAGTTGCTAACATTGCGTTCCTGTGCATAATCTAACATTAAACTCATTGCAGAATTGGTTTTAGTTTGTTTAGGTGGAGTGATTAGGGCATTCTTGGAAGAATCTACATAACTTCCTGGTGACTTAATTGCTGCTGAACCTGGTTCAATATACGAGCATCTCGTGACCGCTGTACTGGGACCTTTGTAATTGGGTGTCCATGTGGTACACATAGGATCATTCTTTAACTGTTCTTTAGTGAAACACCACATTTCTGGGGGTACATTTGCAATGGTGTTGAGTGTTATTCTTACCATCCGCTGTGAGACCTGGAACCGCTGGTACCCCGTCTCTGGATAGACGTTCCACGCCCACAAGCCTTTGCTTAGAAACATATGAAACACAACAACACAGTCATTTGAGTTACATTTTGTAATCGGACATTCAAAGGAAATATTCTGTGATCCTGTCTTGTGAATGAAAATAGCAGGAAAAGGGAGTGGCCTTATCTCGGGGGCCCACTTTCCTCCTTCTTCTCTCTCTTTTTCTCTCTCGCACCTTACTGAATGTTTGTGTGGTGTTTGGAAACAACCTGATTTTGTCGCTAGGCAATGATGTGCCCGTTGGTGTGGTTTGGCCTTCAGGGTCTGGGCCCTGAGTGGTCAACCTGTCTACGCCCTTGGATAAGAGCACCTTATACTCTCCCTCTGAGGGGCGAGAGCCCTCGCCACCCGTCGTCGGGACTGCCTCAGCTTAATCTAGCAGGGCTGCCTTAACCAAATACAGCAGACCCAGAACGAGGAGTATGAGGACCGCCCTCACACGCTAACACCCTGACTCACCCCACTGACCGGTGGAGGAGACAGACGGCATCGTGAAGCGTGGATCCACTCTGTCCTACCTTGGACTTTTAAGGCTGTTCTGGTCACGACTAACACCTGGAAAAGGGTGGGTGGGCTCCTCTCCAGGCTGAGGGAGCCTGTCAGCCACCTGCCTGTGAAACTTTCTCAACATGTCGGTTAGATATTTCACATAGTTAGTCATGTAATCATCTGTCCACAAAAGAGTAAGTTTATGGGGTGTTACTGTGGACATTACCCTTCCCGTTAATACTTCGTGGGGACTAAGCCCTATCGTAGCATTTGGTGTGCTTCTGATGGAGCACAGGACTAGTGGTAGCGCATCTACCCATTTCAATCCTGTGGTCAACATTGTCTTGGTGAGTTTCTCCTTTATGGTCAAGTTCATTCTCTCAACCTGGCCTGAGCTCTGTGGGTGATAGGGAACGTGCAACTGCCATCTGAACCCTAACACTGTAGCTAGACTCTGGGTTATCTTAGAAACGAATGCTGGACCTCTGTCACTGTTAATTCCTGTGGGCACACCAAATCTAGGAATAACATCTTTGAGAAGACACTTTACAACTGTTCTAGCGTCTTCTTTTCTGGTTGGGTAGGCCTCTACCCATTTGGAGAACTGGCACACTATTACCAAGAGATAATTGCAACCTTGGCATGGTGGCATGTGTGAGAAGTTGATTTGCATATTTACAAAGGGCACCGACGGGGGTACCAAGTATTTTGAATCCCTGTTGCCTCCTGATCCCTGCCTCTGTCTCACTTCATCTGTTTCTACACGGACCACTATTGCGGTAAGCATGTTGTAACTTCCGGTTGTTGTTGTCATCTCCGGGTATCCCGTGTGCCTGTTCTGTTGCTGATAGCTTATTATCTTAACTTAATCGATCGTTTTAAAACTCTTGATCATGGCAACTGCCTGACATTTTAATTACACGTTACTACAGCTTAAGCACTCACAACTCTCCTTCTCTTAGCGACTGTAACTCCACAGTTGCCTACACTCTTTTCGGGTTTGCTAATGGTAGCTACTTTAGCTTGATAGCTAGCCATGGCTCTTTCCCCACCCTCTGGTGCTATTTTCTGCTCTAACTGTCTCATGTTTGATTACTTCCCTACCTCCTTTACTGGTACCGATACATGTGTTAAATGTAGTATAGTTGTTAGGTTGGAGGCGGGAATCATAGCCATAGAAGCCCGGCTCCGCATCTTAGAAAGTAACTCAGCTACAGTAAAGCCCATGTTAGCCGGTGCGGACCGGCAAAAGGTAGCTCCTCTTAGCCGTCCCCCGGCAACTCCCGAGCAGCAGGGAGACTGGGTGATTGTTCAGAAGGGGCATAACGTGAAACCCGCAGGTCCCCACCAACCCGTTCACGTATCTAACAGATATTCCCCACTCAGCGAGACACCCGCTGAGAAGCCAACTCTGGTTATTGGTAGCTCTATTATGAGACACGTGAATTTAGAGACCGAAGCCTCCACAGTCACATGCATTCCGGGGGCCAGAGCGGGCGACGTTGAGGCGCATCTTAAACTGCTGGCTAAAAATAAACGTAAATACAGTAGGATTGTTATTCACGTCGGTGGTAATGATGTTCGTTTACGCCAAACAGAATGCACCAAACTTAAGGCGAGACACGGCAGGCAAAAACATCGTTTTTCAAGTACTGGTCAATTTTGAGATTTTGTGCTATTTTGATTCTATAACATGTTTTCTTTCAGGCTTTTGGAAGGAAAACGTACAAAATACACATTTAAGTGTTTATTTTACTATAGTTTGTCTATTTGCGTCTGTAGATTTCTCCTAAATTCACCAAAAGTTAGCATTCTAACGTAACATAAAGTACCGCGGCCGCTGTGTGCACCATGTCAACAGAGATATCGCTGGAAAGCTGTGTCTCTCCTGCACAATCTCATCGGATCCAAATATGGTCATTTCCTTTGTATCAGCAACCAATCGTGAAAGCACAAAGGGGTCTTAAACCAAGAAACGAAATCTCATTGGCTGGTGTCAATTTCTGACAACGTGATTCGTTCAGATGCGTCACGTGGTGTGCTAAAACACTTCCTGGTTAGCTTTCCGCTCGAAATTGAAATCTCAAAATAGCAAAAGAACGGCGAAAAAAACGTTCACAGAGAAGACGACAACAATTGTCACTTGCACGAAGCAAGGTTATACAAAAAACAAATGACCCCGAACATGAAATACCTTCACGGAGTGCGTCGATGTGCAAGCTATCATCCAAAGAACAGGAGGGTTTAGCTAGCGCCTCACTGCAATCTTTAAAGGTCGTTTTCTCAAAATGAGTTTTTTCTCCTACTCTGAGTTCGAAATTTCAACTTCAGTAGCACGTAGAGACACCAAACCTTCCAGTTATATTCCTATCAATATTATGAAGGCTTTTACAGAAGGGTTTGTTCATATATCATTCATAGCCTGAATTATACAACATTTTATACCTAAAAACATGGCGAAAATTGATATTTTAGGGCTGTTGACAGTATTTTCTGATTTATGGAGCGATAAAGAGAGATATCCAATATCCCTTCTGTAAAAGCCTTAGATACTAATATGACTACAAAATGAAACAAGAATTTTGAACCTGGCTTTATCCAAAGTTCAGATTTCGATTCCTGAAATGTGTTAAAATATGTGCATATTTAATGAGATAATGGATAATTTGCATATTTAAACATGCTATTTCAGAAAACTTGTAATACAAAAGACAATTGCCTTATTGTAAGTAATTAACTGGAGAAATTTCTAGCTGATACCTTTAAGTTAAAAAAATTACCCTATTCACCTGGGGTGTCTCGCCTTAATGCACCAAACTTAATGTGGAGTCGGTGTGTAGTTATCCTAAAACAATGTCGGACACCGTAATCTTCTCTGGTCCCCTCCCCAATCTGATCAATGACAACATGTCATCATTTCAGCGCTGGTTGTCTTGGTGGTGCCCAGCAAACAATGTGGGCTTCGTAAATAATTGGACAGCCTTCTGGGGAAAACCTGGTCTGATTAAGAGAGACGGCATTCATCCTACTTTGGATGGTGCAGATCTCATTTCGGCAAACATTTCAGGGCTTTGTGGACTTAATCCATGACAAACTGGAGTTGAGACCAGGAGGCAGAGTCGCAGTCTTACACGCTTCTCTGCGCTCTCTCCTAGGCAGTCATCCATAGGAATCCCGAACCCAATAAAATACCCAATATTAACGGTGTGTGTGTCTGCCCAAGGACAATTTAAGGTAAAACCTAATAGAGGTGTCATACATAATAACCTAATAAAGGTAAATGTAACAACTACTACAGTGTAACAAAACAGGAATATTAAATGTGGTCTCTTAAACATAAGATCTCTAGCATCTAAAGCAATATTGGTAAATGATTTAATATCAGATTATAATATTGATATATGCTGTCTCACTGAAACTTGGTTGAGACATGAAGAATATGTCAGCATAAATGAGGCCACTCCACCCAGCCATATCAATACTCATATTGCCCGAGGCGTGGGCCGAGGAGGTGGAGTTGCAGCAATCTTTGACTCAAGTTTACTTATCAATACTAAACCAAAATTAAATTATACCTCCTTTGAAAGCCTCGTTTTTAGTCTTACGCATCCGACCTGGAAAACTTTGCAGCCAATCTTATTTGTTACAGTGTACCGTGCGCCAGTTACTTATTCAGAATTCTTATCAGAATTCTCTGAGTTTTTAAAAGATAAAGTAATTATCGTAGGTGACTTTAATATTCATGTTGACGATGATAAAAATAGCCTTACTGTTGCATTTAACTCTATATTAGTTTCTGTTGGTTTCTGTCAGAGTGTAAATAAACCAACCCACTGCTATAATCACACTCTCGACCTTGTTCTGACTTATGGTATTGAAATTGAGCAACTATTAGTCGAACCGCATAATCCTGCTTTATCCGACCATTTCTTAGTAACTTTTGAAGTACTGTTACTAGACTACAAAGCATTAGTCAAAAGCTCCTGCAGCAGAAACCTATCTGTTAGTGCTATAGCCAAATTTAAGGAAGACATTCCACCAATACTTAACTCGATAGCATGTCTGCATGTAAGGGAGGAAACTTATACAAAATGTACACCACCCCAAATTGATCATGTTGTTGATAGTGCTACAGATGCGCTGCGAATAAAATTAGACTCTGTTGCTCCTTTGAAAAATAAGAAAAATAAAACAACATAGATTAGCTCCATGGCATAATGCCGAAACCCGCAAAATAAAGCAAAAGTCGAGACAACTTGAAAGGATATGGCGTTCCACTAAACTTCAAGAATCTCGTTTAATTTGGCATATTACTCTCAATGAATATAAGAAAGCACTGCGTAAAGCGAGAGCAGCCTACTACTCTTCATTAATAGATGAGAATAAGAATAATGCAAGATTTCTTTTCAGCACTGTAGCCAGGCTGACACAGAGCCACAGCTCGATTGAGCCTTCTATTCCCATAGCACTCAGTAGTAATGATTTTATGTGCTTTTTTAACGATACAATTGTTACTCTTAGAAACAAAATTAATGACCTCTTGCCTTTGACCAGTAAAGTGTTATCAACAGCTCCCGGAAACGTAAGTTCTAATATTACACTAGATAGTAAACTAGAATGCTTTTCAGCCATTAACCTTGAACAATTAAATTCAATGATTCTCTCTTCCAAACCATCAACGTGCATGTTAGACCCAATTCCAACTAAGCTGTTGAAGGAAGTTTTTCCATTAATTAGCACTTCTTTAATAAATATTATGAATATGTCTTTATTATAAGGCTATGTTCCACAATCATTCAAAGTAGCAGTGATAAAACCGCTTCTTAAAAAGCACAACCTCGATCCAGAGGTTTTAGCCAACTATAGACCTATTTCTAATCTTCCGTTCCTCTCAAAAATTCTTGAGAAAGCGGTCGCAAAACAGCTGTGTGATTAGTTAAAAAACAATGATTTATTTGAAGATTTTCAGTCTGGCTTTAGAACACATCATAGCACAGAGACAGCTCTGGTTAAAGTCACAAATGACATTCTAATAGCCTCAGACAAGGGACTTGTCTCTATTCTTGTCTTGCTCGATCTCAGTGCTGCATTTGATACTATCGACCATGATATCCTATTGCAAAGACTAGAGCACTTAGTTGGCATACAGGGAACTGCTTTAGGTCCTATCTATCTGAACGCTCTCAGTTTGTACGTGTTAACGATGAGTCTTCCACGCAAACCAAAGTTAGCCATGGAGTGCCACAGGGCTCAGTGCTCGGACCTATTTTGTTCACATTATATATGCTTCCGTTAGGCAATATTATAAGGAATCATTCTGTAAACTTTCATTGTTATGCGGATGATACTCAACTATATTTATCAATCAAGCCTGATGAAATTAATCATCTAAATAAAATTCAAGACTGCCTCAAGGACTTAAAAACGTGGATGACCTTACATTTTTTGATGTTAAACACGACCAAAACTGAAGTTATTGTACTTGGCCCGAAGAATCTACGAAACAAATTATCTAAAGATATACTAACTATGGACGGCATTAATTTGGCCTCCAGTGAGACTGTAAGGAATCTTGGTGTTATATTTGATCAGGATGTATCCTTTAACGCCCACATAAAATCAATTTCAAGGACCGCCTACTTCCATCTACGTAACATTGCAAAAATCAGGCATATCTTGCCTCAAAACGATGCAGAGAAACTAGTCCATGCATTTGTTACTTCAAGGCTGGATTATTGTAACTCCTTATTATCAGGGTGTACCAAGAAGTCAGTCAAGTCGCTTCAGCTGATTCAAAATGCTGCAGCTCGTGTACTAACCAGAGTTAGGAAAAGGGACCACATTACTCCTGTTCTGGCTGCCTTACACTGGCTCCCTATAGAACACAGGATAGAATTTAAAATTATTCTTCTCGCCTACAAAGCCCTTAATAGGCCATAAGGTGAACCCTGTTATCGTTTCATCCCGCTCCACAGAAGTGGAACTACACAATCTTTAGTTCATAAAAAAGAACGAGTCATGCTGATCCACCAAAAAAAAGTTTGTCGCTAAAATTCCTGTCAATTCTTCTAGGCACGTAATTATTGGCTGAACTAGTCCCTTCAAAGCGTAATAATATCTTGGTCAAAAGTAGTGCCACGGTTCGTCACGTGATCGTGCTACACCAATTGGGTAGCTGCATATTGTCAACAGAAGTGAAAGATGGCCGCCTACATGGTTACGCTAAACCAGACCAAATGGATTCTAAACAGTGCTGTATGCTTGTTTTATGTCATGTTTTGTCATATGTCTTAATACATCACTAAGTCCGAGGTATTTGCGTTATATACGCGGTATTTGTGAGAGGTAAAAGAAAGTCATTTGCTGTTGCATGTGAGAAAGATGACTACCTTAAGGCTTTTAGAAGTTTAGGTACTAACTTTAACTTGGAGCAATCAACATTTGCACTTCTTTGCCGGTATGTATGTCACCTATATGATCAGCCAGCAGCCGAAAATGTAAATGATGCTCGGTACAAGGCTTTCTGTATGGCATCATCGGCCTTGCCAGAATTAAGCATTCCCCCTACTCCTGATGCCCTCCATCAGCACTGCAAAAGGGCAAATTACCAGGCAGCAATAATGAGGTCCTGTCTCAAAAGAGAAATAAATGCTCCATCACCTGCTGGATATGGTTGGGAAACAGAGGATGGGAACTTACACGTCACCTGGATGACAAGAAATCCTGCCCCTGACAGTGTGTTGAATGTGATACACTGCAGCTGCAAAGAGTCTGCCTGTGAGAAAGGCAGATGTTCATGCTTCTCTGCAGGACTCTGTTGCACAGACTTATGTCGTTGCTCAAATTGTGCAAATAAAAAAGAAACAGAGGAAGAGAACGATGACTGCCCTGACACTGACAGTGAGGAATAGGAGTGTCCTTATTCTGTTTTGTACTGTTTTCTATGTCATACCTTTTATATTTGTAATAAATCTCGTTTTTATGGTTCATCAGTGTTGTTTTCATTTGTGGAGGGATGAATGAGTAAATAAATGAATCAATGGACATTGGTTTAAGTACTGCATTTTATTCATCTAAATTACTTAACGTAACAAGTTAACCTTCTTCTTGGACGCAGCTATGTATGAAATCAAGTCATGTTTATTTTAAGAGTGCATTTAACGTGTACAGGGTAACAATAACAACAGACAGACAGACAAAAAGTCCTCAGTCTAATGGAATAATCCACGAGCTCAGCCAATGAACCTAGCGATGCGAACATGGTAGTCCAGGAATGTTGTTGTAGCTGGAGTTGGCTGATAAACGCTGCTAGCCAATGTTGATTCGATGGTCAACTCTGTTCCCAGATAGTAAAACCTCTCACAAATACCTCGGACTTAGTGATGTATTAAGACATATGACAAAACATGACATAAAACAAGGATACAGCACTGTTTAGAATCCATTTGGTCTGGTTTAGCGTAACCATGTAGGCGGCCATCTTTCACTTCTGTTGACAATATGCAGCTACCCAATTGGTGTAGCATGATCACGTGACGAACCGTGGCACTACTTTTGACCAAGATATTATTACGCTTTGAAGGGACTAGTTCAGCCAATAATTACGTGCCTAGAAGAATTGACAGGAATTTTAGCGACAAACTTTTTTTTGGTGGATCAGCATGACTCGTTCTTTTTTATGAACTAAAGATTATGTAGTTCCACTTCTGTGGAGCGGGATTTCTTTTCAAAAGGACTTTTCGAGGTTCACCTTGCGGCCTATAATGGGCAGGTGCCATCTTACCTTAAAGAACTCATTATACCCTACTGTCCTATTAGGGCATTGCGTTCCAAGAATGCAGGGTTGTTGGTTGTTCCTAGAATCTCTAAAAGTACAATGGGAGCCAGAGCCTTTTTCTTATCAAGCTCCACATTTGTGGAATCAGCTTCCAGATTGTGTTCGGGCGGCAGACACCCTATCCATTTTTAAGAGTGCGCTTAAGACCTTCCTTTTTGATAAAGCTTATAGTTAGGGCTGATTAGATTCAGCCCCTAGTTTTGCTGATATAGGCTTAGTTTGTCGGGGGACATCTTACTTCTTCTATACCTGTGTACTCATGTTCCGATTAACCCAGCTTCCCCAAATTTCTTTCTTTTTGGTGTCTATATACGCCGAGATCCGGAGACATGGATGATCCTGCGGTCCTGTGTCCTGGATCGCGAGCCCTGGATCTTGAGTCGTGGCTGTGGTCCTGGATGGATATCCTCGTGGATTCATCTTCCTATTATACACACATGCATTTCCAAACATTTGGACTACCTATGTTGCAAATGTATTATCTTTTCAATTTACACACGGCATCTATTTCACGTCTGTCAGTAGTACACATGCCCTTTCAATCACATTAGTATGCATAAAAAGTGACAGGTTCCACGCCCCCAATTATGCAAATGAGCTAAGACCCGCCTCCCATGCTTCGAGACCCTTTGATGTGAGGGGTGAGGTGTTATAACAGGTAGGTGTGAAAAGCCCCCCCTGTGTAGTCCTTTGTTGTCTAATTATTTGATGTGTTGATTAAGGTAGTCTCTTTGAAGTTATGTTGTCTGGCCCCTGTCCCCCCTTGTAGTCTAAGCCTTTGATGTGAGATAACAGGTAGGTGTGAAAAGCCCCCCTGTGTAGTGCCTTTGTTGTCTAATTCTTTGATGTGTTGATTAAGGTAGGTGTGAAAAGCCCCCCTGTGTAGTGCCTTTGTTGTCTATTTCTTTGATGTGTTGATTAATGCAGTCTCTTTGAAGTTACGCTGTCTGGTCCCCTCAGGGTTGTCTAATCTAATTAGCCTTTGATGTTTTGCCCTTTGAGGTGGTGTGTTATAAGCCTTTGATGTTAATCTAGGTGTCTCTTTGAAGTTATGCGTGAGACTGTCTAACCCCCTCCCCGCCCAGGCCTCTCCCCCCTTTCTCCACCCCTTCCTTTTGGACTATGAGGCTAGCAGATAGGGGGGAGGGAATTAGGTGAAAATAGGAATAAGCTCTAAACTAATTAAAAAGACAGTAATTTCCACTTACCAAGTCACCTTGCAAAAAAGAAAAATTGGCCAAGAGACGCCTGTGACAACTTACCGCCATCCGTCCGGAGCGGCAGTCAAGAAACGAATGCCTCAGTGGGGCGGGAGTCAGACGCCTACAGCCAGAGATCTTTGCATAAACTTATCTCGTGCCCTCTTTTTGGTTGTGGAGCGCGTTCATGTGTGCTGGAGGAGGAGGGGCTCTGTGAGGAAGGGGCAGATTTTCGGTTGTGTACTTTCAAATTCTCGCTCACTCGAGATGGTTTCTCCAAAATGACCTACCCCTACCTTTAAGAACAATTAACACACACACACACACACACACACACACACACACACACACACACACACACACACACACACACACACACACACACACACACACACACACACACACACACACACACACACACACACACACGTTGGAGTTGGCCTTTGATGTGAGGGTTAGAGATAAGCCTGGGATGTTAATCTATATGTTGATTAAGACACTCTCTGTGAGGTGAGAAGCGAGGGGATGGAGTTCGTCTTTAAAAAAGAAATAAGCTCTAACCTAAATAAAACAGCCATTAATTTTCACTCACTAAGACACCTAAAAAACGTTATTGTCCTCTCTAGATTTGATTCAGGGTTTTGCTTTAAATGATTAGTGCTTGCTAAGGCTGTTTTCTTTTCAAATTTTTGTGAAACTGTTAACTACAAGGAAGTATCTGTTTTTGCAAAGAAGGTATTCATATTAATTTTAAAAAGATCTTATTTAGGTTTTTAATTAGTGATACCTAAGGATATTCTCTCTAGTTGTAATGATTGATGGAAAAGCTACAAAGCTTAAAGAACTTTTTAAACAGAGTCAGACATTGATGGACATTATACTGGTGAAAAAGACTCTCACTTTTGCAGAGGACTCAGCCTCCAACTCAACATAACAAGTCACACCCTCCTCACCAGATCATTTAAAACTAAAGACCCCCTCAAAGAAAAGCATTGTGTTTTCTACCTATGTAAAAGGTCTTACGAAAATGTGTTATCTCTGTATCAAGATGATGTGTTTAAAAATGAATCTTGTGAAAAATACCAACGGTGTGAGAGACGTCATAAAGACACTCATTTTAACCACAGTGTTTGGTCTCTACAAATGTTTAAAGATTGTTACAAAATGTAAAAAATAAAAAAAGGTATGGAGACAAAATTAATTCAGGTGACTCTGTCTTTATTAGGAAAACAAAAATATAATACAAATGGTTTAAGGGGTAAAAATGTAACCATCTTGGACTTAATATTCTAGCAAAATACTTTATCTGAATATATTTTCTTTTAAACGCACTTTTCGAAATTATTTATATATTATTTCAGTGGAACAATCCAGTTTTTGTTAACATCAACGCTTTTTTCTCTTTTCTTGTGTTACTAAGATACTTTTAGACACACTTTTGGCGTATGCAACACTTAACAAATGGTAGATTATGAAGTACTTTTGTAAGGAATTTGGTTTTCTTTTAATGGCAGGGTTTTTTATTGCTGTAAAAAACACTTATTCAGTTAAACAAGTTTTTTCTTTCTTTACTGATAACCTTACATATTTTAGTTATTTTCTGCTACCAAGATACTTTAAGATACACCTTGATGTACGCAACACTTAACAAAGGGTATAATATGAAGTACTTGGTAGGAATGGGGTTTTCTTTAAGGGGTGCAAAACTTTAGAACTGGGTAAAATATTCATTAATTTGTAATGAATAGAGTTTCTTTTCTTTTTGATTTTCAACATACTATTTTGTACACAATGACTTTTCCATATTTTCTGACAAACTATACTTTTGACTTGTTCTACAAAATCTTGACAAACTATTACTTATTCTTAAATTTGACCTATTGCTGCTTGGTTGGAAATGATAGATGAAAAAACTACAACGCCTACTTTTCAGCTTTTATACACAAAAGTGTATCTTTCAATAACTTTCTCAGAGAATTTAAACATAAATCTGTCAAATGTTCAAAATAGCCTTCACTGACATAGCCTCAAAATCACAAACTGTCATTAAGAGTCAGATTCTTAACGAAATCTACTCAGAGTACTTCATGGTAGTGGTCAGCTTTTTATACACAAAGTGTATCTTTCAGTAACTTTCTGAGAAAATTAAGCATAAATCAGTCAAATGTTCAAAACAGCCTTCACTGAAATAGCCTCAAAATCACAAACTGCCATTAAGAGTCAGAATCCTAACAAAATCTACTCAAACAGAGTACTTCATGGTAGTGGTCAGCTTTTATACACAAAAGTGTATCTCTCAGTAACTTTCTCAGAGAATGTAAGCATAAATCTGTCAAATGTTCAAAACAGCCTTGTTTCACTGAAATAGCGTCAAAATCACAAACTGTACAGTGAACTGGAGAAATTACAGCACAGAGTTTTCTACTACGACACAGATAGTATAATCTATGTGACAAGACAGGGGCAGTCTCCAGTACTTTCATGGTAGTGGACAGCTTTTAAAAAGAAAAGTGTATCTTTTGGTAACCTTTTGAGAGAATTAAGCATAAATCTGTCAAATGTTCAAAACGGCCTTCACTGAAATAGCCTCAAAATGACAAACTGCCATTAAGAGTCAGATGCTTGACGAAATCTCATGGTAGTGGTCAGCTTTTAAAACATAAAAGTGTATCTTTCGGTAACTTTTTGAGAGAATTAAGCATAAATCTGTCAAATGTTCAAAACTGCCTTGTTTCACTGAAATGGATAAATGTATCCGAAAATAGTGTCTCTTAAGGCGGATATAGTCCCCTGATAACTCCCGTTACATTCCTCCAGAGTCAGAAATAGTGTAAGTTAACTTTTGGAAGAACCAGAGAAAAGGGTGAAAATGGATAAAATATATCCGAAAATAGTGTCTCTTAAGACAGGTAGAGTCCCCTGACAACCCCCCTTACATTCATCCAGAGTCAGAAAAAGTCTCTACGTTATCTTTTTTGGGAGAACCAGAGGAAAGGGGTGAAAATGGAGAAATTGTATCCGAAAATAGTGTCTCTTAAGGCGGGTAGAGTATGGGAATTGAACGATAAACCGATCACTGTAAATGAAACGCGGAGAGAAGCAGCAGTGCAAAGCGTTAAGTCTATTACCTTGTATGCACTACGACACTAACTTGGTAAAATGTAATGTGTTTTTTATGAAAATGTGTTGAATGTTGTGTTTTTTCAATTAAACAACCATTACAAAATGAAAATGTGTTTTATTTATTTTTTTGCTTTCATATATAGTAATACTATTATAAACGAAACATTTAAAATGTATCATGTGCTCTCATTGTATGCTCTGTTTATTTTTTTTCAGTAACTTTCTCAGAGAATTTAAGCATAAATCTGTCAAATATTCAAAACAGTTTTGTTTCACTGAAATGGCGTCAAAATCACAAACTGGCTGAAACTATACTGTGAATTGGAGAAATTACAACACAGAGTTTTCTACTACGACACAGACAGTATAATCTATGTGACAAGACAGGGGCAGTCTTCAAAGAGACTACCTTAATCAACACATCAAAGAATTAGACAACAAAGGACTACACAGGGGGGGCTTTTCACACCTACCTGTTATAACACCTCACCCCTCACATCAAAGGGTCTCGAACAATGGGAGGCGGGACTTAGCTCATTTGCATAATTGGGGGCGTGGCACATGCCACTTTTTATGCATACTAATGTGATTGAAAGGGCATGTGTACTACTACTTCTGTCCGTCCTGGGAGAGGGATCCCTCCTCTGTTGCTCTCCCTGAGGTTTCTCCCATTTTTCCCTTTAAACTGTGGGTTTTCTCCGGAAGTTTTTCCTTGTATGATGTGAGGGTCTAAGGACAGAGGGTGTCGTATTGTCATACTGATATTCTGTACACACTGTGAAGACCACTGAGACAAATGTAACATTTGTGATATTGGGCTATATAAATAAACATTGATTGATTGAAGTGTTCGTGTTGGACTGGGCCGCTTTTCTTTCTCGTCTGCTGGCATGTCATGCATCTATCTACTAGGGCCTGTGTCGCTAGTGTGATGCTGTGCAGGGAGCAGGATAGCGTCTAACAGTTGAGCCACTAACGCATGATGTTGAATAGGCTTACCAGCTGATGTTAAGAAACCGCGCATTTTCCACAAGACTCCAAAATCGTGGCATACACCGAAAGCATACCTGGAGTCTGTGAAAATGGTCGTAACTTTATCTTTAGCCAAAATGCACGCTCTGAGTAGAGCATACAACTCTGCCGCCTGAGCCGACGTGCCATTGGACAACGCTCGGCTTTCTAAGACTTCCCAGTCGTTCACAACAGCATAGCCAGATAAGTGTAATGTGTCAGACGGTCTGCAGGCAGACCCGTCTGTGTACAGAATCATATCTGAATTTGGGATTGGAGTTTACAACATATCAGTTCTGGGGGAAGAAGACAGATCAATGGTCGTGATGCAGTCATGTGTTAGATCAAAGTCTGGTATTGGGACCAGTGTGGCTGGGTTCAGAGGAGGGGAGCGCCTGAGAGTGATGTGCGGGCTTGAAAGAATGACCGCCTCATAACCAGAGTGCCTAGCTGCTGTCATATGCTGAGTAGCAGAGGTGTTCAGAATGTGCAAAACTGCATGTGGGACATGTACTACACAGTCACTGGCCAGTACAATGGGAGAGGATTGCTTGATAACTATTGCAACTGCGGCTACTGCTCGCAGGCATGAAGGCATACCAAGTACCACAGGGGAAAGTCGAGACGAATAGTATGCCACAGGCCGAAAATTAGAGCCATGCTTCTGTACCAAAATGCCTGTTGCAAAGCCCCCCTTTTCATGGACGTGTAGATGAAAAGGTTGATGGTAATCAGGGAGACCCAGGGCCGGAGCCGATGTGAGGGCCTGCTTTAAGTCCTGAAAAGCTGTGTGCATGTCCTCAGTCCATTGAACAATGTTAGGGGCGGCCTGCAGAGTGGCAGCACGCAGGACGGAGTCCATAGCAGCGTACTCGTATATCCAATGTCTGCAGTAGTTTGCTATGCCCAAGAAGGAAAGCATCTCCTTCTTTGTGCGAGGTGGTGGCACTTTGTTCAAAAGGCAGACTCTCGCAGGTGAGAGGAGGCGGTGTCCATCTCTCAGAATGTGACCCAAATACGTGACCTCAGTCTGGCAGTATTGCAACTTGGCCAGGGATGCTGTGTGTCCGCATTCAGAAAGTCTTTTCATGAGCAGAATGGAGTCGATGCGACAGGCGTCTTTGTTAGGGGACGCAATCAACAGGTCATCAGCATACTGAAGGAGGGTGCTACCCCCTGTAAGGACCAAAGTGTCCAGGTCTCTTTTAACAGCTGCTGCGTACACAGTAGGCGATTCAACAAACCCCTGTGGGAGGCGCGCGTATGTGATTTGTTTACCTCTGAATGTAAATGCAAACAGATACTGGCTTTCTGGATGCAAAGGAATAGAGAAAAATGCTGAACAAAGATCAATGACTGTGTAATGTGTGGAGTCTGGAGGCAAAGAAGCAAGGATTGAATTGGTGTCAGGCACAATGGGTGCTGTTAGAATGACAATGGTATTAATAGCCTGCAAATCTTGGACAAAACGCCACTCATCAGGGCGATTGTGCTTTGGGATTGGCAAAATGGGTGTATTGCAGGGGCTGGAGGTGTAAACCAGGACCCCCTGATCGAGCAGTGACTGTATTACCCCTTCAATGCCCAAAATGGCTTTTTGGGGTAAGTTGTACTGTCTGATCGCTGGCAATCTGGCATTGGCCTTAAGTGTCACTCTGTGAGGGGGAGCAGAACTTACAAACCCCACATGATTCTTGTGCTTGGCCCATAATGTGGCTGGAACCTCTGAAAGATCTGAAGGGGGGCCATACTCTGTGGGAGGAGGTGGTTGTAACTGAAGGAATGTGCTTTGGGGGAGAGAAATGGGCTCAGGGAGACGCAGCATGTAATGCTCCTCTCCAAGGCTGATCAGATTAGGTGTGTGTGGGAGAGAAACAGCTTCTAGCCGAGCACGGCAGTGGGCTGCCATAGCCCCCACCTCCTCAAGACTACTGCCTGGAGTGACAGCTAGTGTAACGTGAGGGACAATCTCCACAACATGAAGGCCCTGCTGTGGGGGTGTGAGCCTAACAGGCAACGCGCACCCCTGGGGTCCTAAAAATAGAAACTGCTCGCATTCCAACTGATCTGAGCTGTTGCAAAAACTCCTCGCTGACGGTGCATACTCATTTGATGGGTTAAATGCAGCTGTGCAGTGACAATGTAACACGGGCCTCATAGATGACATCATAGAGGCGCATGCTGGGGAAATGCTAGCAATGTTTTGAATTCCCTCTGTGGAGAAAATAGAAAGCATTTGGAAATCTGGAAATGACCAACAATAAAGATTGTTTTGAGATGAGTGTATGAATTGAACAGCCTGATATACTCTGCTGTCCGGAATTGTCAAATACAGTCCGTCTGGTGTGCAATGTATGGTTGCTTGTAGTTTATAGGTCTCTGCCCATTAGGTTAATTGGGCTGCCATCTGAGATAATGAAAGAGTGTTGAACTGTAGGCTATTTTTATTATATGTACAGCACTTTGGCTCGACCAAAAATCGTTTATAAATGTGCTATATAAATAAAACTTGATTTGATTTGCACCTGTGATCCATCAACGGAAATATTAGTTCTCTCTGAAATAGGCTCTGCCGGAAACGCCTACAGTGGTAACAAAACTGTTAGTTGCTTTACACACTTGCTCTTTTGTTCGTACTGCTGATAATGTGGCACCACTGTCAACCAAAATGTCAACAGTTGTGCCATTAACCCCAACCGGCATCATTGGATCTTCACGGGGGTTAGTGGAAAGGCGAATAGTTGCTGCTTGAATGGGGAAATTCTGTGTTTCTGATCCTGTTCCTCCATGGCCTCCCTATTGTGGATTATAGCCATCCTGTGCTGCGGCATACTGCCCCTGCTGGGCTTGCCTGTCATAGGGTGGAAACTGGCTGTTGGACAGAGGTGGGGGTGGTTGGAGGAGCCAGCAGTGCGGGCCGCGGGGGTGGGGGCAGAGCAGGCAAGTTGTGTGTGTGCTGCTGTGCTCCCCACCTGTTGGGGCATTTAGCTGCCCAATGATCTGTGCGACCGCAGACGTGGCAGTGCATTGGTTTTTGGGGGTTTCTGTTTTGCTGCTGTTTGTTTTTGTTTTGATAACCCTGTGACTGTCCTTGGTTCTGATACTGTGGTGTGTGATTCTGTGAGTTATTCTGACCCTGATAAGCCTGTGTGCTACTCTGAGGAAGTTGTTGCAGCAGCTGGGCAGTTCGGGGGACCAGAAAAATCTGGCTTCTGTGTAGGGCCCGCATGGTGGCAATAGTAACTTTCCAGGTTTTTATCTGCCAATCAGGGGTGGCTAACATGTACGCCTGAGCTGTCTCTGGGATAAGGCTATGCAATAAGTTCTGTACTGCAAACAAATCATTGATCTCTCTTTTAATGCCTGCACTGTTGTCCCACACTGTTATGAATCTCTGGAAAAATTCTGGCACTGTTTCTGTAGAGCCCTGGATGCAAGCCATCACTTGGGAAAAATCAGTGTGGGTTTTAGCACATGCTTTGATAGCTTTGGCTGCGTCAGTTTCTAGCCACTGAGTCAGGGACTGTGATACGGGCCAATCTCCTGCGTCTGTGCACACTGGAAATTTAAACTCATCTTTCTGCCTCGTATGTGAGGACGATCAGCTGTTTAACATCATGCACTAGACAGTTGTACACCATACACACATTAGTCACCCATGATCAGGGCCGTATCCAGGATTTCCTAAATACCGATGTCCAAACATGCTAGATTTTTGGGATTTTCATGATCTAGTTAGGTGCTTTTTAAGTCCTGTGGGGGGTCACACATTGGATAATATATTGATTTCAAACCATGTCAGTGGATGCAGCATAACCATGTCAGGGCTGCAGCATAAATTATTTTTGAAAGTGTTATACATAAGAATCTTGATTGTTACCATTAATGATCTGGACATGCAGAAGAGGCTAAAATTATCACAAAACATTGTCAACATTAATTTTCCATGTCTCTCTCCTTTCCATAACCTGCAGCCTCTCTTCCATCTTCTTTAGTCTCTCTGTCTTCTTCCTGTTCATTACTCTCTCTGTCCTCTACTCTTTCTCTTTGTTCAATCTCTCCCTCGTTGTTCACTTTTTGCTCCTTCTCATTTGTCACTCCTGCCAGTGAATTAAAAGCAATTCAGCAATTTAGTTAATTTCACTTTTTTGTTTGCATTTTTTTTTTATTCTCAAAAGAGAACAAAGATGTAAGCAAATTGTGTTTTATACAATTGTATGTTATTATGACATCATAACTGCAATCGATGTATGTTGTTTTAAAATTATGCCTATTGTAAATGAAGACTATTGTTATAGATAAATAGATAGATGGATGGGGTTATTAAGCCTACATTCTTTTGTGTGACTGTACCTGCAGTTCCTCCCTGACTTCCATCACTTTCTCTCTCTTTCTCTCTGCCTGTCCTGTCTCTTCCTTACCAAAGCTGAGCTTCGACTGACGTAGTCTTTTCATTATATCTGAGTCAGTGTAAAAAGAAAACAATACAATGTTATATCTTCAATGTTTTACTCAAATTGAAATGAAAGAAAAGCATTACAATGTTTGTTAAAAGGTAATCCTTCTGACATTGGATTAATGTAATTAACTTTAGCTCTCTAGCTAGTTTATTCACGCAATTTAAACCAAAGTATAGCCTATAGCTGCAATATAAGTTAGTGTGCATGTTGTCGGACGTCCACTGACTAACGTAGTGCGTTCACACAGGATCTGCTGGTCATATGATGTCTTGATGAACAGAAACACAAGCAGCCCACTGGACTCAAATCTCTAGATAACTCATCACTCCTTCGCTGCTCCGATACAAGTCCGGGCTGCGGTGGTTTGTTGATATATGTCGTCGTCGTTTGCTTTAATCGAGGCTACGTAGTTATGCAGCGCCCCCATCGTCAGTAAATGTAAGTACTACAAAGAACCCCGTTTAGTGCAGTTTCACAAGTTTTGTATACACAGCTCGAAAAAAATTACCGAGGTCCGGACCTCGGTGACCTCAATGGTGGATACGGCCATGCCCATGATAGATACTCATCTGGGTTTTTAGCAGTGGCGAGCCGTCAGGGCCCTCTAGGCCCTCTGTGAGGGCCTAAGATATACTAATAATATTTGAAAATAATATTTGAAAACATAAAAAAAAAACATTTTTTTTAAATATTTTTTTGTTGTTACATTTTTCATTAGTTTTACCAAAATAACATGATTTAATTGTATTTAAAATAACATTTCCAAATAAATAAATCCTTCGAATCTGCCTGTTCAGTTTCTGTTGGAATGTGAAGGGTTAAATGCCGTCTCTGCGAGTTACTGTGAAGAAGGGAGAGCTTGTTGGTCCCTCTCTACATTCACAGAGGGCCCGCTATAGTAACTCAACGAGAGAGTAATGTCAAATGACAGTACAATTGACCAATCATATCTTCCCTCTAAATGGGCGGTCTTTATTTTCGGGGACTTTATGACAAGTTCCGCCCGCTGTGAGGTCTATGCAAGTGGTGCAGTGACGCGTCCTAAAACCCGGAAGTAAGCTGCACTCGGATTCCCTCGACAGAAAGCAATGGGATTTTTCCAGAGGATTTTGGAAAATAGCTTGCAATAAGGTCTGTGGAAAACGAACCTGTTAGATAAATGCACGTTTTGTTCAGCCGGATAATATCCACATGTCTACCCTACTTTTATTATTTTCTAATCATAAATCTAATCGATAGATTTATGATCGATAGATTTATGATTAGCATAAGTTCGTTCATGATGGCTCATGTCAGTGATAGTGATGACATTGTTTGCAAAATTATTAACCGAGTCATTTTCAAGATTGAGTTACAATGATGAACTGGAGTGGCAAAGGATCAGCTGCATGACCCGCCATCAAGTGCTTCATCCAAAAGGACAGGAGGATGGACTTTGTGTTTAAGTGATTTGATCATCAAAGGTAGGCCTAAGTCATTTTCAATATGGGCCGCCGTGCCGACTTAATTCATTTGTAATTGTTACTTGGCTGTGGGTGCCCTGTCATGATAGGTTTTTATATAAATGGTGTTGTTTTGTGTGGTAGAGGGTCGCTGTCATTGATGCGTTTTGCACCCCGGGCCGCTGTTTTGATATTCCGCTGAAGTATACGCTGTGACGTAATAACTCTTCTTTTTTTTCGAGGGAAGGGGGGTCAGAGGGCCTAGGTATAAAAGTCACGGCTCGCCACTGGTTTTTAGTGGGGTTGGGAGCGTGTCTTGTGACATCGATAACCTCTGAGGGAGTCCATGGTTTGTAAACCGGGACTTGTCCTATCAGGATTTTCGGGACAATTAGTGCTTCTTTCTGCGCTGCACTGTGTGTGTCTCGCTCTAGCGCTGCGTGTGCCGCCTGTCTTGTGATCCTTTTTTCCTTGAGTGCCTCTAACAGAGCAGGGGGGCTTCGTGCTGGAGATGGCTCTCCTGAATAATCAGAATTCTCACCTTCGCTAGTCTCACCTTCGCTCTTGTGATAGGACATGTCCTGTAAAAATGCGTTCTTCTCTGCGTGTTCGTCTAGTATTTCTTGTTCCCTTCTCTGTTCCGCCAGAAATGCTAATTGTCTCTCTTCTTTCCTTCTCTTTACTTCTACCTGTCTGTCGTTCATGATAGCTGCAGCTGTCATTAGCAAGTCGTTATCTGAGTTTCTGGCAATAGGATTTGGTTCATTTGTGTCTGTGGTGGGGATCACTTTGGGGCAGAGAGTTCCAGTGTGCTCTTTGACCATACTCTGTGTCAGTGGGACCCCTGCGTCTGCCAAGATGCTAATCACTTGGGACGGGAGGGGAGCTCTGCCCTGGCGCTTAAGCCAGTCAAACATTACAGCTTTAGCTATGGCCGCTACACAGGGCCGTTTCTAGCTTTTTGGGGGCCCTATGCAAGATGCTGTTTGGGGGCCCTAGTTTTGACAGTTTTTTAACTACAATGGGGGGGATTCCGAAGCCTTTAAGATGATCTGTGGAGATGCATCCATCTGTTACACTTTAATAGGAAAACAGGCTAATTTCACGAAAACCAAGCAATTGAAAATTACAAAAAATGATAGGTAAACAATAAGGCTCTTCTATGTCAATAAATGCAAGAGATGCAGCATTTTCTCAACAATGTTTAATTTACATTTTTCATCTTCCTCAGACGTCACTCATTGGCTGTCAGCCAACGAGTGATCGTTGGGCTGTTAGCCCAACGATGATTTGGACTTTATTACCCCAAAAACCCAAGCCACAGCTTGGCTATCATTGCAGTTTAGTCGTGTTTATATCCTACATTGGATTTGTAAGCATATAATGCTTCACCGAACACACAGTGGCGACTGGTCATTAGGGACAGGTGGGGTACAGCCCCACCTAGTGTCAGCAGAAAGTATTACAAATAATGATTACAAAAAAATGCAAAAAATAAATAACAAAATATATCAAATATATTTTAAGATCATGGTTAATCATCTGATTCGTCTGTACATTGATGTTTTAGTCTGTGTTCTTCTAATTAGTGTGTGTGCCTATTGAGCTGTTTAGAACCATGTGGGACAAAACCCGATCGTGCCCCTCCCTCTCACTGTCTAAGTGAACGGTGACTGTAAAAACTACACTGTGCATGCTCAGAGTATTGTCCTATTTAATGTGTGTGGCAAAAAAATAATGACCATAGGGGCATAGAGCTGCCATCCCCACCATACGTCATCTCACATAATTCAGAGCTGATTGGCTGTAAGTACGTGTGCCGCGAAAAGTGTAGTGTGTGAAGAGGAGGAGAGAGACGCGTCCTAAAACCAGGAGGTAAGCTGCGCATGGCTTCCCTCCACAAAAAAGCAATGATATTTCTCCATGGGATTTTAGAAAATAGCTCAAAATAAGATCTGTGGGAAACGTACCTGTTAGATAATTGCACGTTTTGTTCAGCCGGATAATATCCACATGTCTACCCTACTTTTATAATTTTCTAGTCATAAATCTATCGATTAGATTTATGACAGACTTTTGAAACTACAAGAAGATAAGGAGGACTTTTACAAAAAAGTAAGAGATTTTTGTCCAGAAGGATAGGCAAATGGACTTCATCTTCAAGTCAAGGTAAGACCACAATTTTATTGAAAATGGGATCTTACTAAGAGAGAACAATTCAATATTTAAATGATAAAATTACATTTTTTGGGTATCCTTTTGTTGAACTGTCTGTTTAAAATTAATCGAAGCATCAGACAAAAAAAGCTTTTGAAAATAATATTATATTTTGATTTAGGTCAAAATATAATATTTGTAAACCTGAAGAGTCAGTGCCAGTGCCTCACCAACCATGAACCTCACGGCAGAAGCTTAATATATATAGACATCTACGTTTTTTGTGCCCCACCACTTTTGTACATATAAAAACGCCACTGCGAACACAGGAGGGGGCTTTGCTGTCTACAAATAAAGATGGCTCATTTTAATTCTCCCCAAATATATTGGGGCTGAACCTGAACTTTGAATTCTCTGCTCCCATCATAATCTTGGCGATCTTGTTAAAATTGTGAATGCAGAATAAAAAATACTATGTAACTGGTTTGCAGTTAATAAATTATCCCTTAATGTGGCCAAAACAAATTACATGTTATACAGATTTGCAATACAGAGATAGAAAAAGTTGGTGCATGTACATTTTTAGGACTGCTTGTTGACGAAAAACTCAATTGGAAGCACCATATAAATTATGTACAGACTAAACTGTCAAAAACAATAGGTATTTTGTATCATACTAAGAACATTCTTGAAGAAAAGATACTCTTTATAACAGTCTATTTCTCCCTTACCTTTACTACTGCTCCGAAATATGGGGAAACACGTACTCAACAAATCTACAAAAAATAATAACATCCCAAAAAAAAGTATTACGAATAGTCTGTGGTGTTGGTAAATATGAACACACAACTCCCATATTTAAAAAAACTCAATCTATTAAAATGTGTTGAGATAGTACAGCTTAAAACAGTACTGATTATGCACAACATTTTCCATAAGAAAATGCCTAATAACATTCAAAAGCAGTTCCAAACCACAGCGTGAACATATGAATGTAAAAAAAGTCACTTGAAAATAAGTGTTCACAATGTTTATATGCAATTATGCATATATTATTATTCATTTGCCAAGTACATGTGTACCTATGTATATATTTATATATAGTATTTTAATTTCCAAAAAAAGATAGTTGAAACTGCTATTGACATGTGCAGAAAATGACCCTATATCTAGTTTTCGTATATATATATATATATATATATATATGCACTTATTGTTTTCCTGCCCTAACTTTTATTTAATTTTTTCTCCTGTTTTCTTTATTTCTTTGTACTCCTTCATTTCTATACGTTTTTGACGCAATAATGCCGCTGTATTAGGATGATGCACGGGAGGGCTACTTTCCACAAGCTATGCTTCAGCCCTCCCGCTTCTACTAATTTTGTTCATCTTTGTGTGTATGAATTAAACTTTTTTTGTTTTTCGGATGAAAAAAATACTTTCAGCTTGGGGGCCCCCTAGTGGCCGCGGGGGCCCTATGCCCCCGCATAGTCCGCCTATAAGAAGAAACGGCCCTGCATCTTTGCCATGTCTCTCTTTTATTTTGGACATGTTCTCTGCTCTGACGTCAAAAGCGGCTTCTAAGCTAAGCAAGTGACAACCCGCAACACATTTGGAAACATTATCAATCAGCGTTCTGAGCTCACTGGAGCCCCACTCGCAGTCACCTCCACTTTCACTCTTTTTGTCATGAAATCCTCTTCTGTCTCCCACAGACATCCACGCTCTCACACATTCTTTCATGTACACTGTGTCCCAAGAGGGATTCGGTTCATCATCCACAATTTGAAACGCTTGCCACAGCACACTCATGTCAAAAGTGCCTGTGTATGGCCATTCAAACGGGGTTATCCCTCTCTGATTGTTCCGCTGTGAACATTCGCACATCAGCGCTGTAAAAGGCATCACATGATTCCAGCCTACAGCTCTGCCGACTATCCCGGACGGCATATTTGGGGAAAACATGTGTGTGTAGTTCTGGTTGTCTGTTGTGAATTGTGGAGGGTGCACTCCCTTAGCAAAAAAATCTATAAAATCCTATAGAATCCTATAGAATCTTGTAGAAATCTATAGCATGTTATAGAACATAGTCGTATTTGTAAGCCATGCTAAAGAATTCTATAGAATACTATAGAAATCTCTAGATCATTCTGTAGAATACTATAAATTTGTACTTTTCTATAAACTTCTATAATTAAAACTATAACAATCTAAAGAATTCTATAGGACAGAACCGACTCATGACATATCTGTAAATCTATAGAAATCTATAGATTTCAAAGAAAACATGCATGACATTTTCTCTCTGATGCAACCTATACTAAATTCTATAGAATAGAATGATATAAAACTCGTCTTTAAATTGGAATAGAGAAAATCATAGTAATCTACATCATTTTGTGGAACTGAGCTGCTTTGCAAAAGATGTACGGGTAGATCCCTTTGAAATCTTTACAACTGTATACTGGATTATGTGCCCAATTAAATTATGTAACCTATCTAAACAAGTTTCTATGATACAGTATTCTAAAGAATTCTATTGAGAAAAACAGTGATCCACAAAATGTTATGAAACACATTTAATAATCTGTAGATTTTTTATATCATTCTACAGAACCAGAATTATACCAAATAAATACTATTCTAAACAGCAGATATACCGGTAGTTGGCTATTATACCAAATGCTGGATATCCATATATTTGCACAATTTTGAACGGACTTAATTGTTGCTTATATGGGGATATACAAACAAACAAAACAGTAGAGTCACTATTAATGCATTTATTACAATGAAAGGTTCACCCTGTACAATATCTAGAGTATGTGTATAAGAGTTATTTACAGGGAGAAAGACGGTAAACTGGAACTCATCAGTCTAAATACAAAATATATATATCTAGTCCAGCTCAAACTTTGCGAGTTTGCAGAAATACATCTTGTATGAATCTCATATACAAATGAATACGACATATTTTGTGACCTGAACCAGTTGCATTAACCATGTATTTTTTACCAGTTTTAAACAACTTCATATTACAATTGTCTTCAATTTGACACACCTAATCACAAACTTTATACAACTGTTCAAAGCTAGATGACAACTGTCTATAGATTATTTGGTGGAATCTATAGTAAAATTCATAGATGAATTCTATAGAATATTTGCCAATATCCTGCAGTATATTCTACAGAAATTCTATAGATTATTTTGCAGAATCTATAGTAAAATCCATAGGTACATTCTATAGAATATCTGCAAACATTCTATAGTATTCTTCAAAGAAGTTATATAGAAATGTCCACAGATTCTATAGAATATAGGTCACAAATTCTATGGTATTCTACAGAATGGTATTCTACAGAAAGTTCTATAGAAAGCATCCATGGGGTTTTCTATAGGATTCTATAGATTATTTTCTACAAAAAAACCATCTACACAGTATATATTTTCTATAGTACTATAGTATTCTATAGATTATTTCCCAGAATCTATAGTAAAACACGTAGGCAATTTCTATAGTATATCCTCAAAAATCCTGTAGTATTCTACAGAAAATGTCTATATAATTCGTCCATAGATTTTTCTATAGTATTCTATAGATTTTTTTGCTAAGGGCTGGTCTAGCTTGGGTCGGTCCTTTATTGTGTGTGTGTGTGTTTTAGCTTTAACAACTGGCTCTGGTGTGGACACATGATTACCCATTTTTATGGTTAGTACAAGAAAATCAACACTGCAATTTGGACAAACAAACATGAACTCGCAATAAACACCAGCGTGACAGCAAAGTTCATTCAGCTCAATTTAGTCCGAATTAAGAGGTTTCAGAGGGGGTAGGGAATTATAGAAATGGAGCACCTTGACTCACGCATCCACCCTTGTACAAGTGCTAAGATCGTGCCTGAAGACCGTCCAAAAGCGATAACTAGCTTATCCTCTTGCGACACCACTACTCTATTCTAGTGGCGCTATGATCCCCCGACCAGAAGAACATAGACTTTTTTTCCGCTACCCTTTCTCTCCAACAACAGCACAGTTCACTTTAGTCCTACACGACCAGCCTATACACCCGCTATCGTGTTCATCACAACGATGAAACACAGTTTTGTTCTACACTTGCTTGCCACTGCCCACCCGTGATCAATTAGCCGATAATTTTATGTATGCACCCCGGACCGCCACCAGCTCTTCCAGCAATAATGTAGGGAACGCTCCCAAGCAATGTAGGGAACGTTCCTGCAGCAAAGTAGAGAGCTGTGGCGCATCGGGTGATGCACGCACCTCGCGCTGCCCCGGCCTTGCCAGCAATGTAGAAGACGGTCACAAACAACGAGTGCTTTTAGACCATCTCGTTTTTAATAGAGACGGTGGTGGTGTGAGTTAAAGATATAGACAAAAGGCTGTGACTTTCTTCCTCTCAGCTGCACGGCTGCAGCCACCCAGACATGGGGGGATATTTACACACACACCCGCGGCTGCTTCTGCAGCCCTGCTGACAGAGGCGATGGGGGGAAATATCTCGGGCTGCTTATTTGTAACTGCTGTGTTGGCCGCTGAAACCCCCAGAATTCGGCGATTCGTTCAATACAAATCTTTACATTGCTTTCAAACAGAAGTTCCACTTTACTGATGCCTTTCTTTAAGGTCACTCTGAACATGAGCTGTGCGTGCTTGTATGGTACTTCCTTCCCGAGCAGCATACACAGAGGAAATCAGCCAGGATAAAGATCCCCAGACACTGATTCCCTGGGTTTTTTTTTATCCCCAAATGTTCATTAACCAAAAACGAAATACAGCCGCTCAGCTTCACAAATAATTTTAGGATACCGTCAATCACAGATTCTGGTAAGGCAATGTCCAAATGTGGATTTGAAATTACACTTACCAGTTTCTGAAGATTTGTTGGTATCCTGCTGACAACGCCAATTTGTGGAGGAAACTTCTGTGTAGCAATGCATTGGGAGTCACTGACTCATGAAGGAGACACAGGACGAGCAGGAGTTCCGATGTCAAACACTGATATTTAATACAAGCATCGGCCGGAGAAATTCACATCACAAGTCACACAGTCAAAGGTTCTGACTGCACGGGTGGTTTGCCATGTCAAATCTGATCAGCCTCGCATCTTGGTAGACCTTTTAACTAGTTTACAGAGAGTCAAATCCACATATTGGGGATGGGCGTAAACCATGGCGTAAACACATCTGCAGACACAGGAGATGTCTCTCCCATCTCTGGAGCTTAGAAGCTAGCGTTCTCACACTCGCAAAACCTCCCTATGCCCTGTAGGTCAAGCTGGAAAACCTAGTATCAACATACGACTGCATTAACACATTCCTTACGGGAGATTAGAAGCAGGGATGGTCGTACATGTCAACACAAAATAAGGTTAAATGTCTAGGAGTAAAGACAAAATTAATCCCTAACATATGTTGAATAAATAGAGATTGTCTTTGCAATGGTACTAAATAAAAAAATGGAAAAAATTGTTTTATACGGAAATTGCAATTTATTTAAAATGCCAAGTTCAAGGAACTGCCTTGTCACTTTGATCATACATGGAAGTGGAGCCTATAGTTTTAATTTAAAAGATTTTTTTTTCAATAAATAAATCTAATTTATATTTACATAACATTACAAGCATTAAATATAACACTGAAATGGTAACAAAAAACGCAAATTATTATTAATAATATAAAATAAATGTCAGTCACCCAAAATTACGTCATTGGTGTTACTGCTACACAAAACGCTTTTATTTTGAAATAATGTACTGTCTCTGAAGTGCCTCCTGTAACAAGAGATCATTTGAGACAGTGCAGTGGACAAAGACATAAGGAAAGTCAGATACTTGTTTGTTAAAGGTGTCATTTTATCTTCAAATTTTACGTGCGTCTTTCAAGTCTGTCATTAGTGTTACTCATTGCATAGCTCTAGGGGTGAACATTTGAATGGGAAAATGTATTGTATTGAAGAGTTAAACGATTTTGATATTGACTGAAGCCATATTTGGTCTGACACATTGCAGCCATTTTGTTAAAATGGTAGTGTTTTCTCCAAATTGTTACTGGTGTTACCGTCACTGGTGTTACTCTTCTTCCTGGTAACACGTAACACCAGTGACATTCCTATACAAATAAGCTTTGTATAAAAATAATTTAAAAAATAAAAATACTTTAAGCTCTACTTGTTGTGGATTCATCAAGTTAAGAGTTAGTTATTGCTATCAGGTTTTAGATGTTTTTAGAAGGAATATATTTCAGCAGATTTGTATCACCCAGATTCCACCTTTTCTCTAGAATGACCCAGCTCCGTGTTAGCGCCACTTCACTGGATCATGCCGCTGCTCTACTCCCTGTCAAATCTCCACTCCTTTAATAACCGCCTGCCTCCGGACTGCATGAACATCCTCGCAGATAATGAAATACTCCGCAAACGCCATCCTCCAAACAGAGGCTCTGGCCATACATTTTTATTTAATTCCACGTCTCCACACTCCATCCCGTCCATTCGGTCCTGTCACACGCCCACACTACGCCATCACAACAAACAACACGTGAATCTGACCAATCTCCTTCCACGCCCCCGTTCCACACAACCCCCCCCAATGCAACGTCACCTCATAGCAGCCCTGTTCAACACACGCTCCATCCACAATAAAAGCCACATTCTGAATGAATTCATTAAAGACAATAACCTGGACTTTCTGTATCCGACCGAAACATGGCAAAAAACCCTGGACTATTTTTCTATAAATCAAATAACCCCAGCAGGATTCACATACATTGACAAACCTCGCCCACAAGGGCGGGTGGTGGTATAGCTGCTATTACCAGAAAGGACATAAAAACTACCATAATCTCCATCCCCGATGTTTCTGCATTTGAACACCTGATCTTTAAACTCTGTGGTCCCACTCCCCTGGTCACAGCCATCATCTACCGTCCCCCGAAGCCAAACCCCTCCTTTCTCTCCGACCTCTCTGACATTCTCACTCAGATTTCTGCCATATCCCCATCTATTCTCCTCTTAGGTGATTTTAACATTCATGTTGACGACCCCGACCTGCAAATATGCCTCTGAATTTATGGAAACCCTTCACTGCTGCAACTTCTCTCAACACATCAACTTCCCAACACACAGCCGTGGTCACATCCTGGACTTGGTCTGCTCCACTGGTCTCACCATCCATCATCTGTCCAGCCTCAATCTCCACATCTCTGATCACCTGGCCATCATCATGGACATCAACATCCCCATCCCCGCCCAAAAACAAAAACGGATAACCTAACCTACAGAAATCTCAAATCCATCTCACCTTCAGCAATCACTGCCTCCATTACGTGCAAGATGTCTGTCTCTCCCCCCACACTTTCTGAAAACCCATCTGAACTTGTGGACTATTATAACAGCACCCTCTCCTTCTCTCTCAGTGAACTGGCCCCCACAAAAACAAAAAATGTCTCTTTCATACACTCCGCCCCCTGGTATACCCCCGAACTCCACCAAATGAAATCAAGGAAACATCAACTGGAACGTCAACACAAGAAAACCACACTAACAGTCCATCTACAAATCTACAAAGACCATCTCCAGCAGTACAGTAACGCACTCAAAGCAGCCCGGTCTAATTACTACTCACAACTCATTCAGTCTGGCTCCAGCAACCCCAAGCGTCTGTTCTCCACCATCAGCAAACTTCTCAAACCCTGTGACAACGCCACCTCGTCCTTCACCACCGAACAGTGCAACTCCTTCCTCTCGTTTTTCCAAACCAACATCAGCAACATTTACAGCAATCTGACACCCTAATCAGCACCCCCCACCTCCCCTCCTGGCTCCCCCCCTTCACCTCACAGCCCCTGTCCCACTTTTCCCATGTGACCCCCATGCAACTGTCCGACTTCATGACTGGAATGAACTCCACCTGCACACTTGACCCAATGCCCTCCACATTTGTTAAAGAGAGCCTCCCTGCCATCTCCCAACTCATCGCCACCATCATTAACTCCTCCCTTAGATCTGGATCAGTTCCCCCCTCTCTCAAACTGGCTGCTGTCACACCCATTCTCAAAAGACCTGGACTCACACCTGACATCATGTCCAACTTCCGGCCCATCTCAAATCTCCCCTTTCTGTCAAAAATACTTGAACGTGTCATTGCCTCACAACTAGAATCCCACCTCAGCTCCAATGATCTCTTTGAGCCATTTCAATCCGGTTTCTGATCAAAACACAGCACCGAAACAGCTCTTCTGAAAATCACAAACGACCTCCTCCTCTCCTCTGACGCCGGCAACCTGAACATCCTCATCCTCCTCGACCTCACCGCAGCATTCGACACCATCAACCACGCCATCCTGCTGTCCCTCCTCGAATCATCACTCAACATCACCGACACTGCACTCTCCTGGCTGAAATCCTACCTCACCGACAGACATCAGTTTATCAACAACTGCACCTCCTCTACTGCTCCTCTATCCCAAGGCGTCCCCCAGGGTTCGGTGCTTGGCCCCCTCCTCTTCATCCTCTACATGCTCCCCCTTGGCAAAATCATTCGTCACCACACCCTTCAATTTCACTGCTACCCTGATGAAATCCAACTTTATATCTCAACAAAAACCATCACCCCCACAACACACTCCACTCTCACCAACTGTCTCTCAGAAATAAAAGCATGGATGCAAACAAACTATCTCCAACTGAACAGTGCCAAATCAGACATCATCATCATCGGCCCCCCATCCTGTATCAAAGACATCCAGCATTTCAACTTCACCCTTGACAGCCACACTCTATCTCCCCCCCTCACATCCGCAACCTCGCAGTCATCTTCGACAGTCAGCTGAAATTCAATCACCATATCAATCACATCACCAGGACTGCATTTTTCCACCTCAAAAACATTGCCGTCTCCGCCCATCACTCTCCTCCTCTGCTGCTGAAACCGTGATTCATGCCTTCATCATATCACGACTCGACTACTGCAATAGCATCCTCTACGGCAGTGGTTCTCAACTGGTCAGGCCTTGGGACCCGCTTTTTGCCTTGGTCAATAAATCGCGACCTGAAATTTTGAACCACTCAAATCTATTCAACAAAAAAATCTTTCTTTAATATACGCTTTTCAGCATAAAGTGAAGTACAGTGCATATATCCCTCATATCCCTTCACAGAACTAAAGTATGGTTTTAAATAAGGTTTAATGAGATGATGGAATCAAAGCTGAACTGTATAACATAAAAAGGCACACATGCTGAAAACCCAACCCCAGGTCTGGGGAATTCTCCCCCAGGAGATTTTTAGAAATACTAACATATAAGCTACGCATTCTGGTACACTCTGAGAAGAAAATAAATTGCTAACCGACATAATAATAATATGTGATGCCATTGTTTGTTTTTCACTTTGTTCTGCCGAACTTGCTGCTCCACACAGAGAGAAGAGCAAAGAGTCGGCGTGAATTACTTTAAATACTGGGTACGGGTAGATAGCCCCCATTGTTCTGTGACCTGTACAGCGTATTTCTGGTATATTAATTTTATTATGTCACCTGATATATAAGAAGTGTGTTTTTATATATTCATGTGTATACTTAATTACTTTGTATTAAATAGTAGCAGTCTGTATAACAAGAAGCTGGAAATATGAGAAGTGAAACCTTTGTATTTGGAGTAGTGGAGATGTGGGAGATGAGATATCCTTACAACAGCTCAAATCTCTGGAATGCTGCAGGATAAAATGAGTGTGCATTACACATGCTAAGGGAAATGAGTGTGCGTTCTCTATATATGTTTATGTAAAGTTCTACTATTTCACTGCTTGAGAGCAGAGGTAATGTTTTCATCGTTATTATTGATATTAAGGTAATTTACATGTATTGCTTGTATTGGCCAACTATAAACAACTATATTTTAGACATATCTTAAAAGAGGCCAAGAGTATGTGAGACTGTGTGTGGGTTAAACTGATGGGGGAGCAGAGAAGGAAGTCTATGGTGTGTGTGTGGGTGTGTGTGTGTGTGGGTGTGTGTGTGTGTGTGTGTGTGTGTGTGTGTGTGTGTGTGTGTGTGTGTGTGTGTGTGTGTGTGTGTGTGTGTGTGTGTGTGTGTGTGTGTGTGTGTGTGTGTGTGTGTGTGTGTGTGTGTGTGTGTGTGTGTGTGTGTGTGTGTGTGTGTGTGTGTGTGTGTGTGTGTGTGTGTGTGTGTGTGTGTTGCAAGCTGCAAGAATGTGAGACAGCGAACACCAGATGTGTTTGTTTTGCCTCAAACTTAAAATACTCTTGTTTCCGGGTCGCCTCGGCTTGCTCGCGCTGATTCGCTACAACAGCCCATCGTTTTTATATCGCCCAATAGATGACCTGTATGGGAGGAGCATCCACAGAACTCCTCCCTTTCTAACTACATGAAGCCCTGTTGTGTCCGGTCTCTTTTCCTCCTGCCGTCAAGATAGTAAGTTCTCGCGGCACTGGGAACAGAGCAGGGGTGCCCCCTTTAAAGTGTATTGTTGTTGTTTACCATTAAAGCAGATTATTGTTTAACCCTTTATCTGGTGCTTTGAATTCCTTCTTTTATAAATTTGACTAGTTCATTAAAGGACGCGCGGAGCCGTTTTGTATTCTGTTACAAATCTAACCATGCTTGTAACACAACTTAGATAAACAATTTGAAAAAGAATAGAATAAGCAAGTAGATAAAAGATGAATCTATAGTGGTTAAGGAGGGTTTCCCTGTTTTGCTCATTTGTGACCTGCTCCATCGAAATCAGTCGCATTGACCCGAAGACACATTTTGAGTTGTATACACTGTTGGAAAGAGGAGATTCCTAGCTTTCTAATGATATCAGGATTGTTTTTGTACTCCAAATATTAAGCGAAATATGTCACATTATATAATGACTGTCACCGAGTCATCATTTTGAGAAAAAGGCCTTTAAAGTTTCCTCTTCTCTGGAATCCATCGATCTGATTGATTATTAGCGGAGTAAATGATCAAAATACTACAGAGGGAAGATATTTTCGTTTGGAGGGGAAGCTCGCGAGTGTGTGTATACGTGTGTGTGTGTTTGTGTAATTTTGCGTTTGTGTGTATTGTGTTTGTTTCCCGGGGAAAACACTCACGAGAAACACCGGCTGTTGTTATGCTTGCTGTGACGTTAAATTACTCCGTTCTCCGCTTGTAATTATGCTGTTACAAGCTTCAAAGTTGTATTTATCATCTGAATTTGCCGAAACAAGTTTAATATTCTGAAAGGCAAGACTTTGTTTAATTGAAATCAGATGAAAACAAACTGTAACGGACCCTGCCGTGTTATCTATGATTACTATACTCTTACATTCATAATTTCAGCCGGAGGGAGGGGTGGCAGATTGCGGAAGAGCAGATTGCGAGTGAGAGGTGCATGTCTTCGTCCCTTTACAAGCTTCAAAAATGTATTTATCGTGTGATTTTGGAAATAAAAGTTTCATATTCTGAAAGCCAAGACTTTGTTTGTTTAAAATCAAACAAAACACCCGAACCCTGAAAAAATAGTTTTTTACGTAAATCCACGTTTATTTTGAAATGAGCCGTTGCGACTTCCGACTGATTTCGATAGAGCGGGTCACATTTGACTTAGAACTGAAGTAAAGAAGAAGATTTTAAAGATGAAGTTTATTTTATTTTCCTGACTAGAATTTTAGAAGCAGGACGTCAACTAGACAAAAGAGATTTTACAATGTAGTTTTACTACTTTTAACCTCTTAAGCCCGAGGGTCCCCCCCAGTGGACCCCTCCCACCGTGTTTTTACGAGACTATGTCTCAGGGCTTCTTAACATTTATGAAACTATTAATGTTCCATATCCTTTTAACGGTAAGAAACTCAGCTAACTGACAATATGAACCAGTTTTAGCTAAAAGAAACACAAAAGTAATACCAAGCCTTTGAATTAGCATGGAGCGAAAAAATGCTAACTAATGCTAACGGAGTTTTGCACAGCACTCATGGTAGAAATGCCCTTATTACTTATCGTAACTGCACAAACAAGATATCCGATTAAAGCTGAGACTCCACAGATTCCACACATATAATGTCATCACTGTACGACCCCGAATTCCTGGAGCTATCAGCCAGAAAAGAGAAAGTAAACAACATCCGGTTTCAAAAATATTACAATAATTACGTCTTACCTTTTTTGATTTGTGATCAAAAGTTGTGTTCAACGGAATAAAAACGCCGCTCAAGGTTAATCCAATGTCTTTGTGTCACGTAGAAATTTTTACTGATAATCCATAATCATATTTATGGCAATATACTGGGTATAAAGTTTTGCCGTCCAGGCTTGTACTTTCAGATATGCTTTGTTTGCTTCTCTATTACGTCCACAATGGTAATGTTTACGTGGATTTGGGAACTGCCCATCGATTCTATTGGATCTAATGGTTAAGAAAAAGGTGTAAATCACCCAAATCGACCAATGGGTTCCAGAGATATGATCCTGCGGAAAGTATAAAGAATGCAAGCCAGCGTAAGCACATTACGCAGGAGACTTTACTTATTGTTTAATACGTAAGGAAGCAGGAATTGCAGGACCCAGAGCGCACGGAGCACAGAGCGGACAGCAGATAACGGGATTGCAGTTTTATTGCTTATAGATTATCAGAACATTTCAAAGGGGACACAGCCACATTGGATATTAACCTATGGATTAACTACATCATCGTTTTTATCGTTTTAATGCCATTGAAGACCAGTTTAGACCAGACAAAGACCAAGGTAAGCCATGTTAGCCTAGCGCATGTTAGTACCTAGCGCCACTTGTTTTGATGTACGTTTTTGTTGATAACGTCGCGAGTTTGTATCTTTCAGTGTTGAGGTGAGCACCGTTAGATTCTGTGTCTTTACGATCATAAACGATGTGTTGGATGTGCAGCTAGGAGTAAGTAATAAGGGAGCTAGGAGTGATTTTCAGTGCAGTAATAGCTTAGCATTTTTCGCTCGGGGCTAATTCAGAGGCTCACTGTGAGCATTGTGTGTTTTTTTTTGAAAAAAAAAATGAAAAAGATCAGTTAAAATGAGTTTTTTTCCCGTTATATGGATATAAAATATTCATAGTTTATTAAATATTAAGGTTCCTTAGAGGTTGTTTCCTGCAAATGACGCGATTTCGGCCTCGGAACCGGGTCCGTGGGGCCTAAGAGGATAACAGAGTATGTTTTTTATTTATTTTTTTCACAACAGTTGTATTTTGATGGAATGAATACCTATAGTGATAATTCAAAGTAATAAAATGATTTTTACAGTGAAAAAGGTCAAATGGAACTGATGGTTCCCAAATTACCCAGAGGTGAGTCCGCCTGGACTTTATTTTTCTAAACCTCTCTAAAAAGGTCAGATTTCACTTGTTTTGCATCAATCTTGATACAGGGTACTTATTATATGTTATAGTTTGGATTCCTAAAGCTTTTAGTCTACTAACCCATCATCCAAGGGTGGTTTTCACTATAAGTAATGTTTTTATTTTAGGCGGACATTAGAATTTACATGTTTTTTACTATGTTCCATCTGAATTTACTTTAAAATAAAAACATCTATATTGATTCTGACACTTCTAAATCCAACTCACAGATGTCACCTTGCTTTGAGAGAAAAGATTATTAATTTACCCCTTTTAGAAGTGAAGATATAGTCTTTGTTGTGTTTTTCGAGCCTGAAACCTGAAAAACAGGCTCAGGGCTTAAGAGGTTAATGAAGTAAAGAATCTGGGTAGACTACTACCATTAGTTTGTTTTAACATTCACATGTTTCAGCATTCCTGACCATATAGACACACCATTTTGTAACCCGTTGGGGGAGAGATTTAAATTGAGTTTTTCTCCAGGAGCTGATTTACTGTGATTACAGCAGCACTGGATAGTTGTGCGCCACCTTTGGGTTCTCTGAATCAGTGTGTTGGTGAAAAGTATCTCACTACAGAAACAGAAGAACTGTGCAAAGAACGCATCTCTGAGGAGGTTTTGACATTTTGCTTGTGCCTCGTTGTCAAGGCAACAGTGGTGTGAAGAGGAACTGCAGTTTTTGGGGATTCCTACTGTGCAGAGGACAACATGTGTCTGCTGATTGTACCACATTGATCCAGAGGTTCCTCCCCTCTGGACATCCCAGTGCCAAAACAAGAGTTTACTTGATCCAACTGACTACAGCTGCAGAGGACAACACATCACTGACTGTTCTCATTATGACAAGATCTTGAGACAGGCTTGTCTCAGACTGGTCAGACTCTGAAGAAATCATGTAATGATTTGACAGCATAACTGTGCAGGAGTTTTCCAGAAGGTGGTGTAGAACAATATGCTGATTGTTTAACGATGGTCTGGAATACTGAAAAGATTCAAGTTTAATATCCTTGTTAAGCAAACAAGACATCTGATTATTATGTCACACATAATAATCTTGACATAGAAACTAGCTATGGGTAAAACGTGTGGTTGTTATACCATTATTATCATGAATGGAAAATAAATAGGGAAATAGTATCTGGTTAAAGATTAATGGATTTCATATCCTAGAGAGGGTTAGTTATATTGTGAATACTTCACAAGGTATTTACTAATGTATTTTGAAGAACAAAAAACAAAGACACGAGTCTAGTTTTGTTTTGTTTTTAGATTAAATTGTCCATTACCAAAACCATTGTTCACCTTAGGTCTAGCTTTAGACTAGTGTTAATTTCGTCAGCTATTTTTTAATTTAGTTTTAGTCTTAGTCAGGGGCGTAGCCTGGACCTGGAAACATTCGGGGCTTAGCCCACAGTGGCGGCGCTACAGTCGAATGTTCTACTGCAAGACTCCCCACACGCACATACACGATTGCGCCATCTGGTGTCACAAACGTGTGCCTGCATTAGCTTTGTTACGGCAATGGATTGTGGGAGATTCTCATAGCACGTGAGGATCTCTTGAGGGTAAGGTGCCTGTATTATCTCGGTGGACAAAATGTATGTTTTTATTTTATAAGGACAATAACGTACTTTGTTTAGTTTAATGTTAATTGTGTAATGCTCACAGTCACAGCAACATGTTTTTGTGTGATTGGCTATTTGTTATATATGATTTATCAACGTGATCATCAATAGCTAATCTGAGCACCAGAACCCAGCTCACGTGTCCTTTTATGCTGTCCATTGAAATGCAGGTATGTGAGTTTTGTACACCAGTTTATTTATGTTTAATATTTCACATTGCTCCACATGATGCCTCGACTACAAAGTCTTCCATGTTTCTACGCTTCTTCCTCTGTGTCACAGTTTCGGGAATATCAAGATCATTGCACAGGGCCTTGGTCTTGTCATGTTACATGTTACATTGCATTTAGCTGACGCTTTTATCCAAAGCGACCAACAAGATACAAACTTGAAGAAAACAGAATCATATAAGTACATCAGGTTTCATAGAGCTAAAACATTTCAAGTGCTACTCAACTGGCTTTTGATAAACCAGTCCTTTATTAGTATATAAGTGCTTTGTTAATAATTCTATCGCTCAAAGTGGAGTCGAAAGAGATGAGTTTTCAGTCTGCGCCGGAATGTGCTTTCATATACCTCATGTGCTTTCTCGTTACTTCGGTAACTTTTCGGTGTGTTCTCAACTGCTGTTTTGTAATCTACTGCCTGCACCAAGTCAATTGTTTCTTTCTGCAGGTATTTGTGCAGGCCCTGAGTGGTTGAGAGCAGTGTCTGGAGCATGACAGCATGTAGATGGTACTGAATTTTCAAAGCTTGCTTTCCAGTCCCTTTGCTAGAGGGGCTGAAAGGCTCCCTAAAGTCTTGATCAAAGCAGGGAGGTTTTTGACATGCCCAGCGAACAAGTTGTTTGTCCCCTACCTCTAGCTGTTTCTGAAATGTTTGCAATCTCTGATGGTGGACAAGAGATGTGGAGAAGAAAGAGTAGTGACACTCCAATAGATCAACGCAGGTATGTGAGTTTTGTACACCAGTTTGTATAAGTTTAATGTTTCACATTGCTTGTGAAAAATATACTACCACTATATACGATCACTGATGTGTTGTTGTTGACTGGACACTTATTTTGTAAAAGAGATAGCATGTGAGGATCTCTTAAGCAATGCAGCTCACACGTGTCCTTTTTATATGCTCTCCATTGAAATGCAGGAAAGTAATCACCAGCTCTGAGTGATCTGTTGGCGAGGGGACAATACACCGGAGTTACATAAGCAGAGATAAAGTGTTATTTTGGGGGGAACTCACCTCCTCTGGGGTCCCCCAGGAAGATTTTTTTAAATATTGAAGTTAAAAGCATCAATCTTGTGCACTTTGAGAGCAACATTAAGAGATATGGATACATCTCTCAACATCCATATGTAAAAAAACAACTCAGAATCAGAAACGGGTTTATTATTTAAAAACACTTCATTTTCCTCATAAACTATGTCAATTTTTTAGAAGTTGTTAGTAATCAGATTAAACAGAAAAAAGGGATGGAAGGAGGAAATAATAATCCCTCATCACTTGCTGCTTCCCTCATCACTTGCTGCTTGCGGTTTAAATGATCTCTTTTGCTGGCCAAACATGCTGGATGGAAAGCAGTGGTGTCTCACTTGCCTTGGCCCTGTATCTGCAGTCCCTAAATCAGTCATGTTACCCATTGACTCTTGTCTGTTCTGGTGTTCCTGTTCATTGTTGTCCCCATTGTCGTTCTTGCCTGTTGTATCTCCTTCTTGTGTGTCCCTTTCTCCTGTTCTCCTTTCTTCATCCTCTACTCTGTTTGGCTCATCTGTGATGACTGTGTACTGTAGGTAAACACAAACAAGTATGTAAGTCAATCAGTTTCCAGCTTTGTCAAATCAATGAATTTCAAGATAATTAAATTAAATTTGTCTTCATTAAAATGAGTGTCACAAAATGTAATACTAACCAATTGAAAATAGTTACATTTACATTGGAAACCTCTTGTAGATATCACTGTTAAGAGTAGTTATCTGCCAATAGGACAGAATCATTCCTATACAAATGCAGTTTGAGTAATTCACTTAATATATTCACTTAACACTTTAATATAGTCATTTTCACTTAATACTCTAATATAGTCATCTTTCTGCATTCAACACTAAGGAAAGCTGTACAATTTGACATGACAATGAGGAAAAAAGGCCTCCGACAATGCAGATAATTTTTTGATCATATCAATTTTAAGATGGGGGTCAAGGCTTAATATTTGGGAGCATAGTGTCCCTTGCCCCCTTTTAGGAGCCCCACTGGATTAGCTTTGATCTGAAATATTTGTATAAAAAACTTGTTAGCTGGCTGTCCATCTCATAATGTATTGTTCACATAGAAACTAGCTGTCAATAGGAAATATCAATCAGAAGAATTATAATTTCATGCAAAAATCTGTCGCAAAAAGAGGTTGTACATTTAAATGCAGGTGTTGTCATGGCCACATCAGTGGCCAAACAGCCACATTTACTGCTGCAAATATGTTCAAACATGCTGTTGACACGCAGTGGCAACTATGCCACCATTTCAGCTGACTTTTCCTCAGAAATACCGTAACATAACATCCATATATTTCAGTGCTAGGTTGATGCTTAGCTAAGCTTTGAAACACTTTAACTGACAGGACTCAGGATCAACTGCGTACTGTAACGGTAGTTTCTTGCTTCATGTCGAACACTGACAGTAAGTCAACATTTACTTAAGAGCTTTCTTTGAAATCACCAGGTAACGCTAAAAAACACAACATTTAGATTGTATGACAAAGTGTTTATTTAATATATCTGGCTAGCTATAGCTACTTGCTAACGGTTTAGCTTACCCGCGCGATTCAAAGTAACGTCAACGTAGCTATAATTTATGATTTGCTTACATGTTTGCATAACTTGTAAGTTTACTGACATTTACATACCTTGTTCACCTGGCTCAGGTGGTGGCTCTGGGGTTGTTGTGTGAGCCACCACTTGAGAATTGCCGTCTTTTTTATTTAAAAAATGTCTAATGTCCATCTTCAGAAACTCCGCGTCCGTGGCTGACAGTTTAAAGTTTAAACACTGTCACAGAGGAGAGGTACTTACCTGTCAGCCAATAAAACACGTTTATTTCCATGCAACTCTCTGATTGGTCTGGTGGTGTCTTGCCTCTGTTGCATTCAATGAACACGGGAGATTACAATTCTGCCGTCCTCTAGGTAAAGTACGGTTGATGTAATATATTATTGAGGGAGAATTTGTCCGGGGCTAAAGTACCCCAGGCAACGCCCATGGTCTTAGTCCTGTGTTACATTTCCTTTTTAGTTTTAGTCATATTTAGTCACCTTCATCCTGTTTTTATTTAGTCAAGTTTTAGTCGACTAAAAGTCTGAGCATTTTAGTCTTATTTTAGTCGACTAAAAGTCTGAGCATTTTAGTCATATTTTAGTCAAAGAAAACTAATTATTTTAGTCTGCTTTTTGTCAATGAAAACTGTTGAGTCTTTTTTAGTCATCAGATTATATAGAACATTTCAGTCAAACTAGTCTAGCCAAAACCAATAATTTGTCATTTTAGTATATATAAATAAATAAGATTATATCTTGTCCTTATTTGATGAAAAACACAGGATGAATGATTAAGAATGCAGCTTTGCAGAAAGTATCTGGTCAGGTTTGTGGTGTTTTTACCAGCTGTGTTATGGCCACATTGCTTCCCTTCTGATGAAACAATGCATTCGCTTTTTATCTCCGCCTCATTGAAGCGAAAATGGGCCCAAATATCACATTGTTTCTTTCTCCCAAGCAGTGGTGGCTTTAGACTTTTTCGTTGTCAGTCATGTTGTCGGACAGGATCGTAACATTTCCGTCATAATCCATTATTACCCGTCGAGTGCACAATTTATCACTCACTCGCGCTGAAGGGGGGGTATTCGGTTAACGCGAGTGCGACCACTGCTCCCAAGCCCTGTTGTTGCCATTTTATTTTCTGTTAAATAAGGTTAGTTAGACCACGAGTTAGACCCGAGTCTTCCTGACAGTTCATATTGTGCCGCTGCCCGGTGGAATTCAAATGTACCGCCGCGCGCAGCACAGACACACAGCTGCTGCCCAGCGCAGCACCGGAAATGGAACTGCTGGGAGAAAAACTGACTATCAGAGATGTAACGTTATCTTTGATAATATTTCGTCTCCTCATTTTTCGTCAACGAAAGTAAAGAGAGATTTTGGCATAGTTTTTATTTAGTAAACTACATTTTCGTCTCGTCACTTTTCGTCAACGATATTGCATGATGATTTCGTTGCAGTTATTGTTTACTGCCGTCGGTGCCGTCTCGTCATCGTCTCGTTTTCGTCATGGAAAAAAAGGTCGTTGACGAACATATTTCGTCATAGTTTTAGTCAACGAAATTAACACTACTTTAGACTTTGATAGTAAAGAAGTACTTAGGCTTATTTTTATACATCTGACATTTTTAAAATATGTTGGCTATTCACTAAATAGACATTTGTTGAGAACATTTCTGAAGATTGAATATTTGTTCCATTTCTAAATATTCCTATTTAAAAAGTAATTTTAGAGTAAAGAAGGCTGATGCTGAAATTGAAAATAATGTGGGGCCTTCAATCACCCATTGTAATGGTGCATATTATTGACGACCAATAGGGAGAAGGGGTCACTTGACCCACCCTGCAGTGGTTTTTAAAATCTTACTTGCAGCTTCACAGGGAGCGCACGGCACCAGATTATGAGTTTAAAAGACAAAGTGTCACCACCTCCTAATGGACATCCATATAATTAGTAATTAACTGACATTTAGAGATGTTAAAGAGTAAAAACATACCTACCAATACTACCTACTACAAACCATTGATGAAATTACTTCTGTTTTTAAATCCTTGATAAAGGAAGGAGTGATTGTTACATATTCTGACACCCAAGGTTCCACGCACTGTTAAAGAGATTTACATTGTTCTTTAAGTGGACCAGAATTGAAGATAAATGAATATGAGTTATGAAATACATGGCAGAGCTTTACAGATCCTAATAATGTTTTGACTCAAGAAAATAATTACTGTATATGCACACGTTTCTGAAATAGATCTATTGGACATTTTAATATAGATTTGGTGTTAATAAACTGCAGTAGTAGTACTATGAGGAAGTGACATTTTTGGCTAACACATTTCAGGGAATGTGGGAAACAGCTGTCCCAATGAAAAGTTAGAGATGTCTGGAAAAGTATAGTTGTAATTGTGAATTAATAAATGATGGCGCTCCATATATGACAGATTTTTGTAGACAAAGGATACTGGCCTATGCTGAAATATCAAAGTCTCTGCAGAGCACGACACATGGCCAAAAAGACTGAGACCAAATGACCTTTGACCCTGACCGACAGTGTTACTTGAGAAAGGCACTCTCGATGACTGACTCTGGGGTGAATCTGACCAAACTTGACTTTACAACCTGACAGTGTGAGTGTATGTCTGCATGTGATCAGTGTAACTGCATGATTTAAAACAATGACTAATCAAGCATGTTTTTGGCCCGTCTACACTACAGGCATCAAAAAATCTTGATGCTGGGCGTGTTTTTGCGAGCAACGCGACCAACAACCAATCACATGAATCTCCCGCCCCCGACATACAAAGCAATAGCAATGTTAAAACGAAGTAAACTGGATATAAAATCCCCAAACAGGCGAAAACCTACCAGTTTCACCCACTGTCTCTGCCACCTCCCTCCATGCCTGGTTCCTCCGGTTTGTATCCCGGTAAATAGTTCTGGTCGTACAGAACCGGGTGATTTGCTACCGTAATTTCTCGTTTGGAATATGAGGAAATGAACTGTGGTCTGGCTCTCCCAGCTTGCACGCGGTTTGATTGGCTAGCGCTTGTACTGGCGGGAATTGCATAAACGGGATTTGATTGGCTGATGCCAAGCATCGAGCCTCAAAAGTTGAACATTGTTCAACTTTTGATGCCGATAGATGCTCGTGATGCTTGCAAAGCCATGCCATGCTCCCCACAATGCAGTTCGGCGAAGATTAAAAATCTTCTACGTCACCCCATTCAAATGAATGTGCGAAGCGTTGAAAGCATTTTTCGATGCCTGTAGTGTAGACGGGCCGTAACACATTATTCTGGGGCTCCGTGGGAAATGAGAGGTTTCCTAAAATTGGAAAACCGCATTTGTGATCCATTTCTAATCTACTTGATGATATTTTACTCCCACAGGCAGTGGCGATTTGCAAAATGTGAAGCTCAAACTAAAAAATGAAGATTCTGTTTCTTTTAGGACTGAAAGATGGAGAGAAACACTTCATTTCACTGGAGTGTTTACTGTGGAAAATGATGGATGTACATTTGTGAATAATGTTTGGTATTTTCTTATAATCAATTATTACCTGAAGGTTTTCTTCCCATACAGGATTTTGTTACACATGAGTTAATGTGTAAAAAGGGGGAGTGTGGGTATGATGTATTATATCAACATGACTGTCAAATTCACAATCTACATTTTTCATTTAGGGACTGAAAGAAACCTGCCGCCCCAACTCGGATGTTCAATCTGACCATGGATTGACAGTTTTAGAATTAACCTTCTCCAGGTCTATAAGATACTGTTTGATGAATGTTGACATGTTTCTAAATATTGATTGAATTATAACAGGGATATAACGAAGATGCAGACTCAGTGATCAAGTTCTTAGTCACGCATTACATTCCACTACATGGGTTTCCTAGGAAAGTGAGGTCAGACAATGGCAGCCATTTCAAGAACCATGACCTACGCACAGTAGAACAGTCCAAGTTTCGGAGCCGTCTATCCCCCCCAATCTCAGGGAAAGGTAGAAAAGATTAACCAGAACATCAAACAGAAACTCAGCAAAGCATGTGAGGAGACAGGCATGAAATGGACGCATTGCCTCTGGCCCTTATGTCAATCAGGAGCTCTATTAACCGAGGGACAGGTTTCTCCCCATTTGAGCTGACCCATGGCCATCAGTTCCCGGGCCCAGGAGCCCTGAGCGTAGGAAAGGAAGTAGAGGTCATGAGTTCGAAACCTTATTTCCAGCAACTTGAGGGGTGGGTATCAGACTTCTCCACACAGGTTGCTGACGCCAAAGGGGGAACCCGAGAAGCACGAGGCCAACACAGCGGAGTTCGTCTGGCTGAAGGTCATCAGGCCTACGTGGCTCAACCCTAGGTTCTCCGGCCCCTACTGAGTCACCCAGAGGACATCCCATGCCGTCCGCCTAGGAGGAAAGGGGGACAACTGGTACCACTGGAGCCAGTGTGCGGCCGGGAAAACCTCCGGCTAGGACCTTGGACGACATCAGGACGGACCTGGCTCTCGTCTAGGACTCGACCCGGAAGCGGCCATCAGTGGACCGGAGGAGAAGGACCCCGAGGACATCCCTCCAGCAGACGGCCCAGATGCTGCCGTCAGCGGGCTGGGGGACATCAAGAGGAAGCAGAGGAGTCTCTCTGATCAGATTCATCAGTTCCACCATTGAAGGAAAAGCTGCCCCTCCCCCTCCGTACCAAATGCCCCGGTTGGCTTATGCGGAGGGAGAGGATGAGTATGATGGCTCAGCAGACAAGGACGCAGTTTTTTAACATGTTTTGGTCTCTCTCCACTGTCATAAGAAATTGTTATGATGGGCTGTTCTTAAAGGTTTAAAGTGCTCTAAATCCCAGCTTCTGATGGATTTGTATAATGTTGGGGGACAGACACAGTGGAAAAGAATGACAGTAGTTATGTTTCAAATGACTTGTGTAAGTTGATCTCTTGAGAAAGAGATCAAAAGGGGGAATTGAAGTAATGTGTTATAGCAGAAAGTTTAATACAGCGTATTTCTGGTATATTCATTTTATTATGTCACCTGATATATAAGAAGTGTGTTTTTATATATTCATGTGTATACTTAATTACTTTGTATTAAATAGTAGCAGTCTGTATAACAAGAAGATGGAAATATGAGAAGTGAAACCTTTGTATTTGGAGTAGTGGAGATGTGGGAGATGAGATATCCTTACAACAGCTCAAATCTCTGGAATGCTGCAGGATAAAATGAGTGTGCGTTACATATGCTAAGGGAAATTAGTGTGCGTTCTCTATATATGTTTATGTAAAGTTCTACTATTTCACTGCTTGAGAGCAGAGGTAATGTGTTCCTCGTTATTATTGATATTAAGGTAATTTACATGTATTGCTTGTATTGGCCAACTATAAACAACTATATTTTAGACATATCTTAAAAGAGGCCAAGAGTATGTGAGACTGTGTGTGAGTTAAACTGATGGGGGAGGGGGAGCAGAGAAGGAAGTCTATGGAATGTGTGTGTGTGTGTGTGTGTGTGTGCAGGCTGCAAGAATGTGAGACAGCGAACACCAGATGTGTTTGTTTTGCCTCAAACTTAAAAGACTCTTGTTTCCGGGTCGCCTCGGCTGGCTCGCGCTGATTCGCTACAACAGCCCATCGTTTTTATATCGCCCAATAGATTACCTGTATGGGAGGAGCATCCTACACACCTCCTCCTTTTCTAACTACATGAAGCTCTGTTGTGTCCTTGTGTCCGGTCTCTTTTCCTCCTGCCGTCAAGATAGTAAGTTCTCCCAGCACTGGGAACAGAGCAGGGGTGCCCCCTTTAAAGTGTATTGTTGTTGTTTACCATTAAAGCAGATTATTGTTTAACCCTTTATCTGGTGCTTTGAATGCCTTATTTTATAAATTTGACTAGCTCATTAAAAGACGCTCGGAGCCGAGGTGGGTTTCAGACCACTCCTTGCTCCAACACCTGTCAATCATCAGACCGGGAGTCATATTTCATTATGTGTTCATTTTTATCAGAAGTTGTACCCATGGATGATATAAACAATAGTTCTACTGCAAAGTTATTCTCCGTGGGGACTTCCGGTAACAATCTTGATTCTGATTGGCCAGAAGACTGGGAAAAACATCAGCAAAGATGTTTTATTGAGAAGATGATCACTACGTGACAGAAGTTTTCAAAACCGTTAATGGTCTCCGGTACTTCCAGTCCAACACCTACTGCATGCACAGAATTAGAAAATCGGGCATTCAAAATAAAAGTTTGACAAAAAAAAAAAAAAAAAAGACATTTTTTTTCCAATTTTTTTTTTTCTTCACTCACAAATCTGCGACCCACTTGAAACGGGTGGGTCGCGACCCACCAGTTGAGAACCACTGCTCTACGGCATGCCATCCAACCTCCTCAATAAACTCCAACATATCCAGAACTCTGCTGCCCGCCTCCTCACCCACACCCGCTCCCGAGACCACATCACTCCCGTCCTCCAGAACCTCCACTGGCTCCCCGTCCGTCAAATAATCAACTTCAAAGTCCTCCTCATAACTCACAAAGCCCTCAACAACCAGCCCCCCCCCCCCCTACCTCACTGACCTGCTGCACCACCACACCCCTTCCCGCTGCCTCCACTCATCAGAAGCCAACCTCCTATCCATCCCCACCCACATCAATCACCGGACCTGGGGGGACAGAGCCTTCTCCGTCGCTGCCCCCTCCCTCTGGAACTCACTCCCACAACCCATCAGAGACTGCACTGACCTCACAACCTTCAAAACACTCAAACCGCATTTCGAGTTGATTGTGATTTATAAAGGGAAACCGGCGTAGGACGTACCACACGCAAGTCCTACGCCGGTACGCAGTGTTTTATGAATCGGAAAATGTCTGTGCGTATTTATTTATAAATGAGGCCCCTGATCCTTTAAAACAAACACTATATGCTCTTTCAAATTTTGAGTAACATTGTAATCCTACTAGTAATCCCTGTTTCAAATTAATTCCGTCTTTATTTAATTAACTGTTAGGGAATACAGTTTAGTTTTTTTATCCTGATTACGTAATCTGTTACTAACTAAACCTGCAAATGACCCCTCCAGGTTTGCGTTATCAAATTCTCAAACTAATACGAAAATGTGTCTGTCACGTTGAAAGTGCTTTTAATGTTTATCAGCAAAACTTAAATCAATGAACCTCATCTGTGTTACAATCCCCCAAAATATTTGCAGGTGCAACAAATATGATAACAATTTGATCTGTTATAGCTTACATATGTTGCCTTACAGATCAATAAAAGCGTTTTCTTTGCATTTAGGCTGTAATGCATTTTGACACTCGCCTTTCACGTTCAATCTTATCTCCTAGGAATTAAATGGATATGCAACCTGTTTTCTTTTTTCTCTTTAGTTTTTGAGTATATCTGTGTCTCCTGTTGAAGGCTGATCCAAAGATTTGGTTAAAAGGTTATGATTCGCTGCCTTTTAAAAAAAAAAGAACGCCTTTATTGGAGATGTTAGAGTTGAAAGGGGGATACAGAGGGGAGGACAATGTGTGAAATGTTCGGCCGGCTGGGGATTCAAACCAGCCTACCAGGCAGCAGTCACTGCATATGGGCCTTCGGCTCTAACCACTGAGCCTTCCAGGGGCCCAATTTGCTGCTTTTTCTGCTTTATTTAGTTTTGTTGAGTTTTTGACTTTGGCCTTTATGAAGACACTTTCCAGAGTGGTGTAGTAGTCCTGAGTCCTAAATCCTGGAAATTAGTTTGCATTGACCACTTCCTGTTTCCTTGTCTCGAATAAAACGTTTTTTTTTAACTTGTTTGTGGTTAGATGCCTGAAATATGATCAGTGTTTAACACAATCCTACCAGATTTTCACATTTTGTTCCATGACATAAAAACAAAACATCAGGTAGTACCCCACTGGTGAATGTCTGAAGCTTATGAAAACGGTGACTACACTCCTGGGGATTTTTTGGGGATAAATAAGCTCTATTTTGATGCTTGTTCATGGGTTCTGGCCTCATTGGTTCTGTTGGACCCCCTCGAAAATGAGTTGCTTCATCTCAAGGTGCTATCCTTAAGTTAAATTAACATGCAAAGAAAATGTCTCAAACATTGAAATATGTAAACGTATAACGTTACTTCAACCATATCTTGTTTATTTGAAGTATGAAATATGAATTGTGGTGTCAAAATATTTACACTCTGCTATATATCCTTATCTGTGTTTGGCGCTCAGAGCTGACCACCAGAATCACACACACACACACACACACACACACACACACACACACACACACACACACACACACACACACACACACACACACACACACACACACACACACACACACACACACACACACACACACACACACACACACAGTTATTAGTTCATAGCCCTTTGTTTATTTTGACAACTATTTCACAGTTCAAACGTCATACACATGCTGTTTATCGTGAGAAGTTAAAAGTGCTTTTTAATAAGACGCTGCAGCTTCAACACTGACAAAGAGCAGAACACCAGGACTCCCACGCACCTCATCTGCTTTACACTCTCTCTCTCACACACACACACTCACTCACACACACACACACACACACACACACACACACACACACACACACACACACACACACACACACACACACACACACCTTGTCTTCATCATGAGTCTGAGTCTTGATCATGTTTTCACCATAAGTCTGAGTTTATATCATGTCTTCATTATGAGCCTGAGTCTTCATCAGTGTAAGGGAAAATTCTGCAGCAATGGAGAGTCAGGACTCAGAAAGACACGAGGAGAGTTGGAGGTTTGATGTCAAACACTGATGGTTTATTTAGGTGCTTCGGCCGGAGAATTCACATCACAAGTCCAAGAGCCAGAGGTTCTGACTTCACGGTAGAGTTGCCACGTCAAATCTGCCCAGCCTATCTCTCGATAGACCTTTTTAACTAGTTTACAGAGAGTAAACAACATATTTGGGGAGATAGTCTAAACAGCTGGGCACCCTCAGTCACTTGCGTCTGACCCTTAATGGCCTTGAAGCCAGCGTTCCCACAGCCGTAAACCATTTCGTGACCGAGAGTTGAACTGGTTTATCAAGATGGCTGGAGCCACCCATTCCTTAATAATAATAATAATAATAATAATGCATTACATTTTTTATTAGAGCGCTTTTACAGGTGCTCAAAGCGCTTTACAAGTACACATTACACATATAAGAGTCATTACTGCGGACATTACCCACAGGAGCAAATGCGGGTAAAGTGTCTTGCCCAAGGACACAACGGCGGCCGAGGCGGGAACTGGAGTTCACCAACGCCCCTTGATCTGATGACCAACGCTCTAACCACTGCGCCAAAACCGCCCCCAAAGAGAGATAACAGAGCCAGGGTTGGTCGTAAACGTCAACACACAGAAAAGGTTAAATATCTAGGAGTAAAGACAGAATTATTCCCTCACAGATCCTCTCTTTTTATCATTTATGATAACCTTAAAACATTAGTCTAATAATAATTTGGTCAATACTTAAATCAATAGGCGTCTTCAGATTTGAGTGTGGTCTTACACAACATCAATTACATCACAAAGTAGAATAAGATTGAAACATCCAACCACAATGATTGATAGTGCTACCCCAGATCTTGCTCCTTTTCTGTGCCCTGCTGTCCTCGACCACATTGAGCCTGTTTCCCTCTCTTCTCTCTCGGAAGTAGTCAAGCACCTGCGGCCGACAAACTGTATTTTAGACAGCATTCCCTCTCGCTTCCTTAGAGATGTTTTTGAATCAGTTGGAGCAAGTGTTTTATTGCTTGTAAACACCTCTCTTAGCCCAGGATGTGTCCCAGCTGCCTTCAAACATGCCGTGGTTAAGCCACTACTTAAAAACTCGCAAATTTCAGGCCCATCTCCCAGCTACCCTTTTTATCTAAAGCCTTGGAGCGAGTAGTCTACGTCCAGCTGCAGTCGTTTTTAACCACGCATGGCATCCACGAAAAATGTCAGTCTGGCTTTAAACCTATGCATGGTACTGAAACAGCCCTTTTAAGAGTTTTTAATGATCTGCTCTTAGCCGCCGATTCAGGCAGCCCAGCTGTCTTGGTGCTGTTAGACTTAACTGCTGTCTTTGACACTGTGGACCATAGTATCCTGTTGTTACGGCTTGAACAGTCCGCAGGTATTACAGGCTCTGCTCTTGCATGGTTTAGGTCTTACCTGATGGACCGTAGCTTCTCAGTGCAGCTAGGTGTCCTCTGCCAAAGCCCCTCTTACCTGTGGGGTTCCCCAAGGCTCGATTCTGGGCCCCATCCTTTTCAGGGTTTCCCACACATAGACTATACTTGGGCGGGCCGCCCAGGTATATTAACGGCCGCCCAAGTATATTTCGCCACCCATTTCGTTTTTTTTTAATATATATTTTTTTTATTCATCCGTGACCACGATGCCATCTGCGATCGATTAACTTGTGGACAATGATCCCTCGCTCCCTTGCTCTGATGCCCCTGGACCCCCCTAGAGGATTTGAGGTCGACCCCCACTAAAAATCGCATGGATAGGTTCCTAAATACATTTATAAATACATTTATTTTTTTAAATAGTAACCCATTTCCATATGTTCATGTGTGGGTAGTAGATTTAAACTATAGGGCTATCATTATGGGCCCTGCCTGGACCTGTTCGCTCTGCCATCGCGTGAAGGGTCTGCTAACAAGCGACCAACAGAAAGGTTAATGTTAATGTTGTTGCACATCAACTCAACCCCCCCCCGTCCGTCCCCCGCCGCTACCACCACCCCCCCAAGTATATTTCAGATCTGTGGGAAACACTGCTTTTCCTATTGTATATACTGCCCCTAGGTTCAATTCTCACAAAACATAATATCTCCTTCCATTGTTACGCTGATGATGTACAGATTTATCTGCCTCTCAATCAAAATGCCAACTCACTACAGCAGTTGAAGGACTGCTTAATATAGATTAAATCCTGGCTGAGCCAAAACTTCCTTACCCTCAATGAGAGCAAGACCGAGGTCATCTTTTTTGGACCCCAACCAACAGTCTCCCCGGTTGGTATTCTGGGCTCCCTCAATAAAAATATCCTCCCCTCTGTTATGAACCCTGGAGTGACCTTCAACAGCGCCTTTAAATTTGATAAGCAGGTTAGCACTGTAGTCAAGACCTGCTTTTTCAAAATACGACTATTGGCTAAGACCAAGTCGTTTTTATCTTTTAAAGACCTAGAAAGGGTTATTAACGCCTTTGTTACCTCGAGACTGGATTACTGCAATGCTCTGTATGTGGGTATGGACCAGGCCTCAATTAGACGCCTCCAGCTAGTTCAGAACGCAGCTGCACGTCTTCTTACTGGCCATAGAAAGCGTGACCATATCACCCCAATTCTGGCTTCATTGCACTGGCTTCCAGTTCGGTTCAGAATAGATTTTAAACTCCTTTTATTTGTTTTCAAAGCCCTAAATGGGCTGGCTCCTGCCTATATAGCCGAACTTCTCCATCGCTACACCCCAGGCAGAGCCTTAAGGTCGGCTGCTCAGCTGTTGTTGATAGTGCCTAAGACCAGGCTTAAAACCCGAGGGCATCGAGCTTTCGCAGCGGCTGGCCCTAGGCTCTGGAATACTTTGCCCCTCCATGTGAGGTCGGCCCAGACCCTGGGGGTTTTTAAATCAACACTTAAAACTCACTTTTTCTCTCTGGCTTTTGTTTAATTATTTATTTATTTAGTTATCCACAGAATTGATACTATTTTTAATATTATTAAATGTTATTAATATTATTGGGGTTTTATGGGGTTTCAGTTTTTTATGATTAGTAGGTTGGGGGCGGGGAGACCTTAGAGAAGGTTCTGACTGGACTGACTGGTTGCTACGTCTGGTTGCTTGGAGCTGAGTTGGTATAACCCTGAATTAGATTAGAACATTTTAGAAATATGAGGAATAACCTCTTGGTTTTATAAACCGTTTTGTAATTACTTCTTTATCCATTTTTGGATCTCTGCGGGTTTTTGTAAAAACCCAAAACCCCCTTTTTGGGCTTGGTCCCTCCCCTCTCCCTCTGCGGATCTAAGGTCCGGTAGAGGGGGATGGGGTACAGAGTCGCTTATCCAGGCGGGGGAGTGCAATCTGACGAAGAGATAGGTTGTTGTGCTCTCTATCTCTGGTTCTTATCCTACATTTTCACCCTGGACTAGAGGGAAAGCGTTCTTGGACGCCTTTTCAGCTCTGTTTCTGACTATATTCTTCCTACCCCGTTTACCTTGAACTATTCTAGGAGAGTGTGTTGACGTTGACTCGTTGGGCCTTTCCTCCTGTACTTGTTTGTTCCCCAGTTCTTTCCTTTACCTGAATCTAGGAGAGGGCATTTAGGCCTCTCTACTTCCTTCTTTTGATTAGTTTAGTTTTTCACCCCCTTTCCCTTGAACTAATTTATACGGGAGAGTGCATTTACGTAGTCACGTTGTGCCTCTCGGCGTATACTTTGACTTTGTCTCTTTGGAGAGTGCTAGTACGTTGGATACGTTGGGCTTTTTCACTGTTGTCCCTCTTCACTAGTATCCCATGTCCCCTCTTCATAATTTGGGTCTTCATAATTTCCACCCTATTCTAAGGGGAAGCATGATGGTGCCTTTTCTTTTCAATTTCTGGCTTTGTGTTTTTTCACCTCTTAGTCGTTTAATATTTAGGAGTGCATTTACGTAGTCACGTTGTGGCTCTCTTCCTCTGTTTCTGGCTGTTCTTTTCATACCCTTGTTTCTCAGAGAAGAGAAGAAATACTATTCTAAAAAGGAGCTGACACATGGTGTCTCTTCACTTGTACACTTGAGGGGTCAGAGTTCATATGGTGAGGGATTCCATGAGCGGTATGCGTCGGCCTGTGCCTTTACCTTGGACTGGACTTCTAATAGAACTGCTCGGGTCTTGATAGATTGAGTGGGGAAGTTCATGAGATCTTTCTAGAGGGTTATCAAGAATAACTTTTATCCAATGACCTTTTCCCTCTCTGTCTGTGTCTGTGTATTCTCTTGTTCCGATTAACCCAGCCAAATCTTTTTTCTTGTTTTGTATCTATATCTACGCCGGGATCCGGAGTCGAGGCTGATCCTCTTGCTGTAGTCCTGTGTCTTGGATCCTCTATCCTGAGTTCTGGATTAAGTCGTGGACGTTCGGGTTGTGGCTAAACCTGTCTCTGCGGTCCTGCCTTGGGTCTCGTCATGCTGCTTCCCTGATGGCTTCCACAGGATTGTAGCTGACATCCTCGTGGATTCATCTTCTTATTACAGACACATGCATTTCCTAACATTCCGTCTATATGCTGTAAAATGTATTCTCTCTTCGATTTACACACGGCATCTATTGCACGTCTGTCCGTCCTGGGAGAGGGATCCCTCCTCTGTTGCTCTCCCTGAGGTTTCTCCCATTTTTTCCCCTTAAACTGTGGGTTTTCTCTGGAAGTTCTTCCTTGTACGATGTGAGGGTCTAAGGATAGAGGGTGTCGTTTTTCTCATACTGATATTCTGAACAATCTGTGCTGTTGTATTTGCTGTAAAGTGTCTCTACTGTAGGCTATTTTTATTATATGTACAGCACTTTGGCTCGACCAAAATCGTTTATAAATGTGCTATATAAATACAACTTGATTTGATTTGATACAGACAACCACAATAGAAAAATAATCTCTCATCAATGTGTGGATCATCTTTTGTCAAAAGCACAATAATGAACACACATAAAACACAGATGCATAATAGCAAAAACATCTACTTTAAAATAATATGTTTTAACATTCACTCATTAGTTAATCTCACTTATCAAAACTATAGAATCAAAACCAGCTTGCAGTTTAAAGATTTACTTCAATGCAATCACTAGTCAAAAGCATTTTAAACTCAGGACCATAAGAGATCCAGCTAAGGTTCACAGTTGTGATTTGATCAATCTGTAATCTGCAAAATTGCAGTGTCTTCAATTTTAGTATTGCTTTATGTTTACTTCATTAAATATTAAATCAAAAGACTATGGCATGATAACATAATTACATTACTTCAACTATCAATCATTATGTCATTTCAAAATCTGAAGGGAAAATGAAACAATTCTCAAAATGTTTAACAATCTGAAAAGGAAAAGTTAGGCAAATATTCAAAGACTTTTGTAAAAACCTGGAAAGGAAGGATTAAACATTCTTAAAACTTGAATTCATACATTTGTAAATGCTACCACTGATCTGTACCAAATTAAGTCTATCACTTATTCCTATTAGCCATACTTACCTGAACATCTACTTATGGTACTTGGAAAGGATTATTCTGTGTTTATCTAATGTTGAATATAGAATATCAATTTCTTTAAATTATACTTCTCTAATTTGAGGATCAAATATGCTACATAATTGTTCTATGAAATATTATAAATATTTGTTTTGGGCCAAAACTGAAATTAATCCAGTACTTGAAACATCATTTTAGGTCTGTCTGTGCATGGATAATACATTAAAGAGTAGTGTTGTTAAGCCTGATTGCTGGACAATTAAGGATATTAACATTATCTATGATAATAGTAGAAATATCTTATTATTCAATACCTTGTAATCCGAAAATATTAATTAATTTAGTTTAGTGTGAAAGTGTAATCTGATCTGACAACATATTACCACTATTCAACACGTCTGGTCATTGGAAATATAAAAACAATCATTAATTGTACATCTGTAAACATCCAAGGTATAAAATCAATTCAAAGTTCATCTTTGATCAGGGTTTTCACAGTGAAACGAGCTGCATGGAAAAAGTCAGAGAGGACAAACTCTACGCATGGTATGTTAGACTCGTTTGAAAAAGAGAGCAAACTAACATTTCCTCGTTCTCTCCGTATACAATAATCCTAAGCAAAACGCAATGCCACCAAAAAAGATTCCTCCGCATGCTGAGGAGGTTGACGACATTAAACGATCGTTAGACATGTTGACGGAGGAGGTATCTGTTGTAAGACAGCAACAGATAGCAATTATGAGCCTGGTGGAGGAAGTTAAAGCCCTGAGGCTAGAAAACTCCGAAAAAGAAAAGAGGATATTCTCGCTGGAAAATCGGGTGGATGAGCTGGAACAATACACCCGAATTAACAACATCATAATCACTGGACTGGAGACGAAACCCCGCTCATACGCTCGGGCGGCGACGAGGATGACCGGAGGGGACACAAGCGAGGAGAATGCTACATCTGTCGAGCTACAGGTGACGGCCTTCCTCAACACCAAGGGAATAGAGATTGACAGCGACAACATCGAGGCCTGTCACCCGCTACCACGGAGAAATAAAACTGATAAACCGGCAATAATAATAAGGTTTGCCAACAGAAAACATAAAACTGAACTTCTGAAACAGGGAAGACGGCTTAAGGGAACACCTCACTAAAAGAAATGCTGAGATCGCCAGAAAGGCCCGATTCCTGAGAAAACAGCAAAAAATACAATCAACATGGACTGCAAACTGCAAAATCTTCATCAAGCTTAACGGATGACCAGAACAAGCCAAAGTATTAATCATCAGGGACCTGGAGGAACTGGAAAAATACCAATGAAACAAATCAGACAAGGTAACGAAAATAAAACACTACCATGACAATTCCAGATAATATACACATATCTCCATCAAGACTTGAAACTTTTGCATATACAGAGCATAAAGCACAAGACATGGAAAATGACATTGATCCGGTAAACAACTTACTGAACAATATCAACAACAGCTGCCACTATTTCACAGAAGAGCAATTCAATGTAACGTGTCAATCAGAAGAGAACATATCAATTATCCACTTCAATAGCAGAAGCCTATATGCCAACTTCCTCAACATTAAAGAATATCTAAGTCAGTTTAAGAACCCATTCAACATCATAGCAATATCAGAGACCTGGATCAGTGCTGAGAAAGGTGTGGACTTTGAGATGGATGGCTACGAACTGAATTATACAAACAGAAGGAATAAGAATGGGGGGGGGTGTAGCAATCTATGTGGATAAAGGAATGAACTATAAGGTGGTGGAGAGCATGACAACAGCTGTTGACGATTTGTTTGAATGTGTTACAGTAGAAATTTGTATGGAAAAGTCTAAAAATGTTATTGTGAGTTGTATATACAGAGCTCCTGGAACCTGTATTGACACATTTACAGATAGGGTAGAAAACATGTTTACTAAATCATTACAAAAAATTATGTTTATCTGTGGGGATTACAATATTGACCTGTTGAATCCAAATAAGCATAAAATGACAGAACACTTCATCAATACATTGTACAGTATGGGTTTGTATCCTAAAATGACCAGACCTAGTAGAATCACTTCTCATTCTGCTACATTAATAGACAACATATTCACAAACATTATGGAAAACAATACAGTAGGCGGACTATTATATAGTGACATAAGTGATCATTTACCTGTTTTTATTGTCTATCACTGCAGTTCTCAGAAACCGAAAGTCGCCAGCCATTTCAAATACAAAAGATTGAGAACTGAAGATAACATAATTGCATTTAAGAATGATTTACTAAAGCAGAATTGGAGGGTAGTATATGAGAGAGACAATATTGACAAGGCCTATGATGAATTTCTAAACATCTTTAAAGCACTTTATGACAAAAACTGTCCTGTGAAACAATGCAGAGAGAGACACAGACAAACTCACAGTGCATGGATCACTAATGGCCTAAAAAATGCCTGCAAAAAGAAAAATACACTATATAGACAATTCATAAAATATAGAACTTCAGAAGCAGAAAATAAATATAAAAGATATAAGAATAAATTAACCCATATTCTGAGGATATGTAAAAAAGAATACTATAATAAAATATTAGAGAATAATAATATGAAAGGTTTATGGAAAGTATTAAATAGTGTCATTAGAAATGGAGCAAAAAGCTTGGTTACCCTGAGTTTTTTGTGGACAAAAATAATGTTATTAATAATACAGAAGATGTGGTTAATGGTTTTAATGAATTCTTTGTAAATGTGGGGCCAGATCTGGCAGAAAAAATTAAAACCGTAGAAACAAATAAAGGAGAAGATACGGACCTTTGGAATGAAAACAATAGCTCTTTCTTCCTCACACCAGTCGAAGAAAAAGAAATCATCGATACTGTGCGAAAATGTAAAAGCAAATCCTCGACCGATTGGAATAATATTGATATGATTATAGTAAAAAACATTATTGAAGAAATTGCAGAACCATTGACTCATCTCTTTAACTTGTCTTTTCAATCTGGTAAATTCTCAAATAAAATGAAAATAGCAAAAGTTATACCATTATATAAAACTGGGGATAAACACCATTACACAAATTACAGACCTGTTTCATTGCTCTCTCAGTTTTCCAAGATCCTTGAAAAGCTTTTTACAAAAAGACTTGACAATTTCATGGAAACACATCAGCTTTTGGATGACAGTCAATATGGATTCAGGAAAGATAGATCAACATCTATGGCACTAATGCAGTGTTTCTCAAACTTTTTCATACCAAGGACCACTAAACCAATAAAAAAACACTCGCGGACCACCTAACTCCACACATATCCAAAAACACATCGTTTTTTACAAATCGCCTGAAAATAGTACAAACAAGTGGCCACATGTGTGATGAAGGTGCTTATCTGGGCTATATCATGCAATCGAAAGTGAAACTTAAGCTCGTTCCATTGCGGAGATATTCCCGCGAGAGTGCGAAAAAATTAAATACATTTATTTATTTCAAATGTGAAATTTTACCAATATACTCACGGACCACTAGGGGGCGCGGACCACACTTTGAGAAGCACTGCACTAATGGAATTAAGTGAGGAAATAGCAAACTGCATGGACAATAAAAAACAAGCAGTGGGAATATTTATAGACTTACAAAAAGCATTTGACACCATAGATCACAATATTTTACTGATAAAACTGGAACGGTATGGCATCAGAGGGGTGGGATTAAACTGGGTGAGAGATTATTTAAGTAACAGACAACAATTTGTTGAAATTGGTGAACATAAATCAGAATACATGAAAAATAACTTGTGGAGTACCTCAGGGGTCCGTGTTGGGTCCAAAGCTATTCATAATATACATCAACGACATTTGCAGAGTATCAAATATATTGAAATTTATTTTATTTGCAGATGACATTAATATTTTTTGTTCCAGTGACAATTTGAAAGAGCTAATGGAAGTGATAACAGCAGAAATGATTAAAGTAAAACATTGGTTTGACACAAACAAATTATCATTAAATATAAGCAAAACAAAGATTATGTTATTTGGAAAACATAAAACAAATCCACAGATACAATTAATACTAGATAACATACACATAGAAAGAGTATATGAAATGAAGTTCCTTGGTGTGGTTTTAGACCACAAAATCAGCTGGAAACCTCATATCACTCATGTAAAAGCAAAACTGGCTAAAACTATCGCAATATTGGGAAAAGCCAGATACATTCTGGACTACAACTCATTGCATACTCTATATAACACACTAATATTGCCATATCTGATTTACTGTGTGGAGATTTGGGGAAACATGTACAAAACCAACCTACAGCCGTTATGCACATTACAAAAAAGGGCTATAAGAGTTATCCATAATGTTGGATATCTTGAACACACTAATGTATTATTTTTGAAGTCACACATATTGAAGTTCATTGATCTGGTTAAATTTAAAACGGCACAAATCATGTACAGAGCAAGACATAATCTACTTCCTAGGAAATTAAAAACATTGTTCGTAGACAGAGAGGGTGGGTATAATTTGAGAGGAAATCTACATTTTAAACAACTCAAGGTCAGAACAACTCTGAGAAGTATGAGTTTAACAATCTGTGGGGTGATTTTATGGAATGGTTTGGAGCAGGAGTTAAAACAAAGCACAAGCATAATTCAGTTTAAAAGGATGTACAGAAACACTTTTTTGGAAAAATATGAGAATGAAGAAAGGTGATTGAAGATGAGAAATGATTGTATATGTATGTATAAATGTAAATGTATGTAGGAATAACTTGCATAATGATTTAAAGGACAATCACTGATCAAGTAAGGGGTGGGAATTAATAAGCATTTGCTTCCTCCTGCTCCCTTTCGGACACATATAATTTATTATTATTATTAATATGAAAACTTTTTTTTGTTTTTTTGTTGAATCTACAAATATTATCATGAATGTGGATAAATACTGTATTATAACAATACGGTATTCTGTTTTTCACATTTGTTATTTGTTATTTTTTAATCTGTTCGAAATAAAGACTGAAATGAAATTAAATGAAAAAATCTTTGTACGAGAGCTGGAAGAACATCCGTCCGTCAGTCTTTCTGACTCGTTCTCCTCCTCTCTTTATGACAACGAGTGTCTGGTGTGTAAAGGCATCCTGATACTGTAGATTAGCACTGAGGTGCTGATTGGCTCAAACTCTTCTTCATCAGAGCGCCATATTTCAACCCCCCCAATTGCTCTGCTTTTGTGTGGCTCATTCAGTGAGCACTGTAGTTGATCCCCCAGTGAAATGGAGGCTCATGCCTGCATTCCTTCTGCTATCTGCTTGAGAGCAGTGCAACTGCGTATTCCAGGTGGCGCATCCAGGTGTCCCCCCCACCCCGTTATGGGAGAGGTTAGGAAGACAAGAAACATGGAACCTTGTATTATAGAAGCCTCTGAAGCCCTCGCTCGTCATGCAGGGTTGTCTGCTTGAGCCCACCAAGCAGAAAGATGAAGAAGCATCCCATCTCCTCAGAAAGTTGAAGAGTAGAATCCTCTCATCTCGAACGACCTCGTGCCTCCTTGCCCGTGGCTGGGGGTGCCCTCTGCAGCCGGAGAGTGTGACCCTCTCTCTCTGACCCTTGGCCTTCAGAGCTGTCCTAGTTATTGGGTTAACACTTGATAGGGATGTTTTCCTGAGTGCAGACAACTCAAGGTAATGGATTAGCACATTATCATTTAATTACAAAAATAGGATAGGCCCCTCAGAATTTTTTGGGAGCCTTCCTGACACATGCACATGCATAAATGTAAGGTTTGTGTTAGTCATTTAACATGCAAGAATCATATACTCATCAGTCCAAAGCAGAGACATTTTATTTTAAGTTAAAGGTGAGCTAGTCCCTGTGGATATATCCCCTTCTCAATGATTCTAAATGTTATATTAATTCACCATTTACCGTTTGATAAAAGATTAATTTATCAGAAATACATTTCTTCTTCCATAAAACATAGGTTTGAGAAATAAATGTTCCAATATGAAATCAATTACTAAATATAATTGACTCTGCCCTCCCTTTTCTTACATATGTCACATATGAATAATAACTCAGGAGTCCATTTAAACATGGTATCGTCTATAATCCATCAATCGAGAAAACTCAGTATCACCTGTGTGCAGCTTACAAAAAACAACTGTGAGAAACGTATATGAAGCAGGAAATGTATACCTTTGTTGAAAAACAAAGTATATCTGATTTGGGAGGAAAAGCTTCATCCCCTTAACATCTGATTTACTACTGAAGGCATAGCATGAATGATATTGGGTGTCATTACTGATTCAAAACCTTACATTTGAAAACAGGTTTGCATTCCACCACTTAAGGTGACGTTATCATTGGAAACAATAAACGCTAATTGTTTTGATGTAGAATCTATCAATTGAATCGTTAGAGCAGAACAGAATGGTTGTATTGTAGCCTGAGTTCCGTGCAGCCTCTAGTTTTACTAGGTGGAAACATTGTCCATATAATGTGAATACATGTAGAAGTAGACAGTAAGAGGCCCATTTTAAAATAGTAGGGGCTTTTAACAGCTCGCCAACTTACAGGCATCCTCTGCATAGCAGTATGAATAGCCTTAAAAAAAACAAAAACACTGTGGTAACGAGAGTCATGCATCTGAACCAAATTCCCTAAGTGAAGTCGTTAGTCTCATCCGACTGACCCAAGAGTTGGTGCTGGTGTGACAGGGAGGCTTCCAAGTGTTCAAAGCAGATGTCAAGCTTTCAGTTCATGGCTCGGTGGGGGGGAGCAGACCCACGTGAGACAGTATCAACAGCAGTAATGTTCAGTTTGAGGAGTGTCATTCTCTCTGGGAGCAGGAAATGGTGTCCATTCTCGGACCAGACCATTAATGTCATTGCATGTAGAGCAGCCATAGCATCTCTGCGACTGCACTCAGCCGGACTGTAGCAGGGTAGAACTGGGTGACTTTCAGTGAAGCTGTCCAAGGCCACAGACAAAATGGAACCACGTACTAACAAAAAGGACACAAGGTCATCAATGTCTCTCTTTACCTTTGGCCTAATAATAAAACAAATTAGTGGGAAAAATGTGCAACACTAATCCATCATCATGTGAAATTTTGAGTTAATTTAAATAATTACTTATGGCAACCACTACTCTATTCTAGTGGCACTATGAACCCCCGACCAGGAGAACATAGACTTTCTTCCGCTACCCTTTCTCTCCAACAACAGCACAGTTAACTGTAGTCCTACTCGACCAGCCTATACACCCGCCATCGTGTTCATCCCAACGATGAAACACAGTTTTGTTCTACACTTGCTTGCCACTGCCCACCCGTGATCAATTTAGCCTATAATTTTATGTATGCACCCCGGACCGCCACCAGTTTCTCAAGCAATAATGTAGGGAACGCTCCTTGTGGGAGATTCTCATAGCACGTGAGGATCTCTTGAGGGTAAGGTGCCTGTATTATCTCGGTGGACAAAATGTATGTTTTTATTTTATAAGGACAATAACGTACTATTGTGTTTGTTTAGTTTAATGTTAATTGTGTAATGCTCACAGTCACAGGCTCACAGCAACATGTTTTTGTGTGATTGGCTATTTGTTTTATATGATTTATCAACGTGATCATCAATAGCTAATCTGAGCACCAGAACCCAGCTCACGTGTCCTTTTATGCTGTCCATTGAAATGCAGGTATGTGAGTTTTGTACACCAGTTTATTTATGTTTAATGTTTCACATTGCTCCACATGATGCCTCGACTACAAAGTCTTCCATGTTTCTACGCTTCTTCCTCTGTGTCACAGTTTCGGGAATATCAAGATCATTGCACAGGGCCTTGGTCTTGTCATAGACCTCATGTGCATTCTCGTTACTTTGGTAACTTGTCAGTGTGTTCTCAACTGCTGTTTTGTAATCTACTGCCTGCACCAAGTCAATTGTTTCTTTCTGCAGGTAATTGTGCAGGCCCTGAGTGGTTGAGAGCAGTGTCTGGAGCATGACAAGCATGTAGAT